>OX387423.1:10469737-11133800 GCA_947563755.1 Lochmaea crataegi
GAAAATTAATAATCTGAATGTGACAGTTCCGTACTACAAAACACCGAGGGGTGGAAAATCCTAAATACTAAATCCAAAGTGAGCCACTTCAGTATTTAAAGTTCTAAATATCCTCTGTATGTTCCTTGAAAATAAAATTGAGAGTTTTGTTATCAGGTTTCAATTTAAATCAATAATGTTTTTTGTTTCTCAAACAGTTGAATAAAAACGTATGTTTCGGATTTAAACTACATCTACCAGGAAAAAAAATTGTGAGTTAAACGAGAGAAACTACTGGAAATAATTTCAGAGTTTTCCAATTTATAAAATTTTTAATACAAAATGAAAATTATCATAACCGGATTCTAAGTGAAATTGCTTCAATAGCTTTTGTGAATTATCTGATAAGGGAGACTTTTTTGCTACTTTATGTGTTTCTACAAACTCGGTCTTGTTTTAACGGGAATTTAATGCAAAATATATTTATGTATTTCAGTCGTGGTATCCGTCGCTAGGTGAAAATGTATTTTATTCGAAATTTCCAAATATATCAATGTAATTATTTACTTAAATTTAAGATATTTTGAATGAAAAAAACAACTTTTGTCAATATGTATTCTCTAGACTAGACTAGGATAAGAAATAATAGGTATAGATACCGGGGCAATGGGTTTTATATTTATCTGAATGAGAAGCAAATTTTACATGACATAGTAGGCATGTTAAAAGTGTATTTTGAACGATTTTAAAATTATTCGATTTCTGCTAGATTTTTATATTAAAATATTCCCAGCGGCAACATTTTTACAGGAGAGCATTTGATAATTTGGTTAAAGGTTTGAGGTACTTGTCCACGTGCTTCTTAAAGTTGAGTGTGCTTAAATTCTGAAAGGTGCAAAAGGGCATGAACCCTTCATGGTTCTTTGGCAATGGATTTTTGCTACCTAGTGCAAAGAACCGCATATCTGCCACGCTTAGAATGTGTAGTACCGTTTATTTCTCAAATTGACAGAATCTGCACATGGCTTCGTCTGTCAATCCCATCAGCTTTAAGTTCCTATTGGCTTTACAGTGCACAGTTAGCAGACTCACCAGTTTTGACAGTATTCCTGGATTTGCTTAACTTTGGCGAATGTTCTATTATGAACAGTTTCGCTTGTTTCTATCCTGGTGAATGTTTCCACCATTCTATGAATTTGTGGGCTACGGACTTTCCTGTTGCCCTTTTTGTTGTTCTTTCCTGTCCATTCATTTCTACTGAACAGTGGTGTATTGCCGTTATTTCTATTCAAAAATTGTGACATCCTTCGATAGGATTACTGGCTAAGCTATTCCTTGTTTCATCCCTACCACTGCGACTCCTACGCCCTCCGAGTTTTTGAGCCGCCCGTATACCAGGCTGCTTCCGCTTGTATTGGTATACTTTCTTCCAGTCTTTCGGTATTCATATTTTGTATTTCTTTCAAAGCTATATTTCGTTGCAATTGCTTCATTGGGCCCCATGATTTTCACCCGTAGACTCGTAGAGATATTTCACAGTCCTTTCTTATTGTATATTATATCGCCTCTTTGCGAGAAAAACGTGACATTTTAGAAAAGGTTTTTTTTATCCGATAATCAAAACCGTTCAACTTTATTTTCTGCAAAAACGCGGTATTTCATAAGTGAGGGAGAGTGACTCATGTAATTTATTGCCCATCTAACGTTGAAAAACAATAATTCACTTCACGTCATATTTTTTTTAAATTCTACATATCGCTTCCTGTAAAATTGCATTTTTCGAGATAGCTCGTTTTTCTTGCAGAGGCGATATATATACACTATGTTCGTTTGAATTTTTCGTTCAAATGTTACTACCACACTTGGGTACTGTGTAAAAAGATGATTCTGTTCGACTTTAGTTTATCTCGAGTTGAAGACGGCGAATGGTTTTATGATTTCAATTGTAATTGTATGTTCATACAAGTGTCCTTAATAACTATACGAAAATTTGTATAAGTTTTTTGTCACGGAGCCCATAGTACGACAACTACCTATCTAAATATAAATTGGAGAAGTTCAAACCAATACAAAAATTCTTACTCCCTTCAAATGTTACATTCGTCACATTAACTACGTCAAATTTCATTTAAATATGGCAACTTATTCTATGGTTTCTAGCCTTTGAGGTTGACAGTGAATTTTTTAACAATGGAAAATTTTTTAAATCTTTCAATAATTCGAATACCTTGTGAAAAAAGGTTCAACGCCAAAGGAAATTCATGCGGGCAGGGTGAATATGTTAAATGAAATTGCTCCTTCAAAAGAAATTATTGACAAGTGGGATGGCTACTTTGAAGGTGCAAACGTCCAGAACCAACAACTACCAATACCATACCATATTTTATAGAAGCACAGAGAAAATATAACTGTTTCAAGTCAAAAATGTTGCTTTCCCTATGGTGGGATTCCATAAAAAACGAAGGACCAAAAATTATGCTTTTTTATGTCTTTATTGCGTAAGTTCAAATTTAATACAATAACACTTACTTCACTAAATAAAGGTAAATCTTATAATTAATGAACCCTATGACTACATCTTTGTAACTCTTTTTCTTTCTTACAATTTAAAACTAAGCACATGTTCTGAATTTATTAACATTCTTTCCCACACATAAGTAATACATGATGCATAAAATATTCTCATGCCCAAAATATCACAAGTGGTGCCTGGACAATTTCGAAAGTAGGAGGTGCGATCGTTAAGTATACCTGTTGACACACTTTTTACCGACTCAATATTCCGTAATATCATTTTTATCAATTTATTTTATGAAATGCAAAACCCTATATAACCGACAAGCGAAACAGTTGATTAGAGGACATTTGCCAACTTTTACGGTAGACCTAATAAGCAAAGATAGGAAAACTGTTAAAGCCGTAGTAGGTATGTTAACAGGGCACTGTAAGCTTAACAGGCTCGCAAAGCTAATGGGTTGACAGACAAAGCAATGTGCAGATTATGTCACCTAGAAGAGGAAACTGCAGAGCACATCATATGCCAGTGCGACTGCCTGGCGAATGTGCGGTTTCTTGTACTAGGCGATAAGAAGCCACTGGCAAGAAATAACCTAGAAGTTTCAGTCTCGAGGCTGATTGGTTACTTGAAAAAAGTCGGACTAGAGAATGTAATCCGGATTCAGAGGACCACAATAGATCTGAAAAGGTCGCAGTGGAATAGGCCGATTAGCCACCTCATCAAATCTAATCTGATCTAGACCAAGTTAAGCAAAGAAAGAGAGTCTTGAAAAGTCTCAGAGATGAGTTTTGGCCATGGCTAAATTCCAGGGATCAAACTACGAATTCAGCGTATTCATCTAATGTGGCTAGGGGGCGTCCATAAATTACGTGAGACATTTTTTAGGATTTTTCGACTTCCTTGCCCCCCCCCCTGGTGAGATTTTTTAGGATTTTCCTTTACTCCCCCCCTCCCCAAATCTCACGTGAGATTTTTTTAAATGTGTTTTGGCTGTAAACCCGTTGGATTTAAAAAAAAATACAAAAAAAAACAATTTGTTCTATTACTCCCAGACTCCAGACACCGATTGATATTGATGAAGTATGTTTTGATTTTGAGTAGTTTTCTTGTTCGTATGTTGCATAATATATCTATATTATTTTATGTTATTTTTATATTATTTTTGAAAGAATATTTTTATTTTTGTTAAGCACTTTACTAGGTGTCAGTTACAGTTACAAATATGTATTAATAAAAAGCTGAGTTGTATTGAAAAGTTTTTTTAAAGTAATAAAAAAATAAATTTAAGATTAACAAATGTTTGACATGTTAAAAAAAACATGTTTTAAACAGTTTAAAACAGCCTTGTTTAAAACATGTTTTTTTCTCGGGTGTTTTTAACATGTTTTAAACGCTTGTTTTAAACATTTTGTTTTAAACATCACATCTGCATCACCCTGCTTTTGACGTAAGCAATATAATATTTTTGAAAACGCATGTTCAATTATTAAAAACGTTACGAAAATAGTTGTTAAATAAAAGATTTACGGGCATAAACAAAGCAGGTTAGAACCTGTACGAGCGTCGCTGTTAACCTGCTATTTACGTCTGCGACGTTCGTCGAGTCGCGCGTGTGGATACGGCTGGTCGATAGCGCTTAAACAATCGAAGAGCTATTATGCTGCTCTGCGGGGTTCGTGCGAATACGACAAACACTATTGTGTCGAATTTCGCCATATTTTCACGTGATATTTGTTAAAACCTCCCCTCTCCACCAAGTGAGATTTGGAAAGATTTTACTTGACCCCCTCCCCCCCCCCCCTTGAACACCTCATGTAATTAATGAACGCAACCCCTACCAACGACTACTATTTCTTTCAGAAACCTGGAACAATGGGCATTCAAAATTACAGACTGTTAATTTAGTAGAATTTTTAGTTACTCATCCATAAATGATTTTCCCGTGCTTGCACGACTTTCCGTGTTAGGCTACGCCTCACTCGGGAACCCGTCGCGCGCATACGGGAAAAGCCTATTTTCTGGACTCGTAATGAAATATACTATTCCATAGCTCCAAATGATGACAGATGGCAGAAAACGTCAACTTTCCAGTTAAATTTAGATGTCAGAGCTGTTCTCATTCCACTATATCTAATAAAGCACTATAGTGTAATTGATTTTAATGATCTCAATTATTTGGAATTCATTTCTCCCATATAGGGATGAAACAAAATAAAATGGATAACATTAGAATCCACTATGCCACTTGAATAAGTAAAAATTACCATTAGTTCTAACTTAATTAATTCGTTCTGTCTCAAGCTTCGTTTTCACGTGACACGAAGGTCAAGCCTTTTCATGACATTAGAATTTATATCGCTTTTGTGTTTTTGTAAAATAAAATGTAGCGAATTTATTTCAAGTGAATACAAACCTTAAGACATAACCAATCGGTCAAATTTAATCTAATGTTAACTACAGCTCATACAAGTGGCCCTGAGTAAGCTCCAGATTCAGAGCACCTTTATGTATCAAAAGCTCATAATCTTTAAAATGATATAATAATAATTTATTCATGAGTAAAAATATCACTTATATTGTCACTTTTCAGGGCCCGTTTGTGAATTATGTCACTTCTTTCTCATAAAATGGAAACTCGTTAATCTGGTGATAAATAAAAAAAATGGTGAAGAAACGAAAAAACTCGTTATACTGTTACCGGCGGGAGGTACAATATCCGACGACATTTTAATAAGATCGTATTTATGGATTATCTAGGTTTTTCAAAAAGAAATGTATGTAATGTTATGTATTTGAGGGATGGAATTTTTTCAAATGATGGAAACTCGTAACTTATTTTATTATACAATATATATGTAATGTCTCGGCGTATAAGAATTCAGTTGCTTATTCAAACCTCTCTATTATATGACAGAAAATAAATAAAGATAAATTCGTACATATTATTAACATAACGATTTTGGTCCACAACGATCATCAACATCTACCTGTAAGTTAATAAACAAAGCAAATTGATTAACAAAGCTAGTTAGGCTTTTCCGTTAAATATACCCAAATGAAACTCACAGTGTTATACAATTTATAATTACCTTTACTGCTCTCATTGACGCACGGTAACACCAAAATGAACATCTACTTATAACTGATTTCCTTTGACGCAGAAGAACGACGTATTTGTAGCCTGATTCAGTCGGAACACTCCATAATAATTGCAAATCATGTTAAATTATATTTATTTTAAAATTTCGTGAATGTTTAATTATATGGAGGTCGAACAATATGAATGTTTATGTGGATGAACATAACATAATTTTTTCTTAAATTTATAGAAAATTCCCGTGTCAATGTGTTTGGCTACACCAAAGGGGCCCATCCAACAGTTGTGGTCTGTAGATTTGAACTGTCCAATCCAAAAAGACAGTTAGTCTGCCGGCTGGACACACACTACATTGTATTCCGGACGGCGAGCTGAATATGGCTACAAGGAACAAAAAATTGTTTTTGTTGCAAGTGCTTTTATTAACGAATACACGTAAAAAGGCTACAAATAGATATTGGGTGAAAGAGTGGTTGTTAAAAAACGTAAATATCCTCTGTAGCAACACCTGACTTTTTTGATTTTTCCACTTTTCTTAACTCCTTCCTGAAAGCTGAGCACAGATTATTCATTTTCTTTATTTCAGCGTCCAGTGTAGCTGCTGCATAAACAGTTTTATATAATTCCAAAAGTTTCTGCAAGCCTCCTCTACGTAATTTTCTGTCCATGTAGCATTTTACCTTTATTTGCAATAGCGCCTTATGCTGTTCATATGTATTAATGAATCTTCTCGGCTATCCATACTTTATAATAACAAACTCACACGGCCTGTAGCAAAAATACCACGCCCGTTTGAAGATCTGGGACGATAGTTCGCAACTGTAGGTAAACACAAATTGCCGCCACACACACAGTTCTCGAAAACTTCAGGCTCAAACCTGTCGACGGCCTGCGTGTGTATGGCAAAAATTGGCCTGCCGGCTCCAGGACTCACACAGGCCGGCCTGAATGGGTACCTCTATATCCGATACTGCTTAACTCGTATTGGAAATATCAAATGACCAATAAGTGTCTGCTAATATACAGAGCGAAATCAGGACCGACCTTCAAAAATTAATTCGTTTCATTCAATTTCACTCTGTATATGTTTTTTGAAAACTGCAATTAAAATTTATGATAGTATACAAATAGATAACGAAGAGTATCATAGGTTTAAAATCATAAGAAGTTTAAGAATTGAACACAGTCGACTCTTTCATGACTATCTCATGGCCGCAAAAACTCCACCTGTTTGCGAATTTTGCTGCAGCTCACAGCAACTATCTGTGGAATATTTAATTCGTTGTGATTAATGTAGTGTTGTTCAGTATCGTCACAAGCGCAATGGCATCCTTAGTAGACATGTACTGTGTTCACCAAATATTTTTAGTTCTGTAATAAGTTTTATAAAAGATCTCTATTACTGTATATAAACAGTCAATCAGTAATTTACCCGTGTCAATGATACGTAAATGAGACACACTTAAATGTTCAACATTAGAAAATGGTGTTTATTCTTGTTTGATTTAGTTTCATTTGTTTGGCCCATTTTTGCAATTTCTTTTTCAATTTAAATTTTTTTTTCATTAATTTCGAAATAATTATTGTTGCTTTTTATTTTGAGCAAATATTTAAGAAAAATCTGAAAAATTTGTTCAACATAAAAGATACATCGTATTAACGCTTTTTTTTTAAATAATCGAATACTTTTTCACACCATCTGCTAGAAATATCTTATTTTCAATAAAATTCATTAATTCACTCAATATATATATTTTTCTGCTTTTTTTTATTGAACCACAGCTTTGAATACTCAATAAATGATCAAGTCAACACCTTTTCGATGTACAAATATATACCGACAAGATACAGACGACATTTCCTAAGTAAAACAAATCTTGCGATGTATAACTTTATCAGTGTAACGTTAATTTCGTTCACTTTACTTCCCTCTATTGAATTAATAAATTATCGTATGGGCGGCGAATAGCCAGTCCTTTCTCATACCCAACACCGAGGAAAGGTTTCAAGGCTGAATATATTAGTGTGGACGACAGTCGGAATCAACGTTTCTATGCGTGCCGATCGAGGTCCGTCTGTCGGGAAAATAGTCACTTCTATTTTGAGATTCCCACTTCGACCTCGTGTCTCTTCTTCTACCAATTATAAATCAAATATGAATCAAGAATTCACTACTGAAATGTAAATTCCTTTCCTGGTCAAAGCGTATGAGCGTGACACGAACATGAGACGTAAGTCTGTTGTCTTTCACATGATTTCGTGTATTTAAACAAGTGGCAAAAGGGTTTCATTTTTTCTTTCCTGCGAACATGTGCTATTGAAGCCTTTCTGGCTTATCTTATCTTATCTCTAAGAAGTGCATTCATTTGAGTGCACTTATTTGGGATACTTATCTGGTACCAGAAAGCTACCTCCACTTTATCTGGGACTGGAAATCTATCTACAACTTTATCTACAAGTTTCTCTACAACTTTATCTACAAGTTTTTCTACAAGTTTCTCTACAACTTTATCTACAAGTTTCTCTACAAGTTTATCTACAAGTTTATCTACAACTTATCTACAACGTTATCTACAACTTCACCAGGAACAAGATGAACTAAAGAAAGAACAGGAAAGTACAATATTTCTGGAATTGCTCTCCAACACAACATATGTCGTCATACATCGTGAATAACTAGTCAATTTTTTTTATTTCATTTTTTTTAGTCAATATACAACTTGTAAATTTAATAACGTTGTTCATACAGTTTTTTTCCCTTCCAATCTTCCAGGATTTGTCGCTATAATGCGGATGTGAATAACAAATAAGCTAGTATTATTCAGAGTGGCGCCCACTTACCTTTCTTAATTTTCATAATTTACCTTTATTTCACCTTAAATAAATTTCAAGTAGGATTACCCGAGAACCGGTAAGACTACTCTCTGAATTTGTACTAGTTTGGTCTTAGAATCTACACCTGAGGTGCTCTCTAAACTGAGTAGCCGTAGCAAATTGTCGCCCAACCTTGTTGGAGGCGTTGCAAAGTGGCATTACCTTATCGTTACGTAACATCAGGAAAACAAGTTTGTTACTTGTCACTTTCTAACAGTGTTCAGGCATCAACCTTTATCGAATATACGAAAACCGTTTATTTTTCCTTTCCATTTTCAACCTTATTAATGCTTATTAATAAATGCTTTGCTCGCGCATTAATTTTTGATATTGTTAATATCCCTTTCAATACACGTGTTAGTTACAAAACTTTACCGTCGACTGTACAAGGTGTATCCTTTTTTCTCAATCTTTGAAAACTAAGAATATTTATTTGAATAGATGAATATTTATCTGTTATAGGTAGGTAATTTTCAAGATTTTTCTTAATAATTATCTTAACCCAATATCATTATAAAACAAAATTTAATGGCTAGGGCAGGTACAACTCTGGGTAGAATCGTCTGCCTGATGATAACTCAAGTGGTTAGTGATTTTTGACCTTCGTAAATTTCTGGTCGTACTTTACCTGAATTTCGTACAACGTAACTTAGGTTTTGAGCTGTCTTTGTTGGGCTTCTTGGTGCAATGGAGTACGGATGCAACAGTGAAGGGCGTCGGTTCAATTCTCACTGTTTTCGCTTTCTAAAATTTTATTTTGGATGTCTTAACACTAATAATTATCATAGTTTTATAGAATAATATAACAAAAGCTATGTGTCAGTCAAAAACTAGAAGTATTCATCAGAGAACAGAGCATTAGACAAAATAACTTTTCGATATTTCCAATGTTACTGTATGTTTGGTTGCCTATACCAAAATCGTTCATTGATAGGAAATCGTTCATTAATTGGGGTCATTAATGAATTATTTTGTGTACATTGATATAAGGAGCTCAAAAACGCACGGTCGATGGAAACATTATTTTAATATCACTTTCCAGAAATTCAGAATTGAACATTTATTATGAATGTTTCTTTTTCATATTATTTGTTGTAGATAAAATGTGTTTTTTGATATTTCACCATCATTAAAGTTGTTCTTTCATTTACATTGGAACAAAATGGCTTTTTTCAGAATTTCTGTAGGGTATTGTCTATTTTTGTGTGCATGAAATAAGTGTACGTCTCTCTCTAATACGTATACCCTTTTTTTTATCACTGTTCTTAAAACATGTATATTTTATTCATAAATACGGCAGAGTAATAAATCTTCGTGACCCTTGCAAAACCAATACAGGATGAACCAAACAAGTAACATTAAAATATGATCGTGAATATAAATTTTTTATATCGATTAAGTAGTTTTTGAATTTATTTATTGATTTTTCGATTGATTTAATCAGTAATGCCAGTCAATGTTTCAAGACCTCGATACCTCGGCACTTCAGCCTTTCGGTTTTTTGTGCTCTTGGCTGCACTGTTTAAGAGGAGAGACCAGTTATCCTCATCAGGCTTAGGAGTCCTTTCACAAAGTCTTTCTTGGTCGCGTTAGTCTCAGAAGTTCAAATCTCCAGTGAGTATATGCTTCACACTCGAATATAATGTGTGAAGCTGTTTTCTTCTCTTCCATGTACAACCGACAAATCGGCTCATCCCTGAATATATCGATTGAATGAATATGCGCCATTAAGGTATAGTGACTGGTGAGTGATACCGTCACTTTCTTCTTTTGACCCCTGCTTAAGTTTAATATATCGTTGGTCAGCGACTCCAAGGGTTTCTTGAATAGAATTCTGCTATGTTCCTGCTTAGGCACGTGGCTCTTGTATATCTGATGTTTTGTATGAATCCACTGGGATATACACCACGTGCAGCACAGATTTACTGTAACTTGCGTGGATCATATTTGGAAGACGTCGTCCCCAGCGTTTTTTCATACAGGGCAAGTTTTTCCTATCTCAGCGTGGCACACAACATGTGAATATAAGAAAGAGAAAGTAGGGGTGAATATATTTTCTGTATTTTTCTTGTCTGTTTGTTATTTTTGGAAAACCACAATCTTTTTTTGTGTTTATTTCAACGTTTTGGTAGCGTTACAGCTACTGTTATCAAGAATAACAATTTTTTTTCAATTTTCAAAAAACTGCATAGATCCTGTGAATGTGACAGGTGACAGATTTAATTTAGGTGAAACATGTATACTCTATACCAGGTATTTGCAAACATGCGTGGGAAGAGGGGCATCATGTTCAATGGGATTAATGGAATGTAATATTGAATGAACCCAACTGTGAGAAACGTAAAATTAAAGAAAGGGCTTTCTTACACCTGAATGTAAGCAAATATGTAGCTAACATTTCAGTATATTGTAGTAAAATTTGGTAACCGATGTTAAAAAAAAATCCAATAATCAATTACCTTTGTTATCAGAATACTCTATCATTTTATTCAGGTTTTCTTGTGATTTATTGTTGGAATTGCTGTTAACCAATACACACAAAAAGACCACAAAACTAAATTACGCATTATTTTGAAACTAAAATAATTATATCTCTCACAAATAAAGCAACAAACGGGTTTTCCTACAACCACTATGCAAAACACGCTTTTCTACACAAATTTTTATACGCAAAGCAGGCCTTTTCTTAATTTCTTTGATAACCGTTGGAAAAGTAATGCGAAAAGTACACGCTATGGCACTTTTCCGCACCGAAATGTCAAACACAGCTACCCATGACCTGTCAACTATTTTGACAATTCAACATATTTATTATAGTGAATTTCTGGGTGTACAAATTTTAAATTCAAACCAAAAGTAAGTAAACTATTTATACCAAAATCAAAATTTATCTTTTGTATTGTTTAGTTCCGACACTGAAAATACCTCTCCAGATATTATCGAAAAGGCTCGAAATGCAATCGAAAATTTGTTACCTGAGGCTTCGAAAGAGAAATATCAAAAACAATATAGCAAATTTATGAACTGTAAAGAAATAAACAACATTAAATGATGTACAAAAAATGTTTTGTTGGCTTATTTCCAAGAAATTTCTCAAAACTTTAAACCGTCTACACTGTGGTCTATATATTCAATATATATTATTCCTAATGAAAAACAAGCATCAACAGCTTCGCTGACAAACACTAATATCACAATTAATGAAAACTTATTATCCAAAAAAAAATACACCAGGCATAACAATTTAAAATTGTTCAAATTTCACTATTAACTATAGATGGAACTGTTTTTTCTGTATTTAATTTTCATTTTGTAAGTTCTTTCTGTTCAAAGTTTAAATAAAATACCTATATAAATGACAGTTTGGTTGTAGAAAAAATATTGTGTACAACTTGTACGCAAAGCATATTCTCACTCGCTTTTTCTCGCACAAACTTCTGCGCACGTGGGAAGTGAGGCTTTGCGTACTTGTTGTACAAACTACTATTTCTTAACAATTTTGCTGATATAAGCAAAAAAAAAGTGATATCCTCTAAAAACTATTCCAGGAATGAAGACTTCACTAGCTCCCATTCCTAGTAGACTATAAAACTATCGGAATGTTATCTCATGAAGGCCCAATTGGAGTTGTTTCGGAATGAACTCAAATTATTAAAAAATGGTAAACCAATACCCCCTTCTTCTAAATTTTTTTTTCTCGCATCAACCAAGTTGGTTATTAGCGATGGCTTTAATAATATAATCACAGCTTATAGAGTAGAGAGGTATTTGACAGATATTTATAAATATTATCCACATCGCAATCCTTTCCTAGCAAGGTATTCATGTCATTTGGAAAATTACATTGTTGTCTTTGCGATGTGTATAATGTACATTCTAATAGTATATGTTTTACATTTAGTTCACGGCTACAAATTATACACATAGGTTTATCAGTTTTACGTATTAAATATTCATGCGTAAGTTTAGTGTGACCTATTCTTAGTCTGGTTATTACGACATGTTTTAAGCGGTTACTGCACATTCGCGGCCACTGTTTGACACTTTCCTTTATTTGTCTTAATTTTTGGAGTGATCCTTGCCACTCCGATTGCCACCGAGAATTAATTTTCATTTTGATGTAGGTTTTCACGTCACTGTAAACCGCACTGTTCACTATATGTACATCTCTGCATACCGTAGCGTCTTTTGCATGTTTGTCAGCATCTTCGTTTCCTTGTATTCCTTGATCAGAGGGCACCCCTAAGAATCTGACATCCAAGTTGTTGTTTTGTAGTATATGCAGTTGAGTCTTGATTTGTAGTTCAAGAGGGTTGTTAGTGTAAATATTTTTCAAGGTACTTAGGGCACTTAAGGAGTCTGTTATTATTACAGTTTTTTGCAGGTTTGACGATTGAATTTCGATTAAAGCTTGTAGGATAGCATATATTTCTCCTGTATACACAGAGCTTACGTCGGGTAATTTATATTTCAAAGGTGGTTTATAGGAAGTGATAACAGCAGCTCCAACTCCATTTGGGGTTTTGGATGCATCAGTATATATATAGTTAGAATACATGGAAAGTTTCGTGTGAAACTTCTGATATACTATGGAGGCTGGAGTTTCTGCCTTGTTAAAGTTGGTTAAGCTGGTGTCTATGCTCGGAATTTTAATAAGCCATGGCGGTGGTATATCAACATTTGCTTCTAGTATGGAAGGTATCTGCATGTCTAGTTGTATGATATATTTGGAAACTCTCTGATAGAAGGGGTAGTCGACTCTTTTCCTGAATTCGTAGGTGTTTTGATATCTATTTGCAACTGTGTTATTGTAGTTTGGATGTTCTTGGTTGCCCATTATAGTACTGGCATATGACAGTGTCAGGTATTGCCTTCTTTTATCTAGTGATTGCTCTCCTAGCTCTACTTGTAAGCTTTCGATAGGGGATGTTCTATAAGCTCCAGAAATGATGCTTGGTTTGCTATGACATCTAAACGTTTTAATATGCGTTTTTTAGCGGAGGCGTAGGCGATGGATCCATAATCGATCTTGGATCTAATAAGATGTCTGTAGATTAGGAGTAAAGTTTCTCGATCAGATCCCCACTCTCTTTTTGCGAGGACTTTTAATAGATTTAGTCCATTCTGACATCTAACGACTAGATTCTTAATATGTTCATCCCAATTTAATTGCGAGTCGAAGATCATTCCCAGAAATGTGATTTTTGACACATACCCGAGGGGACTACCATTTAGTTCAAGTAGTGGCTTTTGGCCTACTTCTCTCCTGGAGAACATTATACATTTGGTTTTCTCTGCAGAGAAATGAAAACCGGAGTCCTTAGACCATTTTTCAAGTATGTTTATGTGTAATTGTAGAATCGATTTCATTGTTGTTAGATTTTTACTTTTTATGTACATTACCAGATCATCCGCATACAGTCGGACTTTCATTGGTGTCTGTATATTAGTGGTGATGTTATTTATAGCTATCAGGAATAGAGTTGGGCTGATTACTGATCCCTGTGGAGTTCCATGTTGTTGTGTTTTTAGATCGGAGATCGAGCCGTTTATCCTAACTTGGAAACTTCTATTATTTAGGAAATTGAAAATAAAAGCCAGCATGTTTCCGTCTATATTCCATTCTTGCAAGTTTTTTAATATGTTAGGCCTCCATGCCGTATCGAATGCTTTGTTTATGTCAAAAAATACAGCTATACATTTCTGATTGTTTGCTAAAGCCTAATGTATGTCGCTTTCTAAGTCGATGATGTTATCGATTGTGCTTTTGTGTTTTCTAAATCCACTCTGTTCTGGTATTATCAATTTTCTTCGTTCTAACTCCCAAACAAGTCTGTTATTGATTATTTTTTCTAGTAATTTGCACATGGTGCAAGTTAAGGATATGGGTCTATAAAAATCGACTAATAATTTATTTTTCCCTGTCTTCTGAATGGGTATAATTATTCCCTGTGACCATTTTTTTGGGAACGTATGTTTTGTGTCCATATTTGATTAAATATTTTTAGCAGTGTTGCTTTAGCTGTTTCTGGGAAGTGTTGCAGAAAGCTAATAGGCACGTTGTCTGGCCCTGGGCTGCAATCATCAAAAGAAGTAAGTGCTTCGTCAAACTCGCTCTTTAGGAGGGGCTTGTTGATGTCCGTGTCTATATTGTTAATGTGAAAGTTGCGTAGACTGGTTTCATTATTTTCCAGGAAATTTTTTTCGAAAGCAGCATCGCTAGATTGTTTCTCGTAATTGCTGGCTAGTAAATCAGCAATTTGTTTTGGATTGCTAATAATTTGTCCGTTATCTTCTAAGGCAGCAATTTTCTGATATGATTTGTGTCCCGATATTTGCCTAATTTTTTTCCAAATAGTGCTAATATTAGTTGAACTATTTATATTTTGTACGTAAGTCTTCCAGCACTCTTTTCTACTTTTTTTAGCGTATATCTTGTCTTAGCTCTAAGGTTCTTAAAACTTGCTAGATTTTCAGGAGTCTTGTATTTTTTGTAGCGATTAAATGCTGCTTTACTTGCTTTTATTGTCTGACATTCGTCATTCCACCAGGGTACCGGATTGTGTCTTCTGATGGTTTCTGTCATCCCAATACTGTCTTTGGCGGCTTGTTCAATTATTTTGGTAAATTCGTTAACTGTTTCGTCGAAATCCTCTGTTATTTTGTATTGAGAAAGTAATGTTTCAATATTTAGGAAAATTGATTCCAGTTTGCTTTGTTTAGACGCCATTTTTGTAAAGGTTTGTTATTTTCTACGCCGGTTCTAATGTCAGAGATTATTATTGGGAAGTGATCGCTGTCATAGAGATATGGCATTACCTCCCAGTTTAAGAGAGGAGTAATAGCGACATCACATATTGCCAAGTCTATAGCAGACGATGTCCCATTGTATGAGTTGAATCTTGTGCTAGATCCATTATTAAGCAAAGTGAGGTTGTAGTCATTCATAATTTCCTCAATAAGATTACCTCTATCGTCTTGTTTCTCCGATCCCCACAATAAATTGTGACCGTTGAAGTCTCCGACAATTATACGAGGTTGAGGTATTTGTTCAATCAAGTTCACCAAATCATTTTTATTGAGAATAATATTGGAAGGAATGTAAATATTACAAATATTTATTTTAGATGGATAGAAAACAGTAACCGCTACAGCTTCTAGATCTGAGATTATGTCAATTTTATTTGATTGGATATTATTTTTAACGTATGTGGCAACACCCCCCCCCCCCCCCAGCTCCTTTCTCCAGTGGGTCTGTTTTTATAGTATATGTTATAGTTTTTCAAGTTATGTACATTACTGTCTTTAAAATGTGTTTCCTGTAAACAAATAGAATTTGGTTTGTACTTAGACAATAGTTGTTTCAACATTTCATAGTGTACGTAATAACCATTTAAATTCCATTGAAGTATGTCCATTTCTAATATGATGATTGTGTCGACGACTCACTTCCAGAGTCAATGGGGCCTTCTGATATGTATCGTCGTAATCGTTTTCTTGTCTTGGTTAAGCGGATTTTTAGGGATTTGTTCGTGATTTGGGGGTACACTTTTTCCAGCATATTAATGAGAGACTCGAAATCTGAGGTATAATTTCTTATGGTACTGATTGGATCACTAGAACCATGAATATTGGTAATCAAATCTGTCAGTTGATCATAATTTAATATTAGTTCGTCTGCGTGTTCCTCAATGAAATTTTTGGCGGGTTCCATCATTTTCATTATTTCGTCAAGCCCAACTTTCCTAGGTTTTTTTTCTTTAGGTGTTTTGAAAGTTGTTTCCCCTTCAGTGGAGTTATCTGGTATTGGGGGACTTTCAATTTCGTTGATTTTTCTTTTGTTGGTTTCTGTGTGATCATTATTTATTATGTCTATTTGGTTTGTTTCAAGTTCGGGTGAGTTGTTGATGGATTTAGGTTGGAGTGTAGGAGGAGTAATATTGATTTTCTCTGGTGGTGTAGGAGTAGTAACGTTAGCTTGAACTTGGGGTGTAGACGTAGTGGTGTTGCTGCCGCTTATATTTGATTGGGAGTGTAGTGGCATGTTAGGAGTATTATTAACTTGGCTGGAAGAGGTACAGTTGTATGCAGTGTGACCTGGTTGTTTGCATTTATAACAACCTTGCCCATCCATGTTGAGAAAAATACGATAACTGGTTGCTTCGAATTGTATAAGGAGACTGTCTGGTACTGTAAGGTTATTTGGTGGATCAATATATACTTGACGTCGGAAACTGAGTATATGGCTGTACGCGGGATCAGTTACACCAATTCTTAGGAATGTTATATTTGACATTAGTTTTAGTCCAATATTTTCTAAGGCTTCTTGGATAATTTCGTTAGGGATTGAAGGGCAAACATTTGAAATTACAAGTCTTTCTGCTGGAGTAATCATCCTACGAGCTTTGATTTGTTGGCCATTTATAGTAATTTCTCCTCCATGCTCTTTCAAAAATTTGTCTACAATCTGTTTCGATGATAAATATATACATACTCTGTCATTAGCCATGCGTGAAGCATATAGTATATTTTTAGGTGAGATAAGTGGACCGACTTGATACAAGTATTCTTGGCATTTGATTCCTGTTATTGACGGAAAAATAATAGCTTGTTCTTTTGGCGGGTACTTTGGTTGTTGACTTTGTCCCAATACACTTGAATATGACATTCCGGGTTGTTGTGAATTGCTTTTAGAGTTATTATTCATGATATAATTTTGAAATTAAGTAACTTTTAAAACTATTTTCTGCTTCTGCACTATCATGTGCAGGTCCGACCCTGTCTACTGAGACAGAGTCAGAAGTAAAAAGTGGATAATGGAATTCCTTTTGATAAGCGGCTGGTTTGTTGATGAAATTTCGTCTTATTACTTCTATATACTATACTAATTCAGTTGTAAATAGTACTTACGTATTTTATTTGTTGTAATTAACTAAGGTAGATTATGACTTTGGATTGAATTTATTCGATTTTATACTCGCACAATTCGCTATGCACTTAGGAGCTTATCGCTTTCAGGTAGTAACCCAATAACGGTCAGGACCGAACTCCCCTTCTTCTAAATTGTTCACCTTAACACCAGTTTATTCAGACGAAGATGGTCTTATTAAGCTTGGTGGTAGACTCGATAATTCTTCTCTTGGCATATTAACAACCAAACCAGTTATTCTAGAACCTTCACATATCATTACCAAATTACTTATACATAACTATCATGAACAATTTTATCACTTAGGGCAAGAAACTGTTGTAAATAGTATCAGACTAGACTATTGGATATTTAAATTAAGTTAAAAAAGGTAAGCCTACCGTTCCTTTAATGGGACAGCTTCCTTCTTGTAGGGTAGAACCCACATCAGGCCATTTATTAAAACCGGTGTGGATTACTTTGGACCGATAGAAGTTAAAGTGAAAAGATCTCATGAAAAGAGATACGGTGTAATTTTCCCATGTATGGCTACTAGAGCTATTCATTTAGAATTTGCTTATGATTTAAGCTCTAATGAATTTATGAATGTCCTAAGACAATTTCGTTGCATAAGAGGCTTTCCTCAAGAAATTTGCTCTGACAATGGTTCTAATTTTCATGGTGCTGATTAGCCCTAGAATTTGAAAAGTGAAACAAAAATGAAATTATATCATTTTGTTCTATGAAAAAGATAAAGTTTTTTTTAACCAGCTATGGTTCCAAATATGGGAGCGTTTAATACAGTGTGTAAAAAAGGTACTACGTGAAATTTTAAAAAGTAAATACCCTACTGACAACGTAATACGTACTTTACTTGTAGAGTACGAAAACATCATGAATTCTAGACCTCTGACTCACGTATCGACGGATAATTTGGATCCAGAGGCTCTCACTCCAAATCACTTTCTCATTGGACCTTCCTATGAAGCCGTTCCTTATACAGTTACGGCCGAAACTGATCTAAATCTCACATCTCATGTCATCCTGGCGAGCTGCACAAAGATTAGCCGATTATTTTTGGAAGAGATGGATACGTCGTTCGAAATGGTATACCAACAACAAACCGATAAAAATTGGTGACCTTGTAGTATTAGTTGATCCCAATGGAACATGGAATAATTGGCAAAAGAGCAAGATGTCACAAGTTTAGCCAGCGAAAGATGGAAAAATCCTTGTAGTTGATGTGAAAACCAGTACGCATAGGTTATTAAAGAGACCTGTATCGAAGCTTATCGTATTAGATGTGATTAGATAGCCAATTAATTACTGGAGAAAGATTTTGTGGGAGAGAACGGTTACATATCAAAAATTTTATCTTTAAAACACCCTATATGTTATATCTATGTATGTTGTTTAGTTAGTTAGTGTCAGAGGTAAATTAAAAAACCTGTCAAAAGCCTCTACTTTAATTTTGGTTCTTCGAGCGAGGATAATAATTAGTAATTTGTAGGTAACAGTCACACAGAATGGCTGTTACAATAGAATCGTGAACAAAGAGAATAGTATTATAAATACCATAGGAAGCGAGATATTAACGATCTGTTTTCGCAATCTTCAACCTTCAATAATTTAAAAAGCGGTCACGTGATGTTTTAAGACTTTTTCCCCAACATTTGAAATATCAAAACAAAGGTATGTACAAATTTTCATCTTATTATCTTTCATTCCGGGATTGGGCCCCTTATTGAGACTATATGGCCAGGCTATAGATACATTTATTGTACCTCCAAGTTTATTCAATTAGGTTGATAACAGATTGAACTAATGTATAGTTTTTTGTATGGCTAAAACAGGTAAGTAGCGTGGCTAGCTTTAAAAATAATTGTAATTTCTGGAAAAAAAAATAATTGTATGGTTTTATGAAACCACCATGCAAGTGAAACTGACTTTAGTTCGGCTTGTGAAGATGACTGGATGCCTAAATAAAATTAAATATATGGAATGGACAGGATATAAATTAAAATACTTCATCAAATATTCATATGAAATTAGTTAAATTCAAGTGTAATAAGTTCTGGTTATAGGCTAAGCTGCTTCCAATAGATAGTCATTACACTTCAAATTACTTTATTGATAAGGGGATTATCTACATATATGTATACTTCAAGAAGTACCCCAAAACATAACGACTGGCATCAAGTAGGGCAGTCGTTGACTCTTTAGTTTATATTAAAAAGGAACGTCGTGAATACTAACAAATATCTATTTATACTTTATTTCATCACGTATACTCGATTTGTTATAATAACACAAGGTGATGTTTATTAATAAAATAATAAACATACTTTGGAATTATTATTCAAACCACCATACTGAGTGTTAAATATATTTGTTAGAATTCACTTCACACCTTCCCCCTTTACAAGACGAGGGAAGTTGTTATTACAAAGTCAGGTAACTGACCGAGTTGAGTCTGCAATGTTGTAACCTACTTTTTTTTTTTTTTTTTTTTTTGCTGACTGTACTTTGACCTTGTCATTATGTTTTAGTTTTACAATACAATGCTATGTTTACAAACCAATGACCTGTTACAACATTGTTATTGCTAAACACTTACAAAATATAAATAAAAGAAAATATAAGTAAAATAAAATTCAAATTTTCTACACTATAAATATGTCTATACTAATTTAAAAACCTAAAAACCTAAAAATAAAACACTCCTAAAAACTTCTATGACAATAAATCGTTTATAAAAACCGATGATATTTTTATATATAGACTGTCCTTCCTAAAAATAAATAAATACATAGTTTATATAGTTCAGTGAGTAGGCACATTAAATAACTTCGAAATTTGTTCTAAATTCACGGATAGTGTTCACTGAATTTCACTGTCTTCACTTTGTGCCACGGGGCTCTGCCCATCATACGGATATATTCTATTCTTATGAACAGTTTCTACCTTACCTTGAGTTGACTGAATACTGCAATTGACCCCGTCTGTTTTGACAATTTTATAGGGACCTTTATACCAAGGATCTAGTTTATTTCTATTTTCATTTGTAAGTAGCACTAATTCTCCTATTTTTAATTTCAATTCCCTAGCTGTTAAGTCTAAATTTTCTTTTCTTTTTTTTTATATTTGTTAAGAAATTGTCGGGCTCTTTCATGTGCCACCTGCAGCTTATACCTTACCTCCTGTTCATAGGCATCTATGTTGTATATAGGTTGGATGCCCTTTGTTAGGTTTTCTGGTAAGTTGCTAGGTCTACCAAACACCAATTCAAAGGGTGTGTACCCGTGATAGCTGTTTGGGGTGGTATTATAACAAAAAGCATACAACCTACACCATTTATCCCAGTCGTTCTTACATTCATTTGTGAAATTTCTCAAATACTCATTAAATACTCTATGGTTTCTCTCACACCCCCCTATGGTTTGGCTATGATATGCTGAAGAAAATTTATGATCTATATTTAAAAGTTTCCCTAATTCTAATAGTACTTCGTTTTTATATTCTGTACCTAAATCTGTGCGAACCTGTTTCATTACTCCATAAATTGTTATGAAGTGTTCGAATATCGCCCTGGCAATTGTATTGGCCTCCTTATTTCTTACTGGAACCATTACCACATACTTTGTTAGTTCGCATTGTATGGTTACGCAATATACATTGTCTTCATAAGTTTTCTGGAATGGCCCTATAGTGTCGATTGACACGATATCGAATGCTTGTTGTGGCGTATCTGTAAGTACTAATGGTTCGTGGTGACCCGGTTTTGCTTTGTTTACCTGACATTTGTGGCACTGTTTTACGAAATTTTTTATATCTAAGCTCATCCTTCTCCACCTAAAACTGGTTCTTACTTTCCTCATCATTCTAGTCGCTCCGCAATGTCCTCCAGTCATGGCATCGTTATGATACTTGTCTAATATTGCTTTTATCTCTTTTCGATCTGTTATGAGTCTAGGTACGTCACACACTACTATTTGTAGTTGTGGTAATATATCCGCAGCCTGTCTTATTAGCATGTCCCATGTATATTTTTTAATTAAGTCGTCGTTTGCGTACATCTTTACTTTTTCCAATCTATACGTCCCTGCGAGTTTATTCAACTCTACTAGCGTTTGTCCTAAGTCAAAGCTATTTCCATCAGTTCCGTATTTTCTGTCGAACATGAATCTACCTTTGTGCCTTACGCTCAACCTAAGAGAGGTAGGGTTTATTTCACAACGTAGAACTGGTAATTTTAATACCTCGACATTATTTAGTGCCTTAATTATGGGGGGCTTCCTTATTTCTGTAACTGCCTTATTTTTTTGCACTCTTTTCTCTCCAATGTTACCTGACTTTCGTGCCGCAGCTCTTGTTATTGCCAGTACATGCGAATTATCTTCGTGTAATTGTTTTAATTCATCCAATGTTATCCTGGACAGACTATCTGCCGGGTTATCTTTCCCTTGAATGTATTGTATTTCAAAATCATATTCTTCTAAATCTAGCCTAACTCTAGTTAATTTCGACGTAGGGTCCGTCATTGAAAATAAATGCGTTAAAGGTTTATGGTCACTTTTCACAATAAATCTGGGTGACCCATACAAATAGCATTTAAAATGATTTATGCCCCAATGTATTGCTAATAATTCCTTTAAAATTATTGGTTTATTTAATTCACTTTTATTAAAACTACGTGACGCATAAGCTATTGGTAAATCTATCCCGTCGTAAGTTTGGCTTAAAATTGCTGAGCAAGCATTGTTAGAAGCATCTGTTGTCAGAATAAATTGCTTATTGAAATCAGGATATTTCAAAATGGAAGGACTAACCAGCGCCCGTTTCAGCCTCTGGAACGAATTCTCACACTTGTCACACCAAAAAAATTTAACATTTTTCCGTGCAAGATTGTTTAATGGAATACATATTTCTGCAAATTTAGGAATAAATCGTCTGTAATAATTACAGAAAGCTACGAATCGTTTAACCTCATCCGATGTTTTTGGTGTTGGATACTGTTCTATCACTTGAAACTTCGATTTGTCTGGGAGAACACCATCGTTAGATAGACAATGACCTAAATAAGTGACTTCCTTCCTGAAGAATTTGCATTTTTGCGGATTTAATTTAAGATTGAACTTCCTGCAAACCTGAAATACCTGCTGTAGATTTTTAAGATGATGTTTTTCTGAAGCTCCACATATAATTATGTCATCCAGATATAGGAATGCTTTGTCGGCTGTCAATCCCGAGAAAGCTAAAGACATCATTCTGGAAAAACTGTTTGGACTTACATTCAATCCGAAAGGTAGCCTAGTGAACTGAAATGCACCAGAGTCTGTACTAAAGGAAGTAAATTTACGAGATGCTTGCTCTAGTGGAATTTGATGGAACCCTGACATTAAATCGATTACTGAAAACCATTTGGATCTCCCTAACTGATCCAAAATTGAATCTATTCTTGGCAATGGGAACTTGTCTGTTACTAATTTTTTATTTAATTGACGAAAATCGATACATAATCTCCAACCTTTTTCACCATCCTGAGACTTCTTCGGCACAAGTAACACCGGACTGTTATATTCTGAATAAGAAGGTTCTACAATGCCGTTGTCAATGAGGTTTTTAACTTGCTTATTTAATTCTTCACGTTGATAATGAGGTGTTCGATAGTTTTTAATATATACTGGGCTGCTATCTTTTACCAATAACTTTTGCTCATAAAAATTATTATGTGTTAAAATATCATTTTTTAAAGCGAATACATCGGCATATTCATTACACAACTTCACTATATCATTTTTTACGTATTCAGGCACATCTAAATTCAATACCTTTCCTAGTTCCCTCTCTCTCTCGTTTTGTTCATTCCTAACTCTAAAAACATGAAACATTTTTAAACTAGTAATTTTAATGTTATTTGTCTTAACTGACACACTTTCATTATTTGTATTTAAAATTCTCACATATGGACTATCTCTCGAAACTATGCCCCTAGCCACAAAAACTCCTGGAAGTAACTCCTGTTGGTCCACTACAGCCTCAGCTTCCAATTTTTTAAACCATTCTATCATTCGAAAAACTTCACACCTTCGCGGTACTGCTACCGTATCGTACTCTGGACTATTGAAAATTTTAACGACTACCTCTTTATTCCCTGCATAATTTATGTACAATGCCCACTTAGAATAATCTAACCTACATCTGTACCTAGTCAAGAAATCTCTACCTATAATGCCTTCCGCTGGGATAGGGAAATCCTCGTCTACCACATGAAAAATATGCCGAAATACTATATTGCCTATATGCAAAGAAACCTCCATTTTACCCAGCGTCTGCGTTACACCTTCAGTGACCCCCTTTATATTTAATTTTCCTGTCGCTAGAATCCTTTGCATTTCTAACACCCTTGAACGTTTAATGAGGGATACATCTGCTCCTGTGTCAACTATAAAATTTTGATACGCATTACCCACATTAGTGTGAATTGTCACAAAATTTGAAAGTGTCAGGTCTATATTGAAAATAAAATTTACCTTAGACTTAATTATACCCGAGGATCTCCTTGAAACCCCGCTGCATTCTCACTATTATCTGGATCAACTTCTGTCATCTCACACATCCTTACATTCCTCTCCGTGTACCTACTGTTATTCCGACCCCCACTGGAGTTCCAATTATTCCTATTGTACCTATTATTAGGGTACCTACTTTCTACAAATTCACGGTTCCTGCCATATTGACCATTGTCTCTTCTATTCTGCTCTCGGCCTCCATAATTTCTGTAATTGTTCGCATCACCAGTAACTCTCCAACCTGGTCCCCTATATTCATGCCCTTGTCTCTGTACCTGGTACCTTAGTACATTTCCTACCTCGGACGTCACATCAACAGATACCAATTTTGTCAGCACCTCCTGCGTAGTTGTAAAATTACCCGCCATCAGGACTAGCTTTGCTGCCTCTGAGCTAACATTTTGAATCAAGGATTTTGTGGTCACCTCGGTGGTGTATTTTTGTGCCAAATTAACGGGCATGCCCTCAGCCACGTAAGCCGCATTTAATCTATCCGCTAACTGCTCCACCTCCGACACGTAACTAACTAGATCCTTATTATTCTGCCTATGCCGCCCTAACTTCGCTATCAACAAACTGGGACTATCTCCTTTGATGCCCTGCTGTAGAGTAAGAACTATCTCATCCAGTGAAACCTCATTAGTGATCAGTGTTCTAGCCTTCCCTGTCAACCTCGTCTTAACAAAAGAAACTGCATTTAACTCCTGTCCTACTGCATTTGCCTTGAGAAGGACCAATCCATCAATAAAACTACGTAATTTATTCGGTGTCCCGTCAAACTCCGTGGGGATAACCTTGCTTGCCAAATTGAAGAATTCTTGTATGTTTAGCGCCATATTTTCTTCACTGTCACTCTCCTCGCTATCACTCTCTTTCTCAAACACTTCAGTCGCTATTGCTTTAACACACGAAGTAGGTATCAAATATTTGCAGGATAAAACTTGAAATACCCTTACTACCTTATCTCTCAAGCAATCAAAATTTACTTTACAAAATTTCCGTTGATTTTCCTCTAACTGATTCCAACATTTATTGACTACTGATGTGTAAGCATTAAAATTATTAATTAAATTTAAAATGATATCTTCCCTAATTTCCTTACTTTTTGGTACCTGTTTTTTTAGTGCTCTCTTACTAGTTTTATTTATTTCAGCTACTAAACCGTTCAACTTTGTTTCAACTTGATCCCATGTCATGGCCTTGAACTTATTAATATTGCAATCCCAGCGATTTTCCAAAACAAAGCACAGTCCATGCGATATTCAGCCTACTCATCACAACAATATTTATTTATAGAACATAAAAATCGACAGTAAAAATTTAACAAAATTACTGTTCATCAGAATAAAATAAATCAGAATGTAGGCTTACCCCTTTATACTTCCACTGTGCTTGTAGCTCTCCTCATTAACTTTTTCTTCAACTGCCTTCTGTAGGTTTTCCAAACAGACCATCCAAATTTTAGCAATAGAGTGATTGTTATTATATACAATAGTATACGAGCTTCACTACCAATTCTTACTGCCTGTTCTTGAACTATGAAATTAGAATTTACCACTCCAGTTTCCTTTACGTCCTGCTTTGTTGATTCTGAATTGCCCATTTTTCACCATTTGTCACGGTCGCCATGTAATAAGTTCTGGTTATAGGCTAAGCTGCTTCCAATAGATAGTCATTACACTTCAAATTACTTTATTGATAAGGGGATTATCTACATATATGTATACTTCAAGAAGTACCCCAAAACATAACGACTGGCATCAAGTAGGGCAGTCGTTGACTCTTTAGTTTATATTAAAAAGGAACGTCGTGAATACTAACAAATATCTATTTATACTTTATTTCATCACGTATACTCGATTTGTTATAATAACACAAGGTGATGTTTATTAATAAAATAATAAACATACTTTGGAATTATTATTCAAACCACCATACTGAGTGTTAAATATATTTGTTAGAATTCACTTCACACAAGCTCTCAAAATTAAAATTAATACATAAACAACAATATGCACCAGCAAAAAGTTCTAATAATTCTAATAAATTCACTATAAAAATAAATGAATGAAAAAAAATTTTTACATTTATTTTTTACTTTTTAGTTCGATTTACTATAAGGTGTGTTTACGGATTAATAGGAACTATATTGAAAATATTATCACCGTGTCCAAGATTCGAACCCTATGCCTACAATTCATAATTTTCGACATCCAAACCTCTATACCCGTACGGCTCCGAAAATATATTTTAGTATTGTATATAGACCGTAGGATGTTTGTCAAAAACCGACATACGATAGATGGACGAAAAATTTTGAGTCGATGAAAAAAAAGTTTCACTTCAAAAACTATAGATTAGTTCTAAATATAGACAAATGAATATTTATATAAAAGAAAGGAAAACAAATACGGATAAAACATATGGTTGAATTGAAATTACATGTAATATTAACAGTATATTAAGATTATCATTATAATTTAATTACATTTTGGATAACCGAAATAAAAAAGAATACTCTGTTGGCTCTGCCAGTACCAACGATATGACATTGACCATTTTAAGCATCATCATTAAAATTTCTTGTTATTGGTATAGGGAAATTCACAACGAGGTACATGATGATCTAGAAATATTGAAATGTTTATGTTTATTACAATTGCTCAATTTTACTGCACTATTTTTGATATAATAATGTTACACATTTTTGTTCAAAGCTCATCTCATGAATAAAAAAATCCTAAATTGGCTTTCCATTCATTTTTCCACCTACTAAAAACTTTATCAATAAATCCATCACCATTTGACGGAAATTGATCAGAATTTATTTCCAAAGTCCGTCGGCATCGCCCATCTTTCAACCGCTCCACTTAAGTATCTGGTTCGAGGCCTCCTCATCGGCCAAGTATTAACATCCTTCTCGAAATTGTAGCATCGTGTCTACTTGAAATAATCTTTTTGATTGATGATACGGATGAAAGTTACTAAAAATAAACCATTGACTTTATAGGGAAAGTCAGTGAGTCTTCAAATTGAACTGTATAACTGGGAGATGTAGTAATAATTATGAAAAGCGCATTGAATTGTAAGTTTGAAGATAAGATTCCAAGGTGGATTGTAATTCCTTGAGGCAAAATGTTTTTTCTGGCTAATGTAGATGTGCGGCTTAAGCAATAATAAGAGGTTTCATAGGCTGTTGGTGAATCGCTGTAAATATTAAGTATCCCAATCACCTCATCTTAACTTTAACAGTGAACTTATAACTGTTGGTAAGCTACATCAATATAATAGTTCATAGGATGGTGTCGGATACATTATCTGTGGAGTGAGTAATGTAGAATGTATGTTATGGATTTGCTGGTATATAGATTCACCAATTTTGCTCTGTACATATATATTACACAAACTATTTACACTGTTATTTACACTGCAAAGATGGAACTAACCCAGAGCTTTGAAAGATGCCCCGAAGGCAGAGCTTTAATATTTTACAATAAATAGGGATAAAACCCATAAAAAATGACAACATTTGTTCATCACAGAAACAAAACTGCTTATCATCGCCTTTTTGTTGGCGCACACACACCAACCTTATTCTCAACTGTCAAATCAGGTTGACCAACATATGTTTGAGCGACGAATCGTCAACTTAAATCATAAAAATGACAAAATAACTAATTGTTGGAAGTTGTTTCCAGCATATGGGAAGGTTTAAAGTTAGAGACAATATCTGGTTGTTCACTTTATATTTAGGTAAAAAAATTACATAGTTTGTAGTAGATTTCTTGCAACTTTCTGAATCTTGAATATATTTCCATTATTTCTTCTTTTGGAGGCCTTCACATTTTGGGAGCCATCGTCGTTTTCTTTCATTTTATGGAAATAACCTAAAATAATAGACATTATTAATTCTGTAATTGCTTTATTACTAACCTACCGAGGTTGTGAAGTGATTTTCTTATTAACAGGAAGCAAATTTGTGTTGACTGGATGCTGTTTATAGAGTTGAATAATACTGGCTATTTATCTATTTATACCTCCTATGTTCTTAAATTGCAAAAACGGAGTTGCGAAAAGTGTAACGACTAGCCTGCATGGGAATCACGGGTGCAATGAGATCGTGCCCTAGAGCAGCCTTGAAGGTAATGTTAAACCTTCACTACATCTACATGTACGGATGATCGCTCTGGAAAATCCCTACATGCTGAACCCAATGTCTGCGAACTTTATGTCTGCGAAACAGGATTTCGAACTCACGTTAGATGTTGTTATCAACGAGCTTGAGGTAACACAAAACGAGATCGCTCTAATTACGGGAGAGGTCCTCACTTACTACAGTAATGGGTCGAAAATGGAGTTCACTCTCCTTATCTTTATAGTCTCCATGGGTATACTGTTCACCAAAACATCAAAATTTAAAAAAATATTTAAATTCATTTATTCATGAATTACATACAAAATGTATACCGCGCCGGATGAAAAATTTTTAAGTAAATAAGCACAAGTAGCGTTAGTATTCACGGACATATTAAAATTAAAATAGCGTTGATTTTAAATTTATTTCTCAGTTGCTCTGTACGTGTTTGGATCTAATTTGATTGGCCTGTTATTTCTATTAATGATTACGTTTCACTTTTAAACTCACAAATAATAATATTTTTTATTTCCCCATTTTCACCATATCCAAACTGAAGCGTTGAAATAATATAAAAATACTTTTTTTTCAACCCTCAAGGTGAATTTACCTATCCATCCAGGTATAAAACATTCTTCCATTTTACATGTTATTCCACAAACATAAAGTGTTTGAGATAGTTTTATCCAAGCAGGGGTGAACATTGCTTTTGACAGACTCTGCAAAATTTTGGGACTTTCTCTTACGACTAGATTGCTTAAGGGCGTTGAAGTTCCCTGAAGTGAATACATTTTGCGATGCTTGTTTAACCGGGTCACGGTAGAGAGTTTCTATAATCTGACCACGTTCTTATTGATTTTGAACAAATGCAGCGCCTAAATGATTAAATTATCGGTTATGTAAGGGGGAGAGAATGTTTTGAACGTTTCTCGTTAATGTGGTGATACGTTTGCAGAATAATCAATTTTATCATTTTAAACTTCATACAACCGTATTTAATTATACACTCAACCTTTCCAACATAAAAGTAGCGAGCTAAAGGCTTTACTTTTTGTTCTGCTTCATAACGTCCTACCAATTTTATATATATTTTTTATTAATGATTAAAGATATACACAGACTGAGCCACAGAAAACAGTCCACCCCGACATTTGGCAGTATTCCTTAGATTTCAAGGAAATTAGGAAACGCGTCGATTTTTGTACTAAGGGGGAGACATTTTTACGATACAGGCATCTGTCATTTGTCAACCCCCTCCCGACCACTTCACCATCCCCTTATTTTTAAATGAGGAATATATCATGTGCGTTACATCATTAGAAAGGCATTTAGATGGAGTATTCAGACATAATCATCGTCCACGATTTTTTTCGATATTATACCATCTTTGCAAGAAAAAGTCTTAATTAATGTGCAACACCTCTAAAAAATGAAACGCAACGCCTATGGTTTGCTAATGTGTCATTTTACAAATATTGCAAAAACAATATGATAATTAATTGTAAATACTATAACGAAAATTAACTAAATTAGAAGTTATGATATAATAATATTGAAATAATAAATTAGATGTTGAAAATGGTGTCCATCGACTTCCATACATGTGTAGAGTCGATGTTCGAAATTACGTCAGCCGTTTTGAAGCATTTCATTGTCTTAGTTTTTCCAACGAAGCGGGTTCGGTTTTATAAATTTTGCTCTTTAAATAACCCCACAAAAAAAATCGAGGGGTGTTAAATCGGGGGATCTTGCAGGCCATTCAATAGGGCCTCTCCTTCCAATCCATTGCCTAGGAAATCGTTCATTAAGATATTACCTTACAGCTCTACTGTAATGTGTTGGTACAAGAGATCATCTTCTAAGTACCTATTATCATTTTCGATTACTTATATCTGTGAGAACAGGATCAATAGCCTCCTCTAATAGTTCGAGATATGTTTCTCCATTCAAGTTGCCATCAATGAAAAATGGCCCAACAATACGATCCCCATAAATTCCTGCCCACGCGTTTAATTTAAGAGGATGTTGGGTGTGTGTCGTGGAATACTCTAGGATTTTCGTCAGCTCAGTGGCGGCAATTGTGTCGTTTTATGGTACCATTTACAAAAAAGGAACATTCATCCGAAAAACAAATATTGAATAAAAAGTGTGCATTAGTATTTATTTTGTCAATTATAATCTCACAAAACTCTTGTCGTCTGTCTGGGTCATCTTCATTTATTTCCTGTACCAAATGTATCTTGTAGGGATGAAATTTATGATTTTTCAAAACCCTACGAACGGTAGTGCGCGAAAAACCAGATTCTTCGGCCAATTTTCTTGTACTTGTTGTAGGATCTAAATTAATATGACCTAAAATTGCTACTTCTGCCGCTTCAGTCCCAACCCTATTTTCATAGTTCATTTTTGATTAGCTACTGACCCTGTTTGACGAAATTTTATCATTAGCTGTAGGTAATACGGATGAGTGATGAAGTTGATTGTCTTCATGAAGCTGATTAAATAAATTCGCTGTTCTTCTTGCACACTTCCCGTTTTCAAAAAATATGGAAATAATCTCAACTCGTTCTGCACTAGAATATACCATTTTGGAAGTATTCAAAAACTAACTAATAACAATGTTAAACAAACTGTCTTAGTATCAAATTACTAATTTTTTGCAATATTTGTTTTAATTTACTTGTCATGTCAGTCATGTCAGCCGAGTTGTATATCACAGAAATGTCTATTTTTTTCCAAAAATACTAATATTGTAGTACTTCACTACGCAAGAATAAGAAAAAAATTACAAAAATATTGAAAATAAACGCCGTTTTCTTTAGGAAAATATTTTGTCAATAACTCTAACACAACAAATCTATTATACGTCAGTATGCTTCGCCAATCGTCTCTCTAATTCTCCCCTTGCCTTGGGTGATACCACAGTTCACCTATTTGTGGTACCATCTTCGAACAGGGCCGGACCGGCCGCCGTTGGTCCTCCTGTCCTCGTTCATTCGACCATCCTGAAAAAAATTAATGTCCTCAATAATCATTACGCCCTATGGTATTTCGGTCTGAATTATTCGCCAGATCCACTAATCATTTAGATTATCCCCGCTTTCATCACAATAACTGCTGATATCAACGTAATTCACGCCATGATACCGCCTAAGAGAATCCACAGCGTCAACCGCCGTAAACCGCTTGTTGCCTTTCACGCCTTTTATTGAATCGATTATGTAGCGATCGTTTCCTACCGCCTGTTGGACTCTATAGGGTCGATCATATTTAATGACTAGTTCACTACTAATTCCTACGTCGATTTTCTTGGTTACAGCACAGCCAGAGTTTTAGACACCGTTGCAACCTTCCTTCGCCTATCAAAACGCCTATTCATTCTCTTCGCCGACTGAGAAAGTTTGGCCGCAGTCCGAGCACGTTAAGCACACCTGGCTTTTAATCAGGTTCGCATCGCATTGTGAATTCACTCCTGGATCAAAGCTTCCGCCGGCTTCAGGTTGATCGCCGCCTGACTAAATTTCGCCACTTACGCCGTCACTGGTTGTGGAGCGTTTGTTAAGTTGCCTGCGACTTCGCCTAAGCCATTCCGCCTGTTTTCGTCCAAAACTCTTCGCCTTACGTCTACTAATGGCCCGGAAAGAAGTTCGTCACCCTTACCTTTTCGGTGGATGTCATTTTCACCGGTCACGCACGACAGTCCCACCATGCCGCCCACCTCCGCTGGGTCTTCACAGACATCCTGGACTTCTGCCTAGTCCATCTGATCCTGGACGTCCACCTCGTCCATCTGATACTGGACACCCGCTTTGACCACTTGACTTCCACCGGTCAAATTATTTCTACCTAGCTCGCTTTTGAAAACCCCAAACTACCGTTTGTTTGCAGTAGTACTAGGATCGCAAGCAGTAGATTAAATTCCACTATATGAGAATGCGAATTCTCACATTCACTCAAATGGTCGCAATACATAACAAATTTGTGAGTCATCCGTCGTACAATACTGATCTGTCCCTAAACGACTTTATATCAAGAATCACGAATGACCTTTGCGGTCAACGTATTCGGATGCTTTTTAACGCATTGAGAATTTATGTTTTGGTTGAAACGTTTGCAAATGTGTATTAATGTTAATGGAATTCAAAAAAAGCCACGTTCAATAATACAAATCATTTTTCTTTGCTCTTGAAATAAAAACAGCAATATCTGAGGTGGGTCAGTTTGTGACAAAACATTTGAACCAGCTCCTGAAAAAATTATGGTTTGCATTATAACTTGTAAGATAATTTGTCTTGTTATTTCCAGTTTCCATCATACATATTGTAGTCGTTTGCATTATAACGTTAGTTTCATAACTTTATTTCCCAGAATGTTCAATGGTGCAAATTTCATATGATAACGTGTATAAACGAGCAAACTTTTTGCAATATTTCTGAAATACACATTTTTGGCGAAACATGAGCTCGCTCCAAAACTCGGATTTCGTGAATCTAATGTTATAATAAAAGTTATGTATTACATAATACTAGATATCTGAATACGTCGTTTGAAAGGTTTTGCTTATATGCGTATTTGCTGAAACCGGTCATCAAGTGATGTCCCTTTTAATTGCGAACCAGAATGGTTGGTTATATCTTGCAGATGTACCAACCCCTTTCATCTTAGAAGTGTAATTCAATGCCTGTTGGGACATATAGCCCGAGAAGTAGTTGTTTCTTCTTAGTTGAACGGCCATTGTTTTTTTATAAATATTTTTCAAAGACTTTGTAAGGCGTTATAATAGTATTTGATCTATTATCTTCGATATCTATTTAAAAAAAATAACATTCACCAATCCAACAAATTCACTCCTACGTATTAATAGGTGGGCGTTCATTAAATGAAAAGAGATGTTCAATATCTAATCATGGAATACAAGCAATAAATGACTAATAGTCCAGTAATACAAGCTAAAAAAGAGGGTCGATCTCGGAATGAAAGATGTAGTAAGCTGTAAACTCGTATAATCCTTTATTTTTTCGTTTTTAACGTTGTCTCAAAAGTCTCATAAAATCTCGTTCCTGCGTCCTAAGATAACAAAAATGGTCAAAGGTCAAAAAAATCAGTTTTTTGCAAATATCCCGCTTCATGTAAGTTAAATGATATTTGCATCTATTATGAATATAGTAGAGAATAAAATTCTACACAACTTGTGTTTCAAACATTTTACATAATACAACGTCAACGGTCAACCATTAGTTTCGATAAATACTACGCCGTATTAAAAAATATATAATTACTTATATTTTGCATTTTCTAAATGTTAAAACTCAAACATACCAAAAGTTTCGATAAATATCCCCGTTCTAAAAAACACATTTTATTTCGGCAGGCATTTAGTAGCTGTGACACGACTTCTGTGCTGTCTAAAAAAGGAAAAATAACTTTCTTTAGAACACTATAGAAACTCTCCAATTTGGATCAACTATTTGAACAAGAGAACTGCCCTATACAAACATTATATGAAAATGGAGTTCACATCTTGTTGGCAATTTATAATGATCCGAAATCTGTATCGATCATCTTTGTTACACACAATTCCTCAAAGTTAACAACGTTCAATAACCTGTGCAAGTATGCAATCTTCCATCTACAAGTGCAGCGGCTCATCAACACATGTATGTATATTATCAAATTCAATCTTGGTTAGGGAATGATTTAGAACCCCAAGAGTGGGATTGGATATTACTAAATGAATTCCAGGAACCAATTACGACAGTACTACCACCAGCTCCGGAGGAATTACTAAATACAATATTTTGCAACTGCAAGAATGGTTTTAGTTCACGCTGTAAATCAATGCAATGTTCCTTAGCTTGAGGCCAGTGTAATGGGCAAGTTTGCCTCAATGCTTCACAGTATAAGAGCAGTGACTATAAAAAAATAAGACGGTCATCCCCTTAAGAAATTGTGAGATCAAAAAATTAACGTCTGCTAAGGGTGCGCCATCTATGAATGGAGAAATTATAATGGGAAGCTATTAAACTATTGTCTCTGCAAAAATTTCAGTTTATCGTTAGCTAGAGATTCGTATCGGAGCCCGCAACGTTGCCGGATTTGGAAGTCGTACGTGATGTTTCAGAAATTATGAGTAAATACAATTTACCCTTATATGGTGTTTCACTCATATAGTTTGGATTATCCTCAATTATATTATACAGACAATATTTAGTAAACATATCAAAAGTAAGTTTTGTTTTTTGCACTAGTATGTATCGAGTGTTATATTATTTATATTTTAAGAAATAATAACACATACTGTGTCTTTTTTTTTTCGGGCCGAGATGGGAAACTCATGTTCGAATGGGTCCAGGACCCAAACAGTGTTGGACTCATCCCCAAGGGGATGCCTACCAACCAAACCCACCTCAAACTCGCCGTTATCCCCGTCTCGGAATCACCAACCTAGCATACTTCGAGACGGGCGGCGGTCCCTCGAACACTCTCCGCTCACACCGTCATCTTCTCCCTCCTATCACTCCTACCTCTCATGCCATATCGAGTCCTTCTCTCCCCCTAACCATGCTCTCCACTACTCCACTCACCTCCATCCATTCCTCCTCCCCCCTCATCATTATCTCCACTATGTTCTCCCAGTACACCGCCTCCCCTAGTTTCCACTCCAACTTCTTCAGCACTTCCTCGTTCCTCCAGCATCTAAACACATGCCCCATACTGTCAACACATACTGTCTTACTTTAACACAAAAAACGGTTAAAAAGCTTAATAAATAATTAAATTCCATCTGTACTTTCGAATTCATTCCAATTAACCCCCGTATCAGTCGCTCAGTTAAAATACTAGAACCATACGACGGCTTTATCTAGTCGAAATGCGGAATATGCACCGACGGCTCGCTTTTGTAGACCCAATTTCGTACCGACTCGAAGTGACCCTTCTGTGACGACAATTTGATAAATATTTTCTGTCGTACAACTGGCAACATAGCGTTTTGCGATTTTATTAAGATTCACTCATGTCACCCCCCTACAGAAAACTTTTTGTTCACCGTAAGTTGTGTGAACATTCAAAAAAGAGCAGCACTTTCTGGGCAACTCGCCAATTTTCAACAAGCACGAATCTGAAGGCAACGTTGACCGTCTTATTATAGTTATAGCATTGTATAAAGATAGGGATAGTAAAACAGTAGCAATGTTAAAACCGTTTGAGGCAATTTTGCACGCCATCTAGTTACTTTTACGCTCGTTCTTCATAAAAATGACCCGTAACTTACTGCCCTCTGAAATAAACTGCACTATTTTCAAGAACTAAATTATTTTTGAAAAGTTCCCTACTAAATGTGAAGTTTTCTTTATCGTCGAATTCCGAACAATTAATGATGACCAAAGACCGACGATACATTGTTGCCGATTTTACTTTTTATTACGAAAGTGACATAAATCACCGACTTGATGGGATTCTATAATAGATAGATAGCGCGTATTTTCGTATTTTGAAATATCATGTTCATAATAATGTTATAGCATTGTATACTTATACAATGGTTATAGCAGGTATTCATCTTGATCCGAAAATAAACATTAATCTGTTTATCACTTTGAAAAGATGGGATAAAAAGAAGAATCCTCGTACAAAGGTAGATAAAATATAATACATTCATTGGGTGACGGAAATAATGGAAAATTTGCGATTTCTGAACTTCGTTCGTGAATGTGAATTAATTCAAAGAAAATTTTTGTAAACATTCGTATTTTGATGATCTCTTAAGAAGATGAAAAAATAAGTCTTGGCTATTTTGTATGCTTTTTTTAAGCTTTCAGTTGAAAATTTATTCATTTTCCGCTTTCCGTTCTGGTGAAAATATTTTTGATTTTGTTCCGCTTTCTTACTGTATTGATATGTAGGGACTCAAGAAATATATAAAATCAAAAACAATAACTTCAAAAAAGTGCTAACTATACTAATACATTAAATATAATGAGATGAAATATACTAAATATATCATAATACAATATAATATCGTGCTAATAATAAAATTAATGACATTGTAGAATAATGAAATTGTGCAATAGGTCCTTTCATGAAGAAATGCCCTCGTCGATCTATTTGCGGCTTATTATTCATGCTAATTTTTTGGCATTGAAGGTTTTTACAGGTCGGAGGTCGGTAGTGTGAATCACGTATTTTTGCTCTGAATAGAAAAATCTTGCTAGGGTCGAATTCCGCAAAACTACCTGAAACTACCCGAAAGAAGGATTATCGTGGGACCATATAATTTAGTGATTTCCAAAAATAGAGTATTCAGGTACACAGAAGCTCTTGTAATTTATCGAGAAGGGCAAGAATAATGATTGAAGAATGTATACAGTGTTGAAAAAAAGGCCGCGTAAGTTGAAAAAGCTCTCGTAATTTATCGAGAAGGACAAGAAAAATGATTGAAGAGAGTACCTATACAGTGTTAAAAAACTGGCATTTAGTTGTTAGCCATATTCTAATCCTCCCGCGACCTTTTGAGGAACTCGACCTAGGATTAAATACGCAGGTAGGTTTTTGCGGAATTCGGCAAATCCCAAAAATCTGATATGGTCAACATTTTTTGTCTTGGATCAACTTTCGTTTAGCTGAAATCAGTTATGTAAGAAATATTCGTTTATTTACTATTTGGAACCTTTTCTAAACAGAAAGTCGAAATTTTTTTTGCGGAAATGCATAATTTTCATTTTTTCGACTTTAGAATAGCTGAAACCAGTTACAAGAAAATACGTTTCTGTTTTACATTTTAGACAACTTTCTAAACATAAACACGCAAAAAACTTCTTGCGGAAATTTTCCATTTATTGATAAAAACGGGCGTGTACAAAACCGTTAGTCTCTCGAGATTTTTGAAGCGATATTAAGCTGATAAGAATAGATATTATTCATTGATCTGTGTTAAAGGTCGGGAAGAGGATTAAAATAAATTTTTACATTGTTTATATTATTTATTATAGTTTATTTATTAGTTTCAGATATTCTAAAGTCGGGAAAATTATGTATTTCCGCAGAAAGTTTTTTGTGATTTTGTGTTTGGGGAGGCATCTATATACTGAAAGAACAAATTTTTTTTTAAACTGGTTTCAGCTAAAAAAAATTTCACCCTTTGTGTTTTATATTCAGTGATCAGTCTACACTACATTGGTGGCTAATAGTTTCTTCGCAATAAATTAACCATTATTAAAATTTTGACTCTTGACGTAAGTCCAATTTATTTTTGGTCAGTGGTTGCCGTCGCCAGACGCATGGAAAGTATCTTCATAGGTACTTACCTCCTAGATAACAAAATGAAACATCTAAAGTTTTGGTAAATGGATTTATTAGAAAATATCGAACAGAAATATTAAATTAGGTAAATAATAACTACACTTTTTATAAAATTATTAATTCAAAAATTGTCAGAAACTACAAGTAGGACGGTCCTGTATATATACTTTGTGCACTTTACAGCTACGACAACATACACAAATCCAAGTAGTAGCAATTCAATCGTTTAAAAATTATTGATTTTCATAATTTATCACTGAAGATGATAAGATTTCTTTCTTTAGTTACTTAATACACAAAAACATCAAAACAAGTACAAATTGTTAGTGGGAAATTCGAATGGCCAACAAATTAAGTAAACTATTGTATGTAGTTTTAAAACTTTTTCAAATTCGTAAAATGTTTTTTGCAAACTTTGATATAAAGGGTGCTGCTTCGGAACGCATCACATTATTCACCTTCTAATTTTTTTTGGTTTTTCGTAAATTATTTTTTTATAACCAGTACCCGACTCGTTTGGGCTATGATAGGAACTGTGTGTTATCAAGGAAATATACAGAGTAGCTCATTAGTTTTGACCTTAGGAAGAAATGGGCAAAATCCACTAAACAACCTCGGTTACAAAGACCGTTAAACCCAAAAAATGTAGTACCTATAATATGTAGAATCTACTCGCGGTGACCTCTATTCTTCGGTCAAGTAATCACATTTACTATTGAAATCCCACTCAAAATAAAAATGTTGATAAGTATTGGTTATTCATTATTATTTTTGTTATCTATTATGGGAAATCAAACCACAATCTACAAAAAATATTTCATCATTCTTAAAAAATTTACAATTTTTTGCAGTCTTAAACTTTATAATATTATTGATAGTCTAGTTTTCGAATGTTTTCATTAATGTCATATAGGGACATCGTACATCAACTAACGACAAGTAGATTCACTTGCGTCGGAACGTTTGAAATTTTTGGCACATCGTCTCTCTGGCGCCATACTCGCCCGTTATCATAATACAACAATTACGAGGGACATACGTGTGGTTAAATACGTGTATGTACTGATTTGCAGTGACCATTATAATACAGGAATATTAAAATAAAATTTAAAAACTTTTAAATCAAACTACGGTGTAATCGAACAAGCTTCTAATGAATATTATTGATTAAATTGTTATGTTTAGCATAGTAATTATTACAAATGTTTAAGTTTACTTAGTTTGGGGTGTTGTTTCTGTAATTTTTCTGTTTTAATGTTACGATTATCAAATTTTAATGTATAATAAATACGTAATCTTGTATACAATGAATAAAAATAATCAACTGGGAAATTTGTACAAGGATGCCACAATTTAACATTCTTAAAGCTATTTTTAAGCTTCATACCGACACCATATTCAGAGGCTATTTTATTAAATTTATTTATAAATGTTTTCCAATTCTATAACGAGTTCCACAAAATTTTTGGGAGGCACAACCAAATTACAAATGTTGGATGAAACACTATAATCTTTATATTTCATAAAAACGGTAGCGTCTCCTTCTAGATTATCTATCTTAATAAATTCTAAGCAAGTGTTACACGAATGCTGCAATAAACACTTTTTAAGTAGGTATCCAGTAACGTATACCAGTGCATTTCCATCGACACTTTTTATATTTCTATAATCAGTTGTAAACACTTTTAGAGGAGTATAGATATTATTTGTAGTCGTAGAACTAACTGTACTTTTAAGCAATTCAGATTTTGTATTAAGCAAAATTTCATTTAAATCTTGCATGCAGTTTGCTCCTTCGGAGTAATCTAAATATTTAAGAGAAGTAATTTTTTTAAACGCTCTGCAGAATTGGATTGGCGTAGGGTTTCTTGCATTACCACAACAATTTCTGATTTGCCCAAAAAAATTTTCCAGACAATCCTGGTTAAGGTTTCTCGTTAATAAGAAAGTGTAATTTTTTGTTTGGTGTAACATTTCCCACAAAATAAAAATAGCTTTAATTGTCAACTTCCACCCAAATATAAATTTAAGTTGTTTAGTAACATTTTTTCCGTTAGATTTGAAAACTTGAAGGTTGCTAAACATTGTGAGCATATCTCTAAGAAACGTGTTTTGCTTTTCAGTGCCCATAAAGGCATTGAAATTATTTAAATGACACGAGTTTAGAATGTCAAAGAGATCGTTCATATTTTGTATGAAAGTAACTGTAGTTCTGGCTGAAGCTGGTAGAATTTTAAAGTCAATATAAGTACTCAATGCCACGGCTACAGAGTGACTAAAAACTTGGGAAGCAAGTTTTACCTTCATCTTTTTAAAACTGCTGGGGTAGATATGTTCTTTAGTAAGTCTGGGTGCCAATCTGAATTCTTTTTGTTTCTCGTAATTATACATCGTATCTAAATAGGCTTTGTTGGTTTCACCATTTTTAACTATGAAATTGTATTTAAAGAAATTGTTCCTTGTCGATTTCAAAAGATGGGGTACGTCAAATAAATAAACAATTTTTATACTATCCACAAAAAATACCGGATTGTCCTCAGTTAACTTTAACGAACTTTTCACCAGTTTTTGAAAATTAGATCCTTGATCAGATATTACTCCCAAAACATTTAATCCTGCATTGGATATTTTTCTGACACTTTCAAATAATATGTCTCTTAGATCATCGGCGGATGCCGAATTTTTATAAAAAAAATAAGCAACAGGCTGTTTCCAGCTAGTTGCTATACCTCTAGCCATCACTACCAGTACACTCGATGCGATGTCCATACTATTTTGGTTAGTTTCTTTAAACCCAACAATTTTGTCAATAGAAATATTATAAAATAAATTAGATTTGATTGACATTTCATCTAGACACAAAACACAATCTCTTTCCTTTTCACCTAACAGCTCGGATCTTGATTTCATTAAATTAAAAATTGAATCATTAAATCCTGGTTTTAAAATCCAGCGACTAAGAAAACGATGAAGTGTTGATATTGAAGGCATTGTACAAACTGTTGACATTTTTCTGTAAGCTTTCGGACCTAAGAAGTAAACACTCAAAGCAAATTGCTTAAATTCGTCAGTATATCTTGCTCCTTTTGGAGCTTTATTCAGTAGCTTAAACTGACATTCTAGAAAGTTGTATGATTTTTTGGAATAGTTTTTTTTTAAGAATTGCAAAACGTCTTCAAAATTAATGTTCGTTTCTAGACACCTTTTGGAATTAGATAATCTGGCAGAGGTTTTCTTGAGATTCCTAATTTTTTTTTCTATATATCTTTTTCCTTGGTGTAGAAGCTGAAAGCTTTGGGCACGTCTGAACTCCAATATCTATAAAGTAAGTTTATTCATTTTGTTAAGGTCTTTTAAAAATATATTTAACCATACCTATTTGAGCACTAGTTGTTTGAATAGAAACGTCACTGCAGACTTTAATAGGAACGTCACTGCAGGCTTTAATAGGAACATCAATATATTCGTCGTTATCTAAAACAAAAGTTTCACTTTCATCGTTTATGTTCAGATTTTAATAGAACCAATTCAATCAATAATTAATTAGTTCAACCTCTAACTAAAATTAAAGCAATAAACACATAGAAAAAATTTCTCACCTTCAGTTCTTTGTAATAATAAAGAAGGAATTGCGAAACAGTTAATTCGATTCTTCAATTCATTTGTGAAACTATTGTCAGTAAATGCAAATTACAAATTTTTATCCTATTATAACATTGTTCCACCGTTATATTGGCATATCGGTGGTTTCCTTTAAAACCCAAAACATTTTTCCAAGCTTCACATCTGCAATATAATATAGAAAATAAAAAAAGTTTACTTGTATACTACTAAATTACCTCTTCTCTTACCTAATTTTGTCTTTTGGGCATCTAAAAAACGATCTCTCTTTCACTTTACTGCGACAACCATCAACAGAACAATACACCACTCCAGGCATTTTGTAATGAAATAAGTCACTATAATATTTATACTAAATACAAAATTATAATAAAAATATGTATAAATATTTTAATATTCACGCAAAAACAATGATCTGCTCACAAAAACGAAAACAAAAAGCTTTAATTATATTTCCGAAGTTCCGATCAGCATCACATTAACACTGCGCGCTACCCCTGTATTCAACACTTTCTCGATTTAAACTCGCCAGAACTCAGCAGACGATAGAAGGGGTAAGGAAATTTTCGGTAACCACTGAATCGACGAAGTGAATTTACTTGTCGTTAGTTGATGTACGATGATAGGGACCAACAATTTTATAAAACTTAATTATTCTTGATAACGGGTAGCTGGTTGCTAGCGGGTAGCTGATTGCTACCGAAACGTTGTAATAAAAACATAAAAAAGATTGTGGTCTGATTTCCCAAAATAAATAGCAAAAAGAATAATGAATATACCACAAAGAACATACAAAATATATTTTGGTTATTCAGTTATGCTGAATGATTGATAGTTTATTATTTTTCTTTGTCTGTCTAGTTTTTAATGAACTTGAAAAAGTTTCACAATATTTGAAAGTCTGAGTCCGCAACAATAAATTAAAAATATATTGCCTATGACTACAACAGATTGCATTTGTTGCATACCACGCGGGAAGAATTTTTTCTATTTTTCTAACAATTTTCTTTTTCAAATTTAATATTATTTTATTATTTGAAATTTTGCCGATATTTTTGTCGAAACTATTAAGTACTATCATGGTGAACTTTTTCAACAATGATGTTGGAGTTTTCAAAGCACACTTATCATTTAAATGATAATTTTTATAAAATATAAGAAGCTCCTTTTCACTGTTTATGTCGTCAGAAGCTTCCAAACTGACTTTACAATCTTTGCAATTGAAACGATCTAAACATTTCTTGATTAAATAACCCCCAAAATATACTACTGAACATTTTTCTAACGTTGCATCATCATTTGAATGCACTTCGGAACAATTGGAATTGATGGATGAATCAGTTTCTACGGATGACGATTCTTCTTCAACATTCAATGAAACAAGTACTTCATTCTTATCTGCTGGTAATAGCAGTATATTATCATCATCATCATCATCATCCGGTTGACTTCCTGCATTAGCACTTCTAGGTGGTCTCATTAAATTGGTGACAATATTTATTTTAAATGCTGTTCGAAATGCTTTCACTGTTGGATTTCTGTTATACCCTCCTCTTTGACGATAAACAGAAAATTGATTTTCAAGTGGATCTTGAATCAGTCTGCCTGTGAATAAATACTTGAAACCTTCATTTTTTGATCACTGGCAAATTGTTTCACGGAGTTGATGGTTAGAAGAAAACCGTCAAAACTATCAGGTCTGGTCAATTTTCCTTTTTTTCCAACTTTGTATAGATCTTTTAATAAAACATATCCTGAGCTTAAAGCTGCGAATACTTCTGGAATGGTATCGCTCAGAACACGATTGCAGGGTTTTGTTGCGTGTAAACGTGTACTGTTCAGGGCATCAAATAAATTATTCATGGTTAGAACAAAGTTAGCCGTGTTTCTACCTGTACTTGAGATAAGTTCACCGGTTTCCGAAGATGTCATTATGGCAGCATAAACACTATGGCTCAACAATTGGACAGCTAATTTGACGTTCATTTTTTCGAAGGAATTCGGGTTTATATGTTTATCGGTCAGTTTCAATAAGGCCTTTCCTGTTGTGCTCCTTTTATCAAGATCATACACTTTTCTAATGTCAGAAAAACATGTGAACTTTCCATTAAAAATAAAACTATTATTTAAAAAATTGTTTCTAACGCATTTCAACAGATGAGGAACATCAAAAAAGGCATAATATTTTTTCTTATCAAGAAAAAAATAAGGTTTGTTTTTGTCAACCCCCAAATGCTTCATAACTTTCTGATTAGTACTGGATAAGTCACAAACTATGCCTATAGGTTCCAGTCTTGTCTCACCAAGTTTTTCCAATGCCTTGGTAATGATACGCAATAGAGAAGTATATGACACCCCACCATCCGATACAAAGTATGCAATAGGAATTTTCCACTTGCTGTAGATTCCTCTTATCATGAGAACAAGAGCTTGACTGGCAGGGAAAGGCTTTCTACCAAACTCGCCCAGATCTTCGAAGCCCTCAATTAAATCTGCTTTTATATTGTACTCAAGATTCCTCTTAATAGACATTTCGTCGAACATTAGAATACACTTCTCGTAAGGCAGCATCGTATCCGCCTTTAAAGTAAGATTCATAAAAATTTTTTTATTGAATCCGGGTTTGCATCGGAAATTGGCAACCCATGATTTCACTGTTCATATTGCTGGCAAGGTAAATCCTTTTTGTCGCAAATATCTATATGTCTTAGGTCCTTTATAAAGTAATGATAGGGCAGTTTTTTTTCAGATGGTAACCATGGGGATTTCATCTTATGTCGTAATTGCATATTTACAAGAGATTTTGTAAAATCCGTTAAAGTTGCTTCTCCATACAAAACGTTCGCAGAGAGTTGAGTTTTCATAATCCTTTTTTTTGTAGCTCTCAATAGAGTATTCAAGCTGTTGACTTTTTTCCTAGCATTGGTTAGTTCTTTTCTCAACCTTTCATTTTCTTCTTGCAATGATTGCTTCCTATCTCCACTTCCCGTAGAACAAGATGGAAGGTTCTGTAACTCTTTCAACCACTGTTCATCTTCATGGTTACTGACAGAACCATCAGAAAAAGTCATGTCAATGTTTCTGGAAGAAATCGGGGCTATAACATCCCTTCTCGAATATGTTTGTGGAAGTGAGGAAACATTGCAATTGCATTATTTGTTCATCCAAATTTTCCTTATCCGATTCACTTTCTGAACTCTCATCACTTATGTAGCGGAATGGCACAGCAGTAATAGGCAATCTTTTAGATTGACTAATATTTTCACTGAAATGTTTGCTACAAATCAGCTTATTTCTTAGCGATTTCTGGCTTAGCTCTGCCAAAACAGCATTACCTGAAATAAGGAACATGAACGTTAACAAACATATTATTTATTGTAATGGTTATGGTAAAGTAAGTATTTTTTGTGTTTAAAAAATTTGAATTTATTTCATTTCTGTATCGAGCATAACTAAAAACAACTACAGTAAAACCCTTGTTTGGAATTTCCCGAATTGTATTAAGATAATCCCATACCTGTGCATCATTCCCAAAAACAACTACTAATCATTGAAATTTCTTGGTAGGTACACAACAACAGCAAAAACACTTTGATACTTATCTTTAATAAGGGTTTTTAAAATCAAACAAAAGACCATTCACAAAAGAATCGTACCAAAACCGGAAATAAAAAAAAACAACAAATATATTCGTACAAAAGATATTTGAATAATCTGAATTTAATATAAATATTATATTTATTTGCCTGGTGTTGAAAGTAACCGGTCAACGTGAAAATTTGGATAAGCCCGATAAACAAATAATTCTTTATATCAAAGAAAAAAAATTTATTCTATGAACTACCTACTACGCAAAATACCTACCTGACGTCCTTTTGACAGCTTTATCACTTACTGATAAGGGTATGTTTCACAATAATCTGCCGAAAATTATAATCATTGAAAATATGATTTATTGTGTTATATTTATGGGTAATTCTGTTCTAACTGTGATTTTTTTATTAATAATTTTTATTCTTTAAAATTAATTTTTTTTATTTGTTTATGCATATTATTACTCTACTTTATTGTAAAAATAAAAGTCTGTAAGGATTTTGCTACAACTTCAAAGCATCGAGAATGATAATCAAATTTAAAATTGTCCGTTCCACGGTAGATACTGACTCACATATCCACGGTACTGACATAAAGTAAATTTAGTAGACATTCTTTGGAAAAATCGTTTAATTTATTGTTTTGTTCACACTTATATACATTTTAATTTATGAGATAATTAGTTTGAATCATTTATTGCTACAAAAAAATAGGAAATTTATCGAAAAATTCTAGATATGCACATGACACAAGTTGCAAGTAATAGGTACTATACAAATAAAGTGATGGAATATGATCATGAATATCTAATTAACACAGAAATTCCATTAATAGATTGTTGATTAAGGGCCAGTGAGAACAAATAGTGAAGGAAATAAAAAATCACAGTTAGAACAGAATCACCCTTATACTTATTGGATTGAGCACACAATAATAATATATGATAGAAAACTTAAAACTGTGCTCATTGTTGAATTGAATATATTTATATTACTGCTGCTACTAATTTAACAAAATGATTTTATTCACACATTCGGTGATAAATCAAGCATGAGTCTTATATATTTTTGAAATCATTACCTATAAAATGGAAATAAAAAAATATATATACCATTAAAAAATCTATCAAAGGCGTCATAGGCGTTTCATAAAGTCATAACGTTATAAACACACAAACTACTACAATTGAAAATAAAAATTGATCTCGAGGATTTTTTTAAATGTTTCATTTTTTAAAAATAATTAATTTGTTCTATAGTTCTATTATCATAATATGGTAACATTACTATATTCTAAACTGTAATAGTTACTAAAACAATTAAATGGCCAAAACGGTAACTGTATTATAGAGGGACATTATATTATTTGTTAAAAAAAGTCTTATTTTTGTAAGGAGGGAAAAACTTGACTTGAGGAGAATGAGTGATTTGTAAAGATTGATACATTTAATTAGAATTTAACTTTTAATTACTTACTGTGTACTTACATTATATTGTTTATAATATAGATAATAAAACAAATCTAAATGTTGAAAATAACTATTTACAAGACACTGGACGTGATGCCTGGATTTAATTGAACAGTCCATATGGACATGGTCCAAGTAGGTTGAACAACCGAGATGACGTACCTGGAATTAGATAGAAAAACACTCTGAGTATTCAATTTGCCATAAATAATGATTAATTATTTAACTAACGATTAGTATAGTTGATATCCCCAAAATTAATGAAAGTATTAATAATATACAAGGTGCATCTTATGTGTTTGAACTGTGATTATGCATATCAGTACTAAAGTAAAGTTAAAACTTCACTTGATCAAAAATAAATGCCTAATAGTAAATATTTAGGGTTATTAGGAAAGGTGCAAGGGGCGCAAACTCTCCCCAATGCATATAAGGAATATGTGGCACAAACTCTCCACAAACAATATTATAACTACTGTAAGTGGCACAAACTCTCCACAGTACAGCAAAATAATATTACACTGCAAGTGGCACAAACTCTCCACAGTACAGCAAAATAATAAAACACTGCAAGTGGCACAAACTCTCCACGGTACAGCAAAATAAGGTTACACTGCAAGTGGCTCAAGCTCTCCACAATACAGGGGGGTGGAAGGAGATATAGGTGACGTGAGAAGTCACCCTGTATCAGGAATGGACAAACCGCAAGTGGCGCAAACTCTCCACAGTACAGTATAGGTATATGAGTTAGACTGCAAGTGGCACAAACTCTCCACAGTACAGCTAAATAAGGTTACACTGCAAGTGGCTCAAGCTCTCCACAATACAGGGGGGTGGAAGGAGATATAGGTGACGTGAGAAGTCACCCTGTATCAGGAATGGACAAACCGCAAGTGGCGCAAACTCTCCACAGTACAGTATAGGTATATGAGTTAGACTGCAAGTGGCACAAACTCTCCACAGTACAGCTAAATAAGGTTACACTGCAAGTGGCTCAAGCTCTCCACAATACAGGGTGGTGGAAGGAGATATGGGTGACGTGAGAAGTCACCCTGTATCAGGAATGGACAAACCGCAAGTGGCGCAAACTCTCCACAATACAGTATAGGTATGTGAGTTAAACTGCAAGTGGCACAAACTCTCCACAGTACAGCTAAATAAGGTTACACTGCAAGTGGCTCAAGCTCTCCACAATACAGGGGGGTGGAAGGAGATAAAGGTGACGTGAGAAGTCACCCTGTATCAGGAATGGACAAACCGCAAGTGGCGCAAACTCTCCACAATACAGTATAGGTATGTGAGTTAAACTGCAAGTGGCACAAACTCTCCACAGTACAGTAGGATTGGATGAATAGGAAATGCAACAATAAATTAATGTTCTTGATAACGTTGAATATTAAAGAACTTTAAACAAAGTTATTATTAAAAATAATTAGCAAATATACATACCCTATGTGATAAAATATCTTTTAAATTCAAATATCAAATAACAGGCAAAAATGAATTACTCTGTGAGGTAGACTCACCTATTTAATTTCTGACATGCACCACAATACACACTATATTTTATATATTTAAATTTATCCGACTCAAGTGAACACTTTAGTTATCTTCTAGCAACTAAAACCCAAATCGTTCTTAAAACCTTTCTTTCCCCTTTCGTGACCTCGAAGACTACGTGACATTTTGATATTTTGCTTATCTGTTTCAGACAATTGGTTGTTTTGTCGAGAAATGGATTTCTGAAATATTAGGGTATACCCATGATTTAATTCGTTTTACTTGGAACGAAAACTATTTTAAGAATAACAGGGTGAGAAAAAAAAATTGTCTTACAGTCGGCCATCCTGCGAGCATCTCGTCCCGAGATATCTACTAGACTGAAAATGGATTTCAGAAATCTTTGACATGTTTACCAATGAACTAAACTATCCATACAAGCTTTCAGTAGACATATGATTCCCTGCTGTGGCTCCTGTCTTTACTACTGTGTCGAAAATTAAATCCACAAAATTGCCAATTCTTCAGGCGTGAAGACACTTATTTAGAGCACAATTTGTCTAGTGAGGGAGTACTCCCCTATTAAGTAAAATGATCAGTCATTGAACAATATCCAGTGCCCAAAAACTCGGAAGAATCTAAAAGGTTCGTAGCATTCTGTAATGATTACAGACGTTTCATTCGGAACTTCGCTGAAATATGCATACCTCCCGAAAAATTATACAGGAAACATGTAAAATTCGAGTGTAGAGTAGAGTAGAGTCCTTATCCCAAATATTAAAAACAACATCAATAGATCCACCTTTATTAAAATATCCTGATTTCAGTAAACATTTTATACTGACTACAGATGCTTCAAATTACGCGTGGTCTTCATGCAATTCTTAGAAATACGAAGGTATAGATTTACCTATATCTTATGCATCGCAAAGTTTTAAGGAAAGTGAAATAAACAAACCTATAATTATGGAAGAATTGTTAGCTATCCATTGGAGAATTAATGACTTCAAGAGTTACTTGTATGGTTCTCCACAGTTTATAGTAAAAACGGATCATAAGCCGTAAACACATCTATCTCAATGACAGAACCCACTTCAAAACTCACAAGAATTAGACTAGACAGAAGAATATAATTTTGAAATACAGTATATGAAAGGAAATTCAAATTATGCAGACAGTATTTCAAGGATATCGATAAATGAATTAAAAGACTTGTACATAGATAATTTTCACGTCTTAGCTATAACGAGGTCAAAAACTCGACAAAATAAAACTCAACCTACAGAAGAAAATAAAATAGTTTCTGCAAAAGTAAAAACAGATGTTCGCAAACCATCAGTATTTAAGTACTGAATAATTTAGAGGCGCATAAATTAGATATCGAAAAATGAATATATGTTATTCAACGCTTTACAACTAAGTTTTGAAAAATATTTTTCAAAAACAGTGACCGTGCAACTAAGATGAAAGAACCACCTCCCTGGCTATCTGCCCCGACATACATTGAATCACACTCCCAAGTCAAACGGGGTTGGTATATCTACAAGATTTAACCAACCATTACCAATACTGCAATTTGAAAATAACCGTGTTTCGCTAAGGATGAACATACGGATCAAAAACAGAACATTAGAATTAGGTACACTTATTATTTCCCAAAGCTGAATACGATTTTGAATTGGGACAGCATATACTGACAATTTTAAGTAGCCCTAAAAACAAAAATCGCACGAAATGAAATCGAGTAATCTTGCAGGCCAATTGACTGGCCCTCGCCCTCGAATACATCGATTCCCGTACGAACTGTGAGTATATTGACGAACTACTCGACTAAAATGAACAGGAGAACCATCGTGCATGAACCAGAAATTTTGCCGTGCCATTAGGGAACGTAATCCATTATTAAATCAGGTATATTATTTCGCAAATCAACAATTAAGCAGTACAAGTTTTATGTACCATTGCGAGAAGTGACTACTCAAGAATTTCTCTATGGCAAGATTTGACAATATCGGAACTGTTCATTTTTTTTTGGACTTACCTTACATACAGGTACTTTAAAGTTACCTACCTTGCAGGACTATTGAGAAAAAAAAACATAAGACTATTCTCCAGCTGTTTCTCACATTTAATGGGTCGCTACTTGCTAATAATGAGATGCCCATATGTTCCTGAAGTTAAAACCAATGAGCTGTCCCCAGATGATCGAAATCAGGCCTATACTGGATCATTTTACTAATAAAATGAAGATAAAATATTACCCATAAAAAAAAACAAAAAACTTGTCAGTGGATGAATCTATGGTCTTGTGAAAAGGGGGACTTTACTTCAAGCAATATCTACCAAAGAAGCGGCAGAAATATGGGATAAAGTTGTATATGGTAATAGAAGGGGACGGAACAATTTTAGATATGATGGTACATACTGGCTCGAGCGATATAACTGGCGGAAAAGATCATGCACAAAAGACAGTGATGTATCTGATGCGCGAATGTCTGAATAACGGACATAGCTTATACATGGACAACTTTGACAATAGTTATTCATTGGCAAAAAAAAAGTTTCTTGATCAAATACCTTTTGTACAGGTACTCTCAGAAAAGCCGAAAAGATTTCCCCAAAAACGTTGTAGCTACAAAATTAAGAAAAGGTGAGACCAAAGCTATGTATAACTGCAATATGATGATTGGCAAGTGGACCGATAAAAGAGACGTCTTAGACATATCTACTGAATAAAAAAAAAAATGAAGTGGTAACTAAAAGCAAAAGTCAAGTATAATAAATAGTGGAATAGACATAAGGCATTCGTGATCAAATGATGGCTTATTATCCAACGGCACGCCGTTACGTTGATATTAGAAAATTATAATACATGTGATCCAGTTGTATTTGCACAATGCCCATAAACTTTATAATAAGTACTCTGGTTAGAAAGTGACATTTTACAACTTTCGAATGTCCGTATTAGAAAAACTATTGCCAAAAACAGTCGCAACAAGCAGATGTACCTGTAAATGTAAACCATTTACCTGTAGAAATCGAAATTCTCAATGAACTTGGACAAACGCTTAGAAAATAAAATGTAGGGTTTGAGCTATGGACAAAAAATACGGAAAGATACTGTGTACCACTGCACAGCTTGTCCCGAGATGCCCGGCCTCTGCATATGAAATTGTCTTAGAGAATACCACTCATTGGAGACATAGGATTCTAGGGCTATAGTACCCAAGGGAGGATTTCTCTGAGGAGAATATTGTGGAAATATTATTAAGCATAATAAGGGCAACTAATCTCTTCACATAAACAGAGCAGCCAAGAGCAAAAAAAACAAAAAAAAAAAACTTAAAAGCTGAGGTGCCTTGGACTTGACACATTAGCAAACTCTTATACCAAACCATTGCCAACCTTCGGAACTTTGTAGTAGCGTAATAGATAGTGGCTTCCCCTAAACATCGAAAAATATCACGAAGTTCATCGACCTTTTGAAGCCAAACCGAAATCGATTGCACCCTATCCTCCAGGTCAAATACAGGTACAGTACCACATCCCCTCGGACCGTCTTGATAGGCCGTTCTCGTTCGGCAGTATTTTCGAGAAAAGTGGTCATTACAGTGGTCAATCGTTCAATAGTCATTCGGTGTCAAAGAATCAATACGGTTTCTTCTTGGGGTAACAGATTCACTCGAACCCGAAGCCCGAAGCCTCTTGGGTTTCAATTGGTAGCGGTATTTTATTGCGACGTTGGGGACCCATTTCAGTTGATTTTATTATTACTTTTGTGATTTATGGTAGAAATACGGTAAATAAATATTTAATAAAATAAAAAAAAAACACAAAGCTAGAATAACATTTAAAAAAATAGTGTCATCTCGGCATTGTAATTTTATGTCATTGAATTAATAAATCCAGGTCATCTCTATCCCACTTCTGATAAATTGTACGGAGGGAAAAACTTGACTTGAGGAGAATGAGTGATTTGTAAAGATTGATACATTTAATTAGAATTTAACTTTTAATTACTTACTGTGTACTTACATTATATTGTTTATAATATAGATAATAAAACAAATCTAAATGTTGAAAATAACTATTTACAAGACACTGGACGTGATGCCTGGATTTAATTGAACAGTCCATATGGACATGGTCCAAGTAGGTTGAACAACCGAGATGACGTACCTGGAATTAGATAGAAAAACACTCTGAGTATTCAATTTGCCATAAATAATGATTAATTATTTAACTAACGATTAGTATAGTTGAAATCCCCAAAATTAATGAAAGTATTAATAATATACAAGGTGCATCTTATGTGTTTGAACTGTGATTATGCATATCAGTACTAAAGTAAAGTTAAAACTTCACTTGATCAAAAATAAATGCCTAATAGTAAATATTTAGGGTTATTAGGAAAGGTGCAAGGGGCGCAAACTCTCCCCAATGCATATAAGGAATATGTGGCACAAACTCTCCACAAACAATATTATAACTACTGTAAGTGGCACAAACTCTCCACAGTACAGCAAAATAATATTACACTGCAAGTGGCACAAACTCTCCACAGTACAGCAAAATAATAAAACACTGCAAGTGGCACAAACTCTCCACAGTACAGCAAAATAAGGTTACACTGCAAGTGGCTCAAGCTCTCCACAATACAGGGGGGTGGAAGGAGATATAGGTGACGTGAGAAGTCACCCTGTATCAGGAATGGACAAACCGCAAGTGGCGCAAACTCTCCACAGTACAGTATAGGTATATGAGTTAGACTGCAAGTGGCACAAACTCTCCACAGTACAGCTAAATAAGGTTACACTGCAAGTGGCTCAAGCTCTCCACAATACAGGGTGGTGGAAGGAGATATGGGTGACGTGAGAAGTCACCCTGTATCAGGAATGGACAAACCGCAAGTGGCGCAAACTCTCCACAATGCAGTATAGGTATGTGAGTTAAACTGCAAGTGGCACAAACTCTCCACAGTACAGCTAAATAAGGTTACACTGCAAGTGGCTCAAGCTCTCCACAATACAGGGGGGTGGAAGGAGATAAAGGTGACGTGAGAAGTCACCCTGTATCAGGAATGGACAAACCGCAAGTGGCGCAAACTCTCCACAATACAGTATAGGTATGTGAGTTAAACTGCAAGTGGCACAAACTCTCCACAGTACAGTAGGATTGGATGAATAGGAAATGCAACAATAAATTAATGTTCTTGATAACGTTGAATATTAAAGAACTTTAAACAAAGTTATTATTAAAAATAATTAGCAAATATACATACCCTATGTGATAAAATATCTTTTAAATTCAAATATCAAATAACAGGCAAAAATGAATTACTCTGTGAGGTACACTCACCTATTTAATTTCTGACATGCACCACAATACACACTATATTTTATATATTTAAATTTATCCGACTCAAGTGAACACTTTAGTTATCTTCTAGCAACTAAAACCCAAATCGTTCTTAAAACCTTTCTTTCCCCTTTCGTGACCTCGAAGACTACGTGACATTTTGATATTTTGCTTATCTGTTTCAGACAATTGGTTGTTTTGTCGAGAAATGGATTTCTGAAATATTAGGGTATACCCATGATTTAATTCGTTTTACTTGGAACGAAAACTATTTTAAGAATAACAGGGTGAGAAAAAAAAAATTGTCTTACATTTTATATCGAAACATTAGGTAAGGTCCAAAGTAAGGCTCTCGGTACATTTTTTTGGCAAAATCGAAACAAGTTTACAAAATAACTACGACAGGAACGTATTTAAGAATTGTTCTCATTAATGATATTACTTATTTGAGATAAAACGTCATAAAAATCTGAAGTGTGATATATCGCTTAATTTGAATATTTAACATTAACTAGTAATTACAATAAATAGGCATAGGTATTCCTAAAAAAAATATGTTAGCCTCGTGAAGACAGAAAACGTCGTATCGAAGATATGTTGGTACATGTATATAATAAATTCGTGTTCAAATAAAACTTTGCTGTTCTCTGATAATTTTTTATTTAAAAATTCTATTCTGAAAAAACCAAAAGCAGCCTGTTTAGTTCTCCCAGTATAACTCGAGAATGGAGGAAATCTTTGTAAATTTTTCAAAAAATTTTAATGTTCTCCATAATAGTTACCATTTTGTCAATCTATTACGGCCTATAATATAGTATTATAGCCATATATGATAAAAGAAATAGTCTGTATACATTTGAACAGGTAAAATTTTTATCTTATTGACGGAGTAGCTCCAAATTATAAACACAGAGATCCACTATACCTTATTATTACGTGCTTAGTTCATAAATATAAAATAAATAACAAAAAATACTATTTCCAATTATTTCAATTTTCGTGGAATATTAATGTCCAACCCTTTGTATTCGGTTAGTTGTGTTCACCTATAAGTTTGAAATATTTTCAATAATTTTTTATTCTGTTACTTTACCATAAATAGGTGGTTGTAAAATTTAAATTTAGGCAGGATTCAAGTACTTTTGATAAATTTAAGATTTAACGGATATGGAATTTCTACTAGTTAAATTCTTACTCGTATAATATGCAATGTAACCATAAAACAAATAAGCTCATTATCAGAAAAAACTATTGGACGAATTGTCTTTTATTTGACGATAATCAAATACTTACGTTTAGTTTTGAAAATTTGCATACACACTTATTTATTCACATTCACTATTTTTTACTCCTCTATGAAAAATAATCGTCGGAAGGATAACTCACCCGAGTGTATGATCCATTTCTGACATCTGGTAGGGTTATTCACAGGAAATCGGTACATTTTAATTGTAGGATCTGATCTCTTACTTAGTCCACACTTGAAATAAACACACTTATTTCCAGCCATTTCTGAAATATCGAAAAGAAGATTTAAATTATAATCAGGTAAATATGTCGACATTCATATTATAATAAAATTATGGAATTTATTAATTCTCTACTGACTGAGCACACAACGAGCTGATTGATAAAAGTGATTATTGTTATATTAATACATTTTAGTAAGTAGGTCGCTAAATATAAAGTTTTTTTTGGAAATTGTAAGCTGTAGCATTTATACACTTAATGCCCTGTTAATATAATTTAGATATATTAACCAAGATAGGTATTGATGTATAAACGCAACTGAGCTAAGAATACTTTTAAAAATTAAGAATTAAAATTTGAATCCTAGAAACTAATTTGTAACATTATTTACGGTGATTAACTAAGCTCAACTTAATTAAGAATTCACTGTTAAATGAATAATTTTTAAAAGCTGATTGGTCCAATTTAATAATGCAACCAATCAGTATCCAAAATTCTAAATATAATTGTTAATTCTTAGTTTATAGATTTTTTGGTTTTACTAAAAGAAGAGATAGGTATATTAATTGTAATAATGTCCACTTACCTTAAAAATGAAATATATATCAACGTTCAGAGATTCTCAAATAAAACAATAATCCAAATGCACAGCCAACGAAACACAACAATGACACAACGAACACAATACAATATTAATAATGAACATCAAATTGCAACTTTGCCATAGGTACCCAAAATAAGAAACTTTGCAACACAGCTCTTATGGATGTATATAACATTCTGAATAATTTTGGCGCCATCTGTTATTGGGGTAATTCAGCGACCAAAGCTAAGGAAATTCGTAATTCAAGCTACGACGTACAGTAAGAAAAGACGTGCCGTGGACGCCAACTCCCCACTGCCATCTATTGGTGGCGTCCACCTCGTCAAATGATATCCTCGTAAGATTAACCTACTATCCCTATCTTTATACAATGGTTATAGTCACTTATAAGAGCGATCCCGATGATGACAGTACTTTTGACCCCGAAATACTTGAAGATCTGGAGACAAATCCGAAAGACGAAAGAAGAACAAAATTAAGACTTATGTCCTTATTATTAAAGTTTTTATAAAATATCCCGAAATTTGAATTTCAACTTGATAAATGTACGAAAATATTTTTAAATAAAACATAATAAAAGTTTACTTAATTACAGTTTCCTGTAAAATCTGTCATGTTTTAGTAAAAAGTGTTATCAATAGATGGCATAGTTTAATACTAACATAACCCCTTACAAAGCTTTTGATAAATATTTTTCAAAGAACAGAGACGGTTCACTAAGAAGCAATAACTACTTCTCGGGCTATATGCCCCGACAGACATTGACTTACACTTCTAAGTTAAACGGGGTTGGTATATCTGCACGATATAACCAACCATTTTGGTTTGTGATTAGAAGGGACAATATCACTTGTAGACCGGTTTCGGCGTATTTGCGCCTCATCAGTACAAGGTAGATGTCATCCGTCCAGAAGCCTTGAGAGCATTGTCCCTTCAAATTACAAACCAGATTGGTTGGTTATATCTTGCAGGTATACCAGCCCCGATTAACTTAGAAGTGTAATTCAATGTCTGTCGGGGCATTTAGCCCGAGGAGTAGTTGATTCTTCTTAGTGAACGGTCTCTGTTCTTTGGAAAATATTTTTCAAAAACTTTGTAAGGCGTTATAATAGTATGAAACTATTATCTTTGACATCTATAATAAAAATTAATTCACTTAATTTCTTTTAACCTATAGTGTAATTAGTTTTGATTAGATTATAATGAAAGTAATTCACTCAACGTTATCTCGATTATACGAATAAGTAAGTATTACATATTAAACAAAAATATTATATTAATGACAAATTATTAAATAAAATGTCATTAATCATTAATAGAAAATGCAAATTATTTATAATTAAATATTTTTTAATGATTTGTAGACTTAATACGGCGAATTATTTATCGGAACTAACTGTTGATCTTGCATTATACTGTAAACAGCTAAGCGCTGCGCGCTCTCCGCCCTCTATCTCAAAAACACTTTCGTTTATAAAAAAACTACAAAAGTTGTAGATAATTTTATTCTCTACAATATTCATGATGGATGCAAATAGCATTTAATTTACAAGATGTTTGCAGACATATTTGCAAAAAACTGATTATTTTGACCTTTGATGGGCGCAGACACGAGATTTTAAGAGACTTTTGAGACAACCATTGGAATGGAAAAAAAATGTATACAAGTTTACAGCTTATCATCTTTCATTCCGCAGTGAACTGTCTGGGCAATAAATATTAAGACGTACAAGTAAATTTGTTATAATTAGTTAAATTAGTGAATATTGGCTTTACTTTTTGAGAAAAGCTGACATAACTCAAAACCCTTCGTACTCAGGTAAGTACAGAAGATCTATATCAAAATATAACTTATTTTTAATGGGCTATCCGAAAATTAAATAAAATACAGAGTGTCTCATAAGAAATAATATAACTTTGATATGACACGTTTCATTGGGACATTTCAAAGTTAAGGTATATTTCACTAAAGTAAAAGTAAAAATTTCAAAACTTACACCGTTTCGCTATAAACTTCCGTCCCGTTGGACGTGATTCACCCTGTATTATGAAAATAAAGAAGTCTAATATGGTACGGTCAGTACAAATGTTGATTGCCTACTAATTTGGGAACAATTCATGACGAACGTGTGAAATGTGTTTTTTTATAGAACTATGTAATGATATTCCCCAGAAACAGCGTTCTAGGTGCCACTACGGTTTGATACAAAGCTGTTTTTGGCAAGGAACTGACTTGTCGTCATGTCGTCAATCTTTCTCCCCTTTCAGCAGGGAAGGTACTGACCTGTTGAATAAACCTGTCCGTGCAAAAGGCATTGACCTTCGCCCATTCCTGATCCTCCCGTCCCTAAGAAACTGACTTAGGGAAGCGTTGTCGCGCTGAAGGTACTAATTTCAGCGTACATCCAGAAATCTGTTAGTGTGCGAGGTATTGACTCTCACTTGAATCTCCAGTCCTCAAGTTACTTAGGAATGCTTCGTCGCGCTGAAGGCACTAACTTCTAAAATTTCTGGAATGATTGATATTATTGATCCAAGAAGAAAGATACCAGTATTCAGACAACGTCGAAACCATTCGGTAAAATGGACAGAAACAGAATGTTTGAATAGATTTTGGTTGCGAAAAGAAATCACCCGTAATATTGTACATTTAATACACAACGATATTATTAATTATGTATTGCAAGTAATTTAACTTATTTTGTTGAAAAGTTAGGGGTATACTCCAGCCTTCCGCGAGAAACAGTCCGTATGAGCCTGGATATAATCCGATTCCTAGTGAAACAATGAATTAAGAAATCCTTGTTTAGTTTTTTCTTTATTCTATTTCTATATTGAACCCGGTTCAGTTATCATGCACTCTTCACTTATCAACGAATTAAAGGTCTATTGAACAACCGACACTAAGCCGACCAAAGGAGATCAGAAAACGTTATCCTCAACGGAATTTCAGCTATAGAAGAATTTATTATAGGTCAGGGGCTGAGTCCGCGGGCGGACGCTAACTACCTGTAGCCCCGAAGAGACACCCTTATATTCGACGCTGCCGGAAGGATTATGTCCTTTAAGGATTAAGCTTATATTTGATAACAACTTTTGGGAATTTCGATTCAAGTAAAGTATAGTTTAAATTAACTTTTTATATAGGTATACACGTAATAATTCCGTACGCCTTCGTACTTACACTGTTTACCTTCTTCAATCATTTTCCTTGTCCTTCTCGATAAATTTCAATCATTTTCCTTGCCCTTCTCGATAAATTACGAGAGTTTTGCGGAATTATTAGTAGAGGTACCTAGCGTCGAATTTAAGGGTATACAAGCAGGTACATAAAGTGAGAAAAAGATTAAGTGAAATTTTAGCGTCGAATATATGCACGCCCGAGTCCACGTACCTATTTTTTTTATTTTATTCAATAATTCTGGAAAGATTTCACGTAGTGAGGATTATCATTTGAAATGTAAGCATGGGTTAGAACTTATATAACTAACTTGGTTTTATATGATTCCTCACAACTATTTATGGTTGAAAGAACTGTGTTACAAGTCTTGCATTTTTGTAGATTTCATGTTTTTGATGGGATATGTAAGTATAACTAGAAGAGTACGCAATGCTGAGATGAAAACACAGAAACAATGTGCTCAGTACCTATACAAATAATTTCGTCCACAGCTAACTAAAATAAAATCTCCAGAGTTTCATGAGAAAAATACAACGCAGGAAAACTAATTTCAAGACAAAACACTTCTGAAACTGACGACTGATATATTAAAACGAGAAACCGTCGCTCTACCTAAAACTTTAAACGAAAAATTCCAAACTGAGCAGACCAGAAACAGTACATAGTTCCATAATTCATGTCCATTACTTTTCAATTGGTTTTGATAATTAATTGAATGTTTGATCGGCAATGTGCTCTTAAATATAGAACGAAAAAGTAGTCACTATACAATTAAAAAATGAATTTCACTAATCATTCTGATCCATAAAACATAGCATATAGCGAAGTTTGCTCAGCAATTAGTGCACTATTCTATCGAGGAATTTTTTTAATTTATTTTGAGTGAATCTAAATAATGGTGGAGTCTATGGAATTAGTGAAAGACAAGATTCGAATACAAATGCTATTATTGAATAAAATCAATAGATAACAAACTCCACAACAGAAATATAACATATATTACATTTGTTACTTGTGAAACCGTTCGAGTAATATATGTTATATTTATGTTGTGTAATTTGATATTTAATGATTTTATTTGATAATTATGGAAAGATTCCACGTAGGGTTGGAACAATTAATTTGTTACCAAGGCCATTGTGTCAGTATCGTTTGAAATGTAAACAATAATCACACTTTATAACAAAATCACAATGCTGTTGATAAAAACGTTCCAAACTGCTCGACTTGCTTATATTGGAATTATCTGTTATTATCCTAGCTTAAGAATGAAGTAATAGAATCAGAGGTTGACTAAAAACAAAGAGCAATGCAACTAACAACATACACCCATGCTTTTTCTAAAAACTCTGCGGTATCCAGTCATTATCTGGTTCTGACATTATTCAGCCATCAGACATCAGCCATGGAATTTTTCTCCTAACACCTCGCTTTCCCAGTTTTTTTACTTGTAAGATGGAATGAAGTGAATGGAATCTGCTGTCGTTTCTCATTATGTACACCAGGCTTTGTAATTTACCAATGTTTACAGTATTAATTAACAAACCCCTCAATTCGCAAAGTAATACATTAACCCCAGAAGACAGTTGACCAAGTACGACATTCAACTCGGCACTCTGTTTTCGTCAGTACCACTTATCGTCCTAACTGTGTGCATAAAATATAAAACTTCCGCAACTATCTAAGAACTAGTTTTTCCTACACAAAATGTGAGGTTTTCATAATCTTAGGATCTTTTATAAGAAGTTGTTTGGTATTTTTATGAATTCTTCAGACACTTTTGTGGAAATTTCACTCGTTTCCGTGATTACCATAAGCTGTATCATCGATATAAAATATGCACGGACAGTGATCTGGGGGTCTATTCTCAAACAGTAACCCAATATTTTTGTGCTCCTAATAAAATGCTTTATTCGAAATTATATAAAATAATAGACTCCCTTTCATTAGAAATTATAAAATTAAAAGAATTAAACAAATACGCAATTCACTTTGACGTTCCGCTTCCTGTTCAGGATTTTTGTCACTTATAATTACACGAGAGCTTTTTTTGTCGAAGTAAACTTTACATGTATCAATAAGAATTTTGTTGCCTGGCAATTTAACGAAAAAAACTGCCTCTTTTCTGGCAGTTTTTTGAGTTGATTTACCTAATTGCAACAAAATTCGAATTATAAATGTCAAGTTTACTTCGACTCAAAAAAAAAGCTAGAGTGTAATTCGGTAAGACAATTCAATGAATATGTAAATCAATAAATAAAAAAAAGAGATGTAAATTTCTTAAACTGTATGTCCGTGAACGGATTAAAAATTCTTTTATAATCTTTAAAGTACTCCTCTTGTAACATTTTTGCTGAAGTGTTCCAAATCGTCTTGACTGCACTCTTTTTATAATCTTCTCCATTGTTCTTCTTCATGTTGAATGCCCAGTCACATAAAATAGAAGTTAACTCTTCAGTGGAAGTTTCTGCAATGAGTTCATATTTTTTTTTCCAAACAAAACATCGCAAATTGTCGCCAAATTGATGTAGTTGAATTCACAGTATTGCGAGGCACATTATCATTGGTGGCTTTTTCAATTTCTCCACTCGAAGACTCTCCAAATCGCGACATTTCCACAAATGAAGACTTTTCTGACAACGCAAGTTTGAGAAAAATTGACATAACGTCATCAAAAATTTGTTTACAATGCTGGTTGTCATGCTTTCAAAAGTTAGGTTCCGTTATTGTCGCTGGAAAAGTTAGGGCAAACTTTTTTCGCTGTCATAATGACAAAATCACGCGGCTTATGGGATTTTTTATACATGAATTAAATTGTCAAAATAATTATAAATCATACGAAATTGAAAACTTTGAATACGAAACCCATTAAAAGCCTCTACGGACATTCGGCAATTCAACGGTTCATAAAATGTTATGGGTATACGTAGAAAAATCGACTTAACTTCCGGTTAAACCGGAAGTTCAACATTATTAAAAAAAGTTAGAAACAAATACGCAATTCACACATTGGCCCATCACTGTATATAATCTTTATTTGTTTTATTTTCTTGGGTTTGGTTAATTACTTGAAAATACACATAAATCAAAACATTTTTTGACGTTTCGCTTCCTGTTTGGGATTTTTTTCAAAATAAATATAAATGATACGAAATTGAAAACTTTTAATACGAAACACATTAAAAGCCTCTACCGACATCGCTAATGTTAAAAATAAGCCGCAGCTGCTATATTCGGCAATTCAACGGTTCATAAAATTTTATAGGTATACGTAGAAAAATCGACTTGACTTCCGGTTAAACCGGAAGTTCAACATTGTTGAAAAAATTAGAAACAAATACGCAATCACTGTAATACCGACCTACCAAATTTCATTTCGACATCTCTAACAATCCCAGGGATATTTACTTGGTTCCACTCATTTGCCCATCACTGTATATAATCTTTATTTGATTTGTTTTCTTGGGTTTGGCTGATTACTTGAATAATAAATAGTTATTTTTGTATCTCGTGCGCGAACTACTTTGGTGATCGAGAATTGAATTTTTTTAACTCGGCTTCGCCTCGTTAAAAAATTCAATTCTCGATCACCAAAGTAGTTCGCGCACGAGATGCAAACAATATTTTTTCTACAAACGTCAAAATCTATCTTTTAAAAATATTATAAATAATTAAAATGCCTAATTTATTATAGAAAATAGTGTTGAGCTGGCTTAAAATGTCTTTCCTGATCAAATTTTCACTGTTACTATGGATTAATGTTAATATTGTAAATAATAACTAAAGTTATTGTAAAATTCTATCATTATTTTAAAAGTATTTAATTGTTAGTCATTTAAAAATAAATAATAATTTGGAGTTTTGCTTCATTTTTTCAAAGATGGGAATACAAAAGTCTTATTAATTTACATGCAGTGTGCGAAATAATTCGCACCATAGTGCGCGAAGTATTGGTAACGTAAGAATCCGAAAAAAAGTGTCACTTCGCATATTGTTGTCAATGCGCAAACCTTGTCATCTTTTGACGTTTGTAGAAAAAATAAATTAAAACATTTTTTGACGTTTCGCTACCTGTTTGGGATTTTTTTCAAAATAAATATATATGATAAAAAAATGGAAAACTTTTAATACGAAACACATTAAAAGCCTCTACCGATATCGCGAATTTTAAAAATAAGTCGCTGCTGCTATATTCGGCAATTCAACGGTTCATAAAATTTTATAGGTATACGTAGAAAAATATGCTTTATGTTGTCAAAAATATGAGAATTGCGAGGGAGAAAATGTGAACCATCTATTTAAGAGATATGAAATATATCAGCTTGAGGGTCTATACAACACATATTGCGAAAAAAATGTTTCCCCATATTTTAATATCTTTACACTAAGAAGAAATGTAGGTTTTCATATTGAATCTAACAGCTAGTTGTAAAAATGTTGGTAATATTATGTAAATAATTAAAGTAAGGGATCGAATTTCACTCTGCTCTCAAGGTAGAAAAACATTTTCATTTATATTGTTACGAAGTCAGTCACCAACTCAAAGCCGGCCCTGTTACTAAACTATAAATTTTGCCGAATGCGCTTTCTATAAGTTTCTAGGAGGGTCATTTTGTTTACGCATACGAGGAGCGTGGTAAATTCAAGAACCTTCGAGAATTGAGAAATATTATATAAACGCGAGTTTTTGAGTTTTGAATTATTTGAGATAAATAGTGGAGTGATAAAAATAAATTAGAACTATTATAACGAGTGTAAATAAATTAGTAGACAGTATGTAAAGTGTGTATATAAATTGAGTTTAATATAGTGTGTAAGAAATTCTATACATAAATTAATAGTAATTAGCCATAGTAGTGTCTATAATTTTATCCCACCCGTAAAAACTATTTCAATAAATAAGAAAAACATTACAATATTTAAAATATAATTTTTAAGTAGCTACCTGGAAGTTTCTTTATTAAACGACCTGTATAGTCTCCATTTTATGGAAATATCGATTTAATATTTAAGCCTCATATGCTACTGCTTTCCATGCAGATTAAAGAGCCTCCAAACCCTTTAAATATTTTTATTTCTGTATACAAATTTGATAATTATATTTGTGATGATGAAAATCTTATAGTGTTTTTTTTCGAAATTAATATACTACCTATAATAGTAATCTCCGAAAGTAACGTCTAAATCTATAGGTACCTCCGTTTTGGTTTATTCATTATATATTTACCCTTGCAAGTGGGGACACAGAAATCTCTAGAATGGTCGGTAATATCACGAGGACAGACAGGCGAAACAGTTCATCAGAGGACATTCGCCAACTTTTACGGCGGACCTAATAAGCAAAGATAGGAAAACTGTCAAAGCCGTAGTAGGTATGTTAACAGGTCACAGGAAGCTTAGCCGGCACGCAAAGCTAATGGGGTTGACAGACGAAGCCATGTGCAGCTTCTGTCACCTAGAAGAGGAAACTTGTAGAGCACATCCTATGCCAATGCTACTGCCTGGCGAATGTGCGGTTTCTTGTATTACGCGATGAGAAACCACCGGCAAGAAATTACATGGAAGATTCAGTCTCGAGGCTGATTGGCTACTCAAAAAGAGTCGAGCTGGAGAATGTAGTTTAAATTCAGAGGACCTCAATAGATCTGTAAAGATTGTAACGGTAAAGGCGCCAATTTGTAACGGTAAAGGCGCCAATTTGTAACGGTAAAGGCGCCAATTTGTAACGGTAAAAGTTGCTTTTAGTTGGGCGCCAATTTGTAAGAGTAAAGGCGCCAATTTGTAACGGTAAATGCTGTACCTCACAGGGCACCAGTTCGAAGGGCTCCGGCTATAGACTCCTCTCAAGGGTGATTCGACCCCAAGTTTATGCTGCACAAGTGCTACAGGAAGGTTGTAAAAATTGAGGGCGCCACTACCTTTTTAACGATGAAAACTACAAAAAACTAAGGCGGAAAAGGTAGACACGCCTTGTAAAATTTAAATAAGTTAATAATTAAAGTGACCCCGGGCGATATCTCCCTCAACTTTTATAGTTGAGGATTTTAATAAAAAAAGAATTAAAAACAAGTTTTTAATTTATTCTGCCACAGGAAATGAATAACGGAATTTAATAGAGGAATTTGTACTTTTATAGGTACTTAGCTTAGATGAAGTGGTTTCCTGGAGAAGAAGTCAGGTCTTGATCTGAACTGATGAGTTCTGTTCTAGGGCGGTATTTTGAGCTAGGGCTGTATCCTGGTCTATATTCTTGGGGTTATATTCTCCGGTTAAATTCTTCGGTTTATATCCTCGGCGTTATATTCTAGCCTAGGGTTATATTCTCGGCGTTAAATTCTTGGGTTATATCCTAGCCTAGGGTTGTATTCTTGAGTTATATACTAGCCTAGGGTTATATTCTTGGCTTATATTCTCGCCCAGGGTTGTATTCTCGGGTTCTGTCCTAGCCTAGAGGCTATGCTTACCTAGAAGTACAAGTGGAACAGGGATATGTAGGGACTTGAATGTTATGGCACATTATGTTGGTCAGCTTTTCAGGTTAAACAAAAGGAAGGCAGTTATTTGAAAGTCAAAAAATTGAATTAATTTACTGAAAGCTTTCCAACATTATATGTTCCATGTTAAAACAGTAAAAATAGCAATTATCGACTGAATTAAAAAAATATACTAATGATCCGAAAGAAACTTATGATAGCAAAAAGTTATTTATTTAGTTATATGAAAAAATATCGTGCTTAGGAAATATCTGAAACCGGCACTGGCGTTGCGAAAGAATATTTTATAGGTTAGCGGTTTATAATAGTGTTATTTTATAATTAAGAGTTATTTCGCAACTGAAAGAGCTTGAAAATATTTGTATAAAAGTAAACAGTGAATTATAAAAGAATATTTGGTTTAAAACTACCATATTAGTATAAAAGAACAGTTTATGACCACGTGTTGAATTTAATTTCGTCTATCTCTGTAAAAGAATAAAGAATGCATACGAAAATTATATCAGACAGTACTTTAGAAGAAGCTTATTAATTATAGATTATGATTTTGGACTTACCACAGCAAAATTCATAAGATAGGTACTTGAGATATGAAAGATAGCGAAAGATGTGTCTCCTTCGGTGGTCGTTAACAAAAAGGGGTGTTTAACGTGGCGGTGTGCAAAAAATGGAAGCGTCCTTTGGCAAACGTCAATTGTCTTACGTTCGGGGTAGAAGAGTTTGGGATCACAGAACTATAATTGGATGTGGCTAGTGACGACGAGCGCTAATTAAAAGGATTTATTCTGTAAAATCGAAACAGGTCGATATACATGTTACAAGATCGCAGTGGAATAGGACGCTTAGCCACCTAATCTAATCCAATGTACCCTTGGCTATTTATTTTCTCAGCTATTTCACTTATTAGGTAACTTCACATGATTCCTAAGTAATTAAAGGGAAAATCGATGTATTTAATGTAAATTTCTGGATTAGTTATCGATTACTTTTGTGCGGATTTTCTAAAAACATATATCTTGGAAAGTCGGTTTTCTATATCAAGGGAAAGTTTCTTTCTTGAACTTATTGCGAAGCAGGCACTGATGAATTTTAGTGAGATGCTCACAAAAAAAACATCTGGAAAAAATATACATAGACTTGATTATTTTCCTAGGACTATTATGGAATATAACGTTCCTGTTATATTTAGCGGAACATCATAACAACTTGCTTTTTCCACATCGATGGAAGTTTGCTTACATTTTCGAAGAAATCATATCAAAATAATATGTGATCCTCACTCGTCACAAAATTGATATTCGTGTGTCGTTTTTTGGATTCGTAACTCATCTTTTTGTTGATTTTTTTCCATTTTCACTTAGAAACCTGTTCAAATAATTTATTCTGTTTAAATTGATTGTTGCATAAATTATAAGGAATTTTAAAAGCTACATCTAATAAACATTTCCACATTAACGTTTGGTCCTCGTATGTGTGCTCAAATCCTGTTAAAATATTTGTAGTCTCCCAGAAATTTTGGTTATTCCAGTTGAATCAGGGCCTAATGAATGTTTTATAGAATAGGTGAATAGGTGGTTTATCTCTCACATCCAATGTCATGGCATTTATCCGCTTGTTGGAAATTTATGTTAGTTGGGAAAAACTTGTTCTCGCAAAAGCTTTTTTTGTCGGTAAAAGGATGGAAAGTGAAAAATGTATTATTTATCTGATAACAACAAAAAGGTTTTATACCAAAAATACATCGCATCTTATGAACAGGACTTGGTGACTACGTTATTTTTATAGAGGTTGCGTTAACTACAGCCTTTTCTGCTGCTGTTTCATAACTAATTCAAAAACAGTCAAATTGTTTATACTTTGATCGAAAACAATAATCTGCGCTATTTATATAACTCAAGAACGGCTGGACCGATTTCGATGATCTTTCATTGGTTGGATTCGTCTTCGCTCCGAATAGCAGAATAACTATTAGATCATAGAAAAAAAATAGTTCTTGAAAAATTCACTTCAGACAAAAAATGGCTTTAAAAGAATATTTAAAATCTCCGTATAGTTGCTAGTTTTCAGAATGACATTTATAGGGGTTTGAAATAAACAGAAGCTACACTGACACCATTCAGCAAGCAGAAAACCAGTGTTTGTATAATTATTGTCAAGACAAGGTTAGGACAGAACAACGTCTGTCGGGCATAGAGATACTACAGATAGAGACAACAAGCTATAGACCGCTGAGTAAGTGGGAATGTCCGTCTGAACTCCGGTGAGAGAAAGAGACAGACGATCAGAGGTTTTTCTGTCTCTGTCTGTGCCTATAGAATTCCATTGGATTCATTATAATTCAAAATATCGTCATCATATTTTGTTCTAAATAGCAGAATTTAATGTATACAAAGTTGATATTCCTTATTGTTTTGGGAATTTATTTATCAATCATCTTCGCCAGATAATAGAAAAATATGCCGGCAGTATGTAAAGGACTGATCATTCTATATATTTCGGATATAAAAATGAGAGTGGTCAGGAAAAATGGCCGAAAATTATTTTCAGATACGTGGAATGACCACTGAAGGATGTAATCACTTTGATAGTAAAAAAGGAATATAAGTGACTACGTGCAGTATTACTTGGCTTGATTGGCGAATTAGTATCCAGAAAAAAATATTAAGCTGGATTTTTGGAACTAGGTCTATGATTCGCCATAAAAGAATGGTGGAACAAATTTCTTACTTACTTTGTGTAGTCCAAATTATATACATTCACAATTCGAAATAAGTGCGAAAAACAAAAAAAAAACATACAGGAGCGTAAGCAATGTTTCAATGCTTTTGAGATATCCTGCTTCAACTAATCTACCTGAAATTAATTATTTAACTGACTATTGCAGAAGTTTTTTAAAAATGATTTGGTTGAATTGATATTTTAACGTATAAAATAAAATGATAACTGAGAAATAAGTAAACCAGTACACCGGTACCAGGAAGGTATGACAAAAGAGATTGACGTACTTACGATTGTACGTTTATTCGAATAAAAATTAGGTATCGGTGCCATAATGGAATAAACATTCGAGATACGCTGATTTTGGAACCGAAAGCAATATTGTGCGAACGAGTAAATCCAACAAATCAAATGTGATAACTTTTTAAAACAAAAGGTAAATTGAAAACGAAATCATATTACTCTAAAAAAACAAATGAAAAATATCAGAATTGGATATTGAATCATATTATTGGTAAAAATGCAGATCTAATATTTTGGATAATTTGTGAAATTTGAGGCACGGAAATTTTCCAAAGTAGTAGGCATGTTGTCATAACCACAAATACTAAATTCTCAATACCTTGCTACCTGTATCCGCCATCCCGCTTATTTAGAGACTAGAAGCCTTTGAGTAAGCGTCTAAATAGAAGTCCTAAAATACTGATAATATTCGCATTAGATTCAAACTTACTTTCCAAATATGGGCACAAACCTTTGGTGAAATGTGGCCTGATATGATATAATGTTATGTATTAAAGGACTCTAATACTCCAAAAATTTGAGTATGTCTTCCAGACATAAGAAATGAATGCTCCTCGGTAAAATTGGGATATAGATGGCCAGGATATCCGAACATATTCTATAGTTTTCAACAACTTTTATAAACCATATATCACCCATCAAAACCCAGAAAAAACAAGATTCCCTGACAGCTGACCTTCTCAAGGAAAGTGGCTTTTCACCGATTGGTTACCAACAGACAGGACTGGTGATAAGCAATAAGACAGTTCCTCTACCAGTTATTGAACGGCCTGGAAAAGTACTCGGTAACCTTAATTGTCGGCAGGGCAAACATCTTGTTGAAACCTAATATCATCAAATATGTCTCATGTTAATCGACAAAAATAAATTCAAATCCTTGGGACCAATTATTAGATTTCATTTAATAAAGAATGGTCCGATCAAATTGAGGCCAATTATACCAACACAAACATTCAATTTCCGTGGGTACTAAGTGCATCATGTGAATAACTGATGAGATTTCCCTTGACCAATACCGGGCCCTTGAAGGATTGTGATTGCCAAATATTGTAAAAGTTAACTACGTTCTTAGTGAATTGTTCGTTGATATCAATTTCTACCATTAATTCCTCACAAAATTCCATCTGTCAAAAATGGTGGATATTTAAAATTTTATACTTTATATCCATTTTTCTTCAGGAATAGTTGTAGCACTTGAATTCACTTGCTCACTAGAAAGTGTAGGTTTTTGTATCACAGTAACACAAAACCGAATCCATGACATATCGTAACCCCACAAATGGTAACGGACAATTCGTAACGCCGATAATTTCGAAACGGAGACACTTCGTAACATCGACAGTTTGTAACTGCAGCTCTTCGTAACGGTATAATTCGTAACGCAACATTTAGTTTTTTAGCAAGTTTAGCTTCACTGGATTTAGCTGGATTTAGCATTTGCATACTTTGTATACTTCCCTACACTAAAATTTTAGTTTAAATCGTAAGATCGTAGTTAAAGAGTGAACCGTAAGAAAGCGGCCTACAGATTTACAAAAACTGCAATTCTATGACGACCCCTATACCCACCGACCTTACGATGCATCGCAAGTGCTTGTTACGTTATGCAGCTCACTTCAGTCTTATTTTGACAGGTGTTTCTTTCGCTAGAGGTTTTAACAGTTTTAGGTATTTTAGTGGTTCTGTTTTAAAATGAGGTGAGCTGAAACGAATAAAAAATGTTTTATTATATCTTCAATTTCATCGTTTACACGTCAAAACAAATCTCAGACTATAGAGGACTATAGATACTATTTTAAGTTATTTAACTTGCTTCTAAAATTAACCTACAAAATTATCATAGTAACGAAATAAAACGTGAAAGGAAAATAACCTGTAATACAACAAGGGAACAGTACGAAATATATATTAATAAGATGGTGAATGATAAAGTTTTTAGAACTGGAACCGTTAAACCAACATTGGGTGAAAATTATTCTACCAAAAAGTGAGAAGAAGTGAAAAATAAATTGAATGCCTGATAAATGATCAGGATCTGTTAAGGGTAGCGCTAAAATACCCACATATCTAGCATCTCTATACTATACAGCCAATTAGGTACTCCACGATATCCCCATTTCTTGTAAAACCTATATTGATAAAGTTTGTTAATATGTTTTCAAATTAGAGCACAAAATTAGTACCTAACCACTAAAATTCTGATATAAATTGTATTATAAATTTTTAATTTATGTGACATTGTATATCAATAATTATAACATTTTCTAGAAACCAACATAGATTTAATTCACAATAGTAGGTACTCCGAAGTGCAATGGGTATTCATTTTGACTTGAAAATTTTGTTTGAGAGTGTATATGAGTATATAGTATTAAACATTATACTCTGTTTTTATCCTTCTTCTCTCTTCAATGTTTGTTGGGAACTTAACGTGTTGGGGCAATAAATATGTATCTATCAATGACGTCAGTTCTGTAATAATTCTACTGACAGAACTTTGGCTCAACGAAATTGAAGCATTAACCCCAATGGGATTTTGAAATGAACAAGTTGCCATGAAATTTAACAAAGTCAGGGCCTACTAAATAATACCATTTTCAGTTATTTTTGTTTTGTTTTTTGCAGAGTGAAATTCAGTGTAAAACAGTTTTTCTAGTTAACTTTATAGGTAATGGTATTCTAGACGCTCGGAGACTATAATATCTCTGAATGCTGTCAATAAAATCCATTTCTCTGGTCCAAACTGTACATTTGTTTAAAATGTGCAGTTGGGATATCATATGGATTTATTGCATCTCTTATATGCCGCCGCAATAACCGCATATGATTCTAAATAAAATAGATTATGTGCAATAACAAATTCGATAAATTGTCAAATATTGTATTATTACCTATTATATTCTCCTTCTATCAATAGTCCTATATAAAGTGTAAATTAATATTTTGGTTCATTTTTAACAATTCACAGTTGAACTTGTTTTTTTTCTATTTATTATAACAGTTCGCGGCGCTCGTGAACACTATGGCTCCGACAAGCTGCTCGTAAAGACACGATCGAATCTGTAAGCTACGAGTGCGCACAGAATACCATTTCACTCTTCGGGCATAACGATTGATGACTTACGCTGCCTACGATCCTTACGTTGTTGCACGGAATTGCAACATTCGTATTATTATTTTAAAATGACAATTCAGGATAAAAAATTTAGCTGTCATATTAACAAAAATATATGAAAAAATACCACTATTTTTAGTGTAGGAAAGTATACAAAGTATGTGTTGTATTTAGCCCAAAATATAAAGGTAGGCAGTTTTTGTCGCAAGGTTCCTTTCAGTTTTAGGGCCATGTTCTTTTGCCACTTGCAACTTATACTTGTAAAAGGGTAATATAATAAAGTTAGTCTGTGTTGAGAAACCAACCATCGTGTTTCATATTTAACAGTATGCAAAATGCATTTTTGTCTAAATCCAGTAATGCTAAACTGTTACCAACTGTCGATGTTACGAATTGTCGCTGTCACGAATTGACGGTGTTACGAATTATCCGTTACCATTTCTGGGGTTACGAACTGTCGCGTTACGATATGTGTTGTCACCCACAAAACCATTACCTCCGACATTTCTCTGTTCTCCTCAAGTGGACGACGATAATTTCTGTGTCGGGCAGTACTTAAACATCATTGTTCAAAATTCTGAATTATATTATGCACAATTAATGATGAAGGGGTAGGCCTGTTGTGACGTCTATTTCACCTACCCTTTGGATTTTACCAATAGGGCACGTCACTTTGGTCACCCTCGATGCAAAATCTTATAAACGAATGCTCGGGCGCCAGATTTTTTTACGTGGTTTGCTCCACGGCCCCTTGACCCTTCGCGTCAAGAGTTCCAGATAGCCTCAGATGGAGGTTACGGAAAATTCCAGGGGTCTCGTTGAATTCAACACTTCTAAAACACTCTAAACCCTCCGACGACTATGCTACGGGTTATTAAGAAAACACTAATTAGGTCGATTTGTATATTACCAGGTATATTTAATTTCCACAGGGATAAAGTACATAAATATTTACAGTAATTTATATTTTAGAAATACCATAAATTAAATATTTTCGGCGGTTCCCAACAAAATAAATATAATACAGTGTGCAAATGCGTCAAAAATATTCGGGTTATGTAAAATTTGCCGGTAGAACGTGCATAAGCAATGGTACGATAACGGAGATATAAGCAGGTTATTTAAGTGATTAGCAACAGGTAAAGTGATATAAGCAATGCGTGAGCAAACAGTGAGCAGTTTTAAAGGAAGAAATTATATTACAGTAGTGAGCAAAAAAAAACAAACTATCGCACAAAATTAACAATTTAACCACACCTACAAAAGGTCGTGAATTTGGGAGTTCGGGAAAACGGATCGACCAATCAACCACTCTGATAATGAAAACTGTGAATTAAGCTCGATATTCAATCAACCAATGGCATCGGCCTCAGACTTGTTTGAATATCGTAAACAAATTAAAATGAATGAATGAAAAATAAATTTCTTTACGTAATTTTACCGGCTGAAGGTTGGACAACGCATGGAATAGTCCTCGCACTTGCCCCACGATCAGTTTTTTATTTCAAATAATCGCAATGAAAATTTTAATAAAAAATTACAACAAAAGGTCGTTAACTTGGAAGGCAGGGAAAACGGATCAACCACTGATAATGAAAAATTTGAATTAAACTGGATATTCAATCAACCAATGGCATCGGCCTCAGACTTGTTTGAATATCATAAACGAATTAAAATAAATGAATGAAAAATTAATTTCTTTACGTAACTTTACCGGCTGAAGGTTGGACAACGCATGGAATAGTCCTCGCACTTGCCCCACGATCAGTTTTTATTTCAAATAATCGAAATGAAAATTTTAATCAAATATTACAGCAGAAGGGTTGTTAATTTGGAAGGCAGGGAAAAGGGATCAACCACTGATAATGAAAACTTTGAATTAGACTAGATATTCAATCAACCAATGGCATCGGCCTCAGACTTGTTTGAATATCATAAACGAATTAAAATAAATGAATGAAAAATTAATGTATTTACGTAACTTGACCGGCTGAAGGTTGGACAACGCATGGAATAATCCTCGCACTTGCCCCACGATCAGTTTTTATTTCAAATAATCGAAATGAAAATTTTAATCAAATATTACAACAAAAGGGTTGTTAATTTGGAAGGTAGGGAAAACGGATCAACCACTGATAATGAACACTTTGAATTAAACTAGATATTCAATCAACCAATGGCATCGGCCTCAGACTTGTTTGAATATCATAAACGAATTAAAATAAATGAATGAAAAATTAATGTATTTACGTAACTTGACCGGCTGAAGGTTGGACAACGCATGGAATAATCCTCGCACTTGCCCCACGATCAGTTTTTACTTCAAATAATCGAAATGAAAATTTTAATCAAATATTACAACAAAAGGGTTGTTAATTTGGAAGGTAGGGAAAACGGATCAACCACTGATAATGAACACTTTGAATTAAACTAGATATTCAATCAACCAATGGCATCGGCCTCAGACTTGTTTGAATATCATAAACGAATTAAAATAAATGAATGAAAAATTAATGTCTTTACGTAACTTTACCGGCTGAAGGTTGGACAACGCATGGAATAATCCTCGCACTTGCCCCACGATCAGTTTTTATTTCAAATAATCGAAATGAAAATTTTAATATATTCGGGAAATTTTTAGGACCGGACAATGGGTATAAGGATTTAATTCGGGAAAACCAAAATCTAAAATAAAATACTTGATGTATTGAGCATTCAATTAAGAATTATAACCAACCCAATATAAAAAAATGTAACAATAATAAAACTGAAAAATAAATTTGCTTATCTATTGCGAAAAAACTCACTAGAATACTGTACTAAATTTCGACAATCAGAATATCGAAACTGCTAACGGAAATATATTTTTAAGCGGAACAAAATAATTATATTCTTTGGCTTTACTAAAACAATTTTTCTTACTTACGCAGAAACGGTTAGATACTACGGATTCACTGTAACTGGACTTCCAAAATTTTTGGTCGGTAGGAGAGATTTTTGGTTTTACCAAACGACAGCGGAGTTTCGAAAACAAACGGTAGCCGAGCGCGATTATTGTTGAAAACAACCGGTAGCAGAGAGGCCCAAAATCGTTCGGTTTTCGAATTTATATCCCAATTCCTACCTAAAATTTTTGCCTTATCGGAATCATACATGAAATTAATTTACTTTCAACTACAAAAAAGTTTCTACTAGACTGGATGGCTTTTGTTTTAATTAAAATAGTTTATATACCGGACGTCCTCTAGTCTTTGAATTTTTGAGAATCAAAATTAATAAATTTTATATTTTTAGTTTCGTATTCATGTGTTTTGAATTACTAAGAAAATATAATATTGCGGTAAAAAAAATCAATGTGGTAGCAGAAAGGATCGGAAAGTAAGTAACGAGTTATATAAAAATAAAATATGCTACAGTGAAAACTAAAAATGAACTCCAAATCGGTGCCCCACAAAATAACTCGTTACACACCCCCTTTACTTCGGTAAAAAAAAATTAATGAACTAAAGTGCAACTTTCGGACATTACATTTTTTTTCCACAACCACCTTACTATCTATAAATTATACTTATCAACTAAATAATAAAAAAAACATCAGCTGGACGTTTCAGGATCTGGCAATTCGGCGCCGGGTGGTTGACGAGTGGGTCGCAGGTTGAGGTCCTCTTCCACGGTGTGGCTGGCGGCGATACGACCGGAAGTGAAGTCGAACGGCTTTCTGGGCTGGTCTTGGGTGTTCGGAGTCTAGGTTGCACTGAATTCCGGCATCTTGCATCGTACGAGGTTGGTGTGAAACAGCTGCGAAGTGGCTTTGGACGGACACCGATCGGGTACGAGGGCTGGTTTTAGGCACCAGTCCGACAGGGCGTGGGCTGGGTCCCTCACACGGACAGTTTCGGGACATCTGGCCAATTTCTCCACATCGGGAACAAAACAAGATGGAGGGTCCATTGCAACTCTCTCGGCGGTGGCCTACTGTGCCGCATCTCCAACACAGATCTCGCGTTACGGAGATGAAGGAACGTACTTCTCCCTGGCGGAAATGATCGGCTGGGGCCTCGGGCTGGAGACGGTCTCGGACTTTGGCTGCATACTGGATCAATTCTGGGATGCTCATTGTCATCAACTCCTGGAATCTCTCGTTCGGTCTGCCTTTCTGCTCCTCGAACATCGATGATGAATTCATCCTACGGAAACTTAAATACATTATACATTTACGGACTTTATACGGCCCGGAAAATTTCGGGGCTAGCTTAGCAGCTACGTGATCAGCGGCAGATGACAAAGTATGTTCTTTCTTCATAACTTTGTCTCCTATGGTACATTTCCAGTCTCGACGGCGTAGATTATAATAGCGGCTTTGACTGGTAAAGGCTTTAGACAAATTCAAACGGACAAGATCAAAACAGTCCTGCAACTTTTCCATTCGCAAGACATGCGGTTTCGGATCCTCTTCGGCAGGGTCGTCCTCTCCAGTATCTTCTTTCGGATTTTCCTCGGACGCACCTTCAGCTTCTCTCCGGAAAGATTTCGGTATTTCGGGATCTCTTCCAAAATTTAGGAAGGCAGGTGAGAATCCAGTCGAGTCTTGTCTGGAGTTATTCATCGCAAATTTTAAGTCCGGCAACCTTATATTCCAGTCTCGGTGATCCTCTTCGCAATATTGTGCAATCATTGTTTTCAAGGTGCGGTTTGCTCGTTCTATTGGATTTGCTTGCGGTGTATACGGCGGAGTAAAACGATGTCGGATTCCCAATCCACTCAGCATCCCCTTGAAAAGCTTACTGTCGTACTGAGTTCCATTGTCGGTCAGTACGGTACGGGGGCATCCAAATATTGTCAATATTTCTTCATAAAAGGCCGAACTTATGCTACTGGCAGTAGCATTCCTTAACGGTTTACACTGTACCCATTTAGTGAATCGGTCTTGAAACATTATGATATAGCAGTTCCCTTTCTTACTCCTTGGTAACGGTCCAATAATATCGGAACTAACGGTTTGCCATGGTTGCTTATTCGATGATGGTTGCATCTTCCCTGGGAGCTTTCGTTGCGACGGCTTGTACTTTTGACATTGCAGACATCTCCTCACATATTTGGTGATGTCCCTAAACATTCCTGGCCAATAGTACAGTCTTGCAATACGGGTGATGGTTTTCGCGATTCCCAGATGACCAGCGCTCGGAGCATCATGGTTTTCTTGAAGTATCCGGTTTCGGTCAGGCTTAGCTACACATAACTTCCAGGGATCACTCATCTCGGGCTCCCTGAAATCGTTTATGTCCCAGAAGTGACGGTACAGATGGTCTTCTCGAATGCAGTAGTCCGGAAATTTACCTTGGTCCTTCAGAACCTCTTCCTTCTTTTTCCGGTACCATGAACATTCGGTGGTTACATCGGTCAAACAGAGAGCAGACGGTGGATTGGTCTCGGTGGTCATTGGTAGCGGATTTCTGGACAAGGCATCGGCTACACGGTTTAGCGCACCTTTACGGTATTGAATTTCGAAATCATACTGCTGCAGAAAAATACTCCACCTAGCTAAACGTCCGGACGGACTAGATATGGAATGCAGCCATCTAAGAGATTGATGATCGGTAACAACCGTGAAATGGTAGCCCTCTAAATAAGGACGCATCTTTTCAATCCCCCAAACAATGGCAAGACACTCTTTTTCAGTGACGGAATAATTCTTCTCGGCAGGACTCAGGGTGCGACTTGCATATGCCACCACATGCTCATGACCATCCTTCTGTTGGGAGAGGGCTATTCCCAAACCATATTCGGAAGCATCGGTCTGTAGAGTGAACGGTACGGTGAAGTCGGGACAGCTCAAAACGGGTGCTTCTGACAAACATGATTTTATCTTAGCGAAAGCAGCTTCTTGTTCTTCAGCCCACTTCCATCGCTGAGACTTGCGGAGTAATTTGGTTAACGGAGCCACCTTTTGTGAAAACGATGGCACAAACCTCCTATACCAGGACGCAACTCCCAAAAACCTTCTTAGTTCTCGGATATTTCTCGGGGCTGCAAATCTTATTATACTTTCGACCTTTTCTGGATCGGTACGGATTCCATCTCCAGTGACTACATGGCCTAAGTATTTCATGGACGGTAAACAGAAGTGACATTTCTCCGGGTTGAGCTTCAGCCGTGCTCCTCGTAATCGACGGAACACCTCGGATAGTTTTTCCACATGCTGTTCGAAGGTTTCTCCCAGAACGATGATGTCGTCCAGGTAAGCAAAGGCGTAAGGATCTAAATCTGGACCAATTAACTGATCAACCAGTCTCTGGAACGTGGCAGGCGCGGAGTGCAAGCCAAATGGAAGAACCGTGAATTGAAACAATCCACGTCCCGGAGCGGTGAAGGCGGTAATGGGTTTGCTTTCAGCTGTTAACGGAACTTGCCAGTACCCACTTTTCAAATCTAAGCTGGAAATATACTTGGCCTTTCGCAGTTTGTCCAGTATAGCATTGATAAATGGAAGAGGGTAGGCATCCTTCATTGTTACCTCATTGACCTTTCGGAAGTCGATACAGAAACGGTTCTTTCCATCTTTTTTCTTTACAATCACAATCGGAGAGCTCCACGGGCTTGTAGAGGGTTCTATCACACCTTCTTTGAGCATGGCGTCTATTTCAGCATTGCAAATTTCCTGCATTTTCGGATTCTCTGTTTTATCGGACGTGATTGCAGCAAACGGATTTCATGCTCAACTAGCGTGGTTGGACCTCATAAGGATCCAAATTTCGGTAACTCTTGGTCTAGGAAGATGTTCAGCCTGTCTGTCTGTTCTTTCGATAAATTTCTTTCTGTAAGCGGAGTTATGGTTTCCAACGGACATCCTATCCAATCATACTCCTCGTCATCCCCTAGATCTTCCAGGGAGAACGCAGATATTACAGAAACGGTTTGCTCCTTGTCAACCCCTAACAACTCCAGGGAGGACTCAGAGACTTCAAACCCAGATTGTTCCTTATCAACCCCTAACAACACCGGGGAAAACTCAGAACCTTCAACAACGGAATGCTCCTTGTCAACCCCTAACTCCAGGGAAGACGCAGAGACTTCAAAACCAAATTGTTCCTCATCAACCCCTAACAACACCGGGGAAAACTCAGAACCTTCAACAACGGATTGCTCCTTGTCAACCCCTAACTCCAGGGAAGACGCAGAGACTTCAAAAACAACTTGTTCCTCGTCCACCCCTAACAACACCGGGGAAAACTCAGAACCTTCAACGACGGATTGCTCCTTGTCAACCCCTAACTCCAGGGAAGACGCAGAGACTTCAAAACCAAATTGTTCCTCGTCAACCCCTAACAACACCGGGGAAAACTCAGAACCTTCAACAACGGATTGCTCCTTGTCAACCCCTAACTCCAGGGAAGACGCAGAGACTTCAAAAACAACTTGTTCCTCGTCCACCCCTAACAACACCGGGGAAAACTCGGAACCTTCAACGACGGATTGCTCCTTGTCAACCCCTAACTCCAGGGAAGACGCAGAGACTTCAAAACCAAATTGTTCCTCGTCAACCCCTAACAACACCGGGGAAAACTCAGAACCTTCAACAACGGGTTGCTCCTTGTCAACCCCTAACTCCAGGGAAGACGCAGAGACTTCGGTAACAGACAGATTTCCAGAACATTTGTCTTTAGCTGGACGATGGTTGATTTCTTCCTTAAAGATGCACGGAGCAACATCGACCTTTTCCATGGACGTATTTACCAACCCTAATATTTCAACAGGATTGGCTATTGTCGGACGTCCTACTATTTCATTATTGATGTATATTTTCCCCGTTCCAACTCCAAACGGAAATTATATTTCCGGAGGACATCGTGACCTAACACAATATCGGTTATCAGACCAGGTAGATCTTCCAACGAACCCTCCATAGTGACGTCATCGATTTTCCATTCCAGCTCATAAATGTCGGTGATGGAGACCAAATTTCCATTAGCTAAACGGGCCTTCGTATCTTGACGGGCGGTAGTTTGCTTTCTTTGGGAAAATGTCTTAGCTACTTGATCACCAATATATGATTTTGCTGCTCCGGTATCTAACAATGCTTTAAACTTGTGCTTTTCAATTTCGACGTCTATGTGAGGTCGGGGGTCGTTTATTTCTTCTGGCGGTTCGGTATGAGAGGCAAAAATTTGCGGAAGCTGTGTCGGCCTCTCCTCGGGACAGCTTCGGATTAGTTTTCCTGCCTCCTGCAGGAACAATCTCTGGAAAATACTCCTTCCTTATGACAACGAGAACAGAATATCTTCGGAGGGTTTTGGCATTGATTTCTGAAGTGGCCAGACTCACCACAGCGGAAACAGATTGGTTGCCGGGAAGATGATCCAGACGGATGCTGAGTTGTACCAGGAGGCGGACGGCGAGGGGTATCGGATGATGTCGGTTGGCTGGTACCAGCGATGGGCTCTCTTAATGGAGCAGGAGTCGAATTAGGAGATGGTCCATACCTTGGTGGACTCATCGGCGGGGGACGGGCCGGTCCACGGTTTGGTCCACTGTTGCTGGGTATGTTCTGGAGTTCCTTCCTGAGGAGCTCATATTCCCTTACCACTTGACAAAATGTGGAAAAATCATCAAAGTCCCCTTTTCGGATTTGCAGACGGTATTCGGGCAACAGGTTACGGTACAGCCATGCTAACTGTTGTTCGGGAGTTAGCTTTCCATGTCTACGCATTAAAGTCTGGAGTTCGGTGATGTAGGTAGCGGCGGACTCATTCCTTCTTTGCAAACGTCGGCCTATCTCGGCTTCTAAGTCAACCTCGTAGTTAACGGGGTAGAAGAAAATTCGGAAATCGGTTTCGAAATCGGTCCAGTGGGTGTATCTGTTTCGGTTATTCCGGTACCAAAGTGCGGGCTCACCGGACAGTAATTCTGGTAGCAAAGGCGGCAAATTATCTTTTTGAACATTCCTTGCGGTTCAGATTTCTTCAATTCTTTCGATGAATCCGACCGGATCTCCTCGGTTTCCAAAGCACACCTTCCAGTCATTCATATTCGGCGGAGGGTTGGCCATAACGGTTGGAACGGTATCGGAACGCTCAGAAACGGGACGTGGAGAAATATTTCCTCTTGATATTGACCTCTTGGCCCTAGACCCAGCAGTCCCTTCTGACAAGCTTTTAAACTCGAGCGGAAAACAAAATCTTCTTAAATACCAAAGGAAAACGATCAGGGACAGGCAAAACGGTCCATTTAAACAAAATGTCCACAGGCTACTCTCAACCATCGGCTCTGTGCTCTTTTAAATACGGAATGGGAAAAAAATCTAAAACGGAATACCGGTCTCTATTTCAACAAACAATAAATGTCCCTGACTAATCAACAATGCCACAAAAAAAAACCGGCAAAACAGAATAAAACGGTCCAAGCAACAAGATACTACAAAAAATTGAAAACGGTGTAAAACAGTTTCTACTCTAATCAAAAATCAGCTCTCTGCACCAGTACGGTAAAAACGAAAACGGAATAAAGCGGTTCCAGCTCTAATCAACAATACAAAAAAAAAATTTAAAACGGAATACAACAGTCCCTCCTCAAATCAACAATACGAAAAAAAAATAATTTAAACGGAGAAACGGTCCCTGCTCAATCAACAATACGAAAAAAAAAAATTTAAACGGAGAAACGGTTCTTGCTCAATCAACAATACGGGAAAAAATTTTAAAACGGAAAAACGGTCCCTGCTCAATCAACAATACGAAGAAAAAAAATTTTAAAACGGAAAAAGGGTCCCTGCTCGGGCGCCAATTTGTGACGTCTATTTCACCTACCCTTTGGATTTTACCAATAGGGCACGTCACTTTGGTCACCCTCGATGCAAAATCTTATAAACGATTGCTCGGGCGCCAGATTTTTTTACGTGGTTTGCTCCACGGCCCCTTGACCCTTCGCGTCAAGAGTTCCAGATAGCCTCAGATGGAGGTTACGGAAAATTCCAGGGGTCTCGTTGAATTCAACACTTCTAAAACACTCTAAACCCTCCGACGACTATGCTACGGGTTATTAAGAAAACACTAATTAGGTCGATTTGTATATTACCAGGTATATTTAATTTCCACAGGGATAAAGTACATAAATATTTACAGTAATTTATATTTTAGAAATACCATAAATTAAATATTTTCGGCGGTTCCCAACAAAATAAATATAATACAGTGTGCAAATGCGTCAAAAATATTCGGGTTATGTAAAATTTGCCGGTAGAACGTGCATAAGCAATGGTACGATAACGGAGATATAAGCAGGTTATTTAAGCGATTAGCAACAGGTAAAGTGATATAAGCAATGCGTGAGCAAACAGTGAGCAGTTTTAAAGGAAGAAATTATATTACAGTAGTGAGCAAAAAAAAACAAACTATCGCACAAAATTAACAATTTAACCACACCTACAAAAGGTCGTGAATTTGGGAGTTCGGGAAAACGGATCGACCAATCAACCACTCTGATAATGAAAACTGTGAATTAAGCTCGATATTCAATCAACCAATGGCATCGGGCTCAAACTTGTTTGAATATCGTAAACAAATTAAAATGAATGAATGAAAAATAAATTTCTTTACGTAATTTTACCGGCTGAAGGTTGGACAACGCATGGAATAGTCCTCGCACTTGCCCCACGATCAGTTTTTTATTTCAAATAATCGCAATGAAAATTTTAATCAAAAATTACAACAAAAGGTCGTTAACTTGGAAGGCAGGGAAAACGGATCAACCACTGATAATGAAAAATTTGAATTAAACTGGATATTCAATCAACCAATGGCATCGGCCTCAGACTTGTTTGAATATCATAAACGAATTAAAATAAATGAATGAAAAATTAATTTCTTTACGTAACTTTACCGGCTGAAGGTTGGACAACGCATGGAATAGTCCTCGCACTTGCCCCACGATCAGTTTTTATTTCAAATAATCGCAATGAAAATTTTAATCAAAAATTACAACAAAAGGTCGTTCATTCGGAAGGCAGGGAAAACGGGTCAACCACTGATAATGAAAACTTTGAATTAAACTAGATATTCAATCAACCAATGGCATCGGCCTCAGACTTGTTTGAATATCATAAACGAATTAAAATAAATGAATGAAAAATTAATGTCTTTACGTAACTTTACCGGCTGAAGGTTGGACAACGCATGGAATAATCCTCGCACTTGCCCCACGATCAGTTTTTATTTCAAATAATCGAAATGAAAATTTTAATCAAATATTACAGCAGAAGGGTTGTTAATTTGGAAGGCAGGGAAAACGGATCAACCACTGATAATGAAAACTTTGAATTAGACTAGATATTCAATCAACCAATGGCATCGGCCTCAGACTTGTTTGAATATCATAAACGAATTAAAATAAATGAATGAAAAATTAATGTATTTACGTAACTTGGCCGGCTGAAGGTTGGACAACGTATGGAATAATCCTCGCACTTGCCCCACGATCAGTTTTTACTTCAAATAATCGAAATGAAAATTTTAATCAAATATTAAAACAAAAGGGTTGTTAATTTGGAAGGTAGGGAAAACGGATCAACCACTGATAATGAACACTTTGAATTAAACTAGATATTCAATCAACCAATGGCATCGGCCTCAGACTTGTTTGAATATCATAAACGAATTAAAATAAATGAATGAAAAATTAATGTATTTACGTAACTTGGCCGGCTGAAGGTTGGACAACGCATGGAATAATCCTCGCACTTGCCCCACGATCAGTTTTTATTTCAAATAATCGAAATGAAAATTTTAATATATTCGGGAAATTTTTAGGACCGGACAATGGGTATAAGGATTTAATTCGGGAAAACCAAAATCTAAAATAAAATACTTGATGTATTGAGCATTCAATTAAGAATTATAACCAACCCAATATAAAAAAATGTAACAATAATAAAACTGAAAAATAAATTTGCCTATCTATTGCGAAAAAACTCACTAGAATACTGTACTAAATTTCGACAATCAGAATATCGAAACTGCTAACGGAAATATATTTTTAAGCGGAACAAAATAATTATATTCTTTGGCTTTACTAAAACAATTTTTCTTACTTACGCAGAAACGGTTGGATACTACGGATTCACTGTAACTGGACTTCTAAAATTTTTGGTCGGTAGGAGAGATTTTTGGTTTTACCAAACGACAGCGGAGTTTCGAAAACAAACGGTAGCCGAGCGCGATTATTGTTGAAAACAACCGGTAGCAGAGAGGCCCAAAATCGTTCGGTTTTCGAATTTATATCCCAATTCCTACCTAAAATTTTTGCCTTATCGGAATCATACATGAAATTAATTTACTTTCAACTACAAAAAAGTTTCTACTAGACTGGATGGCTTTTGTTTTAATTAAAATAGTTTATATACCGGACGTCCTCTAGTCTTTGAATTTTTGAGAATCAAAATTAATAAATTTTATATTTTTAGTTTCGTATTCATGTGTTTTGAATTACTAAGAAAATATAATATTGCGGTAAAAAAAATCAATGTGGTAGCAGAAAGGATCGGAAAGTAAGTAACGAGTTATATAAAAATAAAATATGCTACAGTGAAAACTAAAAATGAACTCCAAATCGGTGCCCCACAAAATAACTCGTTACACTATGATCAAATGTTGCAGAAAATAATTCACGAAAGTGACAGATTAATTAAAGCTCACTCAATAACTGTTATAACCCTTTTGTTCCTCTTTACGGATTTTGACAAACTCATACCCGTTTGCACCGTTTGGAATTTAAGTAGGCCTTTCGTAAGTTGTGCTTAATGTTAGGAAGCACTTAATTATCTCGCTTGTTGCACCGCTGCAGCTTAAGTAAGCATTACATTACATTGCAAATAACCACTTAACGCATTGCGTATATGGCAACACTGTGACTTTTCACATTTGGCTTTGTATCGAGTAACAGTTAGCTTTTGCTCGCGTCGAATGTGAACGGTTAATCTATAAATACAAAGAAAACAACAAACTTCAGGCAAAGATTACAAAATAAAATAGATTGTTCTCTCGTACGAATTCTATCGATCAAAGGATTCATACCGCTGGTTACTGTCTGGCGCCATGCTACAGTATGTCGCTTAATCCTTACTTGCATTTAATTTCGCATATTATACGGGTCGTCGCCTATAGAGCGCTAGTATTTTAGAATTCGTTGTTCGTGTTTTAAGTTTATGTTGTATAGATATTTTAAATTTATTAATTAATTATTGCAATAGGGAAAAATATAATATTGATATTCTTCTCTCTATACATAATAAATCGTTTCTAGGAACCCTTAATCCAGCTTTGGCGACCAAGTGGTCACCTTTCGAATAGTGAAAGGATTAAATTTGGGTAAAACTGACCGCGGCGACCAAAAGGTATATACCCGAAATGTGCCTACAATCTCTAGGAATTTTGTAATACATTTAGTCTTTCGAGAAACGTTCTGAGAGTAAAATTTCTTGTTCGCAGTCTTCCAAAAGTTACATTGATAATATTAAAATTGTGGTTTTAGAATGCCTGTGTGTTGTGCTGTGATGGGTTGTTCCAGCAAGGTGGGAAAACCAGAAATATACTTTTATCGTTGTCCCAAAGACGTTGAGAGGTGGGTATTAAATTAGTTATTATCAAATACGGAATTCAATTTTTTTTAATCCAATTTAGTAGATGGAATGAATGTTTTAAAACTATTGTAACAAAGATATTTGATAATAATAAACTAGTTATAGTACTTATAAGTACTGGGTATTCATAGAAATATATATTTTGTAATCTTTGCTAAAAGCTTACACGTCAAAGAAGGCTGAATTCAGTGGCTTATGTGTACCGTCAAGGGACATTGTTGAGAATGTTATTGCGATGGAAAATATATTTATCGAAAAATTTAATTCTATTGCTAACCAAAGGGGGATTGGTCAGTTACTCATGAACGAGTTTACAAAATTATCTTTTGATCATCCGTGCAATAAATTTCCTATCAAATACTACGTAAGTCTCTATACCAGAGTCCGTATATATTTCACTCTTAAATTTATATTGAAAGATCTGAAAGACAATAGATTAAATACATCTTATAAACCAAACTCCAAACTTAGTATTTTATTACATTTATAAAATTTATTAATAATTATGTTTCAGCGTCCATTTCTCTATATCACTTGATTTTTACTCTGTAGTCCGCCCCTGGACTCTATACCGCCGCAGATTTTAAAAGTATATCTAAAACCTTCCACTAGCCGTCCCCACTATCTCCTGTTGTGTGCGCACCTATTTGAGTCATTCGTATTTCTGCGCTCGTACCGCTTGCAACAGTGTTTACAATATTTCAGTGAAAGGAAAACCTCGCCGTTTTTCTGTATTGTTGTGTTGGATATAAGAGATATCATGGGGAAGACCAAGAAAGAATTGTTAAAACGGTTGGACAGATTAGAACGTACTCTTCAATCTAGAGATAAGAGGTTTCGCCAAGCCGACACCCATTCTCGTTCCCGCTCTCGATCTTCTTCACGTCGTCGTTCATCATCTTCACATAGGCAACGGCGGCACTCGCATAGACATAGAAAAGAGGGTTCGCATATACGATCGGACAGCTCTGATCGCAGTTTGCGACGGTCTCGTCCTCGAAATCATATTTCGAGAAGAAGCGCTAGCCGTGAATCGACAGAATCAACGGTTTCAAACAGACGGCGACGACGGAGCCGATCGAGAAGTGTCTTATCCTATAACATTGAACATCGTGGCTCGCGCAGTCCGAGTTCTTCCAAGACCACTACTCACTACCCGCGAGGAGTGATGGTGGACAAAAATATTAGTGATCATTATCCGAGCGATATGACACTAAGAAACAGTAAAGAAAATCCTGAACATGAGAAAGAGCAGGACGAATCTGTCTTAATTATACACAATGAGATTCAATTGCCAGAGTCGGTTCAAAAAATATTGGGGGAAGAGCCAATCATTGATATAAGCTCAAATTTTGAGCTTCATCAGGCGCTCCTGTCACGATGGAGTCATATATTGGAATACGGTATCACAAAGGCTGAAACAACAGACTTATCAAATAAATACAAAACACCGAAAAATTTCCCAAATATGAAACCACCTACTATAAATCCCGAAATTTTACCAATTCTTGGCAATTTACACACGAAGCGAGATGAAGGGCATGTTTTATTTCAAAATATTTTAAGTGGAGGTATTACAGCCCTTGGCATGGCTATCAATAAATTTTTGGAACAGGACGAAAGTGTACCTAAACAATTCAAAGAAGAGGTGTTACCTTGTTTAGTGGACACTGGCCGCATCCTGACCGGCCTCTTTTTTGAAATCTCCCACACTAGGAGAGAATTAATAAAGCCTCTTCTAAACAAGACTGTAAAGGGACTTGTCGAAACAACAACTCCAAGCGAATTTTTGTTTGGGGCCGCCCTAAGCGAAAAAATTAAAACTGCTAAGACAATTGAGCAAATTGGGAAAGAAATCAAGCCTTCCTCCCACAATAGACCGCTTTACTCAACAATTGCCAACAGAAAGGAAGGAGGGGAGAGACAGATCTCAAGAACGAGTTACCAGGTGCCAAGAAATACTAATAATAAACAACATTTAAACATCAAGCGCCCGGTCCGTCAACAGAGGGGGGCGAGACCAGTCAAGGGCTATCACCCCAAGGGGGAGTATCAGTACCCACGGAAGAGATATTAATGGTAAGTAACACCGTTATTTCAGGAAGACTTTCTTCATTTTACAGCGAGTGGAAAAATATTACAAACAATCCAGTACTTCTGTCCTGGATTCAAGGTTATAAAATACCGTTTTTACGCAAACCTACCCAAAAGGCACCACCCAAAAATATAAAATATTCAGAAACTGAAAAACAGTCAATTAAAAAATCCATTAACGACTTATTGGTATCGGGTGCAGTCAAATATTGCTTTCCTGAACCTAATCAATTTCTTTCTAATATTTTTTTAGCGGATAAGCCTGGGGGAGGTAAACGATTCATTCTTAACCTAAAGCAACTTAACGAATTTGTACACGCTCCTCATTTCAAAATGGAGGACTGTAGGACAGCCTTGCGTCTGATACGGAAGGACATCTTTATGACTTCTATTGATCTTAAAGACGCGTATTTTTTAATAGCCGTTAACCCCCGCTATAGAAAATATTTAAGGTTCTCTTTTGAAAACATTTTATACGAATTCTGTTGCATCCCTTTCGGAATTTCATCCGCTCCTTTCTGCTTCACTAAGTTGATGAAACCAATTATTTCCAAGTTGCGTTCACAAGGGATACAATGTGTAAACTATCTCGATGATTTTTTAATATTTGGAGAAACTTATAACCAAAATGCCGCTTTTACAAAAATCGCCATAAAACTACTGACTTCATTAGGGCTTATAATAAATGAAGAAAAAAGCTCCCTATCCCCAAAAAAGGAAATTAAATTTCTTGGGTTTATACTTAATAGTGAAAAATTAATAATTGAACTGCCTATTGAAAAGAAACTAAGAATATTGAAATGGATGGAAATTCTCGAACAGAAAACTTCTTGTATCATACGTTGGCTAGCACAACTTATTGGGACCCTGGTGTCAGTCTGTCCAGCTGTCAAATACGGCTGGATGTATTTCAAAAAATTAGAGAGACTTAAAATTCTTGCCCTCCACAAAAACTACATGAATTACAATAAAATTATTCATCTATCAAACGAAACTCATTCCGAACTACTTTGGTGGAAGAATAATATCATGACATCCTTCAGTGACATAAAACAAGATACATTTGTAACAGAAATTTTCACAGATGCCTCCCTAACGGGTTGGGGAGCATACTCAAACGGGGAACGAATTCACGGATTTTGGTCGGAAAAAGAAAAAATACATCATATTAACTATCTGGAACTCCTTGCCATTTTTCACGGCTTAAAATGTTTCTCAAGAGATATCAGAAATTCTAACATACTAATTCGTTCGGATAATACAACTGCCATTTCGTATATCAACAAAATGGGCAGTGCTAAATATCCCAGTTTGGGAACACTGGCTTTACAAATTTGGCAGTGGTGTGAACAAAGGAATTTATGGTTATTCGCATCGTACATCGCTTCTAAAGACAATTGGATTGCTGATGAAGAATCGCGGTCCTTGACACAACAGTCCGAATGGTCTCTTAATAAACAGGCATTTAGGTTAATCGTAGAAAAATTTGGAAGTCCCAGTATAGATTTATTCGCGTCAAGAATTAATAAAAAATGTCCTGAATATGTGTCGTGGAAAAAAGATCCGGACGCTATAGCGGTGGACGCGTTTACCTTAAACTGGTGTCAATTTAATTTTTATGCATTCCCACCATTTGCCCTTATTCTGAGAACATTACAAAAAATTGTTCAAGACAGAGCAGAGGGAATTGTTGTGGTACCAGATTGGCCAAACCAACCCTGGTACCCTTTACTTATAAAGTTGAAAATCGAAGAACATATTACATTTGCGCCAAATATTAATTTGCTTTCTTGCCCTTCCAGGAAACATCATCCTTTACACCGGACCCTTACCCTGGTTGCGATGAAGTTATCAGGAGATCTCTGGTGATTAAAAACATTCCAGAATGCGCTCTACCTACTATAAAATCTTCAATAAGTGACAATACCATGAAACAATATAACTGTACTTTCAAATTGTGGTGGGAATTTTGTAACAAAAATCGGATATCACCGTTTCATGCCAACTCCCCGCACATCATAATGTTTTTACAAAATCTGTTAACTGAAGGGCAACATAAATTTGGTACATTCAATTCCCACAGGTCAGCACTCTCTCTTATCAGTTCCATAGACGTTGGCAAGGACACAAATATAAGAAGGTTTCTGAAAGGAGTATCGAAGTTAAGACCTCAATGTGCCCGATACAATAGTACTTGGAATCTGAAAGTAGCACTAGATTACATCTCAAATTCATCAAATACCGAAGATTTGAGGACCTTATCAAAACAATTGGTTACTCTCTTAGCACTTGCGACGGGTAGCAGACTCCAAACATTACACCTGATAAATCTGAAGAACATCGTTGAAAATGAGGAGGGGATTCAAATATTTATCCCCGCAAAAATCAAAACTTCAGGTGTCAAGCAAACGCAACCGTGCTTACAGATCCCAAGATGGGTAGAAAACAAGAATCTCTGTGTTGTTAGCATGCTCAACAAGTACATTAACAAAACCAAAAACCTCAGGAACAATGAAGAGTACTTATTTATTATAAGTAAACCTCCTTTTACCAGAGCTAGTAAACAGACATTAAGCAGATGGGTCAAGGATCTACTGAAGGACGCAGGCGTGGACACATCCCACTTTAAACCTCACACGGTACGTCATTCTTCAACATCGGCTGCTCATTTGCAAGGTGTACCCGTTGAAGCTATTTGCCGTACAGCAGGATGGTCCGAGAAAACAAAAACTTTTGCAAATTTCTATAAACGTCCTATCAGCGATTCTTTTATTTTCGCTAAGGCAGTCATTAACCTTTAGTTTTTGTTAAGGATTAGTTAAGAATATCTTTTGTTCATTTTTTCTCTTTTCTATCGCAGTCCTTATTATGTTTATATTTTTCTTTACAAAATTAGAAAAATGGATTTATTCAACAAACGATTTGTGTATTCCCTTACCTTCCCTTTAGATGTGACCCCACACTAATTCTTCGAACAACTACAGAGTAAAAATCAAGTGATATAGAGAAATGGACGCTGAAACATAATTAAACGATCAAAGGAACTTACCTGAAGTTCGATCGTAATTATGTGAAGCGTCCATTTCGAATATATCACTTGCCCACCCGAAAATAAATAAAAAGTTATTTCCCTCCCAAATTGTGTGACGTCACATTCCTTTTAAGGCCGCCACAGACATCGTTCTTTTCTGGCGGTTTTGTCTGCACGGGTAAAACTGTACGGGGAAAACGGTTGGTGTGTGGCCAAAAACTGTCCTTCTTGCTGGCGTTCAAAAATATCTGTCGCGGCTTGATTTTTAACCGTCCGATTTGAACGTGTTCGTTCAAGTCTGTGCATGTGTGTGTACCGCGGTTAAAAAGGACGGTTTTAATCAGTATCGCGCAGACGACTTTTGCTGGTAGATTGGTCCATTGGTCGTGGTAATTAAACATGAGTGATTTAAGAAACATGAGTAAACAATTTATTACAGAGTTTATAGCACTTTATAGATCTTACCCGTGTCTATGGAAAGTGAAATCAAGCGAGTACTCCGATAGAGAGCAAAAAAATAAAGCCTACGAAGACATGATTGTGCAGACAAAACCGCCAGAAAAGAACGATGTCTGTGGCGGCCTTTAGGTTACTGCAAACGAAATGACTCAAATAGGTGCGCACACAACAGGAGATAGTGGGGACGGCTAGTGGAAGGTTTTAGATATACTTTTAAAATCTGCGGCGGTATAGAGTCCAGGGGCGGACTACAGAGTAAAAATCAAGTGATATATTCGAAATGGACGCTTCACATAATTACGATCGAACTTCAGGTAAGTTCCTTTGATCGTTTAAATATATCCTGCAGCTGTATAACATGTTTTTACTGTTTTAACCTTGTGAATCCAAATAATACGGGGTGTCTCATTTAAAAATCAAAATTGTTTTGGTGGTCCTATTATTCTGGTGGCCAATAAGTATATTTAATTGAATTTGTGATAATCTGTATAAATAACCGCTAGATCATCAATAAGTATCATAAAATCACTAAAATTTTGAATAAAAACTGTCAATTTATTCATTTTGAAAATTTTCATGTTTTTTTACGTATACCTAAACTTTCCTTTTCAAATTAATATCCTGAACATTTTTCGAAATAATTAACATTTAAAAAAATTATATAAAAAAAAAACCTTTAATAAATCATCCCATTACTTTGAATATATATTTCTCAAGTTACCCCTGTATAGCTTGGAATAAAATATACTCTTCTAATTCCCTGGTACCTAGCGGTGTCGTTATTCACGACAAAAGGGAGCCGTAAATATGATTTATGAGTGCGGCGATCGTTTAAAACACTAAGAAGAATCAGACCGCCTTGAAGTGAACTATCTTATATATATTTTGTAATCTTTGCTTCAGGTATATATCAGCAATGATTTTCAAATGCCCAGCGCATAGTCCAGGCGATTTAGAGTTTAGCGCGATAATCGCTGGTATCAGCTTGAAACTTTGTATAAAATTGTGCTATTTTCTAGTAGAATTACTCGTTCATTCGTGAATATCTTTTTTGCTCTTGATTATGAAGGAAAAATGTTAAATACTTTTTTTTGTCTTCTAAAAACGAACAATATGAAACCAACCGCGTCGAAAAATATTGATTAGATCAAAAGTTATTAGTTTACATAAACATTAGTTTGATTAAACAATATTAGATTATTTTGTTAACAATGACAATATCCTGTAATTGTGCTTAATTACTGTACTCCGTCAACAGATCACGTGTGCCAAACCCGCAATCGGTAAGTTGAATAGTTAATGAGTTATAGCGTTGTAAACAAATTGACGTAGCATTTTTTTACAATAAACCTGTACCACTTTGTCACTTTCCCTGCATGACGCTGATTTTTTCTAAGGTAGATTACGTACGGTGTAATCGAGCGGCGTCGTTATTTTTTCAAAAATTGCAAATAACAACAAAAAATGTATACTTTGTTTGACGCACTCGCATCTACTCAGGTTTCAATATTTCCAGATTTTCGACAACGGGAATAGATTTCGCTCGTCGCGTGGTATGAAATTAAAAAAAAATCATCCAAATATCTTTATTGGATTCCAAGAAAAGTCGACTTTAAGTAGCACCGTTCAATTTGAATGGCTGCGTCAAGATTTTCAGCGAGTCGGCCGAGCGGCTTGACGCAGCCATTCAAATTGAACGGTGCTACTTAAAGTCGACTTTTCTTGGGATCCAATAAAGATATTTGGATGATTTTTTTTTTAATTTCATACCTCGCGACGAGAGAAATCTATTCCTGTTGTCGAAAATCTGGAAATATTGAAACCTGAGTAGATGCGTGTGCGTCAAACAACGTATACATTTTTTGTTGTTATTTGTAGAAAAATCCTACCTTGGCCGTGCAATTGCAATTTTTGAAAAAATAACGACGCCGCTTGATTACACCGTACGTAATCTACCTTAGAAAAAATCAGCAGCATGCAGGGAAAGTGACAAAGTGGTACAGGTTTATTGTAAAAAAATGCTACGTCAATTTGTTTATAACGCTATAACTCATTAACTATTCAACTTACCGATTGCGGGTTTGGCACACGTGATCTGTTGATGGAGTACAGTAATTGAGCACAATTACAGGATATTGTCATTGTTAACAAAATAATCTAGTATTGTTTAATCAAACTAATGTTTATGTAAACTTAATCATCAATAACTTTTGATCTAATCAATATTTTTCGACGCGGTTGGTTTCATATTGTTCGTTTTTAGAAGACAAAAAAAAAGTATTTAACATTTTTCCTTCATAATCAAGAGCAAAAAAGATATTCACGAATGAACGAGTAATTCTACTAGAAAATAGCACAATATGGTCATTTAAACAATGTCGTGCAAGGTTTTGCATTTGCGGGTTAGTACTATTTTATTGTACGTATTTTTTGCAACCTTTATACAAAGTTTCAAGCTGATACCAGCGATTATCGCAAAAAGGCGATTTTTGGTGTATAATGCCTGGACTACGCAGGCATGTGATGCGATGCGATGTGCTGCTAACAACCGATTCATGTGAGACACGCTGTTGATTCTGTAATAATAGTTGATAATTTGGTCTTCTGGGTTTACTATATTTTACTTAAAAATCATTTCGAAATTTCGGAGCTTCCTTCCCGTGAACAACATTGCTTAGTCACTCGAAATCTTTGATAAAATGCAAATTCCTTCATGTCGTGGAAATGATCAGATCGAGTGGAAAGCATCTCGTGAAGTGGAATGTTTGGTTGCCTGTACTAATCGTTTAATAATAGAAAATTGTTTATTAGTAGGTGTAATATATCTCAAAAATGCGTGGTCGACGAAAAACCAAATTAATGGGTAAGTATTTTTTATACACCCATCTCAAACGATAAGATAATATTTTATTCCTTGAAGTGAAAAGTAACTTGTCAGTAATTTTTTTGGAAATGTCTTACTTTCGACTTTGTTAAATAACTAAAGAACAGAGTTTCACAGGTGCTTGAATAAAAAAAAAGCGTTTTGCTAGATCCGCTTTTTCTGTATAAAACTTCCCAGTTCAGGTCCGTTATTTCTGGGGATTTGTATCCACGATTCTTATCACATATAACCCAGAAATCGGTTTCCTAAAACCCGTCACGGTAAGATAAAAAGGGATTTTCAGAATAAAAAAAATTGATAAATGGTTGAAACGCCTACGGTCAATGCTAGAAAAGGAAAATTATGAAGGTTATACAGCTACTTATTTTATTTGTGCGATGAGGGTGTGCACCAGTTGCTTAACCCTCTGGAGGGCGCGCTTTTTAGAATTACATGAGCGGGCGCGCCGCGGCATTCACACCGCATAGGGGTTTTTATGTTTCTGGCTCACAAATAATAAAGAAAATATATTTTATGTAGTGAAATAAGACAAATATACAATGCTTAATCATTTTATTGATTGAAATATTTTTAACAAATATAAAACTAAACTAACTAAACTAAAGAAATGAGAATAAACTGAAATATAAACTTTCTATAACAGAACAAATAAAATCTTTTCAAAAATATTCTCTTCCCATTATTCAACCTCCATTTGCTCACATTCTGAACACTTGAAACACTTGACAATATTGGTACTGTGTTTCTTACACACATTTTTTTCACATTGTTGACAAACTAATTTTGTCCTGTTGTTTTTGTGACTGCCACAGATGTGGCAGATGCCTGGTCTCGATAGTTCCTTAGTTTGGTCTTCGTCTTCTCTGTATTTAGATAAAAATACAAAAACATCTTTAGGGAGCGATTTTATTTGAGCCCTGTCTTTCAAATGATCTTCCATCAATTGTGAGGCAAGACTTTTTAAAAATACTCTTCTTCTGTCTTTGTTAGTAATGTTGTTAAATTTGAAAATGACTCTTGAATTTATTCCACATATATCTAGATGTCTGAAGAAAAGTGCAAGCGGCCATCTTCTTGTAATTCTAGACGTACTATAGAAAGCGCACATTTGATCGACTGTATCGACACCTCCTTTTGTAGCATTGTAGTCTAAATTCACAAGTGACTTTTGGGTTTCGTCATCTACATCAGGGGAGCTGTGCATCGTTGAGAGTAAAATAACTGCTTTATTTTTTTTGGGGACAGTTGAAACAATACAAACATCATCTTGAAAGCCAAACTCAGTTGATTTTAGCTGCCTCTTTTTATTTGGCTGAAATTCTAAAGGTATTTCTTTCTTATTTTTTTTAATGTTCCAAGCAAGGTGAGTCCTTTTGTCAACAAATATATTCCAAGTGGATAACTTGTGTAATAGTTATCTGTAGTTACGTTCCTTTTTGATTTTTCTATTGGCACCACCAGTCTCTTCACAATATCTTCGGCTTTGTTTGATTTCAGATACGGTCCGGGTATTTGCTTTCCACAATAAATTTCAAAATTGAAAGTGTAGAAGGTCTTGGCGTCACAAAGAGCGTAAATCTTAATGCCATACCTCGCAGGTTTGTTTGGAATATATTGCACAAATGAACAGCGACCTCTGAATGCATGCAGCATCTCATCAATTGTAACAAATTCACTTACTTGGAAATGGGCCATACAGTTGTTGACGAAATTATCATGGAAATTCCGGATAGGGGCTAATTTGTCATATTGTTTTCTCTCTTCTCGCGAATGCAGATTATCAAATCGTAAAGCTCGAAGTAAAAATTTGAAACGCTTATAGCTGAAGAGAGCTCTCAAAAGAATCATTCCAGTACCATCTTGATCCCACAGCTCCAAGCAGTTGGTATGATTTCCTTTTTTAGTCCCAATCAAATATAACGCACCTATCAGAGCTCTAATTTCAGTTTTAGTGGTGCCTCTGCAATCCCTCTCTCTTGAATATTTTACCTCCAGTCTTTTTTTCTCAATATATATGTTGGTATTTGTTACTATGTCGTCAATCATTTGATCAGTAATAAACAATCTAAATGCGTCAATTTCTCTATGTGTATTCTTAGCACTTGCTTTTGGCCCAGGTAATATTTTTATGATATTCTTTGCTTTTGATTTTCCACGTGAAATAGGTTTGCTTATCCAAAGTGTTTCATTATCGCGTCCTATAAAAAAACGGTAATCATCTTCAAGTTGGCTTTGTACGTCATCGTCTGAGACCTCATCGATTTCTTCTGCTGACTGCTCAGAATCGCTGCTGAGTAAGTTTTGTGTAATCTCCTCTTCTGCGTCTAAGTCGCTAACATTTTCGTCACTATCAAATTCATATATAGGTTCTTCTCCAAGCACAATCTCCCTTTCGTCGGCTAATTCCCTAACAACGTCTTCTAAAGCATTCTCCATTTCTTCTTGTGTTAATCTTTTACGTGACCTACAATTCAATGAAATTGTGCTATTCAATTTAGATGTTATACAAAATAGTACACGCACACATATGTAAATGGCATATTACACAATATTACAGAAAAATACAACTTACATGATTGGGCGCGCTGCGGCAAATACACCGCAATATCGACCTTCTTCAAATTCAAGTGCTGTACGACTGAGCGGAAAAGACATATGGCGCCAAAACTGTAGGTGGGCGGAGCCAATAACATAAACAAAGAATACATGGACGCACAATATTACAAAGCCGACCAAATCTTAGTTATAACAATAAAATAAAAATTTGCGGCTTTTTGCCGCTGGCGCGTCCTCCGGAGGGTTAAATTGAAAATATCATTTTTAAGGGATTCGATGAAAATTAAATAATGAATACCGTTTATGAAGGGAAATGTGAGAAAAAAAACTCTCACTTATCTTATGAAAAATGGGTCCCATACTTTGACTTATAATCAATGAAGGATGTGGGAAGGTTCAAAGGAACATGTGCTTATTCCGACCACTAAATGGTTCTAGCCACTTCAGAACATCTAAAGAAAATGTTAAAACAAAACCTATCTAAAGCAATCGAAGTACAACAAAAAACTCCAAAGTCAGCATAGAGAAATAAGAGATATCAGCAGTAGTTGCCGAATTACAATCGGGATGGAAAATGATTTTCGGTGTTTTTATGCATAAACATTATTTGAGAATTATGCAGAGTTTAAAAAATGAATTTAGACGAAAAGGATCTGATTTGTGGAAAGAACACTCATGGACTGCACCACTATAACGCACCATCTCAAAGTCTATCATAGGAGAATAATTTTTGGTCAAAAACTCAACAAAATTATCGAACAACCACTGCATTCCCTTGATATGACACTCGCTGACCCTTTTCACTCAGCACTTATACATAACCAAGTCTATTTGGACTTGAGCTTATACTCAAACTTAAAGTACTTCATGTGTTTTGTGGCATTTGAACTTAATCGCCGTAGAAGTACATTGACAGGCGTGATCAGTGACTATCATAATCTGAAATATACCTTCCATTTTAATTGACAAAGAAGATTGATTTTTCTTATCACCTGCACTTGACTCCTCGCTTCTATTGTTATAGCGTAACAATCTGGTAACATCGTTTCCCTTATTTAAAAGAATAATTATAAATAAGTTGGCGCCCAAACCATCATTATTGTTTCATTTCTTCATTCGAGGAGGGTTGCAAACAACATCTTAATTGATGAAAAAAATCTGACCCCAGGATGTATTTGAACTGTTTATGCGAACTTTCAGAAGTGACACTATGGAGAAGTTCTGTACAGTTCTCTGCACTGAACACGCGTTCTTCCTTCCAGTTACCGCCATCCGGCGGATACAGTGCAGATACATTTATTACAATATTCAAAAGAAAGATGACGTTGCAAAAAAACGCAATGCTTATTTTGAAATGTCTTCAATTAATAAATGCATCCCATATTTTATGTACAGAGTGTCGCAAACATTCTATGTAGGATGTGGAGCTTGTGTCACATGGAATGATTGCCGTTACCCCAGATTTTTCGGTGCTTCGTCGATTTTTATGAATATTTTTCATTTGATGTACGATTGAATTAGTGTCTAAATTTAATATATTTTTTATAATGCCGATGTGGATTAAACTGGTTATGCTGGATTATGCAAATTAACCATATCGAGTTCGTAAATCCTTTTTGAAATTCTGTTCTAATGCTTGTTGCGGAAATAAATTTGTATGAAAATCCGGCGACACGAATAGAATAAAAATAAATAAATTTTCAATGATGTTGATATAATCCGTGAATAATTTTAAGCTGTATCCACATAACAAAATCAATATAATACCAGGAAAACAAAAATGAGTTATATTTGCTCAGGGAATCGATATTGAGATGTGTTTTCCATCTTTGTTTGAAATCCATAGTCTTTCAAGTGAGTGATTATATAGATCGTATTTAGAAATCCCCCAAAAAATCATTATTATATCGAAAAATTCCACCTAGCGATCGTTAAAACAACTGAAATGAAAGTATGATGGAATATTTGTTTGTCAAAATCCATAACATCACAAAATATGTTGCTCTTAAATTGAATAAGTTTAGTCACTTACCTCTACTCGTTGTTTGAAGATCTATTGGGATAAGTAATTAAGAAATTTCACGTAAAATGATATGCAAATTAGGAATATTTTAAAATTTTGTGCTATTGTTACAGAAAAAAATTATCTTTTTGTATTCTCTTATGAGGCTTTATTATGTTATACCCTAAACTGTTGGCTATTTTACTATTTATGCTTATTAATGATTTATTTCAAAGTTAAATACATAAAAATTACCAAATCGACATTAGTTGACTCTTGGAATGATCCCGATGGATTGTGTGGCACTGAAATTTACATGTCATATAGGTATAATTACTATTATACCAAAACTAAAACATTAATACGTCACTTATCTTACAAAAAAATTTAAGAAAATAGCTTTTTGGCACATGTCCTATTATTATAGGGACAACATTATTATGAGATATCCACGTATTTATTTCCTTACATATCCTTAGTATTCAAACCGAATCCTCTCAGGGATACTGTATACCCACAATAGAAACGCTGAGGCTTTATCAACCAGATTTTCTTATCAATTTAATCAATGTGGCAGTAATAATTTAGAAATCAATACAATTTATATATAAAATTAACTATTTTTTTATTTTTGTTATGAGGACCTTACGGAAGTTCACAAATTATACAGATTCGAAACAACATTTACAATTAACAAAATATGTATCCAGCCCTTTTCTGTTACTTAATAATAATAATTCTCTTATTGCTTCTGAAACTTTACAGCAACGAGCACAAGGTACGGATATAATTCTATATAATGAAAAGTTTAAATGGATCTTAAATAATACAAACAATATTTATTCAATACAATGGGGCACAATTTCAATTTATTCCAAATCTACTCTGCAATTTTCTTAGCTTCAAAAATTGTTATATTATATACACCGTGTCCGTAAAGTATGGAACAAATTCATTTTTAGCTAAACAGACCATTTTAAGAAATAATGCTGAAACACGTCGATTTTTGATTTTAATTTACCGTATTTTAAAATAATAATATAATATACAGGGTGAACTACTTTTTTTTTAAATGGAACACCCCCATTTTGTCTCAATTTTCGGATTACTCTAGCTGAGCTGATTCCAAAAATGTATCACATGTTGATTCCAATTGGTACAGGGTGGACAAAAATACAATAGTTTTGTGTGTGCTCATAAAGTAACGCGTAACATTCTTTATTAGTTAAATTAACAATATTATCAAAAATACTTATTGTCTAGCGGCAATTGGTTTAAATGTAACACCCTGTAGTTTGTTACATTTTTAGATCAATAAAAATGAGATGTTTCCAAACATGTTAGGTACTTGTGGTCTAGCAGACAGAATATGAAAGAAATTATTTCTTATCAATTCAAAATTCATAGTCGTCTAGTTTTTTGTGAAATGTCATTATTTGTTTAATAATTTATTGATGTTCAGTGACAGTTTAGTACTACAATATTTTTGGTATTCCTGAATGTTTTAATTATTGCTTAGATTTAATTTGAAGTAGAAATGGAGTTAAGTGTAAAACAAAAAATTTAAATACTTATGATGATTGGGTATGGAGACAGATCGCGAACTCAGATGGAAGTGTGCAATTTGTTTAATGGTAAATATCCAGAAGGACCTATAACGCGTTCAACAGTCAGTAAGATTGAAAAGAAATTTCGAGAAACTGGTACGGTTGAAAATGTAGGCAAATCAGGTCGTCCCTCTGCAAATGCTGATGCAGCATTAGATGTTTTACTTAGTTTTGAAGAAGATGCGCACACTACTGTGCGTAAAGTTAGTCGCGATATCGGTGTTAGCAAAACAACAGTACACAAACTATTAAAGCTAGAAAAATGGCATCCTTATAAAAACAAACTTGTGCAGGAATTAAACGAAGATGATCCTGATAGAAGAATCCAATTTTGCGAAAAAATGATGGATAAATGTCACCGAGACCCTCTCTTGATACAAAACATTATTTTTTCTGATGAGGCCACTTTCCCGTTAAATGGTGAGGTTAACCGTCAGAATTGTAGATACTGGGCAAAAGAAAACCCCCACTGGATGCATGAGCATCATACACAATACCCGCAAAAGATAAATGTATGGGCTGGAATTGTAAGAAATCGAATCATCGGACCCTACTTTATCGGAGGCAATTTAAACGGGGCAACGTACCTTGAGTTTTTGAGGGGATACCTCGTACCTACTTTACGTAATTTGTTTCCCAGCAGTCGTAATCCTGGAGGTTTTGATGAAAGTTTATGGTTTCAACAGGATGGTGCACCTCCACATTATGCTGTAGATGTTAGAAGGTACCTAGATGAAATTTTTCCGAACAGGTGGATTGGTTGACGTGGACCTATTGAATGGCCAGCGAGGTCACCAGATATCAATCTTTTGGATTATTTTATGTGGGGCCATCTGAAGAATGTTGTGTATCAAACGAAACCAGCAAATATTCAAGAATTAAAAGAGAGAATTCGGACAGCAATAAACAATATTTCTCAAGACACAATAAACAAGGTTCAACAAGAATTTGTACACCGTTTGGGTTACTGTCAAATGCAGCAAGGACTTCAGTTCGAACATTTATAAATCATATATTTCATCATATTCTGTCCGCTAGACAATAAGTATTTTTGATAATATTGTTCATTTAACTAATAAAGAATGTTACGCGTTACTTTATGAGCACACACAAAACTATTGTATTTTTGTCCATCCTGTACCAATTGGAATCAACATGTGATACATTTTTGGAATCAACTCAGCTAGAGTAATCCGAAAATTGAGACAAAATGGGGGTGTTCCATTTAAAAAAAATGACGGTGACGTCATTACTCGAAAGTAATTCACCCTGTATATTAGATTATTATTTAAAAATACGGTAAATTAAAATCAAAAATCGACGTGTTTCAGGATTATTTCTTAAAATGGTCTGTTTAGCTAAAAATGAATTTGTTCAATACTTTACGGACACGGTGTATGTATAAGGAATGCAGGAGTGAGTTTATTTTTTTAATAGGTGAGTTAATTGGACAATCAAACAGTATGTGGAGAATAAAATTAGTTCGGGATCATTCATGTATCCAATACCATTTAAGGTAAATTTGATTTCAAAATGGTTGAACATACGCAATTGGACTAGAGTACGGGTAATCTTGATGGGTAATTTTAAAAGCAGATATGTGCTTGATTCACAAGAGGTAAGAAAAAAAGTATATAAATACATGAAAGGATAACGAGTTACTACACTAACATCTGATTCATGTAAATATGTAAAATATTTGGACAACAAATATTTCCTTTGTGAACTAAAAGAAGGATAAATCAAATTGTTCCATTTATGAACACAATCAATATCAACGAAGAGCTTTTTCATCTGCACTAACCAGTTCACTACTCCACATCTGTAGAGTTGACCAAACGCAATTGTTGTTTGAAACAGAGCTTTGGATAGCGATGATTATCCATTGTCATAATTTTTTGTATCCAGTTGAGAGACATTTTGAAAATATTAAGCGCAAACTTGACTCTTCCAGTCTCTAAAAGTGGATTATAGCATCTGGAGTATTGATAGGAATTAAAAGAACTCTGTTCAGGAAATATAGCTGAACTTGTTCCACTATATCTTAGGCCACAAACAGAAATATAATTTAACATCACACTAAGGACAAGTGATTAACCATTTGATTCTAGGTTGCCAAGTATCAATTTTAGTCTTAGCCATTATCAGGACGACAAAACCTATAGCCTATTTACCTTTGTGGGTAGTTAAGTGAGCCATTTACTTGAAGAGATCTGGAGAAGTGAAGACTACACCTAAATATGAATATTTATTGGTTGTAAAAGTCAGTTGGATATTAAAGTAATATCAAAGTTAGGTTTCCGGAAACCCCCTCTAGAAAATTTCATGAATTTTGTTTTCTGTAAATTAACAGTTAATTAATGATATATTCTTCCAAAACTCTTAACAACATCAATATTAGAGTGTGCCCTAATGACAAGGTCATTATTCTTGTCATCAATATTTACACTTTGAGCACTTTTATCATGAAATGAGGAATCAAAATCTGCTATAAACATTAAACAGTGCAAACTATTAGGAAAATGGTTACTATACCTTCTATCAAAGTGCGGTGGAGCTTTATTGTGCATAAAAAATCTCTTTGCTCGTTTAGCGTTGAATCTTCTAATATCTCGAATAAGTGATTGTTTAAAAATTCAGGTACATATCACATTTTAAATTTCCAGGTAGAATGTGACAACCCATTAATTTGTTTCCTAAAGTTAACTTTAAATGAGTGTTGGTAATGTGATACCCTTTTTTCTTGTGGATTCTCATCACACCAGTAGTGTGTATTGTGGGAGTTAATCATACCTTGTTGCGTAAAGGTGGCCTCGCCCGTAAAAAAAATTTGGAATGGGCTGTCCTTTCTTGTAATGTTTGACAAAAATCCACTCTAACCGGTAGATCGTCTGGCAAGAGCTCTTGGACTTATCTGCAATGACAAGGATGTAGCTGCTGCTCTTTAAGTATCCTCCAAGTACTTGAAGAAGACGTATTTGTTTGTCTTGTTATACTCCTTACGCTAACTGTTGGATCTTGATTAACTAAATTTAAAATAATATTTTCTTTATTAATGGTTCTTGTTGCTCTTGGCCTACCAGAATTTATTTTTTTGGTCTCACATTCCCAGTTTCTCGACAACGTCGTTCAATGGCTCAAAATGATTTTTACTTGGTAAGTTTCAAAAATCTAATTATTGTTGACTTATCGTCATAACTATCAATAAATGACAGTTTTCCATGGCAAACTTGGAGAAAATCAAGATATACCGATTATAATGGATTTTTGTGAAACATTACAAGAAAGGAAAGCCCCCAATCCCAATTTTTTAACATGTATATGTTTTATCGATGAGGTCTCATTTACGCGACAAAAAATTTCTAATTCACATATTGCATACTAATTAATAATAATAATAATTAATGACTTTTTCATTACTTTAAACCAGCATCGGTTATCACTTCATAATTTTCAAATCAAAATGTTCCGAAAACGGTACACAGTATCGAGTTCTACCAAGAGTAACTTTTTGGTATAAAATTGAATGCTGTTCAAGTTCACTTGAAATTTTGAATATTAAATCTAACCTTAAAAAATTTATGTTCAATACTACTTGGTACGAACCGTGTAACTAGCGCCCTCTATGAGAGTCAGATATAAAAAAAAAATTCATGGGATGTATCAGCTTCTAAAACATATTGGTATGAAATTTCATTTCAATGTTGCTAGTAGTTTCGGCAAAATCGTAAAAAATGTGTAGGGTAGACTGGGTAGGATCCGACACTGGGGTGCATACGACAGTGTCAATTTTGCCGCCAAATGGAACGTTAAAATTTCGGTAAAATTCGTGAATACTTGAGGTAGTCTATAGAATAACCCCACAAAATATTTTAGTTGTTCTGTAAATGTAGTAGACGTTAGACGCGTTTGCTATTTTTCGCCACGTGTTTTATAAATTACAGTGTTCAAAATTCCAAAAATTTTCGTGCCATCCTTTATTATAAACAATAAATATACTAACTGTAATAAACATTGATGTTTGCTGAGTTGGTAAGTAACAATATTTTTTACTAATAATTAAATTATGTAGGTTTAATAAATTTTTAAAATAAACAAGTGGTTATGGGGACCATTCGACAATCTATTTTGGGTAGGATTCGACACTGTCGAATCCACCCCATATGGTAAAAGTCTGTTTAAATTACTGTTTTCAAATGTTAGCACAATAGTACCAACTACTTTCAAAGTTTTTAATTTGAAATTTTTATCTTTATTACAGAAAAATGCCACGAAAATACATAAAAAAGACAAACCGAGCTGAAATTTCAGAAGAGGCAATGAAATCAGCAGTTCAAGATGTCATTCGAAAACTAGAAACGCCAACTTCAGCAGCTTTAAAATATAATTTAAAGAGGACTACCATTATAACAAGAATAAAGAAAAAACAAAATACACATGGCAGTGATTCTGGGCAAAGCACCGATGATGAATCGAATTATTACAGTTCAAAATACACGTCAAACCAAATTTTCACGCAAAACCAAGAAACTGAGCTTGCTGAATACTTTAAAAAATGTTCGCTATTAAAGTATGGATTGACATATTTGTCGGCTAGAAAATTTGCATTTCAATATGCGGAAATTAATAATATTAAATGCCCCACTGGATGGAAATCAGATCAAATTGCAGGTGTTGACTGGATGTATGGCTTTATGAAGAGAAATAGTAATTTAAGCCTTCGCAAACCAGAAAATACAAGTATTGCTCGTGCTTCCGGATTTAATAAAATAGTGGTAGCAGAATTTTTTGAAAATTTGACCAATCTTTTAAAGAAACATAATTTCGAAGCAAAAGATATTTACAGTCTTGACGAGACTGGACTAACAACTGTTTTGCAAGCACCTAAAGTAATAAGTGAAAAAGGAAAGAGAACTGTTTCTCAAGCTGTGTCAGCCGAGCGAGGGTCTCTTGTTACTGTCATTGGGATAATCAATGCATCAGGAAATTACATTCCACCTGTATATATATATCCAAGAAAAAGGAATATCGAGAAATATTTAGTAGGCGGGTTAAACGGATGCATTGCTTTAAGTTCTGAAAGTGGTTGGATGATCAGTGATTTATTTACTGATGTACTGAAGCATATCGTGCACCACAGTAAATGTTCTAAAGAAAAACCAATTTTACTCCTACTCGATAACCATAGTAGTCATTGCAGTCTGGATGCTATTATTTACTGTAGAGAAAATGGTATAATCTTATTGTCGTTCCCGCCTCACACGTCCCATCGTTTACAACCCTTGGACGTTGCCGTCTTTGGCCCATTTAAAACCTATTGCAAAACTTCCTTTAATGATTATTTAACAAATAACCCTGGAAAGGTAGTAACTATTTTTGAAATATCTCAGCTTTCAAAACTACCATTTCAACGAGCGTTTACGGCAGAAAATATTGAAAAATCATTTAGATCTACGGGTATTTATCCATTGAACACCCAAATTTTTCCAGAAGAAGAGTTTTCGTTGCATGAGCATACCAGAGAGCCACCAACAGTAGTCACCGATTTGGAAGAAACGTTCGATCCATCTCCCAGCACTAAAAATACGGAACATGTTACTCCGGATCGTTTGCGTCCTCTTCCAAAAATTGCCGCCGCCAAATCTAAAAAGGGGGGAAAATCACGTATATATACTGACACCCCGGAGAAGGATCGTTTAATGGAACTGGAAAGGAACAGAAACATGAAAAAAGCTGCAGCTGAAAGAAAGCTAGCGGCTAAGAAAATTAAAAAAAGGGCTGAATTTTATTCTTCAGATTCAGCTGAATCAGAAACATTCAGCGCTGCTGACACAGACGATTCAATTGGGCCATTACACGAAACACTAAGTGATTTCGATGATATGGACGACGATTATAGCCACACCGATAAATTTAAATTGTGCGATCAAGATACAATTAAAAGTGGCGATTTTGTTCTGGTCAAGTTCAAATGTAAAACTGGCGATAAGTTTTATATAGGATGCATAATAGAAGAAAATCCTGAACAAGGAAATTACACAGCGGATTTTTTGCGCAGAAAAAGTTCTACAACCTTCTGCAAGCCCACTGTTCCAGACATTGCCATTATTTTAAGAGACGAAATTGAGTTGAAAATGCCAGCACCTATCCATCCTCCCGGAACATCACGATCAAGTACTATGTACAATTTTAATATAGATTTAAGCCGATATAATGTTTCCTAAGTTACTTATGTACATACTTAATTCTTGTTTATATTTTCTTAATAAAGTTTAATATTTTTTTATTCATTGAACAATAATACGTTAATATCTTATGCATCCCAATTAGCGTCGTATCTACCCCACCCCGCTCTTGGAGCTACCCCAGCCAAGGGGGACATTCGTCATTTGGAACAGTTTTCTTTTTTAGGAAAAAACAATATTGCAAAATGTTTTAATCCAACTAACAAAATTAATTTATAATAAAAATATATGTAGCAAAAGATTTCGAGTATTAAATTTTTTCCAAGAACCAAAACTTTGCGAATATTACAAAATTAAAAAAAAGTGTCTGATCCTCCCCAGTCTACCCTACACATTTTTTTTCTTCAACGCCCTCTATCTTGAATACGGATGACGTTACGAAATTTTTTTACTAAGCAAACCCCAATTATTTGTCAGTTTTATACCTATCCTAGTGACGGGGTCACCTTTTTTTGAAACACCCTGTATGTATGTATGTATAATGATGTCAAAATAAGAAAGTGACGTTTTAAATAATTTATGGCTGATGCAAGAATTTTAATTATTTTAAAATAGTGGACCTTATAGTGGAGTTAAAGCTATCATTGTTTCTGTACTCTGATTATAAATGTAATGCAGTATGTCATCAAGATCAAAACTATATATATTTATGCTTACTAATACTTTCATATCTTTGTTGATAAAAACATATCTATCAAATATTATAAAAGCAATAATTGAGTGATAGCTGACTCTAGGTTTTTCGTGAATGACCTACATTTGATTCAACTATACGAGGTGCACTACAAATTCTTGTAGGGACAGAATTAAAATTATCATACATCACCCTTTAAAAAATGCTTTTTCCTATAATACCTCACTGAAAACACTATATTTACAAGCCTATTCAGCTCACCGAAAATGTTTTCCCGTGCGCTGAAATACGTCATAATATACATTTTACCTAGTAACACTAAACAATGCCTGTATTATCGCAGCAGTTGTTAGTTTTTTAAATGGCTAACATATACGCTGGAATTTATATTCATTAGTAACAATAAACAACGCTGATATTATTATGGCAGTTTCCAGTTTATTGTATTCTTGTTCAACATATTTTCAAAATGATTTCGTCAGAAAAAAAATTACTAGAAATGGCAAAAATTATTACAGAATTACTGCCCAAAAAATCCTACGAAAAATATGAAAAAGAGTATCTTCTATTTTGCAAGTGGCGTGAGTAAAAAAAATAAAGTTATTCCCATTTATTTGTCCGAAATATCTAAGGTAAGTATGAAAAGTGTTATTCATTACACGACCATAAATGTTTTTCCCGTTCTTGCATGACGTCATGTCACACCCGCACGGGAAAAGCGTATTTGCTAGACTTCTAGTGGATACAAATATATCGGTACACAGAATTTTTGATATTTTCCTTATGGAGTAATTCATCCTTTCATTTGCAGTTTCTGTAGTTCGCTTTTTACAATCGTTTCTATTGTTTAAAATCGTGGTGTCGGAAGCCTGTTGTATCATTCCATGCTCAATTTTAAGTGAATATTTTCGAACAATATTTCTCTTGAATTGTATCGATTTTTCAAGATGTATTCCAGTTTTTCTTGAAAAGTGTGCTGCAAGATTCTGAATGTAATCAATACAAATATTCATATTATTTTAATGACAACCATAATAATAATCCGCAGTACTGAGCAGACAAAATTCCATTTTGTTATTAAGTTCATTCGATGCTTGAAACAATTTTGCTACGTAGTGATCATTAATCTGTTATGTTTATGGTGTAAATAGGATCTTATTGAATTTCACATCATACCATTCGTCGCCGGTTCAACATTTCCACAAAATACTCATATAGCTTGACAGGATTTTCCCGAACAATAGCTTGAAGTACAATGAAACCAAGCATAAACAATATACTGTTAAATACGCAGTATACGGCATTTATGATGCTAAAAATTTGAAACAATGTTTACTCACTCAAGGGAATGTTTATCTCTTAATAAACATCACCACTTGGACAATAGCTTAATAATATTATTATAATTATATAATTTCATATTTTCCATGAATAATCTTCATGAAAACGATTTTCGATTAAAACGTTTTTGAAAGCTCATAAAATTGTAATTGTATTGACCATTCTTTGTAACTTGATATTCGCTTGGGCGCTAGAGTGGCCACACAAGAAAGATGCTGGTATGAGACTCTTCTCAAGGGTGGTTCTACTCAATGCTTGTGCTGCACTAGGTATGCCAGAGGGATGTAACACTATAAGAAGCTTTTGGGCGTCCCTACCTTTCAGACATTGACGAAAGAATAAAAATTTATTTAAATAAAAGAAAAAAAGGTAGAAACACCTTGTAGAATTTAAGTTAGGATATTTATTTAGAAAGTTCAGGCGGACTAGGGATTTGTGGGAAACTTGAATGTAAAGGGGCACATAATGTTGGTTCCGCTTTTGAGGTTAAAAAGGAAGGCAGTTGTTTAAAATTAATGAAATATTGAATCTACTGAAAGTTTTCCGAAATATAATGTTACGGTTCACCCTGCAATAACAATAAAATTTATTAAGAACTGTAGTGTGATGCATCAAATATTTATTTGTTACCTCCAAAATGTATATATTTATTTTAAAATCATGAATCTGTACATTGTAAATATTTTTATTCAAGTGGAAGAAACAAATCATTATTATTCATTGACAATAATAACTGGTTCATAGGTTAACATTGGTGAGAGTCTTTTACAAATTACAAATGTGTCTTGATACTTTGTGTATCCAGTTAGCCATTTGACCTTGACCCCAACTCAAAAGGTAGAAGACCTCTTTTGACCTTTCAAGGCCAGTGACATAGGCCACATGTTTAAAACCACCATTTTGTATTGTACTTTTTTTTCCAAGTCCACATGGTTGTTCAACCTACGTTCGCTACGGATTTTGTGATTCAGGAAAAATTAAAAATCAGGGATTCTCCAATACAAAGTGATGTAAAGGAGCATGTATGCATGGATATAGTTCCTGATTTTACAAAGACAAAACACTTAAAGGTCACCCACCATCTAGGGTAAGTAATCTACCCGATATCTATTGGGACTCAATCACCAACAGAGTTTCTTATTTATATTTTCTTTTCAGACCTTCCTTCTTTTCTTCTTTTTATCTTTTTCTTTTGGATCTTCTTCATCGTTTTCTTTATTTCTTTTGGTACTTTTCTTCGAGGTTACTTCTTCAACAGTAAGCGTATAGCCGGATAGCTACTTATCGCTATACCTTCCACATATACCACTACGTTCTGGCAACTCTCACATCTACTCCAGGCCAATGTTATGCACACCGATAACTACCACAGCAGAGCAGAATACCACCTGTAGGTAACCTTATCAGGGTTCTCAGATGTGAACATGCAAGTAAGATCTTTCTGATTAGCAAATTTTTTGATACCTCTCGTCTAGAGTTCATCCCTTTCGGTTACTAGTTAGTTGGTGACGATAGTACATATTAACCATTTGGAAGTGTACCTTACCCTATACAGATTATCTGGAGTTTCATTCAGACTTTATTTTAGACCATATTCCATTAACTGAGTTAAGTGCATCTAGGGGTAGTTATAGTATATCTGATATAATTCGTTCTATACTTGTAAACCTCTGCAATAGTTTAGTACCTAAAACAGATTTTCCCCTTTCAATGTACCAAAATAAGTTCGATATCTCACTGTAAATAGTAGCATGCTAACAAAGTATTCATAAGTTAGTTGTAATTTAATACTTACCTGGAAACAAGTGTAATCCCAGGAGTATACTACTGTGGAATCTTTCCATATAAGTTAAATATTTCATCAGAATAATTATTTATAATCAGTACTTTAAGAACGTTGTTATTTTTGTATAAGGCAAGCCAAGCGCTGTCAATTGTGTCTTGTGTCAATCTGTAAGTTCACAGAACCCCCTTTGTGGCACAGAATATAGATCTTAAACAAATACGCCTACCGAGTAGATCATTTACACCTTCCATATTAGAGATCACAGACTATCCCATCACTAGAGGTGAAACACTTAAATTTTCCCTCATTTAGGTTTTACCCATCCACTCTCCGCGAACGGGAAGTCCGGGAAGAAAATACTTCATCTAAGCTGGTTAAGTGGATTAAATACCTCCACACTAACCATTCTTTTCGTTTTACTACCTTCTAAACCCGCTAAGAGATAAAGGGGAAAAGCGGGTAGTAACAATAAGTATTTCCCATATTAAGACAATAAAAAAATGAATGAAGTTAACAATCTAAAGAAGGAAATATGATAATAATTAAAAAAATTATAGCAAAACGTTATGTTGTTATATCAAAATGAACAAATTATTACTGATACTACAAAACTTTTCTGATAAGTAAGGCACTGGCATAATTGTTCACGAAGGGAATATTTTATAGGTTAAAATAAATTCATTCTGTAATGAAAATGTTATTTAACTTTAAAAACTTGTGATCAATTCCACAAAAATACAACAAAAGTGTTTATGTAGTATTAATAATATTAGAATTATTACAGTTTCCAGTAAAATTGTCGAATTTAGTAAAGCGTGTTACCAATAGATATCAAAGAATATATATTATTCTACGCTTTACAAACTAAGTTTTGAAAAATATTTTTCAAAAACAGTAACTGTTCAACGAAGAAGAAACAACTACTTCCCGGGCTACATGCCCCGACAGACATTGAATTACACTTCTAAGTCAAACGGGGTTGGTAAATCTACAAGATTTAGTTGTTTCTTCTTCGTTGAACGGTCACTGTTTTTGAAAAATATTTTTCAAAACTTAGTTTGTAAAGCTTTGATATCTGTTAATAATATTAACTTGAATGAAATAAACATACCTACATAATTATTTTAAAATTGAATCTGGATGTACAATTCATATCCAGAACATATTGTTTTAAAATGAATCCAATTTCTAGTTAAAAAGAGCTATTCTGTAGCAGGAAAAGCTTGCAAATGTTTACACAAAAGTATAACACAATAATTTTATAATTAATAATATTTAGTTTGAAAATAATGTACAGGAATTCAAGGAATAGATAGATAGATCGTGGCAAATATTATTTCATCTAACTATGTAGAAAATAAAATATTATATGTGATCAAAATCATGTCCACGATTACTTTGAATGAAACTAATCAATTATAAAATATAATTTTGGACTCCACAGCAATTTAGATAAAAATTAAAGAAATAAAAAGTAATTTAATAGAAGGTATGTCTTGCCTTGAAGACTGTCGATAGCGCTCGTGGCGGTCAGAGGAAGTTCGGCGTTGGCGTTGCCAAAATGGATGCGTCCGCTGGCAGATATCATGTCTTAATGTCAGGGTTAGGGATTGGAAGTGGCTAATGAGACGTCGAGCGGAAATTAAAGAAGGGTTTGCGATATAAATTTAAAAGTCGAAACAGGTCGATAGGCATGCTACAACTTTCACGTTGATCCTATCAAATGGAAAACCATCTCTTAATTTGGAGTTTGTAGGTAGATTCGACTTTTATCAGACGGTATGGTTGTTAGTGTTCCGAGTTTCTCAATTAGGATGTCTCCCGTCCATATCTCAGGAACCGTTCATTCAAACAGTTGCACGTAATTTTTATCTAACAAGTTTTAATCTGTCATTTCAAATAGGAGTTGGGGGGAAATTGAAGCCTTGTTAGAGATAAAAGCCTGTAAATCCGGTTCTGCTCAATCGATCTTTGCAGACTTTGAAAACAGCTCTTTTATACCAATGCTAGTTATATAAGCAATGCAACTTGATGAGTAACGTGCACGCAAAACAGCGCTATTTTTGTTTTAGAAATCTTAGGTTTTTTAGAAAAAAAATTGAATGAACCTATGCGGTTTCAATCATAAAATTAAGCAAGTAATCTAAATTAGTAATAGACTGGCGAAAATTGCATGTCCATATTTTTTTCATATCCCGAGATCCCCAAAAATCCCCTGAGAAAATTAACTCAATTTCATATAATATGTTGAAGGAAATTATTTCTTATATGATTAACTCGAGAATGTTTTTCATAGGAACTATTTAAATTTCTATACATAAAGTTCCATTCAAATAAATCAGCTTTTTGTAAGGGTAGATGTCTGAATGAATCCACACATTCAAACGGAAACAAAGTGAAGTAGAGTCTTAGGAAAGGTAAAACCCGATTTTCTGAAGACTTTCCCTCGGCCTCACATTCATAATAAAAGTGTATCAAAAGGCATCCGGAATAAAAAATTTAGAGGAAGAAACGACGGATGAAGAAAGCAATAATGTGTCTAAAAATAACACTTAGAAGGCCGATCGAAGAAAAAAAAACTGTATGGAAAGTGGTAAACAAACAACTTGAAGGACTTATTGCCGCACTGCAAAAGTATACAGGAATGTTTCTGTTGTAAAACCGACTGTTGAAATATAATATCTAACAATGAATTCAGACTACAACCCCAACTACTCTACTTATTTAATAATTGCCCACGACAACCTTTTATTTACGTTAAATAATCCTCTTAATCCAAATTTTTCCTCAATGCAACGCTTTACCTTATAGCTCAGGTTACCTCACAAAAAACTGTTTTTATATTTTATTTCAATCTGTGCTGTAATAAGTTTCCTGGACTCATTTAAGTCCGGGAAATATCTCATTACAGTACTAAGTCCAGGAAATAGACTCAAGTCCGCGAAGTAACTCTTTACAGTACCTGGTCCGGGAAATTTTCACTTCCCGGACTGCTAACACCTACGGAATAAAACATTGTACGATACACGACCGTGAAATGTCATTAAAGTACTCGTCTAGAAATTTCATAAACATCTATACTTGTACTTTAATAAGCCATTTCCCGGACTTGTAACGTAAATTACTATTGTCTGCTGTCCCTGCTGAACAGGCGCCGACCGTTACATTCCATTAGGGTCAAAAAATAACATTCCAGAAAGTACTACGAAGAGTGTGATTCAAAGTAACCAATCTGCAGCCGTCCTTCCCAGTTTTTTCCTTCCCGGTTCGCCCTGACGTAATAGCAAATATTATTTCAGGCCCAGTGCCTGTTCTATTCATTCCAGCCTTAGGGTACTTTTCCCCCGATTTTCCCATCTCTATAATACACTGACACCCGTTTCTTTGTTATTATCCCCTTCCGCCTAGAAACAGCCGATACCGGCATTCATTTAGTGCAGACATATAAATGGTTGGCCTTCAAATAGTTGTTCTATACAATGATCTTGAAAAGTGTGGCAAAATACAACAGTGAGTTTTATTAATACCTGTTCCTCTTTACTCGAGGTGCGATATGTACTTTGTCATGGATACAGTTCATACGTACCTAATAAGTGATAAAACATTCATTAGACAAAACTATTTGAAGAATGTTGAAGCTTACTATTTGTTAATTCATTTATCCAATTACGTTAGCTCTTACCAAACTAAACTGAGTAATTTGGAGTATCTGAGCCAACTCACATATGTTTATTACTAAGGAAGAGATGAAAAAATTTGAACGAAATGAATTAGAAGGGCGCCACTAATTAGAAAGAACTCACATTCTCAGTAAGCTAACATTTAGATACGTTTATCTGTAGATGAATGAAACTAAATTTGAAGTTTTGCCGTAATTATGGAAACAAGTCACTGCGTAATAAATAAAAATTTGTGAGTAAAAAAGCATGTGTATTGAACAAAAATGGCAATTTAGAATTATAAAAGTTTTACAAAAATTGAATTCAAGTTATGAGGTTAGTAATATTAATAAAAATTTTAAAGAAAAATATAATTGTAACTCCATCAATCAACAATATAGGACCACTTAACTTGTTAACAAGGAATCCAACCTATATTCAAACCCAAGGAAGGTATCTTCGGAAAGGTAACGCTAGTTGATGTATCTCCAGGTGACAATCCATCTGGGAGCAAAATCTTCAGCGAGCGGTGAAAAATATCTCCAGGGAGTAGTTCGGCTGGGAGCCATTCTCCAGATAGAAATTCGCAGGGAGCAATTCGGCTTCAAGGAACTGTGCAGTAGCCTAGTGACACCTGCAAAGCTCCCTTCAACTTTTTTATTTAAGAACCCATTATGAACGATCGCCATGTTTATATAAAATTTAAATAGATTGAATTAAAGAACTGGAAAACCGGAAACTGGCATTTGAATAAATCATGGATTTCTCGGATCGATCACAATTTAATGTCTATTCCACCAAAAAATGAATTCTTTAAAAAGTTATGGAATTTTTAAATCTGAAATACTATTGGCCAAGATAACGTTTCGTTCCACCAAAATATAAATTTTTAAGAAATTCTGAAATTTTTTAAACTGGAATGTTATCGGCAAAAATAACGTTTCAGTAATAATTTTTCAAACAAATAGAAGAAAATTAAGTGACGTCATCCTTTTCCTTCCTGTAAGAGACGCAGGCTGTTACAGTTAGTAGTCGTTTACACAGAAATGCTCTTCTAAAATGCAAGCAAAAAATATTCTTCCTCTTAATCCTTCTTCAGAGTTTATTGCATCTCGTCACCAACTATCAACCGAAGAACGTCTGAAAATAAATGCACGGATATAGTTATTCATGCAACTAGTGTGTAAAGTGACCCTTTTTGACGAATGTGAATATTGTCGCATGAGCCGACGATCACATGAGTCAAAAAAGGGACTTTACACACATATATTTTTTCTACTACCGGAATTTCAATAAAAAAAACTGAAGATTTATATATATTTTCTTTAATTGTTGATAATTTGATGGAAACTGAATATAACCAAAAATAATTCACTTGTCTTAGAAGGAGATAGCGTAAAATGGTAATATACAATAAAGAGTTATATTTTGCTGATATCTACAATTTTCAAGAAATTTTACATATAAATAATTTTGCTTACCCTAGGTATAGTCGGAAGATCTCAATTTAAATTTTAAATGTCAGATTCAATGCATGAAGAAATGTCAGTCACTCACAGCCAACTTATAGGTACCTATCTATGCACCCTATTCTATTATTTTCCAGAACCCAATAATTATTTACTAATAATTATTAGATGTACTTTACTGAATTCTATGTTTAAATCTCTGATTTAAAAAAAAACTCAGATTTAATATTCGTTTATTATACCTACCTATATTTTTAAAAGACTAGGTATAACTACATACAAATTGGAACTTTTTCTTTACGCACTAGTGCGTAAAGTAAAGTTTTACGCACTCGAAAGTGTGTCTAAAGTACGTACTTTACGCACGGTAGTAGAAAAAAATATTTTTGTAGAAGTGTACAGGGACTCTAAATTAATCGGTCAAACCCCACAAGGTTCTAACTGTAATAGTTCTTCGATGGGCAATATAAAAGTAAAACATATTGCCAAGGCACATACTCGTAGAAACTAATCCATTAAACTAATGAAATTGAGTTAATTAACGATAGTGAAAATGTTTGTCTAAAAAACAAAAATGTATTTATATGAACAGTCTTTAAACTGTATTGCCTAAATTTCCATAATCTACTTACTGATTCGAAGTTGCCTAATCCCTTAAAGTCTCAAACATATTTTCAAATGTTTTTGACGCGTTGATATTTTTTACTGAACCATCAAGCATTTTTTACTTCGAATTCTATGAATGTCATCACGCAATTTTTCGTTAAAAAGGTTGAGCGGGCACTGTAGTAAACGATATATTTTTAATCGACGAAATTTGAAGTGAAAATGCTTGATTAAGCAGTGAAAAAGTCGCAAAATTTTCATATCGATTTTCTCCAGACTAAAATAAGCATGAGTAATTTATGTTTTACCGGTTGAAGGGTTTTTGGATTGATCACATATATACCGTACTATTTGGTGTTCCAAATATTATTTATTATGATTAAATTCTCAATATTTGAAAAGTAATATTTTATGGTGTATCCCTTGTTGGTAATTATTTTTGTTTAACTTGATTCACTCTTATAGTTATCTGAAATCCATTAGCCCTACCTTAGTGAAGTTGGTTCAACCCTCTAAAACTTGATACTTGAACAAGATGGCGCAGCTTGTCATACGGCTTAAAATGTCAAAGATTGGATGATGGAACACAATATATTTCGGTTTAAATTGGACGACTAGTAAACCCGATCTCTCGCTGATTGTGGCATATCATGAAGAAAAAGCTACGAGCAAAAAGCTATTCCAGAGTTGCTTCAAGAAATTTGGAACGGCTCCACACCAGACTGCAAAGCATTAGTTGACTCAATGCCAAGTCAAATCGAACAAATTATCAGTCGAAAAGGCGATGTAACGCTGTGGTAATTTGTTTCAATTGTATCGTGTTGAGTTCCTTCATTGGAGAGTTATTTAAATTTGTTTTGCTTTCTCTGTAACAAAAAATACAATATTTCAAGTTGAAACTGAATGATTTCATCAAAAATATATTGTATTTTTTATTGAGTTTTTCGTTAATATGGTAAATCTCTTCAAAAACATAGTTATACTGGTTAGGCCAACTTCACTGAGACAGGGCTTGTATATCAATTTTTTCAATTAATCTCTGAATTATGAACGACAGAATGTAGTGGAATGTTGCGCTGCGACCAAATGAGGTATATTGCACCCCCTTCTGTGTTCAGCTGGAGCTCACTCCCTAATCATGTTTCTCTATGAAGTTCAGCATCTCTGAGGGTTTCGAAGAATGTATTCCTCCATACTACTTGGGGTTTGCCAAGATGGAGAAGTCTCTTCAATGTGAGTGAGAGAGTGAGAGAGAGAGTCGCATTTTGTATGTTTTGACTTTTTCCTGACAGAAGCGACATTCATTGGATTCTTCAAACTCCTTGATGCACATGTGTTGATCAAGTGTGAGAAAAGCACTGAGAATTTTTAGTTGGTTTTTACCACACACAGTCAGTGTCTTTGATCTCTTCCGATTGAAGCTCCTTAGATATTTTTTGGTTCAGTCCTGGAAGGAATTTCCAGAGGTATACTCTGTCTTTCGTTTTTGTTTCAGTTCCACTCTGAAGGGTCATTCCCTTGCTCAACAGTATAGCTTGGTATTTTCAGCAAAGAGACTGTGTTATCTCCTTCTAGTACGTTAAGTACCTAGGCAGTTCCATACGATCTTGGACCTAATACAATATGAGCTCAGCGTTTTGATAGTTGTTTGACTATCTGCTAGAACCGCCATATTTTGTCCTGGATACATCCTTCAAACATTGAATTGTGTACACTTTTCTATTTCGTGAATATCCACCTGAAAGATGCTGGGGTAATTTCCCAGTGGCACAGCATGTCGAATCTGGGATCGTAAATTCCGGCCCTTGTTTCTTGCGCCGTTTTTGATCCATGAATATATACCACTTGATGGTATGGTTCTCGAGAGCATAACTGGTGGATCTGCTTGTCCATTATTCCTTTAGAGATCATGCCTGAAATTCTTGACAATTTATGAAATATATTGCATTTTCCATAAATGTTTTCGTTCTCTACAAGTTATTCATAGCGATATTCATCTTTTTGGGAATATTCTCTTAAATTCGAGATATGCTACCTATCTAAACAAGACTCGTTGATTACATGGGATACAATGGGATAGGATTTGGAAATTTTGAGCATGTGGGACTGGCATCATTGCAAAAATAACATTGCACTCTCCTTAAGATATAGCTCCTCAAGTGATAATGAAATTGGCAACTGTACCCTCACCAACAGTTCCCAGTGGCATAAAAGTAACAAAGAACCATCTTCGTTGTTGATTGGTTCTGCGATGGATAGCAGCAGACTTATATTTGATCTTCAGTGCCTCGGAATTCTACCTCATGTGATTTCTTATACTTTTTAAGACTTTCCCAACGTTCCAATGAATAGCTTGTCAGCTGAAAGTCTAAAATGTAACATAAGCCATTTTAATGTTTTAGTGCTTCCTTGACGATGTTAATATAGGACTTGTTATCCAAACTTTATTTAGAACATGGATGTATATCATCGTACGTCAGTTATATTGGTAATAGTACTAAGTGCTAGTAATTTAATCAAAAATTGAAAATATTTATCAGAAGGGAATAATTCAGATTAGGTCTGTTCCAACCGCAATAAGAAACTGTCAGAAACGATCATGGAATAGTCGACCATTGCATTCAGTGATAGGAATTACGCGAAAGTAAACTCGTTGTTTGCTATGACTAGTTATTCTCTGATCCTAGAGACGGGGTCACTTTTTTTTGAAACACCCTGTATAGTACAAAACAAAACTAATCTCAATAAACTCTTCAATTTGGCATCTGTAGTCTTCCAAAGACATAACGCAAAGAACCAAAAGCTTTTGTAATGAAATTATTTAAAATGTGGAATAAAATCAGAATTTGCGGTCCGGTATAATCGCCTTATAAAGGGACCTGCAACGCGATGCTAGAAAAAACTATATGATATAATAATAATATGTTAACACTACTATATTTTTAACTGTAATAGATACTAAAAATATTAAATGAGGGTAACTCTTATGGAGAATATTATATTTGTTTGAAATAATCCACAGGGTCCAATAAATCTTTCTAATGACGTCTCATGTCATTAAGAGGCTTACATCATTTTCCGATTTTCCGATTTAGTGCGGACCTGCATTTTTATTGCAATTGTTAGTCAATCTACAAAATCCAAATTTAGCGATGTACCAGTTATAAGATTTGTATGACGTTCTATCTAAAATAATAATCAATGAAAACAATTAGCAAATACGGTTCTGTCATAGTTCATTTGTAAACTTAAAAATTCTGTTTAATACCATATCATATGATGGAAGAAACAGCCTGTATATATTGGTGGAAAATAAAAAAATATATTTTCACCGCAATTACACGTGATCAAATTTAATTAGTATTTATCTTGTCTTTTAGCGGGTTTCGGTATATTTTGAGGTTAGTTGAACCATAAAATAGATGGTAAAGTTGGTGGGCTATATTTAACAATAAATAGATTCATGATTTATTTCGTCTGATCCAACTTATCCAGAAAACTAGATTAATTTCGTCGCAAATGACACTTTCTCTCTCCAGTTTACACCAAATTTACAACTAGGGGTTACATTAAATCACCGGAACTAAATTAAGCTGCCAATGAAACGAATTATTACTTTACGGAGAATATACTTAGATTTCGAAGGTTATAATTAATATTTGCACACATTTTATGTTCCGTTTACTCTTTAACCCTACCTCTTGTGAGTATATTGTAGGTTAGGTTCTTGGAGTAAATAACTAATAATTTTCACAAGTGTTTTATTTCAAATATTGGAGAATGAGAAATCGTCACAGAGAGTTGGCAGAAGCAAGCGATGAGACAACCCCTTGACGTCTATATATATACTATATTTTTCATATAACCCGTGTTGGAATGGCAAGTTTTGATGTCTGGAGTCAATCGTAAAAATATATATTGTAACAAATTAAATATCTCTTTCCTAATTTTTCAGGCAAAAAATCGAGTGTTATAGCTTATGCTTCATCAATGAGATTTGTGGTACTTACAATTATTTCATTCATGTTGGTTTTATTAGAACTTATGATTGGCTAATTCTCATGTGAAATGTATCATGTACCATTTATCATTTATCACGTATGATTCTAAAAGTTGAGTGAGATTAACGCCGCTTATGCTCACTAAATGATGTAAGGAATCTTACATGAAACCTGTACTTCAAATGTGCTCTGAATTGTCAAGTGTCAAAACTATTTGAGGTTTTTTTGAGATTTATTTCAAAATCTTCTCATTATAAAGTTTGTTAGTTCCCGTTAGTTATCGTTAGCATTGTTTTAATTTGAAAAGTTGAGGAGCACTAATAGAATTCCAGATGATGTTGGCTGTACCTACGCAAACCATGAGAAAAGTAGCATCATTACGTTCTCTTCTTAGAAAACATCCATAATTTTTAACCAATACGATACAATAAGCAAATGAAATATAAACATCAACACATCCAGAAAAAAAAACTACCACCTAAAATATCCAAACATTCATGTCCTTGCCTCATTGCTATTTGTCAATCAAAATCCCTTTTTTTCTATTGGTTCTCTTACATCTTAAATCTGAGTATGAACAGGCCCAAATATCCGTATACCGTACATCTTACATGAGCATAAACCCACCATTATTGCTTTGTTTATTCTTTTCAATAGTGAATATATACCTAATATCCATGGATACTATATAAGGAGATCGGACTCCATGTATTCCAATTCCTGGTCATGGCAGAGGGCACCAGTTTAAATCCAATACCAAAAACATCTGATTGCAGATCAAATACAGCCAATCATAAGCCTTGCATAGACTTTGAGTTCATGGTGTTTTATTGGTTGCTAGCTCATTTGACGGTATGTGAGGTAATTGAGGTTAAGTAACAGAAATGACAAATTTTGGGAGTAAGGAATCCGTTTTTATCCTCGTCTTCAAAAATATCGAAAATTGTAATTAGGTTAACCCTGAACTTCCCCTAAGCAACTGGACCGATTCGCAGACAAGCCAAGATTTGGACAGGACAACGTTTGTCGGTTCCTCTAGTAATAATACGAAACTATGATATAATAGGCATAAAAAACGTATTGCAGCATTTTCACACCCATCATCTCAGCACTAATTTGTATTAAAATAGTTCATCACATACGCATAGCGCTTGGCCTGCCTCGAAAGATGATATGACACCACAGCGGTAAATTACCGATACTTAAATGCCTTTATACGGTATCCGCCAAAATAAACAGTACCGAAACAGATAGTGCTGTGGAGTTGTTTATGTAATATGGATTTGTCATATTTGACTTAATTGTCATTAGTTGATATATTAATAGTACGCTGCAGTTAAATTTGATTTAAAAATGGATCTAACAACGGAAGAAAAAGTGTTTTTGGTAGAGCATTATTTTCGTTCATACGGAAAATAGAATAATTTCTCGGGGAACAGACTTCGAATATCCTTCTCATTCACCTGATCTGACGCCACCGGACGAATTCATTTGGGGCATAATGAAGGACAAAATATTTCACTCGGAAAATCCGCCGGCGAATATTGCCGAACTACGGGAAAGAATACAAAATATTTTTCGGCAGTTACATCAACCACTTTTTATAAATATGTTTATTGACTTACAAAATCGATATGAAGCTTGTTTGCGTCGAAATTTTGAACACATTACAGAAATTAAAAATTAATTTTTATTTTTATTTTCGGTACTGTTTATTGATTTTCATTGAATTGAGCTGATATCGTTTCAGGTGTTATGTAAGTAATACTTCATAAAAATATGAAAAAACAGGTTTATGATACCCCACTATACGAGCCTATTATCTGTGTAAAATATTCACACTTATTGATTAACATTGTAGCCTTTTTGAGTGCGGTCTTCCTATAAATTAATTTTTTTGAGGAAAATATGCAGAAATGCAAGGAACTGAGAAATTTTAGAAATTGAATATTTTTTATTAGTTGCCGTTGGCAAAGGTTTTATAATAATACTGTCAGCTACACCTGCGAAAATGTATCAAAGTCAACAGAAAGGTAACGGGATCCCATGAATAAAATTTTAATCTATTCACATTAAAATTTATAACTCACCAACCAGCCTTAGGCTTATCCATTATAACGTAGGAATAAAGTTACTGGAAGCAAATTTTTTTTTATAAATTTTTAATTAAATGAAATTCTCTTTCAATTCAATTCCAGCTGTGACATAATCATTTTGATTTCCACTAGTCCCTGAATCAAGTATCGTTTCATTTGTTCAAAAACATCATTGATGATTAAATGGCATTTATTATTTTTTTGAGTGAATTTTTTCAAATCAAAGCATTAACAGATATTATATTTGATATTGAAATCACCCATTATGAGAATTTGAGCATTACTTCTTATTCAATAGATTTGATAATATTTCCAAACGGAATGTTATATATATTGAAGTTTAGTTTCTCTGTAATAATAGGCAAGTATTTGTGTATTAAGATCGTGAAGTACTTCACCGCTTGAGATAAAAATTTGCCGCAATTTATCGAAAGATGCAAAAGTTTTCCGCTCGAATAATATACAAGATTTTTCAACGATCTCACCATACTAAAGATATATTCTCTGCATCAACCTGTAAGGTCATTAGCGGTTACACAGTATAAGATGTTACATTCCTAAAAAATTAACAAATAAATGTTTAGGTTAACTTCAGTGATATCATACATGAAACACTTTGTATTATGATATGTACAGTTTAGATTTTGTATAGTGCATTAACACATATTAAAAAAGCAATGCCATTTGATGGATTCGATGCACTTCCAATGGCTTCGCTAATATTCACCCTACGTTGTAGATCATACATAGGGCAATCGATTAGAAGGTTGGGTCTTCAGTAATTAAATACTGATGAGTAAATCTGGTGTGTCCTAAACGTAGTCGTGTGATAATTACCAGGTTCCTTCTGTTTTCTATATATCTGCCAAGGTCCAAAATTGCATTTACTATATTTTAATTTCGATTCTGAGTTATGCCAATGTGAGTTCCAGCGTTTTATAGTTTCATCTCTGAAGTATGATTTCAAATCGGCTGCTACCGATAGATTGCACTGATTACAGTCTAGACAGTTTTGAGAGACTGTTTATTGTGCTTTTTGATCTACTTCTTCATTTTCTTTTATTCCCATGGATGGAAATCAAATTAATCTGACGTCCTGGTTACTTCTGTTCAATTGTTCTTATTTATTTCTTATCAAATTAACTATTGGATATCTTTCGTTAATTTTCTCTAACAACATTAGTGAATTTAGTGAGTCCCTCAAGATTATAAATTATCTATTTTGCTGATGTTTGGCATGTTCTACCTCTATGTGAAGTGCATATAGTTCACCAGAAAGTATAGTTTATGTACTGGGAAGCTTAAATACTTTGAAGTCCTTGTTTGTTACGATGGCTGCTCCAACTCTGTCACCTTTTTTAGATGCATCCGTATACATCTGTGTATATCCCTGATATTTGCTTATCATTTCTTTAAATTTTAGTTGTATAATATGGTCACCAATATTATGTTTATTAATAGAAGTTAAGTTGGTATTTATCTTAGGTAAATGGCGTGCACAAGGTTGAATATCGGAATAAGATATTCTGTTTGAAAACATTAAAGGACATTATTCGGAATTACAGTTTTTCAGATATCTGCGAATTCTTTCGTAAAAGAGAGGGTTCCAATATTTACTTAGGAAGGAAGTTGGCAATCTATCTGTGACAGTGTTATTGTAAGTGGGGTTTTGGTAGTTGTCTGGTTCACCTCGATGTGTTTGAAATTATGGACTGTATATATGGTTTTATTCTTTATTGTACAACTTTTTGGTACAGTGTAAATTGTGGAACGCACGAAACTTTTGCGTACGACCCACATACGAGTTAAACTTTAACTAAATTTATATGGTTCTCGAACGAGAGCATAATTTATGTGGTGGGGACAAGATTCGTTCGCGCTAAATTTGAAAGTAAGCCAATGTGACGAATATTAGCTCCAACATATTGGGGGCCCAAAAGAATGCAAATTGTCCCTAAGTACTATTTTTTACATATATTTACCTAACTCTTATGTATTGAAAGAGTAGGATGTTACCTTAAAAAACGGTTACTTATATTTTATTTTTTTCAGACCAATTTGATCCTAGCCTTTAAATTAATGAAATATTGTACAATTTTTTGACAATTGAGTCAAGTACCATTTTAATATGAATAATGTAGGTACAATTTTTTGACAATTAAGTTAAGTACCATTTTGAAATATGTATTACAAAACTGTAATGTCCTTTTTTCACCTTATTTTGGTAACGTAGATATGTGATTGGTAAACTAGATTCAATTTATTTACAAAAACTTACCCTATTTTACATGTTACAAATATACAATATACATAAATTTACAAATTATATTTACATAAAATACTATTTTACTCAATCGGTAATACCGCAATTTTTGTTACCGATTGACTCTATGTGCCACTATTATTTGTCACTTCCACTACGCGCACTTTGGAATCTTTTGCAGGGAAAACGTTTGTTATTCTGGCCATGGGCCATTTTAGTGGCGGCATATTGTCCTCCTTCAGAAGAACTAACATATTTTCGCGTAAATTTTACTCACCTTTATACCACTTTGGTCTGCTTTGTAATGGAGCTAAATAGTCTTTATACCATTTATTCCAGAATTTTTGTTTTATTTGCGTACAAATTTGCCAAAATTTTAGTCTATTTTCTGGACTTGGTGTTAAATCTGGTTCTGGATAACTTGTAATGGGTTCCCCTATCAGAAAATGCCCAGGAGTCAGGTAAGTTAGATCTGAAGGATCTGTGGACATTTGAGTTATTGGCTTTGAGTTCAATATACCCTCAATTTCAATGATTACGGAAATAAATTCTTCATAGGTCAATAAAGCATTTCCTGCTATTCTTTTTAAATGGAATTTTGTGCTTTTTACGGCTGCCTCCCAAAGTCCTCCAAACATTGGAGAGTAACTCGGAATGAATTTAAATTGAATTCCTCAATTAGCAGAATAGTCTATAATTGTATTTTTATGTTGTGAACTATGTTGTTTTTTGTACAGTTCTTGCAATTCATTTTTGGCACCTTTAAAGGTACTACCATTATCACAAAAAATATTGGAGGGGAGTCCTCGTCGTGCCGTAAAACGTTTTAAGGCTGCCAAAAAAGTTTCTGTGGTCAAATCTGAGACTAGCTCTAAATGAATTGCTTTTACTGCAAAACAGACAAAGACAGCTATATATCCTTTTGTCACTTCTGTTTTTCTTATTCTCGATTGTTTTATATTAAAATATCCTCAAAAATCAATTCCTACATTTTTGAAAACCCGACTAGAATTTACTATATCAGCAGGTAATGACCCCATTAGGTGAGTAGATACCTTAGCCTTTAACCTATATAACATACTACACAGCTGTGAATGTGTTTTTTGATTTCACGGCTTGCATTTATTAACCAAAATTTTAGATTTAAGTCGCTTAACATTTGTTTTGGACCTGCGTGATACAGTTTTAAATGCTCCCTTTTGATTATTAATTCTGTTATATAACTATTTTTTGGTAAAATTATTGGAAATTTTTGATCGTATGGGATATTGGCATTTTGCAGCCTGCCACCTACACGAAGAAGACCTTGCATGTCTATAAAAGGATATAAATGTTTTAAATTTGACTGAATCTCTAATTTTACATTCAAAGTTTTTATTTCTGAAGCAAATTTTTCTTTTTGCTCTAATTTAATGATTACCTTCAGAGAATGGACTAGTTCAGAAGGTTCTAAATTCTTGTGAATTTTATTTTTTGAATTATTATAAAATCTGAAAATGTATGCCACTATCCTTTGCAGTTTGGTCATACTTGAATATTTATGACTGAGTTCTTCAAAAAATGAATTTTTTTCTTTTTTTGTGTAACCAAAACATTAACCTTTTGTTCAGGCAAAGGATTGGGAATTTCTGGGATATTCCCCAAGTCATGTATATAATCTTTGTCTTTTAAATTTTCCGGACCTTGCCACCACAGGGTGTAACTCTTTAAGCGGTTTGATTCAAGGCCCCTGGAAAGGCAATCCGAAGGATTGTTTAAAGAATCAATATATTTTCACTTGAAATTGTTGATCAATTGTATTTTTTTTTGTTTTTATCCAACCCAATACTATAGAACTGTCAGAAAATAAATAAGCGAGTTCCACTAAACATCGCGTCGCTAAGAAGGGTGAGCTTCGTACTCCAAATAAAACTCTTAAAAGCCTAATGCATTTCATAGGGAGATTTGGGTTTTCGCGCCATAAAATATTTAATGAAACTGTATGTTCAGGAGCTATTAAAATTTGTAAAAACATAGCCTTGATATCTGCTAAAATTATGTACTTGTATTGTCTAGAACAAATCAGAATATCAAATAACTCTCGCTGTACAATTCCTCCATTATACAGGAATTCGTTAAGACTAATCCCATTTTTACATCGCATACTGCAATCATATACTACACGACACCTTGGAGATTTTTTGTCATTGCGTATGACGGGATGGTGTGCAAAAAAATTAGTTTTATTTAAGTCAATGTTATCTATATTAATAATTTCTGCATAACGTAATTCTAAAAGTTCATTTATTTGAGCCTTATACTCATATACTGCTCCAAAAATTCATTGTTTGAGTGTAACCTTTTTTCCAAATTCAAAAATCTTTTATGAGCAATTGAAAACGAATCATTTAAATTTAATTCAGAAATGTCCTGTTTTGAAGGTAATTCGACCTATTGTCAATTTTTGTGACCGATTTCTGAAAACTAGCTTCACAGGCTATTTGATCCGATTCAAACTCAGTAAAAATTTCAGGGACTTTTTCTGTCTCCCAAAACCTGTTTATTAAATTTTCTACATTAGAATTTTCTGAGTTTGTCATAAACAATGATACTGCTGAATTACAATATCTATTTTTAGTTACTTCAGGAATTTCTCCGCTTACAACATACCCAAATAACGTATTTTGTAAGACTGATTCATTATTATCAAGTTTTTCAGTACCCGATAGCAAGCTATTAAAGAAAATATTTGCATCTAAGAGAATATCAATCTCGTCACAAGTATTAAAATTAGGATCACTCAAAACAATGTGATTGGGTAAGTTATCTATAGCAAAATTATTATGAGGCAAGTTGCAAGTTATTTTGTTTATAATGTAGAATTTTACATTTTTTGAATAATTGTGTATTCGAGACTGCATGATTTGATTGTGTAGGATTATTTCCCACGCCAACAATCGTCAAATCGTTTAGATCAGTTTCACAATTTAGTTTCTCAACCATTCTTTTTGTTATTAGACTACAGTCACTGCAGGAATCGATAAGTCCCCTAGCAGTGCAATATTGCCCATTTTTTTGCTTAATTCTTGTAGTGTTAAAAGCTTTACTGAGGTCAACACATTTCATTCAGTTTCGAGGCTGATTGGCTACTTAAAAAGAGTCGGGCTGGAGAATGTGAGAATGAGAGAAAAAAGACGACGATTACGATTGGCATTGTGGTGTCTGCGGAATCAGCTACCGAGAAGAATCGAAGGCCAAAAATGGTGCGTTATGGGTTCAGTGCACCTTTTGCCGCGTTTCCTATCACACAAACTGTCAAACGAGACTTGACGATGAAGACGTCTTTATGTGTGACGGTTGTGATGAGTATGCTTCAGACGACTCAGAATAATAATTTTCTTGATTTCTAATAAGTTAAATGTTTGTTTTGTAATATACCAACAAGTTTCTAATCATTTTCCTTTTAATTGCTCCAAATCCGATATATCACCAAAATACCTCTCCACTATCACCAAATAAACTTACCTATAACCAAATTACCTAACCAAAAGGCATTTTTTTCAAATGTATTTTTCTGTTAAAATTGACTTGATTTTAGCATTTTTTTTAAATCAGCGATTGTTTTAAACATTGACCTTTTGGATAGGTAGGTCAAAAAAAGTATATCTTCAGGAATTCAAATTGCTCATGTTTAATTGAAAAGATCACCAACTTACCTTACTTTACCCTATGTCAAAATATTTTCCATAAATTCGCCATAACTCCATCTATGCCAATTTCTATAGAAATCGTAAGCTCGTCGTGAAACAGCCTGTATACATATAACATCAAACGAATATTTTGATACAAATATTTGGAGCATTTCAATTTCGTTAGATAAATACATGATGTTGAGATAAAATATACTCCGAGAAACGAAAGTATAACTGTATAATATGCAGGCAATTTGGAAGTTTTTATCCAGTAGAATTTTCTGCTTTGGAAAGCTCATGAAACGGGAATTGTTGATATCAATTTTGTGACAAAAAATAAAATCAAAATATTTGAATATATTTTCTAATATGCGAAAATGTGATTGGATTTTTTCAAAAATAGAGCCATTTTTTGCAACTCCCTATTCAAACGGAAGATTAATGTAATATCCATTTTTTTTAACATTATAATCGAAAGTTAATAGAAAATCATACAACATACTAGAAGTTTTATCAATGACAAATAACGTTTTCTACAAGAATATTCTTATTACCTGAATCACGCAAACCACGACATGCAAGCCATTATTTCAAATCCCGAGCAAGATGATCTTACTTCTGTAAATTTTAATTTCGCTCTTGTTACATCATATTGTCCTTGTAAAACCCGTAAACAATCCGTTGAATAACATTTTTCGTAGCATTGTCAACCTTATTTAGTTTTTGATTCGGTCGTTTTCGCTTTAAAGAATGATCCGTAACAGCGCCTAGTTTAATTACTTCATAAATCGTTGTAAACCCGATTTTCGTTAATTCGTGAATTCTCGCGATAACCGCTTTATCATTTGTCTGTGGCGCCAAATTATTAGATTCCCGAAATACATCATCTTGAACTGTCGTTTCAAATGGTCTCCAAAATGCAATTCTAATTAATTTCTCATGAATTATATTTATAAAACTTACCCTAAGGTCTACGAACAAATAAATATTATATTAATAACAATTCACTCACGCCACTTAATCAACAAATAGATATATTAATAATACTTTTCTACCCTAGATTAACTACACTTTTCTACAACTAACAACTAAACTCACTCAACCAACAAATAGATATTTTATCAATAATATTTCTCTACAAAACAATTCACACACACCCCTGGTTGCCCTGGTTGAAATTCCGTGATGTCGTTAAAATTTTTTTGACACAGAGGACCGCATTAAAACTGACCGGTTACTTCGTTATATTATGCCAAATACTGGACTGGGTTTATTCGATTCCCACTGCACTGTTGCTCCGTTGCCATCTATTCAAAATTTTCTTAAATATAGTAATATACATAAATGCTTTTTAATTAATTTTTCTTTTTCCAGCAATTTTGAGCGACTTTTTTTAATGCTTACTAATAAAATATTATTTATTTTTTTCAATATTTCCAAACTAGCTTTTTAAAAACATCACGAACTAACAGTTTACTGAAGTAAGGAGAACATTTGTATAGTGAGCCTAACAATTTTAGAAAATATATCTGACAACATTGCTTTCTTTTAATGTCATTACACTGACTATAGTTACACTATATATAGGATCACGATTATGTCGTCTTATTTTCCAAAATCGTTATTACTACTGAAAAAAAGTGAAGTCAGATATTTAAGTTATATCATATTGAATGACTTAAGCTGTTTGAATTCAATAGACCATTCCAGAACACATGACTTTGACAGGTCGGCCATATTGTGTTGGAGGGCAACCTAATAGATTAGTTGGGGTTGAACCTTGTGTGTTTCTGTTTTATTGACTGATATAGGTACACTGATTAGCCTTCGATAATATGTAGAGAATACACACGCCAAGTTTTAAGTTCTGATTCACTGAGGGGGGCCAGTTTTAAAGCACTAATGCAAGCATCGCGGTGTTGATCAGAGAGATCAATTAAATAGTCACCTCGCTTCGTTAAAACAGCCCCGCATTCCACACTCAACAACACTACAAAACGATGGCATTTTAGATACATTTAAGAACTAATTGTTAGTTAAAGTCTAACTATTATCCGTTGTTTACCAGTAAACAATGGAAACTAAATAGAATGTGTGCCCTCCAGCACACATGCCGACATGTCAGTGACGACATTCTAGAATGGTTTATTTAGATTTATTCAACTTTCTAGATGCGTTCGGTATTACATCTGACCAGGAGCCCATCAATTCTTGACATCACTCGCTATCGAGCGAATTCGCTGCATAACGAGCAGTAGTTAGCGAAGACTTTACAACTATGCAATTCTTGAGGTAATTCGTTAAAGGGCTTCCTTAAACGAAATGAGAAATTTGGCAATACCGTAAATGAAGCTTTCGTTCTTCTTGACGCTGTCAAATTTTTCCAATTTTATGGTTATGTTTTATGTATGTCTGTAACAAATGGATCAAACCATTCTAAATAATGTATTACGCGGAGGAAAAGCTTTGGAAAAGCAAAAAAATGATGTTATAGTATTTCCAAGGGAAGGATCAGATAATTGGTAGTAAATTCACAAATAACTTTGAAGATTCCGTGGTAGACTGGACTAAATTGGCAAATATCTCGCGGCGGAGAAAATCATTCATTGTCCTGAAAGGATTCGAAGGATTGCGCAAAAACCCGGAAATTTTGAACTTCTATTGCCGGCAGCTCTAAATTTTCCAGTAACAATAAAATTCACAAGTTCCTCCATCCTCAATTACCTACTCAAACACAATTACAATTTGAAATTTTTCTATAAAAAATAGTATTAACTATGCGCGTGGTATCACTTATCACTTGCAGTATAAATATAAATATTTTCTATTATAGAACTATAATAGTTATCACGTACAAAAATGTACTCGGTGCATAACGAACACTATCAAGCGAATGCGCAAAGGAGAGAGCGCTCAAGAATAGTATTTCAACGAATTCGTTAGGAAGCGTGTAACTTTGAGTGTTGCGAAGGATCAAGAATTGGGGTCCTGTCGGACTTGTCTAAATGGTTCGTTTATGTAGAGGAGGTACATCTGGACCGTTCGGTAATTTAAGTCAGATCAGTTGGACATTAATCTGTTTGATCGAGATATTTTGACCGACGAAAGAGATTTAATCTAATAAGTATTGAGATTACGAAACAACCGAAACAAACAGTGAAACAGTCCGTCCAGTTTGAAATATACCATAAACAGCAGTGAATACTGCTGCTTGTATGGACAGGACATCGTTATGACAAAAGTTCAACAAAAATCAAAAGCACTGTTCAAATCAACCAAAAAATACATGTTTTTTGAAATCACAATGAATAGGATATAAAACAATCACACTATATTTCCGCTAGTTAATTGCAATCTGCTTCAACAAGTCTGTGATCACGTGACCAAAAATCCGTCGCCTTTGCGAGATAAATACCGAACGCAATGAGAGTATTGATTGAAACTAGCTATCAATTTAACCTAAAAAATACTGATAACAATTATAGTATTAAATCGTTAAGTTTTTATAAACTATAAACTGCCATAATATATTGGCTTCGACAGTCAAAACAATCTTCAAATTCTAATGACATTTTTGTAACTGCATGGCTTTTGCTAATAAAACATTTTATCAGGAAGTTGCTAACTTCGACTTTAGTTAGTTGATGATTTGTAGTGAAATTTCCTGTTTCAAATTAATCCTCCTAATTTTCAAGGGATAATAAGAACATATTAGCCAATATCGTAAAAGCAAAAAAATCCATCAACAAACAAAAATGTTATTGGGGTTCGAATCATGTTTCAACTTAATTTGGCCCACAGTGTATTATTGTTTTATTCACGACATCCCAGACATAACTTAACATATTACCTATTATTGTCCAGCATGTCGAAACTGGGAGATATTTTAGTCGAATCGTGATATTAAAAAAATACCTTTCATCAGAAACAAATTCATGCGTTTTGTTGTCAGTTGTATCATTCATATTCTTAGACGTCAAAAAATAATATAGTCCGGGAGCGGTCAATGCTGCCGTGTGCAATCATAGGGCCAAGGATAAAACAGTCGTATTCTTATGTATTTTGAGCCGCTGAATCCAAATATGCCCGGCGTTTTTGCGAAAAACTGGTACGTTTTGTTTAAATCGCAATTGTTTAAACAAATTATGAACAAATGGTTTTTTCGGTTCGGACAATTTTTTTTATGCAAATATAGCCCATTTTAAGAAGATAAGGTCTCTTGTCATCTTTCCGTATAATGCATATTTAAAAGCTTATAAATTTTTGAAAGTTGAAAAATCGACAATTTTTACCAACTTTCGATGTTAATAACTTTTGACCAACTGAACATTTTTTAAAATTGAAAAATCGTACTTGTTCTTTGAACCTTACTCTACAAATTGGTATACTTCGATATTAGTGCAGGTCCGGCGTTTGGCACTTATCGCGATTGACAATTAAGCGCTTTCTCTATGTTGCAGCGCGTGGCGACAAGCCTCGATCACCGCGCACCGAACGCAGGCGGCTCTGTTCTGGCGCGCATTTTATGTCGTTAATTTACTATCTGCCTTAAAAAAAGGATCAACAACAAAACTGGATCAGATTACACCAGTGAAGTAGGGACGAAATTAAGTTCCCAGTGTGCAAAACCAGTTCGTGAAATTGCTCCACTCGCTTCGCTCGTTTCGCAAACTTTTTCACTCACAAAATATAATGTTACTTTTAACACTAATATCATAAATAGCTATTTTGTCAAATATTTCGGTTCTCGTGCGTTTTATGAAAAATATGCACCCGTATAAAAATGAAAGGGACTAACTTCTCTTTAATTTATGTTTCATTCATTTTTGCTGTAACGTTGATAGTTTCGATGCAGCGGGTCTGTATATGTAAGTACTTTTTATCGCAATTGCACAAATTCCTAATTCGTTGGTTTTCTGTGGACATTTAGAGACTTTTTGTCATTAATAAGCATGCAAGTCCTACTCACAAGCATTTTTGTGCTATTTGTCACTCATTTCCACACCATCTTGCGGTAGAGTAAACGGCTCGATTTTTTTGTGGTTTCCCCATTAGGCCTAATCCACTAAGCGAATTTAATCGAGTTTCCTTCGCTTTATCTTTCTCGATGGTCCTGGTTTTTCAAGACCTTCTGATTCGTCACTTCTCTCCTCCTTAGATTCAAATTATTGGTCGTCATCCAATTCTTCTATTATTTGGCCCATAATGGTTATCGGAGCTGCATGTTATTCATCTTCATTTTCAGGAAGCAAGTCTTGCGCATTATCGGAGTCACCGTTGATGAATCCACATATGTTACTGCATTCTAATCCAGTTTTCCTGCAGCCGCAAGCCGGTCCACAGCATTTTTTGCATTTACACGAAATGCATTTTAGCAATTTTTCTGGCGCGGGGTCCTGCAAAGTCGTAACTGGAACAAGGGGTCCACTGTCATTTATTTTCCATCCCCAGTTTGTAGGTGTTTTTTCATTATCACGCTAAAGTTGCACTTCGTGGTAAGTGCTCAAAGAATGCTGACTCGCTGCTGCTTCGGTGGGTGGTAATAAGGCGAGATAGATTTTGCTTTTAGTTATTGATTGCATAAGCAACGGTAACGGTGAAAGTTCAAGGATGTGTCCGAAGGTTTAGGGCCGTACAATGATCAAAGAAAACGCTGCCCAGCTTCAACGATAGCTTCAGGCTCAGCATTTTCGTCATTAAAAACTTGGACGTACTGCTCCAAGTGCTTATTCTTCTGAAAGACATTGATGAATTTTGCCTTCCCTTGTATAAAGATTGCGGAAGTTGTGTCGCAGCCGCTGATCGCATGAAGAACAAGTAGATGCTGTCACACTTTTATGTCTTGTGCTCGTAGGCTTTGCACAGAGTACATTTTCTGCACAATTTTGCCTTTTCCGGGTTTAAGAAAGTATATGTTAGGATGAGCAGCCCCTAATGTCGTCAGTATAACCAGCAAATCTATGTCTTCTCCAACTATGACTACAGAATCAAATGTGGATGAGTGGTTAATTGCTGTGTTGACTTTTTGGAGTCCGCATCTGCAATGGCCTGCTGGATAGCAATGTTGGTATTCTCCAGTTTTTCTTTTAGCATCGAGATGAAACGACTTTTGTTTGCCTCATTGGACAAAAATTTTTCCTGTGTAACAGTGGGTGTCATGTGGCCGTCAAAAATGACATCAGGTGCAGCATGCTTTCGTGTTAGTCGAAGTACTTAGGTACATTTACAGAGCCGCCGCATCGAAACAATTAACTTAGGAAAAATGAATGGAACATAAATTGTGGAGAATTTTGTCCCCTTCATTTTTGTATGGGTGAATGAATATTTTTCCTAAAACGCACGAGAAACGAAAGATTTGGCAAAAATCAATCTTTCCAACAAAACACGATTTTTTTTAATTTACACAGGGATTTCGAGGTCGCAAAATGAATATGTTGTTTTTGACACTTGACCTCACCCATGCACCAGAAATCAAAACTCCTTGAATTATTTTTAGGTAAAAAGTACCTGACGACTGGGCTAGAGAAGTAACAACTACGGTCTGCTCTTTGAAAATTATTTTTTAAATTTTGTAAAGCGTTATAATAGTTTTAAACTATTATTTTTTGACGTGCATTGATCACGCTTTACTAAACTATGACAATTTTTTACAGGTAACTGTAATTAAATAAAAAATTCATATTCTTGATTATTTTTGTGTTTGCATAAGCTGGAGCTAACAAAAAAGTGTCAGTCCTGAGCCCAAATCTGTCTGAAAAGTTAATGTATTGTGTTTGTTGTTTTTCTTGAAAAAATAGGTTATTACTTGTCACTCGTCTGTACGGCTATTAACAATCGAGATATTTTAACGTTAATGTTTGAGATTGTTAATCGCCCTATTAATACTCGTTCTATTCACACAACTTTTCCGTCGATGTATTTTTTTCAATATTTAAAAACTAAGAATATTTATTTGTCTCATAGGTAGATACTGTCAAAAATAAATCATGACATTGAAATGTCAGAAGTCGCCTGTTCAAATGTCACTGTTTTCGTTTGTCTTAAATTCTTTTTTGGATGCTTTAATACTAATTATTATTATAGTTCTGTGGAATAATATAATAAAAACGATAAGTAAGCCAAAAACTATAAGTATTATATATTAGAAGTCAGTTTTACGGCTTTTTTTTAAATAGTATTGTATTCTTGGTTGCCCATACCATAATCGTTTATTAATAGAAAATCGTTCATTAATAGGGGTCATTAACGAATGATTTTGCGTATATTAATATAGCTCAAAAGCGCACGGTCGACGGAAATAGTAGTTTGTGCAACTAGTGTGGATATGATGGCCATATCGCTCGAGGACGATGTTTGAGCTCAATCCTCCGAGAGCGATATGGACAATCCACACGAGTAGAACAGTATATTTTTTCTACGACCCACTTAAGAAAAAATCTAGAAAATAAACATTTTATTAAACTATAATATAACTTCAAATTAAAATTTTTTAATAATTTTACTATTATTATTATTTTATTATTATTTAGAAATAAAATTAAAATTTAAAAAAAATTTCCCAACGGGGAATCGAACTCTGATCTACCGCGTGAGAGGCTGGGATACTTACCACTGGACTACCGATGAATATACTAATCATCTATCTATAACGTCAAATGTATTACATAAAAACTGACGTTTGTCAGGAGTACCCTTAAATATTCTGTTTCTATACGTTATACGTCTCCTTTGCGGCTAAGCGAATATCTGGTGGAAAATTATTTATTGATTCATCACTGGAATCACTCATTTTTACTAATATTTTTCTTAAAAAACTATAGAAATATTTTGACAAGTTATTTTGACGTTTCTATGAAATTGAAAAAAGATTAGTTGGCGGGTACTAAACGCAAATGCTGATTGGTGGATTTCATATACGTTCTAGGATGTATATGAAATCATATCCGTTCAGTTAACCGGAATGGCCTACATTTACATTCTGTAAATTGTGCAGAAAATGGATAATATACATGTGGGTGTAGAAAAAAGAGTTTAAAGTTCATCGCTATTTAAAATAATTTCAAATGACCTCCAAAGCTCGCCAAACCGGCTGACGTCATGTAATATGCCTTTGCCCAGCTGAAAGTTGCGGGACACGTAGATCATAGTGTTCATAAAATGTGTGTTCTGCAGTGTTCTTGTTTTGTTGCCGTTAGTTATTTGTGACATTTTGTAATGTCGAGCTTCGGATAAAGCCTAATTAACCCATTTTTTACCGACACCCTTTCCAAATTGATAACAATAACTTAACCGCCATATTTAGGTTACTGGAGTTTCTGAATATTACGGATGTTTACACTCAAACACAAACATTAAAATTATTTTTTAATTTCAATGCTGATAAACATTGCAAATCTGTTCTAAATTATATTGAAAAATAAATATACACTGTGCTCATTTAAAAAGGACCCACTCTTAATATTTCAGAAATGCGACATATTAGAAAGAAATACTGAAACACGTCAACTTTTAACTTGAGGGGGACACTTTTTAGCGCTAATGTCATAAACGTCAGATTCACCCCATCCCTACTGGAGATATCCCTTAAATTTTTCAAATGGAGTTAGGTATCATGTTATACCTCATTTAAAAGGACAGGCAAATCTCTATTTGAACCTTTTGTTTTGCCTTTGATACCAGTCATTCAGTGTTATTTAATCGTTGTTTAAAATTGCCTCTCTGTAAAAATATTTTACATAAATTCGCCATAACTTGTTCTTCATCTCGGTTTTTATAGAAACTAAAGTGAACTCTTTTATACATTACCAAGCTTTCGGCAAACTTTGCTTCCATTTTAAAGGCTAAAATATTACAAGAAAGGAAACCAGGTCAAAAATTTACCCCCATTAACCTAGCAGAACCATTTTGGAAATTTGAATTTTTGATTATGCCATAATTTGTCGCTAATTTATTACCATAATTAAAAATTTGTCGCTCGTCGTTTAAAAAAACCCATGGTTCTGCTAGGTTGATATTAAGCTAGCAGAACCACTTTTTATCTATCAACTCTTAGAAAAAACTGATATTACCATAATTTGTCGCAAATTAATCGCTCTTTTATTACCATAATTAAAAATTTTTCGCTCGTCGCTTTTTCAAAAAAATCCAAGAATTTGCTAAGCTTATACGTTTTACATCTGCCGATGCATTTCTTATTAATTTTTTGGGCAAAAATACTAATATTACCAGAGCTTGTTGCTAATTTATCATCATAATTAAAAATTGGTCGCTCGTTGTTTTTTTAATCCACTTTATTCATAAATCTGGCGCATCACTTTGTTCTAACAACAAATACTACTATAATTCATAGCTAATGTAATTTGTTAGATTTAGTGTAATAAAGGGTACAAAGTGGATTTTTTAACACATGCTATGAATTAATTTGACCTGACGATATCCCGCTTGTCGATCACGTCAAATATTCATGACTTATTAAGTCATTGTAAAGGATACCAGTTTATAAGGTTTGTAAATTCACCAAAATATGTAAATTCAATATATTTTTTCGAACATACGAAAGTATGTAGATTGTCAAAATGGTTTATTATAATAAAAACAAATATAAATAAAAAATATTTAATGAAAATTTAAAATAACATAAAATTTCTGACATAAACATAACGAAAACAATGAAATTTGTTTAATTTTCTAGCACGCAGGAACGCATGCGCATTTCAAGATCAGTTTGCCTTCTAATTTATCGAGAAGGGCAAGGAAAATCATTGAAAAAGCTATACAGTGTTGAAAAAATGGCTTCTTCAATTATTTTCCTTGCCCTTCTCGATAAATTAACCAATGATCTGTTTTAACAAAGAGAAATTATTAAAAATTAGAAAAAAAAACAAGTATTAGTTCCTAATTTTACTAACCTAAAATCTAACAAATTAAATTAGCTATGAATTATTTATAGTAGTATTTGTTAGTACAAAGTGAATCGCCAGATTTATGAATGAACTTATGGATATAAAAAAAACAACGAGCGACCAATTTTTAATTATGATGATAAATTAGCAACAAGTTATGGTAGTATTTGTATTTTTGCCCAAAAGGTTAATATGAAGTGCATCGGCAGTTGTAAACTCGTATAAGCTTAGCAAATTCTTGGATTTTTTTGAAAAAGCGACGAGCGAAAAAATTTTAATTATGGTAATAAAAGAGCGATAAATTAGCGACAAATTATGGTAATATCAGTTTTTTCTAAAAGTTGATAGATAAAAAGTGGTTCTGCTAGCTTAATATCAACCTAGCAGAACCATGTTTTTTTTAAAACGACGAGCGACAAATTTTTAATTATGGTAATAAATTAGCGACTAATTATGGCATGATCAAAAATTCAAATTTCCGAAATGGTTCTGCTAGGTTAATGGGGGTCAAATTTTTTTTAATTTAATTAGAAAATATGAACGTACTTGTAAGTGAGTTTATAAACTAAAACTAAAGTAACACAAAAATACAAGAAAACAATTCATTTTTTAAAAACAATTTTTAAAGTTGGTGTTATGAATTCATTATGAGAACCATGGTTGTTTCGCCATCAGAAGAGAGCATTAAAATTATCGGAAACCAGTAAACAATGGGCGCACATTCATAGAATTATATTTATAATGATAGTCTACAAATATTTACTTCAGACCCCATGTCAACAAACCTCAGATCGTTGAATGGTTAAGAAAAAGAAAGATTGTTTGTAGTTAGTTCAGTTGAATAGACCTCCTGTACGATACGCAGTTGATGAAATTGCAGCAGCAAAAGAAATTAATGTGTTGCGCCTTCCTCCCTATCACTGTGAGCTCAATCCAATTGAGCTAATTTGGGCGCAAGTTAAAGGAGATGTAGCGCGGAAAAATACAACTTTTGAGTTGAACGATATTTGGAAACTACTGGAAAACTCTATAAAACAAGTAAGTGCTGACAATTGGGAAAAATGTATTAAGCATGTAGTAGAAGAAGAAAAGAAAATGTGGGAAATGGATAATATTCTACAAGTGACATTAGATGGACAACCCCTATTTACAGACGTAACACCTGTAACATTTATCGTTAACAACAGTAGTTCCGATAGCGATGAAAGTCTGTGTGAGTAACTGTTTTAAGATTTTGTAATCACATAAATAAATTTAAGAGGTTGTAATAAATTATTTTTCATTTTGACAAAAACTAATATTTTTACTTGAAGTTTGGTGAAAACTTAACATAATTTTTTTGTTAAAAAATATTCTAAACTTTCTGAAATATTCAGGTTAATTTGATGTCACTATCAATAACTTTTTTAGCCATTAAAATCTGTTGGTTTGATTATGCCAAATAAAGTAATTTGTCAATATACATATAACTACTTAAAAATGTAGTTTTATCTTACCCCTTTTATTAAACCCAGAACCACGCAAGAATTATTGACCAGTTTCTCGGCGATTACAAATCCATTTTACTTGAAGTAAGGTTCTAATTCCTATCGATAATTGTAAAAACTGAAATTTCGCCTTTTGAAATACGATTCCATCTTGTGGTATGTCGACTGAAGGTCTTGAAAAATAATTTGTTTACGAGGGGTGTTGAGAAATTACTATTAATGTCTATTGTATGTGAAATTGTTATTTTTGGTGCTATTCAAAAAAATATGCAAAGAAAATGTCCATCCATCAATAACAAAAAGATTGTGGAAATTAACAGTGATATGACCATTAATTGTTGACAGCCGCCACCTGTCATTTGTAAATTTATTATGGGATGTCGAAATAAATCAGTAGTCAAGCAACACTCCAAAACCTCTCACGTCAGGTAGACTACACTCATGTCTGATTTATTGTTATAATTTTATAAATAAATAGAAGATACTTCAAAAAAAATACGATCAAGTGTATGGACTTCAACCTCTCACATTGAGGCCCGACTTGATGGAAATAATTTGCATCCCCACTAAGCTGTTCTTGCTTATTTGTAAATTTGGTTATTATAAAAATAATGTTTGTCTTGTCAAAAAACAACAAAACTCTCAGTATTTGTTATTTTCAAAGTCAAAACATTAATCAAAAGAACAATCACCTTCATTACCTGATTGGACAATTTTCACTCAGTAAAATTTACACATATTTAATACATTAATACTAATTTTTTAATCTTGCATCACTTTTGTGTTGGGCACATCGTGATTTCAAATTCTGAGACGTCATTCCAACATATTTTTTAGCACAATCTTTGCAAGGAATACTAAAGACTATATTTTTTTTCATTAATAACTGTTTTCTCCATTCACGGTGAAAGCAGCCAAAAACAAATATTAATGATATCTTACTAAAGAGAACTCTTTCATACTTTACCAAACTTTTGGAAAACTTTGCTCCCATTTCCAAGGCTAAGGATATTACACTAAAGGAGCTAGGACGAAACACTGAATTTAATTAAATATTATTAAAATTACTTGTGAGTTAGATTAAAATTTAAAACCAAAGTAGTTAACACAAAAATGCAAGAAAACACCTCATTTTTAAAATTTAAGTTAATGCTATGAATTCATTATGATAACTAAATCATAAATCTATTTTATTATTGGTATATACTAAAATTGTTTTGCCGATTATGACAACATTTTAACATTCGGTCTTTTTCAGGGCCACAACTCGTTAATCTCAAAAATCATCACAGTGCACAGTTGCACCATACTTTTAGCCATTAATACTCTAAATGTATAACTGAGTTATAATGTGCATATGAGTTTTCTGAGAAAAATCATGAAGTTTATGATTTAAAAAAAGTGCCATCTTGCGATCGTAGTAAGAACCACCAATATTTCGCTTTTAGCACGTAGAAAAAAGTCAAATTTTAGAAAAATAGTTATTTATTATACAAGGGAAAAAAGTATTAGATATTAGCCCGAGGTTACGTTTTCACACAAATAACCGAGAGCTAAAATCTCCCGTGTATAATACACTATTTTTTTCTGTGACGGGAAAAATGACGATATAATGAAAAAAATATCACTTTTCATGTAAGTACTTTTTTCCCGCATACATAAATATTCACTTTTTTCCTGGGGAAAAAAGTAATTTCATAAAAAGTGATATTTTGTTTCCTGACAACAGTGTTAAAATGTCAAACTTTTCTCTCGTCACAGAAAAAACTTATTTTTTGTCATTTAAATTAGTGTTACAGTAGTCATTTTTCAGACTTCGGAATAATTTTAACCAATTTCTCTCGACCACTTACCCCAATAGCCACAATAGTTTTTAATTTTTATGTTTATTGAAAGATCGTAAGTTAAGCTAAATGCCATAATTTCGGAGTTATAGATACATTTACATTATCTCCGCAGAAGTTAAGATAATACATTTAGATGGCTATGACTGCTACAATAACAACTTTGACGTTTTAATAAATTACTATTGTTGGTGTTTATTGAAAGTCTCAATTGATCGTATATCTGAAAAAGAACGAATTGAGATTTTCATTATATTAGGATATGGTGACATGCGTAGGAGTCAACAAGAAACGTGTAATATCTTTAATAATTTATATCCTAACCAAAATTCCATAACAAGATCTACTGTCAGTGAATTAGTAAACAATTTTAACGAAACTGGTTCAGTAAAAGATTTATCCAAATCAGAGCGCAGAAAAACTGCATCACCTTAAAACAAATCTTCAGATGTTTGTGCCCTGTTAGAAGACGATCCACACTTGAGTATCCAGGTAACTTGATATTTCGCAAACATCGGCAATGAAAATTTCACCATTCACATTCACATTCACATTCACATTCACATTCACATTCACATTCACATTCACATTCACATTCACATTCACATTCACATTCACATTCACATTCACATTCACATTCACATTCACATTCACATTCACATTCACATTCACATTCACATTCACATTCACATTCACATTCACATTCACATTCACATTCACATTCACATTCACATTCACATTCACATTCACATTCACATTCACATTCACATTCACATTCACATTCACATTCACATTCACATTCACATTCACATTCACATTCACATTCACATTCACATTCACATTCCATTTTCACAAAATAAGATTAGAGTTGTCAGATGATGATTTCGATAGACGTGAAGAGTTTGCAGACATAATTATGGAAAAATGTTACAATCAGACCGATCCATGTTTTTTAAGTAATGTTATGTTTTGCAATGAGGCCACTTTTTTTATTAGTGGATACGTAAATCGGCATAATAGTAGATACGGGTCACGTAACAATTCTCGTTGGATGCCTGAATCCCACACCCAATATCCACAAAAACTGAATGTATGGGCTGGAATAATAGGCGACAAAATAATTGGTCCCCTTTTCAATTGAGGGAAACTTAAATGGTCCGGCGTATTTAGATTCATTGGAAAATAGTATTATACCTGAATTGTCTCGGTTATTTCCAAATCCAAGTAAGTATTTTCAATTACATTTTAATGTAGAAATTTCATTATTCGAAACTTTCAGGCAATAACATTATCCCAAACGACAATATTTGGCTGCAACAAGATGGTGCTCCACCTCACTAGACGCTTGTGGTGAGGCAATACCTAAATAATGTGTTTCCTAGAAGATGGATTTTAAGGCGTGATTTTATCGAATGGCCACCGCGATCACCCGACATGAATCCTTTAGACTATTTCATGTGGGGTCACTTAAAAAACATTGTTTATAAAACAGAACCTGCCAATATTCAGGAATTAAAAGATAGGATCACCACAGAGATAAGAAGAATTGAGCAGTCAGGGATGTTGCAAAATGTATTGCAAAGTTTTAAAAATCGCATTGCTTGTTGTATTGAAGTAAATGGACATCATTTTGAACATCTGCTGTAATCGCCTTTACTATATGCTTTCTAAAATCCCTAATTTTTCTACTACTCAAATGTGGACTTACTTCCGACATGAAACAAACATTTAAAGATTTATCTTCAGTTGCTGTAGGTTTTCTGCGCCATGATTTGGATAAATCTTTTACTGTACCAGAGTCGCTAAACGTTTTACTAATTCACTGACAGTAGACCTTGTTACGATATTTCTATCAGGATATAAATTATTCAAATTAAACAAGTTTATTCAATAATGTATTATTTTAACTTCGGCGAAGATAATGTAAATGTAGTTATAACTCCGAAGTTATGGCATTTAGATAAAGGGAACATTACTTGAAAAATATTCAGTATTTCTTAAGGATTTCAAATATTCAGGGTGGTCCATTTGAAATGACAAAGTTCATTATTATTCTGGAAAAAGGAAAGATCTGACAACAATGTAAATACCACCATAATATCTGACGCATCAGAAGACCCTTTCACACCAAAATCTATAAAAATCGTGCAATCCGTTTCGGAGATAATTGAGGCGTTCCATACTGAAAACTCACTCTGTATAAATTAGATGGAGAGGGGGAACGGTTATAACACATAGCTCCATATTATTTCACGAGGGTTCCTTCGTATTATCTGATGAAAATTGTTAAATGATCTGCTTGTAGTCTGTATTTCTCAAGTAACCTTTTTATTCGCATAAAAGAATATGAATTACATCAAATATCCAAAATCGTAGCTTATTAAGACGGGAAAGGCAATAGATTATGAATAAAGTTGTATCCAAAGAATTGCATTTTATCAATGGGTTGTGATACCCGTAAGCCAGGCCACACATCAAGGAAACTAGAAACGTGAAATATGAAATCTGAAACATGAAATATGAAATACGAAACAAAAAGTTTGTCGATGAAGCGATGCACAAACCCGAATCAAATTAAACTATTTTGTTTCAGTTAGCAATGGACATCGATGATAGTTTGGACGACGCAGTAGTTGGGGTTGTAACCACATTATTATTATCAAAACACAAAAATAAACCAAAAAGAAAGAAACGACGTTACTGGGTACATACGTATAACCATATAAATGTTAAACATGGTTCTTATATATTTCTCCAACTTGTAATTATAAAGAATCTCATGTTTTTCAATAACTGACACAAACACTACATTAAATTTTTCGTCGCCTTTCATTTTTGAAACTGATCAAATATTGCATGCAACGCGAAATAACGAGCAACAAGAAACAAAAATATAAAACAGAACCTATTTCATGTAAACGCGTTTCACAGGATTTGCTTCGCTATGACGTCACATGAAACACATTTCGCTTATGTGCGTATTCAATGTGTACGGCAATGTGTACTTATTTTATGAAACGTGTTTCATGTTTCTTGTTTCACATTTCATGTTTCATGTTTCCTTGATGTGTGGCCGGCCTAATAACTTTTTCTGTAATGTTGTTAATAGCAGAATTTCTTCTCTTTCTTTGGTGACTCGAAATTTATCAGATTTGATAGTTAATAGTCCCAATTATGTGATTTGTTTCTGTATCGACCAATTACCGCAAATGAGATTCCTAATACCATTTTCTCTATGATGAACTCAAGTTATACGGATTATTATGATTAAACAGATTTATTTTCTAGAGGACCATTTCATAGATCTAATTTTAGCACCTTTGAGTTAATTTTTTAAATACTTATTTTTAAAAGAAAAAGTGAGATTGATTCAGTAAAATATCGTTCCATTCTATATTATTGATAAGGTATTTGAAATTAATGCTAAAAAACCGATCACATACGCTTCTGAAGCTCAAACTTTTTAAGTAACCGATTTTTTTTATTCAACTTATACTACGTCAACCACTAATATTGTATTTACATAAATGGTAACAGTGAAATTACAAATTGTACATGTTTATGTCTTTTAAAAAACTCAAGGAATCATTCATTTGGTCTCTGAGAGCTAACTGTAAGCTGTTGGGAATCCTAAGTTGTCTTCGCTGGTTTGCAAACTGGTGATATTCTACTATAACATGTTTGATGGACATATTTTTATTACATTGAGGCGGGTCTTCTTTGCTAATCTAGTATGGTTTCTTATTGTGGGAAAACTACTCACTCTCATAGGGTTTCTGTTTTACAACAAAAAAAAGGCTAAAATAATATTTGGTTAATATTTTCCCTACTTTATTAGAAAAGGCTAGAAGATCCACATACCTCTGTAACTTTTACCTGATATTTCAAATGCAAAGTACGGAAAGCAATACCATAAATTCATGAATTGTAGGAAAAAGCAAGATAAAATCATTTTCAGAAAATATATTGTTGGGATATTTATCTTAAAAAAGGTAGTTGTAGAAAAAGTATTGTGTATAACATTTTCACTGAGTTACTTCTCTCTCGAGTGTTGAAGTTTGTGCACTAGCCCTTCTTCGGGAAAATTGTAACTTTGCGCCCTTGTTGTACAACCTACTAATCGCGATACCTTCAATTCACCACGCAATGACTTCATAATTAATTTAAACTACACTCGTATTCATGTAATGGCTGGTCAACAACGACAAAAATGGAGATAACTTAGATTATATTATAATCATGTATGTTTTTTTTCCAGGTAAGTGCTGAACATCTATTTTCTAGGTGAGTAGTGTTCTTTCAAAATATTTTTAATTTAACTCACATCAACCACATGGCTATTTTGTGATAGCGTAGGTATACTTGGGTTTTTATATCTATTATTCATCCGAATGCATATTATTCATTTGAATTCATAGTATCGTCTTCATAGTAATCCAATCATCATTATATTTTTTAAATACTTGTATGAACTGACAAAATGGAGCAGAACTGAACAGAACTGAATGACAAATGGCGACCAAACCCCTCCTTAGTATAGAGCAGTTATCGAAAATAATTGATTCGACAATTTCTTTGAGCGGACTTTTTGAATGATCAATTAATGGTACTGTCTTGACAAATCATGTATGGAAACAAAGTTCGAACTGACAGATATATCAACAATAGCTCTATATTACATGTATGGGTATATCAATAACGGGTAGCTTCTTTCAACATATTGAATAATTTATGAAGCAGAATGTAAGGATTATCACCTTTTCTAAATAAGTTATACTTATTGTTGAGTAAGAGCCATACTTTTAAACATTATTTTAAAAGCATCCTTAATTGACTTTGTCGTTCATTGACGTACTCGTATGTGCTTCTGATAGCCCCTTTTAGTCCCCTAGGTATGTCCATCTTATCCAAGCATCTCCAGATTTCTGTTCGTTCTACTGTGTCGAAGGCTGCTCTTAGGTCAATAAATGTTAGAAACGTTTCTTCTCTTTCTTCTAGTTTTCTTTCTATAAGGTTTCTTATTATAAATATATTATTATTAGTTTGTCTGTCTGGTCTGAATGATGCCTGTTCTTCTTCCAATTTATATTCTACATATTCTCTTAGTCTCTTTTCCGGACTTCTGGTGTATAGCTTATAATCCGTTTGTGCTAGGCATATGGCTCTATAATTATCACATTTCAACTAGTCCCCTTTTTGATATATTGGTATTATCAAGTTATTTTCCCACTCTCTAGGTATTCTTTGTGCTTTCCATGCCCTGTCTTCCAAACATTGATAATTTCATTTGTCAATAATTTCATCCCTCGAAATTCATCTGATTAATAAGCCACGTGTGGTATCAATTTGATAAACTCCATTGAAGATATTCACTTCGGTTCTTAATATAGCTTTGGGATTAAGGACTTCTCTATCTACTTTGGAAACTTCATTTGCAATATTTTGGCTGATATTAAGAGGCTCCAGTTTCTTATTGCGGGTTTCCAACATTTTTTCCTTACTTCGTTTATGATCCACGGCACATCCTTCCTTTGATTATTCACCTTCACATAAATCACATTCGCACTGAGAAATTTGATCACATCCCATACATTTTTTAGTCGAAACGTCACCAATATTTTGTATGTATGTAGTATTTCCATCTTCTGAGAATGACTTCAAACAGTAAACTACGACCTTCCTTATACCGTCCTAATTCCGAATTCCTACTGGATCCTAAGACTCTGGTGAAGGTGTATACGGTCGCAAACCTAGAACAGAAACACTAGGATCCTATGCAACTGTATTTCGTTTGTGGAGATAATGGAGAAAGCCAATCTCACACATAAAAGAATAAAAATTTTCTCGGACAGACAAGGTGCTACATAAGCACTTAGTTCTTACCGTGTAACGTCAAAATTGGTATCAAACTGCCAAACAAACTCTCAATAGGAAGACTCAACAAACAGTCTGTGATCTGAATCCCTGGCCATTCCAGATGGCAGCGAAAGAGTAGACTTCCTTGGAAGGAAGGGTGCCGCAGGTGATTTTATTGGACCAGAACCTGCAATTGGCATCTCATTAAGTTTCACCAAAAAACAGTAAATAAATAGACAGCAAGAAGAGTTTTCGACTTCTGGCATAATTTACCGGGATTGCTCCATTCAAAGACTTTTGTACATCTATCGAAGAATATCTCCAAACTAGTGCTGGACCATATAAGGCATGTTTTACGGTGTCTAACAGGCCATTTAATAGGCCAGTGTTGTCTGCATCATCATATTGTAAGACTTGGACTGACGTGCCGTCTTTGTCTCGAAGATGATGAAACTGCAGAGCATATTCTTTGTGCCTGCCCCGCAGCGGCTCGAATCAGGTATCTGTTGTTTGGCAGGGTTTCTCTCTCTCTCTCTCGCCCTCACACCAGAAATATCATTCACCAAATAAACTTATCGGCTTTGTAAGTCGCAGTGGAGGGCGAATAGACCTTTTCGGAATGACGTCTCTGACGGCCATCTTGTTCTGGAGGGACATGTCATATTCTATTTAGGTTTCATTGTTTACTAGTAAACAACGGATGATAGCTATACTTTAATTAGTAATAAGCTCTTAAAATTATCTAAAATGCTATCGTTTTGTAGTGTTTATAAGTGTGCGGGGGAGCAAGAGATAAGGTATATTTTTTTCAATTACCGGCTGTTTTAACAAAGCGAGGTGACTATTTAACTGATCTCTCTGTGCAACGGCGCGATGCTTGGATTAGTGCTTTAAAACGGGGCCTCTCTAGTGTTCTCGACATTTCATCGAAGGTTAGTTAGTGCCTTAGAGGAAAAATGCATCCTGGACTGGATTCCCACGCAAAATAGGGGCAACACCACTAGTAGGAAACCATATGAGTCTGCAGATTTCAGATATGAGAGATTTGAAAGAAGGAAACGGAAGAAAGTTGCAATAGAGGGAGGTATTAGATTTAAAAATAAGGGTTTGCACCTGAATCTGTTTTTGGGTTTGCACATACTCTTCTGTTGATTGCTTTTTTCGTCGTCTGACATTTTAATTCTTATTTAATTCAATTCAGAGACAGTTTACTGACTGCGCCATGTGTTATTTGTAAAGTTTTTATTATTTAAATTTGACGTCCATTTATTCAGATTCACTGTATATATTTCACTAAGAAATCAATAAACGTTAGATTTTTACTGAACCCCGTCTCTGACTGAACTCACTTACCTGATTATAGGGCTCATCCCTTATAGCACCAATCCACATATTATGTCATTAATTTGTATCGCCAAAAGTTAGATTTGCCTACTTGAAAGCAGTTGTAAGTGGAATGCATGGAAAAACATGAACTGTAAAAAATCAACAGCTTGTATCAAATTCGTTAGATTATTCTATCACGAAGAAAGAGGACAATTAGACGGAGAGTGAAAGTGAGGCACCTACATTAACGCGCCGTGCAGCTCCACCACTGTTTGTAACATGGTTGTGATGACGTAAGGCTCAAAAATGTTGAAAACTCTACCACATATTTATAGTACTCATCGTTGCCCAAAAAATAGTCCGCTAGACTACGTCTAACTATACCTTGTTTTTAAACTAAGAGGAGCGATTTGAATTTAAGTTGGCATTTCTGCTGCCTAGTGATTAGTCAGATTGCCTCCCGTTTCACAAATCACTTTTGATACAACTGACAACGACATTTTTGTTAGTTTTATGTTTATTTATATAAAAATATTAATTAGTTCAATCTTTACTACCACTTTTTTGAGTTTGTTGTTTATTGTTTTATTTTCAACAAAGTATTATATTCCAACCAAGTCATTCACTATTTTTACAGTACAATATTATGGTATTCTTCGATATCAAAACTTCTGTTTACATTTAGCTTGTGCTCTACCTACGCCTCAAGCGTTATTAAAGAACAACTTAAACATGCAATTGCATTTTCTATATACTTATTTATCCTCAAATTATTAACATATTTTACATAAACTACTTATTATAACCGTATATTTTTTTCACAATAATGTCACATTCGGTTACTATTTTCGCCATGGCATGTGGACAATGATGATTCGATATTTAGACATGTCTTGATCCTCATTGGCTACGACAACTGCGAGCAGCAGTACAATACATATTTCTCGTGATTGCCAATTAGTTCAAAAAGTCTGAACACGACGCTTTCGCAACACCCTCCCAATCTAGTAACTTTTAGTGGTGTGATTGAGATTTTTTTAAACGCTCCTCTTAGTTTAAAAACAAGGTATATAACAATAGGGAAGTTGAGTAATTCATGTATTCATTCATATATTTGGGTTGTGCCCATCAGCCCATGCACTTGAACTGAATCTTTGTACCATTTCCCATGTTATCTACTTCAATTCCAGAAGCTTCGTGTCTTCTACGAAGGCCACTAGTTTGACTGGGGGGATTTTCAGTAGTTGTGATTGTTGTATTATTTCCTCTCCAAAGTGCTTCCGTCTAAGTACTCGTAAGTTCACGCAGAAGCAGAGTATGTGAGTAGGTGTTTCATCATCAAGTTCACATTTTCTGCACATAGGTTCCCTAACTTTGCCCATTTTGTATAGATGTTTCCTCAGGGTGCAGTGTCCAGTCACCAGGTCAGTAACTGTCTTCAAATGGCTCTTACCCAGTTTCAGTAGCCTGGTTGAGAGTTCCTTGTCTACATTGTTCAGTAAACTCTTTGTATGGAGGTGCCCTTGTGTCAACCTCCATTTGAGTTGGTTTTCCCTATCTAGCCAGTTCCCGATTTCCCCTCTTATGCAATCTTTTGTAATTCCACCAAACGATTCCAGACCTATGGTCCCCCATTTCACTACCTGCAATCCCCTCATGTGCCGGCACCCATATTAGAGACACTTTGTTGTCTGTTAGGGGATTATTTGCAGTTTTCTACCAGTCTGGACCTAGTTTTTGGATTACAGATAGCTTTAAGCAGAGCCTGGCTGTCAGTGAATATTTTAATTTTTTGTCCGGTATATCCTCTTCTGATGTTTTCATCAATACAGGCTATAGCGGCAATCGTCTCTGCTTGGAACACAATCGTATGTCAACCAGGGCTCAAGAACATTCTCTTTCTAGGTCCTTTTATTCCAGCCCCAGTGCCATGGTCTGTTTTGGAGCCATGGGTGAACCAGATGATTTCTCCAGAATTACCTGGGTGCATCACCTGTTCCCTAGATGGGATGATGATATTCACTCGCTCAGTGAATACATTTTCGGGTGTCATGCTATCAAAACTCATGTGAAATATGGGTTCGTCTAGTAATGCCCCAGTTATATCAGTGTGTCCCTCTCTAACATTGTTCGGGGACCATAAGTCTCCCGATTTCAGCCTAAGAATTGCCATCATTGCCTTCTCGCTTATAAAAAGTTCCAAAGGAGGAAGTCCAATAAAGGTTTTTATTGATGCCGTCCCCGTGCTGTTCATTCCCCCGGTAATACCAAGAAGGGCTTGTATTTGGATTGCAGTTAACCACCTCAGGTCGTATTTCCCAGGTTTTGCCCATAACTCTTCTGCATTGCCAGAAAAACCTAGTCGCCCTGGTAGTAATTTTTTCCAGGCGTGCCTTCCAAATCAGTTTGGAATCGAGGGTCTCTCCCAGATATTTAACTTCTTTGGATATTTATAGTTCTTCTACTAACAACAGTACACTTCCCTGCGGAAGAACTCTTCAATTCGTAAAAGCAGCTAGTTTGGTTTTTTGTGGATTAACTGAAAGGTCCTCTTTAACGCACGATTCCTCCACAATTCGCAGTGCTTCCTGTAGGAGATTCATAACCACCTCTGGGAATTTCCCATTGGTAACAATCACTATGTCGTCCGCAAAGCCCTGCGTACATATGCCTTGATCATTCAACTTACAGATCAAGTCATCCACAACTAGGTTCCACAAAAGTGGTGAAAGTACTACAGTTGTCCTAACGGTGTATGTTTCATCATGCATATGTGCTGTTATTCTCCTATGCTCGAGCATGGATCCTATCCATTTGCATGTGGTACTGTTAATCCCTCTGTTTTTAAGGGCTCTGTTAATTGATGAGATCGATGTGTTGTCAAAAGCACCTTCGATGTCTAGAAATGCTGCAAGGGCTACTTCCTTATGATTCAGGCTCCTTTCGAGACCTGAGACCAAATTATGCAGGGCAGCTTCACCTGATTTCCCTGCTTGATAAGCCCATTGTAGTCTATGTAGAGGGATGCTCTTAAGCGCTCCTTCTTTTAAGTACATTTGTAAGACTTTTTCCATGGTTTTCACCATGAATGATGTCAGGCTGATTGGTCGGTAGGATTTAGCCTGGGTGTACGTTTCTTTTCCTGGTTTAAGAATAAACACCAGCTCTCCATGCAATTGGTACATTCCCTAGAGCATGGCTGCTTCGAAGTATCAGAACTAAAGGACACATTATGATGTCTAGTCCTTCTTGCAGAAGCTTGGGGAATATGCCATCTCGTCCTAGAGTTTTGTAAGGGTCAAATGAGTTTCTATCTGATAGATGGGATCTGAAGATCTTATTCGGAGTTCACAGTCCTCTTTGGTTGCCTTCGTTTCGGAAACGGGACCGTTGTCATAGCTTGACTCGATCTAATAATGTTAACTGAAAATTGAATAGATGAGGATTTTACTTGATGAAGATCCATACTAAACGATGAAATAAAACAATTTAATTTGTTTAAATCTTCATTATAATTTGAATTAACGTTCAATTCAAACTTCGCTAACACTTTCGCTTTATCCATCAGTAGCTTTATCAAACGAGAACTCGTTTGATAATGCGAAAGTGTTAGCGAAACGTGTCACAAGTTTGAATTGAACGTTAGTTCAAATTATAATGAAGATTTAAACAAAAATTGTTTTATTTCATCATTCAGTATGGATCTTCATCAAGGAAAAGCCTCATCTATCCAATTTTCAGTTAACATTTTTTAAATTGATATATTCTTAATGGGATGTTCATAGTCAAGGTTCAATCACTAAATCCTACAACCCTCGTACTACTATATTTCTCTCTTGGACTATACCTTGAGAGAGATAACCACAGATGCAATTAGATATATGACAGAAATACAATTTTCAAAAAACTAAACAGTTGCTATTAATGTAAATATATAAATGGTGAACATGGGTATAACAAAAATATTTTATTCAACAATAACATTACATACAAGCCCCGAAAGTATAATTGTAAATTGATTGATGTTACGCGATGCTCTGCAATGTCGAATTCGTGTAGAGCAGCTCCCAAGTTGTACAAGATAAATAGCTAATAGCAATTTGCTTGTAATAATATTAGTTCACAAAGTTATTTGAGCAATTAATCAAAGCATTTAATACATATTTTGAATTGCTTGTGAATGATTTTTGCATGTGTTAAGTCCAGTTGCCGTTTTGTAGTTGATCACATATGCGTCCAATTAAACTGCATTAATGATATATACGGATAATGACAATGGGGTTAGGTTCAATGCATATTTTAATGAAAGCACGATCGTAGTAGTTTGATTAAATTCTGATTGTCATAAAATGGTCATGTCATAGAAATATTTAGTTATGTAGATCAGAGAAAATAGGGTCATCAAAGAAAATATATACATTAGCGATCGTACAATGTAATGTTTAATTAATTATATCAATCATACTGCTTCAATCGATTTTAAATTCAATTTTATCTGGAGCAAATTACAATATCATCACGCCAACAGCATACGCTTATGTGAGATTGTGAATACTGTTTCCTATAATGGTTCAAAATTTGCAAAGTGATTGTTTCATGTATCTACAAACAATATAATATAATTTGTTGACAGTTTAAAGTATACAGGGTACACCAACGTACTACAATCGGCATTGGTTTTATTCTGTTATATTTTTGAACTTTCTCAACTGGTAATGCATAAAAAGATCAGTGCATGCAGTTCTTAATAAAAAGGGTTATTCAAAAATCTATGTCGATTTTATATAATGAAAAAATCATAAAATAAAGTTTTCTGAATAAAAATAATTTTTTATTTGGCTTAATGTTAGCGGTATCATCGTAACAAAGCATTTAACGGGTATTTAACGTTTTCTTCATTCTAAACGTATCACAATTACCCTACGATACTCGCCGCCACATGAGCGCATACACCTAGGACTTGTACCAACTTTGCATGCGCAGTACATTTTCAATATAGGATCAGTATTTTCTTCAAATGGTGGTACTAAATAAGAAATAAAGAGGGAATGTTTAACCGCTAGGGTGAATTGTGAATATATTTTGGCCATAATTAAACCTGGTTCTTTATGAACTTGTAATAAATGTTTATTAAATCCATCTCTCTCAGATGTATCTTAAATGTAGGAAGAAGAAAGTTTGACCTAATATGTACCAACAATTTTTGTTCCAATGTAATCTAGTGACATTGCATATTAACTATTTTCTGAATCAATCCACTGACCCCCTACCGCGACTTTGAAGTTTTGCTCTATTAATTCTTGTCTGAAGTGGATTTTTGCCTTGCCGAACTATATCCAACACCCTCTCACCCAATTCATTGTTCGCATTCTGCATATGTATTCTCTCCCGGAAAGAATATATTATACACCGGCAATTTTTATAATGTCGGACAAATAGGAGTTAAATATATTATATTAGAAAATAAGATTGGGAAAATACTTTTTTTTCTGTAGACCCTATAGTGAAGCGTTCAAAGCTTCTAACTGGTGAATCAATACGCCTCAAGGTTCGGAGTTGGTATCAAAGTTGATTATACAAAAAGTGAATGATATCTTTGAAAAATTTTATATTGAAAAATCTACTTTAACACTCTGTCTCAAAATTAAATACGACAACTACTTTTAACATATAGTATATACAAAGTGGCAAACAAATATTTAAACACTAACATTTTCCAACACACTCCCACCTTCTGCCATGCTTCCAAGTGGCACATCTTCGCAGGAAAATCTATGACTTAAATCTCGACGGGGGTTCCACTTGTCTTCCAAATCTTGCTACAATTGGGGTTTTGCTTTTCCTAACGGTAGTTGTTTCTATTTCCTTCATTGTTCAGTTTTCTTTAGAAGTATTAGACTTAGGATGTTTTTCCTCAATATTCAACTATTATGAGTGTCTCAGCACTCATAGAAATATCTTCTTCGGTCTCGATTTCATGCATGAGAGTATAGTCTTTGAATGGGTCTTATCAGAGAACCCGTGATGTTCGAACTTTCACCAGACGAAATTTCAAATCTTTTCCGGAAAAATATCTTCTACTATACCCAAAGGCCAATCAATTCTCTTCAAATGCTCGTTTTCGATAAACACAATTTGTCCTTCAATAACTTTACTGGATGTTTTTCTTTTCATGTGCAAATCTAGCTGGCTAAGATATTCCTCTCTAAATATTTCTCTTAAATTCATTCCTATCTTCTGAATGTATCTCAGATGCCATTTAAGAGAGGCGAGGTGAGGTGAGGTGTTCCCATTTCCTTGACTCCTTGAAGAAACATAGAACAACTAATTCATTTTTCGTGTCTATAATATAGGTGAAGGGCCGTGAACTTATTACAGATTCACATTCGCATATAACTGAAAAAAGGTCAGACAAGCCATTCCAAGTTGTTTCTTTAACAGCTGTTTCAATTTGCCTATCAGACGCTCCCAGACGCCAACAAAATTCTTACCATTATCGGAATAAACAACAGATGGTCTTCCTCTTCTGGCAATCAACCTCCCAAACGCTAATAAAAACATTTCAGTGTACAAGCTGGAAACGAGCTCGAGACAAACTGCTCTATATATCGAGCAAGTGAATAAACATCTCCGTCAATTTCAGAAAGGCGGGACCAGCCAAATCAACTCCTACTATTTCAAATACTGCAGCATCTCTCACTCGGTCTTTTGGTAAAGTAACAGTATCTGCATCAAACTTTCTACTACAATGTCTACGACACACATTTGTCAATTACTCTCTTAATATTTACTTAATTACAGTTACTTGTAAATAATTGTCATATCAGTAAAGCGTGATCTATAGACGTCAAAAAAATAATAGTTCAATACTATTAAACGCTTTACAAAATTAGAAAAATTAATTTCCAAAGAGCAGACCGTCCACTAAGAAGCAACAACTACTTCTCGGGCTATATGCCCCGACAGACATTGAATTACACTTCTAAAGTAAACGGGGTTGGTATATCTGTTAAGATAGAACCAACCATTCTGGTTTGCGATTAGAAGGAATAACATCACTTGTGGACCGGTTTCGGCGTTTTTGCGCCTCATCAGCATAAGGTAGATGCTATTCGACCAGAAGCTCTGAGAGCCTAATCCTGGTCTAGAGACTACGTTGATACCACACCAATACATTAGCCTTAGTAAAGGAAATGTTAAGAGTGCGATATCAGCGACATCTATACATCTAATCACAAACCAGAATTCTATATCGACAAAAAACCATCTCGGTTTTGTAGGTATTTACTGATATGACAATTATTTACAGGTAACTGTAATTTATTTTCTCTGTATTTCTAATATAAATAATTCCATCCAGTTTTTAGTGCTATGAAATTTGTGGTAATAAAACCATACTTATTTATTATCGTGTGATCGTAGAAAAACTCTGATGATTCGAGCAGGGAGCTCTTTGCCGATTTCGATAAATTGTAGCACGTTTCGCGAAATACACAAATAGCTATTCCTTAGCGTCAATTCCTTGGTCGTTCTTGAAATTAAACCTTATTCAACTGCTGTCATAAATACTTTAAATTCAATCATTTTCAAATATACTATACCTTTTTTATTACAGAAAAAATTATCGTTATCGACATTTGGTTATAAACAGGGCTTCTCTTTTAAAAACAGTACATTGCTTGATGACATATTTACTTAATTACAAAGTAATTTATGTATTATGTAGTAGTGGTACCTACGATTTTCCATTATTATTTCTCCTTACAAGAAATTTACTTAGTAATAGTTTTATCAACCAAAGGCATATGGCATATATCAAAAACCAAGCAAACCAACTATGTCAATTTTCAATAATTTTTTTAATTATTTGTAGCGTTTCATAGATTTTTCACGACTTAAGTAATAGAGTTTGAAGTTTCGTCAAATGTGACAAAAAACGGGGCACCATTGTTTTTGAGACTATTTACTGGGAGTGAATATGCTTTGTTAGGGTACAAAGGTTATATTCATTTATTTACCCAACTGCGTAGCCTATTGTCTAATTAAATAGCTTCTGTTCATAGTAGCGAGAAAAAAGACACATTCACAGTAGACTTAACGAAGTAATTTTCCCTTGAACAAATTACACAAAGAGAGATTAGTTCCCTTTTACAGATAAAGGAAGTTAAAAATAACATCCAAATATTACTAATGGTGTTCGGTAGTGATGAGACGTTAGATTAATTAACAATGGTAAAAAAGTATCCTCATCCGATACTCACAGTAGAAAGAAAAATGGAAAATAGGTGTAACGATTGGATGTTGAAAACCGTGAGCAAAATTGGTAAGAAAATAACCAGGCTGACAAAATGTCCATAAATCTTCAATTACGTATGAATTAAGGACTGTAAGAACATTATGTTGATTGATCATAAGAAATTAAGGTCAAAAAGTGTGGTGTAGAAATACATATCAATCTGTGTTTTATTGCTGACCTCAGGTAATTAGGGGATTTTATTAGTTATTTGTATATAGAGTGGCAACTTTGTATATAGAGTGGCAAGTTTTAATTAGTATTTTGATAGTTTGCCTCTCGAGATATGGAAATAATTTCTAATTGCAATTGGTTTTTAAATAAGTAACGACTTAAATATACTCTGTTGTGTTACATTAAAACAAAGCAAAACATAAAATACACGCAATCCGCCAACTTACAAAAAAGACACATCGAAGTATATAATGAACCAAGTTTCAAGCAATTAGGTATCAATATTGTTTTTAATATCTATTACTAGCTTTTACCCGCGGCTTCCCTCGCATTGAAGCCCTTAATAACTATCAAAGGTCATTACATTCCAAAAGAACTGAATCAATGTAATAACTGTAACTTGCTTCACCGGGATCATCACTATTTAAAAATCACTACATACAATGAAGTTTAAAAAAAAACATGTTTTTATTGAAATAATTTACTACAACAGACGTTAAAATATATTTCACTAGAACAAAAATAAATATTTTTGAATTCTAATAATTTAAAAAGATAAAATGAAGAGTATTATTCTAGAATATTTTTGTATACTATGTTGTAAGTTTTTCCGTCCGGTGCGAAAATGTGTAAATTTCGAGCCTTAGACACACGCGAACAGGCTACATATAGTTGACCGTGAGAGAAGCATGGCTTTTCTGAGTGCACCCCTGCTACCTGTAATGTCTGCCCTTGTGCTACTTAATTTCCGTATAACTTTTATCATCTATCACCTGTCATCTACCGTCACCTGTCATGTATGTTATATAGTTGCTAGTGTATTTTTTTAAGAAATTATTATTTTTTCCAACTTTGACCCACCCATATCATCTACCACCTGTCAACTGTCACCTGCCATTTTAACGCTTGATAGATCATTTGAAATTATAATGTTGTTTGAAATATTATAAATGAAAATGACTGTCACAAATCATCTGTCACCTGTCATCCTCCATCTATCACCTGTCATCTATGATCTGTTACCATCTGTCATCTTTCACCTGTCATCTATCATCTTTCACCTGTCATCTATTATCTGTCACCTGTCACATATCATATGTCACCTATTATCGGTCTCCATCTGTCATCTACCGTCACCTATCATGTATGTTATATAGTTGCCACTTTCCTCGCTCCTCCGCCGCTCGGCACGTAGTGTATTTTTTAAGAAATTTATGTCACGAAAATACTTTTTTCAACTTCGACCCACGCATATCATCTGCCACCTGTCATATGTCACCTGCCATTTTAACGCTTGACCATTTGATATTATTATGTTGTTTAAAATAATATAAATGAAAATAACTGTCACATGTCATCTGTCATCTATCATTTGTCACATGTAACCTGTCATCTCCAATTTTTTGATGACAAACAATCGTATCTGCCAAAATAATTTTTTTTTTATAAAAATTATCCTATGTCCTTTCTAATACCTCTAAGAAAATGTGTACAAAGTTTCATGATAATCGGTTGAGTAGTTTTGGCGTGAAAGCGTAACAAACAAACTTACATTCACATTTATAATATTAGTAGGGAAGGGATTAACAAAACAATGTCACTTGTGAGTGAATGAATATACCCCTTCAATTTTAATTTTTGTATAAGTTAAAATTTGAATTTATATTTCTTATGAAGATAGGTAAGGTATAGAGTTATATACTCTAGGACCAATATAATCTGGGCTACGTTGACCAATAGTCAAGCGAGAATTTGGTATTTGCACTCTTATATCATTTTTAATTCGTGTTGAATATTTATGTTCAATTATATTTACTCTACTTTTTTGAAAATATGTTGATAGTTTATAATAGTACAGTGCAGGCACACTTTTAATGTAATCTCGGTATTTGTTAAGCGTTGATTTCTTACCTAGAAGATTTCAGTTAATCCCGGGTCGAAAGGCGAAATCGTGTCCAGAAATTAAAGACTATTTTAAATCGTTTAAAATTTATTGACAATACAATGACAAATTATTTTTTCTTCATATCATCAATCAAAACAAAAAATAAACTGATGACAAAAGACACCTTCATTAAATTACAAAAAAATCCGACAAATACAGCTCTCATAAAGAACCAGCACCAACAGTATTGACAGATTTTATTTTGTAAATTTAGTATGATATTTAACATGCGAATTTTAAAACAGTCTGGGATTGCAAACAATCCCTTGTGCAACTGGATAGACACATAAAGTAACTTTGTTATGGGTGCCACGGTTTAAAGAAATTATCGTGAATAAGATTGTTGATGGTCTCGCAAAAGAAGGAGCTTATACTCCTTTTATCGGACCCGAACTATTTTGTGGTATCCCAAAAAGGCGCATCGTGGAAAAAGTTCGAATATGGGAAAAGAAACTAATTGCAGCTGATGAAACTTGTGACCATGGAGGCTATACAAGGAGATCGAACTCCATTTATTCCAATTTCTGGTCATTATAGAGGGCACCACATAAGTCGCGATACCAAAAAATCTGACGGCAGCCAATCATAAAACTCGAGTTCATGATGTTTTATTGGTTGCTAGCTTCTTTGACAGTTCGCTGTTCACGTGTGGGGTAAGTGAGGTTAGGCCACAGAAATGGAAAATATTGTGAATAAGAAATCCGTATTTTGTTCTCGTTTTCAAAAATATCGAAAATTGTAATCGTTTGGTGGTAAAATAATCAGTTCCACTCTGTGCTGCTGAATTTATTTATGTTTTTAGGTGATAAAAAATATGAATATCTACTATCATGTCTTCTCTTCAGTATGGAATTTTAGAACACTCTTAAAGGTCCAGCACAGTTACAATGAGTATGTCTTTAAAAGAGAAATTTGAAGAATAAAGAAAACACTCTAGGTGCAAGTAAGTATATGCTAGAACCAAGTTCACAAGTTGGATTGCCTAATGATAAAAAATAAATTGAAGATGAATAAAGAGATATGTTTACAATATGTATAAAGTTTTTCAGAATCTGCATTCCTGAATAGTAAAAAAATATTAGCTACACAAAAATATAAAAAAACGGAGGAAAAAAAAAGGAAAAATCACTTGAAATGCTTGGAGAAAATGTGCCACTTCAAATGTACTATATTAAATGGCCTTCGAATAATTGAGAATTGCAACTAGAAGAAATACAGTTCGAAAACATAGAAAGTATGTATAGATAAATAGCCAGTAGTCATAAGCTCTAATAACACACAAATTTGGTCCTATTAATAAGAAATAATAAAACAATTACAGAATTAATAATATCTAATATTTTAGGTCATTTTCCATGAAATGAAGGAAAAGATTATTGCTTCCGAACTGGTCAAGCCTTTACAAGAAGAAATTATGAAAATATTGAATATACAGAGAGTTGCACGAGAAGTAATTTACTACACACTATGTAACTTCTTTTACCTGAATATAAAGTGTACAATCCTTCGATCATTAAACATTGTTCAAAGATACAATCAGTATTTTAATGTTATAAATGAAACTAACTGTTTCTAATTAATTCCACTATTTAATTGAAAAATTTATGAAATTATCAATATCCTTTAATAATTTTCATAAATTTTTCAATTAAATAGTGGAATTAATTAGAAACAGTTAGTTTCATTTATAACATTAATATGAGTAGAAGATTCCACAAAGTAAGGGTCCAAACAGTAAATTCAATCAGTATTTTGTCTCTAACTTGATACCTACCTATCCTATTGCCTATTATACTTATCCAGCTTAGGTATTATGAGTAATAAGTTAAAATAAGGTAATTAGAATACTTCATATTTACTGCTCAATTTACCAATAGGCTTTATAGGATTACGAGTACTCTTGCAAAAAAATTTAACTGAAGGATGCCAGAAAATACATCTATATCTTGATACCAGATGCTCAACTATGCACACTATTGAACCTGACATCAAATATACAAACCTCTAGTCTATGATGAAAACATAGTGCTGCTATTTTTCTAGGCATTACTGAAGCATTTGATGGTGTTTGGAACTGTGGTATGTTCTACAAACTATATGAAATGATGTGTTCTAAATACTTGCTATTCATCTTGAAAACTACCTTAGTAAAAGTGAATTACAGTTTTATTTCAAACATTTAAGGACTTCTCCATCCAGTGTTCCTCACTGTCCTATTTGCTCTACAATCTATCTATCTTGTTACAACTATGATTTAGCAACAGAATATTTAAATTTGCATACATCTTGCAGTATATAGATGACATTGCTTTGATCAGTCATAATAATCTCAAAATAACAGTAAATAAGCTACAAAAACTTATAACAGAATATTGAAATGGTTTAACATGTGTAGGATGAAGCCCAAAGTCTTAAAACTCAATGCATAATCTTCAATCTATTCAATAACAATGAAAAATACAATATATTTTCAATCAATGTGTGCATGACATTAGTTCATGCACAGATTTTCAATATAAAATATATTTAAATAATTCCGTATCATACATGAAAATAATTTTTTTAAGTACTTTATTTTAAAAATACAAAAATTGCAATTTACAAAAGTTTATTTCCTAATGAAGCAAACACAGTGGAAAGTCACAATTAGTAGGTAACATACATAAGTACGTACACAAAATATATAACTGTGGACGTTCTGTAACTGAACTTGCACAAAACATTCACTACACTATTTTGAATCCTCTGTGTTTTTATCTATGAATGTTTTCCCACAAGTCTGCCACACTGGAATTAGGTAGCTGAAGATTGGTAAGAAATAAGTGTCACAGATTAGTTTCAATGTCTTATGGTTTTAGTAATCCCACATTGGTAAAGTGCACCAATAATTGGCAAACATAAATTTTATTCTATTTGATGTATATATTTGCTTCAATGTATGTTCTCACCTTATTTATATTTTCATTTCCTGTTATTATCTGAATATCAACTGAATTCATATTTTTTTGTATAAAGAACATGCCAGTAATATTTTCAAATTAGTATTACAGCTTAATCCTTATCAACCATCTCTGGTTTTTCTTCAAATCTTTGTTCACCTTTTTTCTTCCAGTTCTCTTAAATTGTACTTGTATAGAGCATAATAATGTCATCAGCAAAAGTAAAGTATTTTGTGTGCCATTGTGCTTTTTCTAGACTTCTCACAAGTAAGGTATATAATTTAAGTCTATCATAATAAATATTTCCTTTCCTACTTTATTTTTATCTTTGAATATTTCTTATTACTTTTGGTAACTGAAAAAACTCTGGTTTACTTAAATTAAATTCAATTCACGTCTTCCTTTTAAATAATCCGCACTACCAACCACTATTGCAATAAATTTCAACAATATTATCAATTTTTAACAATTATAATTTTCTTGTTTTTATAATTCACAAGTAATGTTTACTATTTGCCTACTGTCAAATTGGTAAAATATAAAAAGTAAGGTTATTGTCGTGACAGTTTTAATATGGTATCTTAGGTACAATGCGCGACGCCGCGGTGAAAAAACAAACTGCTTAGATCGACGATTTTGAGGACAGGTTTTGTCAATTTTCCCGTATGAGTTCGATCTCCTTGTATAGCCTTCATGCTTGTGACACTCATATCAATCTCAACCAGAGATAAGATACACAGGTAGATCGGCCACTGTAAATAAAAAAGTGGCCACGCGCACCGAAACTAGTGACATCTATATTTGGAGGCGGAACTACCAACATTTGTAAAGGTTCAGAGCCATGCTGAAGGTTCAGATCCAGGCTAACCCTCTAATTTGAAAAAAGCGGGAAATTCAAAAATAAATTTAGGTGGAAAATTTAAATAGTTGTATTCGTAATAATTCTGTAGTAGAGAGGTGATCAGTTGTAACACATAGTTATTTTAGTAGTATTATTGTCTTCACATTACACTCTTTATTTTGCTATTATAGTAAAATAGTACCAGTGTAATGTAAAGACAATAACTCTACTAGTATAATTTGTAGTTACAACTGATTACCTCTCTACTACAGAATTATTACGAATACAACTATTTAAATTTCCCACCTACATTTATTTAGTTAAAAGTAGGTAAAAAAATTCATATGCGAAATGAGCATTAATCTAGTTTTTATATTTCCACTTGGTAGAGGACATTCAGTGTTTACATAAATACAATTACGAACTTTTTAAAAATCTAAGAAAAAAACAATTTAAAAAGCAGATAATTTCACTTGATATAATAAATGAAAAATGGGAAACAATTACTATTAATTATTAACACACTTTATTTAATAGACTTGGATAAATATCCGCTTTGGACTTGATTTCTGGGCTTTCTTGGCAGCTGCCTTCCACTGGCTTAGTTTTCTTTATAAACTTCTTACATCTGGAGAATCGAAATGTTTCCTATTGCCCCTATAACCATGAGCTAAAAAAAAAGTCAACTATTGTTATCCTCATTCAAGTTGTAGGCAGTGAACTTATAAGTTACATACACAAAAGCAAGGTATTGCCGTGAACAATTTTTTCTGTAATTTAGGTTGATTTCCTTCAAAAATATAGTTTTTGACATCACTTGTACTTTCAATTATTAAAATTCAAAGTATGACTAGCATATGCAATAATGAGTTATTTAACTTAAACAAGCTTACCAGTTGCAGTTAAAACTCCTTTATATCTGCCCAGATGCCAAGAAATGGATGGTGCTTGTATGAAACTGGACGGTAATTGTGAAAAACTTGATGTGGATGAACTGCAAGCTGAAAATTACATAAGAATTTTTTACAATTGAGTTTTCAACATAACCACAAGTAGGTCACCATAAGCTATACTGCCTGTAGGTTTTTTAAAAATACTCACCAGGTACTTCATCAAACTCATGTAGTAAACGCTTCCTTGTATATGTCTTGACTGGTCGTTGTACTTTTCCTACTGGACTATTACTACTTTTTGTGGTGGAAGCACTTAGAATAGAAATGGATTCTAAAAAAGGTTTTTTTAAATTAATATCAATAAAACATAAGTTGTTGCTCTCGAATGACTAGGCATTATACAGTTACAAATGATTTAATACTGGATATAAAAAAATATTGCAAAATTTTTATAGATACCTTTTAGCTTCTCGGGAGTTGAAAATGATTGTTGTTGCTCTGGTACCCAAAAATGATCACATTCATACTTCTCTTGTATCCTAAAAAACATTAATCCTAATTCAACATATATGTATACACTAATCATAATTTTTATATAGTTACAATCAACTGTCTATTGTAGTACTAATAACTACTATTTCAAACAGTGCAGTACACATATATGAGATAAGTTCTTACCATGCAAATGTAGTGAGGGATTTCTTCAATCTGCCACAATCTTCAAAATGAATGTTACACTTTTATAAGATTTGTAAGACTCAAAAGCCAACTTAGAATTATTAATTCTCTCATTCCAAACCTCTTGGTTAGCAGGTAGGTATTCTATGCCTATAAAAAAAATACTTAGGTTAATACTTAGTTATAATAGGTACTTCTCATTTTTATTTCAAAGAAATCGTTGACTTTGTATAAACCACAATTAATACATCTAGCAATTCCAAATATTAAGTCTAACTATCTTAACTATTATAGTATTTGAATTAATTTTATAAAAAAAAATTCTTCAACTGATAATATTGGTAGAAATTAACATGTATTGTTAACAATTCGTACTAACCTTCTCAATGCATCCAGGAACACAGCAAATTCTCATCATAGGAACTCATCTTTAAATACTTTAGGAATATAAATGAGAAAATAAAAGCACAAACAACGACGAAAGAACGAACTGGCACGCCCTTTATTTACGAAGAATAATAATAAACAATATGGCTGCTAGCAGAGACAGCTAGCTCCGTGCATGATTTCTGAACCTAACTCCGAAACTTAATTTCAACTTAGGCTCCATCTATCAGCTCTATTTGAAATCTTTAACGTTTAGTTCCGCCTCCAAATAAAGATGTCAGTAAAAATCGTACCAATTTTGAATTAATTTCGTCCACCCGAGTGCCCAGGGCCGATCTCAACATCGGGTCAAGCCACTGATCACTCTTCCCACCTTCGAATGGACTATTTAAGCTGGTTCAATAACGGATTGTTGGAATCGTAGACATCAATCAACACAATATTATATTTTTTATTATAACAATATAATCAGAACAACTATAATACAAATATATAAACGAAAAACTGTACATCAAACGAAGGACCACCGGCTTCGAATACCGGAAATATTTATGATTGAAAATGCATTTGAGAGTTTTGTCATTCACTGAGAAATTTTACAAATAGTATTTGGAATTTTTGACTTACAAATTCACAGAATAGAAAACATCACTTGCACTGTATTTTTTATATTAAATAATATTTTAAAAGAAACTTTTAGCGTTAGTTTTCCGTGCTAAAAGGGAGAATTGACACTTTTTTTAATTGAAGAGACTGAGACAGTGACAGTTCCTTTTTTGACATTTTTACTTGATTGATTTAAATATGACTATCTGTGAAATAAAATTGAACATATTCCCCCGCGTTGAAGGGTGTCCCTTCAAAATAAAGAAAATTAAAGATTATTTATACAAAGTAAAAAACTGTTTACAAAATAAAAGAAACTACGAAATCAAAGAATTGTTTTAACAATTTAAGGGACAAATTTTTACAATTGTCCGAACAAAAATCCCATCTTGTGTTTTAATTTTCACCGCTCGAACCTTTCCATCAAGTCCAGGGATAATTTCTACGATGCGACCTTTTGGCCACTGTAACGGAGGAACAGTATCCTCTTTCAATAATACTAATTCATTAATTTTTAAATTCTCGCGTGAAAGCAACCACTTCGGTCTACGTTGCAGCTATTGCAAATATTCTGTAGAGCTTCCAGGAATGTTGTTGTAATTGACAACATCGTTGCCACAGTCTATTTTCGGGAACGGCTGTTACATTATGCTCAGGGTAAGCCATTAAAGAAGTACCGATTAGAAAATGACCTGGTGTTAAACATCCCAAATCTGAAGGATCATTTGACAATGGACACAAAGGCCTTGAATTAAGAATCGCTTCAATTTGAGATAATACTGTACTCAACTCTTCAAATGTTAAGTGATCATTCCCTATTATTCGATAGAGATGAAATTTGGCCCTTTTTATTGCAGCCTCCCATATCCCACCCCAGTGTGGACTATGGGGAGGAATATGTTTCCACTGAATGTTGGTCGTGGCAGCGAATGAACTTATATGACTAATGTTATCTGAAGACTTGAAGAAATTTGAAAGTTCGCGAAGTTGGTTCTTTGCACCAACGAAATTCGTTGCATTATCAGAGTAAATAGTGGAAGGGTTTCTACGTCGGGAAATGAATCGTTTCAAGGACAAAAGAAAATCATCAGTTGAGAGAGAGGAAACTAGTTCAATGTGTATGGCCTTTGTGGCCATGCACACAAATATGGCTATATAACATTTTGTTATTGCTGCTTTACGAAGCCGTGAGGATTTTATTAGAAGTGGCCCACCAAAGTCTATTCTGACTTTGTCAAAAGGTTTAGAGATGGAAATTCTGTCTTTCGGTAAATTTGCCATAACTTGATCGGAAGCTTTTGCTCGAAAACGCAAACAAATTACAAATTATTTTTTTTTATTTCTCGAAAGCCATTAAGAGGCCAAAATTGAAGCCGAACATTACACAGTACGGTTTGAGCTCCTGCATGCCCAAGACGAATGTGCTTGTGTCTTAACATCATTTTCACCACATGATGTTTGGACGGTAACAATATCGGATGTTTTTGATCTTCCGGAATCTCTGCATATTGCAAACGTCCTCCAATACAGATCAGACCTGAGGAGCTTAAAAAGGGTTTGAAATGAAGCAAATTTTTATTGGAAAGTGGTTTATCAGTTTCTAGTTCTGATATTTCCATAGGAAAATGTTGATTCTGCATGATTTTACAGACAGTCAACGTAGCTAATTTTCTTTCTTCAACGGATAATGGGCCTAACCGTTTTGAAGATGGATTCTTACAATTAAAAATGAATCTAAGCACATAGGCTAATAAACTAATTTTTTTTTGTTCAGGAATGTTGATGTCAGGAATAACAGGATTATGAACCTTCAATTGAAGGTCAGATTTAAGAAGAAATGTTGGTCCTTGCCACCATAAACTTGAAGAAATGAGAGAGGATGCTGGCATACCTCTAGAGAGCAAATCGGCAGGGTTGTTTAAAGAGGAAACATGGCGCCAATGCCACGTAGAAGATAGAGCTTGAATTTTTGAAACTCTGTTTGCTACAAAATTCGACCAACGAGAAGGATGACCTTGCAACCAATACAACGCGATTTGTGAATCTGTCCATAGATTCACCGAAGAAAATATCAATTTTTCCTCGAAAATATTAAATATTTTTAGAGTTGGGTTAGCTAACAGTACCATTGCGCATAACTCCAAGCGAGGAATTGATAAACTTTTTATAGGAGCTACTCGTGATTTTGAAGTTATGAGAACAGAAGAAATATAATGATTGTGATATCTTATTCTGAAATATATACAAGCTGCGTATACCTTTCGGCTGCTATCTGCAAACCCATGAATTTGAATTTCCATTATTTTCTCATTAAGAAATAGGAATCTGGGAACCTTCAAATCTTTCAGAGATATAATGTCATTTATGAAACAATACCACTCTGATGACAGAGCAGGAGTTAACTGTTCATCCCAGGATATTTTTTCTATCCATAATTTTTGGATAAAAAGTTTACCAATTACTATGAAAGGACCGATTAACCCCAGAGGATCGAACATTTTTAAAATTATACTTAGCGTTTTTCTCTTAGAAAGTGGTTCAGAAAGGGAAATTTTCGGAAGAGATATAGAAAATACATCAGTTGAAACATTCCAATAAAGCCCTAATACCTTGTCAGAGAAATCTTTATCATTTATGACATAATTTATTTCTTTATTTTTGTCACAATATAAATGTCGAAATTCAGGAGAATTTGATGTACATTTATGCAATTCGAAACCATGAGAGTTCAATAATTGATTTAGCTCAGAATAAGCAGTTTGTAATTCTGCTAAAGAAGAACAGCCATACAACACGTCATCCATATACGTCTGACGCAACAATGCATCAGGCGCATAAACATATTTCCCTTTGTAAATTTTTCCAATTTCATTTAGAGTTCTTGTTGCCAAAAATGGAGCACAATTAGTGCCGTATGTAACAGTTTCTAATTGAATACAAGTCAGGTCTTTATCAGAGGAATCTCTCCACAAAATGTTTAGTAGAAAGGTTTGTTCGGGGTTTATTAGGATTTGTCTATACATCTTTTTTATGTCGGCTGAGAAAACAACTGAATATAGCCGAAAACGACAAAGAATGTCGTACAGATCACACTGTACTTGAAACCCTTTTAGCATTACGTCGTTTAGAGAACTTCCAGAAGTACTCTTACAGGACGCGTCAAAAACAACCCTTAATTTAGTTGTTTTACTACTTTCTCGTATCACGCAGTGATGGGGAAGAAAGTACTTGTTTTCTAACTTAGAATTGACAAGTTGAAGGGGAATACTTGTTCCATGCCCTAATTCTACATACTCGTTGATAAAAGCCTTATATTCATGAAAAATTTAGAAACCGTTTCTTTGCTATATGAAAAGAATCGTTTATTTTCAGTTGGAGTTTTTAATGGTAGATCTACCTGGAATCTACCATTTGGAAGGTATTTCAATGTTGAAGTAAATATTTCCTCTGCGAGTTCATCATTAGGGGAATGAACTTTTTCTCCAGGAAGTTCTTCGACTTCCCAGAACTTTGTAAGAAGTATATCGATTTGTGAATCAGGTTCAGGTTCAATGATTGATCCCTGACTAAAGAAAGAAACATTAGTGGTCCTTTGACCAAATGTAGGAGGATATTTACCCCCAACCAACCATCCTAGTTGAGAGTTTTGAAGAATGGGTAAGTTTTTTCCTACTCGAACAATATCTGGGAGTATTAAATCAAAATACCCCTCTTCTCCAATAAGGATGTCGATATCAGAAGGAATCATGAAACTCGTGTCAGCAAGTTTCATGGACGAAGGAACTTTGAAATTTTCTAAGTGTACTTTTACTTGTGGAAGTTCAGAGGTAATCATTGGAATAACACAACAACTTAATGGATATTGTGTATTTTTGTTATTTTCTGAGTAGATGACCAGATCTGTCATTTTTTTAGAAACTGAGGAAGTATTTAGAATACCTCAATGCTGCATAGTCCGATTATAAGTTCGAGCATTCAGTTTTGCAACAAGTTTTTCGGTTACAAAGGAGTTTTGGGAACCACTATCGAGCAGAGCCTTTACTCTCAATTGACCTTGACAATTATGTAATGTTACTACTGCTGTTTGCAATAGGACTTCCACATTTGAATTTCTAGAAGAAAGAGTATAGGATACACTCGAACTTTGTGGATTAGAATCGATTTGAGTCCCAATTTCATTCCTTTCGGAAATTCTTGGTTGTGAAGATTGGGGTTGATGCTCACCTCTTGGGGTGATACATGAAGCTTGTTGAGAATTATCACGAATTTCTGTGTTTCTTTGGGTGCGTGAATTGAAAGACAATTGAGAAGATCCTTGTGAACTTCTGAACGGTTGTCTACTAGAGTGTATGTTTGAACTTGTAAACATATTATTCGAATGAAGAATGCTGTTGTGTGTTTTTGAACATACAGCGCAAGACTTCAAAGACTTACACTCATTTACCGAGTGCTTGCCGCCAATACAATTGAAACAAAGCGATTTAGCACGGAGAAAATCATATTTTTGATTTTGTGAAAGTGACGAGAATGGTTGGCATTCATATATGCTATGGCTGAAATTCTGGCAATACCAGCATTTCTTTTTATTATCTGACACTTGAGAATGGAGAGCTACCCTTCTGATAGGCTTAGGTGATTCTCTTTCCTTTTTATTATCAGACGAATTATTAGGATTTAATGATTCTAAGGTGTTACACCTGGCTTCAATGATTTTATAGAATTCTTCCATTGTTGGAAGACATTTTGAATTTTCATTTTTTGATTCGCGATTCATTTGATACTCTTTTTTAGTACCAAAGTCTAATTTTCGCAGAAGCATATTTACTAAAATTAAATCCCACGTATCTACAGGGCATTTCAGATTTTTCAATGATTCTAAGTTCCTTTTAATCTTTGTAATGAATTCTCTTAATGATTGTGAATTAACTTTTGTTAGAGCAGGAATATCTAAAATTTCATTTAAATGTGAATTAATTATCAATAAGTTATTTGAATATCTTTTTTCTAAAATTTTAATGGCTATTTGAAAATTATCGTTTGTGAGTTCAAGTGAATCCACAAGTGACAGGGGTTCTGATTTTAAATATGTTTTTAAATATATAAATTTTTGAATCGGTGTTAAAGTTCAAATAATACCCTTCTTGGTGTGCGTCATTGATTGTTAATGTCTTTCTAACACATTACGTTGGAAGAAATGGAAAAAAGGCAGGTCTGTGATTAATCCTAATCAAAATATCACAATAATGAACCGTTCAAACGTAGTACAAACGTTAACCCTAATCTTTGACTTACAAAAATTTGATTGGTTGATGTTTAGATTACGCGCAAACGCGACCTATTAATCGGGGAAATTACATCGTTCAAAATACTATGCAGACGTTCCTTTCGTGTCTTACGTATTTTTCCAATGTCTAACTGACAGTTCTCGTCAGGTCTGTACTTTGTTGTTTACGGTAAATTATTATTTATGAAAAGTGAATACTGATCTTATTGTTAGCATTTTATTTATTCTAATGCAGGACTATATTTACCAATATTAAATTATTTTAATATGTAAATTAAATATACAATTTGTTTTATTTTGCAGTGTTTTCATATCCCAAGTATTATTAATTTCATAGCCTTTTCGAATTTGGCTGAATACGATCCTGATGATTTTATTTATCAAATTGAAGGTTAACTATATGTCAAATTAACAAATTAAATATCGACATACCCAAAACCCGGATATACGTCACAAACGATGACGCACACCAAAAAGGCTGTTATATGAACTATAAGCTTGGATTGTCTTTTATTAAAGACGAAAAAAGTTGATAAAATGAAACCCACTTTTGATAGTCACCATTAAAAGTTGGCACTGAAATTAAAGGAAGTCTCACTCCTACTGTATCAGCAAGTGTATTGCTTGAAACTTGTGAATTTGAAGAAGTAGGAGATGATAGAGTGTGAATTTTACGTTTTATTTGTGCTAAGACTTTATGATATTTATCCTCTACTATATCAGGATTTTCTACATCGTTATTCTCTGGATCCAAATCCTCGATTTGATTCTGATTATCGGAATATTTGGAATAAATTTCATTTAAAGCTTGGGCTTTAATTTCAAGCAAATATATATCAGTTTCTGAATCTAAGTTTTTATCAACCCAAGTTACAATTTTTGTAATTGCAGATTTTGCATGTTTTCTATTCTTTTTTAGTGCGTCCATTTTGAATAATTTACAAGAGAAATTACAATTATGCAATGGTATTGAATAGGCACCTGAAAAGTTTATATACGTACACACTACCCAAATAGCATTTTAAACTTGTTACAAACTTACACCACATTTGACGCATCAAACTTCTAAACTTGCATTAAGTTTGCTACAGCAAGTTCACAAACTTGCTGCAAGTATAAAGCAAACTTGCTAGTTACCACATATCAAATTTGCATCAACTTAGCAAAATCAAAGTTGCACCAAGTCAGCCATATGAAACTTGCTTAATGTTTATAAACTCAAACTTGTCACGACAGTGTGTCAAAGGTCGGAATAGTATATATCTCACACGGACTTGCAAGTATTAATTTCCCACTGGTATATATATCATACTCATGGGAAATAAATACCTGCAGTATGTGGGAGTTATACAGTAAACATTTTAAATGGCTGTTGTAATATATTATTAAGATTAAGATTTACATTCTGACAGTTATTTACATTTTTGTTCGACTTTTCATAGCATACTTGTAAACGAAAATTGTGATCCAAAATGCTTTGTTTATCATAGACGTCAACGACTTTTATTAGCACCTACGGCACATCTTGTAGTTTTAAATAAAGTAGACAAACAAATTTAAGAACCTTTATTAACCTATATTATTTACAGCATCATTTTTTCGTTGTTGTCTCTCAGCTCTGAAACAAAGATTGAATTGTGATAAACTAATTCAAACAATTTCATTGGTGTTTGATTAAAAGACTATTTTTTCAAAAAAGAAACAAGTTTAGAATAAAAAATCAATTTTGTTTTTATGAAAATTGTAACCTCCAAAACTTAATGATATCTACTAGGTCACAGAATTAGGCTGTCCAGATCGACAGACTGTGGCCAGCGGCTAGTACTCATGTGTAGTCGGCGTGGGATCACTTACGCGCCAAGCAAGTAAGCAGCACGTCAAGATTGTTTAGATGTATAGGGCGCCAAGTAGATTTACCGCAAATAAGATGGCATCCCATTCCTGAAAACCTACTAAAAAGGAATGAAATAAAAGACGAACCAATTCTCCAATTACTTGTACATATATTGATTTTTTTTGGTGGATGTACAAAGTGAAGTGAGTAGTTTGACAATTTAGTAGTAGTTTATGAATGAGCTAGAGTAATGTTGAAAAGTTTCATGGAGACAATGACAAACTTGGTGAATAAATCATTACACCCCGCGAACATAAAAAACAATATGTTTCCCAATAATAAAAAAAAAAAGGTTAAACCGTATTAAGATTAAAGTTGAAATAAGATAAAATTATATATTACGCTAAAAACTCGGAATTTAACTCTCTGTGTTCGTTGGATGTAAGTGCAAAACGTCGACTCTCAACATATACCCTTAAGCTAAATATAGCTAACAATATAGTATACTCTAATTCTTTTTATAAGCCAATCGACAAAATATTATAAGCCAGAATTGAGAAAAACTCCCTGGAGTTATCCACATTAAAGAAAACTTGTCAAGGCGTATAGCGTTGGATCCAATGCGTGAGCCGAAATGTATTTAAAAAGAATATATAGTGAAGTATGAACTGTAGCTAAGATTTTACGAGTCAACTCCAACCGCATATATCTAGTATGAAAGTAACATTAAAATTACAAATAGGTTATAACCATCTTAGATCTTAATACATAAAATAAAAACAAATTCATTACATCAAATAGAGATTACCCAAATCCAAAACAATTCACTCAATCGAATCCCAGGATACATCCTATAAGGTGAAATTTGCAGCTCAAACATCCAGTTGTTCCAATCCATGCGTCAAATCCTATTTCCAGCAACATCCGTAGCCCAGCGCAGAATCATCCAGTAAAATAGATAGTCCTTCAATCCAGTATTATCCAACTCCCATACATATAAGGGGGAGGAAAAAAAACCCTTCGGAGAACAAATTCTAATAAGAATATATACAGTATCCCAATTTATTAACACCCGCCGTAGTTATAAAATTATCAAAACCAAAAAAAAATAACATTTCGTATACTTAATTTCATCCCATCACGAAATAAAGAATATCTGATAATGATAAAACAAAGTGCTTTCGTTATAAAAATAATATCATTGGCGGACAAAAGTTCAATTCAAACTTATGCCCTAAAATGACCAATAGCTCCCACTAAAAGTGAAATCAAACTTCCCATCGCATTATGCACGCCCAAAAATCGAATTTATAAATTCCATACAGCACAAATTTTCCGCTGTAGAATGACAATAACCCCCCCCCCCAAAAATAGATCAATAATACCTAAAATCCTCAGTAATATCCATATCGGTTTCCCCTCGTATACCTAGTGACTTCGTACATTCGTACATAAAATACTAAATAAGAATAAGAAATATTTTTTTTTAAACTGACACTATACCTATGACAATAAAAACATTACTTTCCTCACAGCGGCAGCTTACAGAATTCCTAGTAACATTCAAGATAAGTATCCAAAATAGACACAAACGATTTGCCAGGTGACCAAAATGGAGAAAATTTCTAAATAATGGCTAATTTACGTATTTGAAACGAAACGAATTACTCGCCGGCTTGATTTGACCTTTTCGTCCTAAAGTTTACTGTAGTTGCTGGAAGGCAATCTATATAAATTAATCAATAGATATAACATATATTATGTCATCTATTATTAGTTCAATCATTACTGTCCGCAAAAATATATACAACAGATGATAATTAGCAACCATAGGTCTCCTCTTAAAGTTGTTAGTGTGTGTACCAGAAGAAAGCAGTTTTCCCGATGACGAAAGGAGGGAAACCATTAACTAGATATACTCAGTGAATAATACAAAAAAAATAATATTACTACCCCATTAAACTATATAAACAAAAAATGTCAACAAATAAGCCATTTATGGAATTAACAATTTATGATGTAAAACTTACCTTTTAACTTGTAAAAGGGTTAACCTTTGAAATGTTAACAAAACTTTCGTCTCCTTCTGCTAAACAAATTACAACAAAACAAACTCCATTGGTATTCGTCAAAAGGGTATTTTCGTCAAAATCGGTAATTCAAAATTTCTCCTCCATTAAACTTGCTTGAACCGAAAAAATCTATCATGCCAAGTCGTTCAAGCCTGATTACAAATCCCTAAGAATAGAATAGAATGACTGTTTTTGTCCTTTTACAAAAAAACATTTTTTTTTGGTCTATTGGAAAAGCAATAGACGCCGTACTCACCAGCTGGTATTACAAAATCCTTCGAAGAGATGTGGAACTAGCCTTCGCAAAAACAACACTTTCCAAAAATCTATATGAAGACTTTATTTTCCACATTAATATGGCCCCAAAAAATATATCCCCGTTTATTAGGATGTCTCAAAGACACATTCTGTATTTTACGGACCACCCAACTACCATCGAACTGGTCAATGTCTAAAAAGAACGAAATTATTTTGAACTCCCAATTAGACAAAAATTTGGATATCCCTTTCTCTTTCACTCCAATGGGATGTCCAAGAATCTATCTTGCTTCTAGTCTCGCTACCAGAACCTAATAACGAGCAATACTAACCAATTCGCCAAGCAAATAAATAATTGAAAACCGATTTCGACGGAACTTGAAAATTCCGCTGGCAAGCTGACTGGAACAAGAAGCACGAGTTTTTATTCTTTGTCAATTAGGTAGATATTAGTTAGTATTACCATAAAATCTTTTCCAGTTTCTTATCGAAATTAAAATCTAGAAAATAATATACCGACTAGGTAGGTTGATTTGTGGTTCACTAAATATTGTAGTTCACTGTGACAAAATATTCGCGAAGACCACAAGCGTAGCAACCGGGCAATTAGGGCAAACATTATAAGGAAAACGCTAACGTCAAATAAAAACGTTACAAATTATCCTCCAACTACAAGGGAATTGACACAGTCAATTTCCTACAGCGCTAGCTGTTTTCAAGTCTTTAGCGTTCCAGTTCCCTCCGGAACCGCCATTCTCATCCCTCAGTTCATAAGTCCAGGGTGATATTTTTCTTTTAATATAAAATGGTCCTACATAACGAGGAGCAAGCTTAGCACTAAAATATCTTGAAGAATCAGATTGCGGAAAATTCTTTCTCCAAACCTTTTGATCTACTACAAACTCCTCGCATCTCTTACGCAAATTATAATACTTTTTATTCTTCTCTGATGCCCTCTTAATCCGTTCTGTAACTTCATCAAATAATTTCCTAAATCCAACTGGCCTATTCTCTTCCGCACTGGATTTCCCTTGACCCAATTGGTCCTTTTTATAAAAATATCTCCCAGAAAGTACCATGTTCCGACCAAAATTTATATAATACGGAGAATGTTTCGTGGTATCGTGCACAGCTGTTCGTAACGCACACGACATTTTCTGTAAATTTTTATCCCACGTCCTTTGATTGTCTTTAACGTAAATGCCTAGCATCGTTTTCAAATTACGATTAACCCGCTCCGTAGGATTTGCTTGAGGATGGTAAAGTGCGTTGAATCTTATCTTCACCTGATAGTCCTCGGCTAACCTTCGAAATTTAGCAGAAACAAATTGCGAACCATTGTCACAAAGAAGTAGTCGTGGCACTCCATAAACCAAAAACACTTCGTCTTCCAATTTCCTACATATTAAGTCGGCAGTCGATGATCGAAGTGGATATATTAACGAATATTTACTAAAGTAATCTGTGATCACGAGAATAAACTTATGTCCTTTTGTGGATCTTGGAAACGGTCCCATGAGGTCACAAGAAATCATCTTCCATGGCTGGTGCACAGTAGGTTGAGAAGTCATCATACCAACTGGTTTCTTTAATTCTGGCTTATAAGCAGCACATTCTGGACAACTTCTAACATATCTAGAAACAGAATATTTCATTTTAGGCCAAAAGTACTTCTCAATGATACGTGAGTAGGTCTTGGTAATTCCCATGTGACCCGACGTTGGCGGATCATGCGCATCCTGCATAACCTTTATTCGCAATTCCTTGGGTACAACCAATTTCCAAGAGTCCGGTGGATCTCCTAGTTCCAAAATATGTGGAGCGACGTACTTAAACAGTTTTCCATCTATAACTCTCCATTTCATGTACTTCAACGGGTGACTAAGAACATTTTCTATCATACGGGCATACCAACGGTCTTGACACTTATATTCTTCTCCTAATTCCAACAGATCTATGACAGGTATCGACCTGGACAACATGTCAGGTACAATATGTTCTTTTCCTTTCCGATGTGATTTCATAATCGAATTGTTGCATTCTGACGGCCCAACGAGCAAGTCTACCGCTTAAATATTTCTGGTTCTGAAGCCAGACCAAAGAATAATGGTCAGTCACAACTGTAAAACGAACTCCCTCCAAGTAGGGTCTCAACTTTTCCATGGCCCAAATTACAGCAAGACACTCACGTTCAGTCGTAGAATAATTCCTTTCTTGTTTCGAGAGAGAACGGCTCAGATAAGCTATAACCCGATCTCCGTCCTCATGTGGCTGAAGTAATACAGCACCTAAACCGTATCCAGATGCATCGCACTGTAGTACAAATGGCAAGTCATAGTTGGGACAATTTAGGACGGGTGCAGTAACCAAACATTCCTTAATTTTATTGAAAGAGGCATCACAATCAGCAGTCCATACGAACTTCCTGCCCTTCCGGGTGAGAGCTGTTAGAGGTGAAATTAATGTCGAAAACTCAGGAATGAACCTACGATACCACGAAAATGTTCCTACGACCTGTCTTACCTCCCTTACAGTCTTCGGAGTAGGTATCTCCAACATAGCCTTTACTTTATCCCCATCAACATGCAATCCATACTTGTCAACGACATGACCCAAATACCTGAGAATTGACATTTTTCCCAGCTGATAGATAATTTAGCTTCACGTAGCCTCATAAAAACTTCTTCTAGAACACCAATATGTTTTTCAAATGTATCCGTCACTATAACTATATCGTCGAGGTACGTAAACACATGTGGTTCGAGTTCGGGCCCTAGCACTCGGTCTATGAGGCGTTGCCATGTAGCAGGAGCATTATGGAGGCCAAACGGCATCCTTTTGAACTGGAATAAACCACGTCCTGGTACAGTAAATGCTGTATAAGGTCGAGAAGATTCCTCTACTGGTATATTCCAATAAGCAGATTTAATATCTAAAGTAGAAAGAAAATGTGCATTACGTAATTTATCCAGGGTATGGGAAATAAAAGGCAATGGATAACTATCCCTTTCAGTAACCGCATTCAACTTCCTATAATCAACACAAAACCGATATTTTCCATCCTTCTTTTTCACTAAAAGAACTGGAGACGACCATGGACTTTAGCTCCGCTCTATTACATCCAATTTCAACATTTCATCAAGTTCTTCATCGATGTGCTTTTGAATCACAGGAGACACCGGGTAATATCGTTGCTTAATTGGCTTTGAATTACACCCAATCACATGTTCCACCATATTTGTACATCCTAACTCTTCCCCTATAAGCTCACGATTCCGTTGAATTACAGCATCAAGTCGAGCTTTCTGCAAATTCGTCATATTTATCTGTGTTTGTAGATGTTCAACAGTGAGAAGAGGTTCAATACAATCTGAAAAATGCCATTCATCATGTCGAAGATCCGGAACTATTCCCATCAGCTTCCAAAAATCAGATCCAAGAATGAGAGTATAGGGTACACTAGGAACTATCAAGGTCGATATGATCCTCACTCTATCTCTAACTCTCCAACACTCTCACATACCTGCCCATTAGCGACTCTACAATGAGTCTGTTTACTTTGATCCACTACAAATCCCAAATTTCGTATCATCTTCCATCCCGAAACACCTAAAATAGTCCTGGAGGCACCTGAATCTAGCAATCCTTTAAATTCAGTTCCCAGTATTTTAACTCTCAAATATGGTCTCTCGTCGTTAACAGCGTGGTCCAAGATATAATCCAAAATCGGTATAAAATTGGTCGATGTACGTTCAGCGGTGCTATTTCGACCAGTAAAGCCCGCTTCACCTAGTTTCCCTGTTTCTTACAATTCGGACAGTTCCTCACGGTAACCCCATCCTTTTTACACGTGAAGCAATAAATCTTTTTGGGTAACGCACACCCAATAGCACGATGTCCCGGTTGGTTACAGCGGTAACAAATCACACCTTTCTTATCTGCAGGTATACTCGAAGATGACGCCACTTCAACAACATTTAACTTCTCTACGGTAATATATGCTAGATCCTTTTCGATTGTCCCAATTTTCTTACCCGTCGGTTCTATATAACTGTTAATGGCTTCGCGACGATCCTCCATTCGTCTGCAAATCTGTCTTAATTCTTCCAAGCTAGTAGGATATGGGTCTCTCAAACGATCCTGGTAAAATGGATGTAAATTCTTCAAAATAACTGCCAGCTGAGTTAATTCAGATACTGGGCAGCTAAGCCTCTTAAAATAACTTGACATGACGGCCAAATATACACCGATTGTTTCCGACGTAGTTCTTCAAATAAAGATTCATTATGGTACGCGGAAAGATATTCACGCCTAAATTCCTCAACTAACTCTTCCCACGTCGCGACTCGTAAACGTACATCCTTGTAAAACTGATATGCCTTATCGACAAACAAATCTAAACCAGATTCCAATAATACTTCAGGCGGTACATTACGCGCGTTACGTAACTCTTCAACCCTTTCAAAGAAAGCAGTAACAGAAAAATTCTTATTAACACCAGAAAATTTGTCAATTCCCCATTTATGTGGAAGTATACATTTCCCTTGATTACCAAGGACAGTAGAATTCCTTTCTATCGGAGAAGAGGTAGGAACTAGACCAGCCTCATTTTGAAAAGTTTGGCTTGTTCCAACAATCCCCAAGCCGGGTGGAATATTTAATGTCGGTCGATAAATTTTAACATGGAGTCGATCAAATAGCTCAAGTACTTTAGCAAGAAGGTCTGACTTTTTAACTTGTTCTTCTTCGCTAGAAGGTTCCATATTATCTAAACGATTGAGCATATGCGACAGCTTGGTTTGCACTTTAATAACTGGTCCACTAGACATTCCCTCAACTACATTTTCCAGTAACGGTTCAACGTCACTACATTTCTTCGCTACAGCTGCAACATCTTGCTCAAAAGTAAACGGGTATTTGAAACTATTACCATCTTTTTCAATTCGCAATGACACGGTTAGCCGCCGCCTCATTTCATCTACATCGCCAGCTCCCAATCCCCTATATGCCAACTCATAGATCAACTCGTCCTTGTCAAGCCGATTCACAGTTAATTTGCGCGACATTTTAATGAAATCGTTTAATTACCTCAGTTTGTGCAAAAACAAGAATGATTATACATAAAAATAGCTTCAGATAAAACCCAGTGAGAAATACACCCCCAAAATATCCAACTAAAATCAATTCATACCAACTATACAGTCTCTATCATAATAAAACATTGAGAAAGAAAATACCAACAAAATAAACTGATTATTTATCTTCGTTTCAATTTAACACCTAATAGTACAGACAAAATACCAACAGGAGTTGTCAAGTTTATTAGCACCAATATACTCAAATATACAATGTACTCGTAACAACGAAAGTAAGCAACTTTTCAACATACTCGTATCCTCCAATAATTATTTCCAAAAAAAAAAATCATTACGTCAAAATAAAGTTTAAAAAAAAGGTCAAACTACTACCACAAACACTTTTTATATCGTGGCCCCACGTTGGGCGCCAAAAATTATGTAACCTCCAAAACTTAATGATATCTACTAGGTCACAGAATTAGGCTGTCCAGATCGACAGACTGTGGCCAGCGGCTAGTACTCATGTGTAGTCGGCGTGGGATCACTTACGCGCCAAGCAAGTAAGCAGCACGTCAAGATTGTTTAGATGTATAGGGCGCCAAGTAGATTTACCGCAAATAAGATGGCATCCCATTCCTGAAAACCTACTAAAAAGGAATGAAATAAAAGACGAACCAATTCTCCAATTACTTGTACATATATTGATTTTTTTTGGTGGATGTACAAAGTGAAGTGAGTAGTTTGACAATTTAGTAGTAGTTTATGAATGAGCTAGAGTAATGTTGAAAAGTTTCATGGAGACAATGACAAACTTGGTGAATAAATCATTACACCCCGCGAACATAAAAAACAATATGTTTCCCAATAATAAAAAAAAAAAGGTTAAACCGTATTAAGATTAAAGTTGAAATAAGATAAAATTATATATTACGCTAAAAACTCGGAATTTAACTCTCCGTGTTCGTTGGATGTAAGTGCAAAACGTCGACTCTCAACATATACCCTTAAGCTAAATATAGCTAATAATATAGTATACTCTAATTCTTTTTATAAGCCAATCGACAAAATATTATAAGCCAGAATTGAGAAAAACTCCCTGGAGTTATCCACATTAAAGAAAACTTGTCAAGGCGTATAGCGTTGGATCCAATGCGTGAGCCGAAATGTATTTAAAAAGAATATATAGTGAAGTATGAACTGTAGCTAAGATTTTACGAGTCAACTCCAACCGCATATATCTAGTATGAAAGTAACATTAAAATTACAAATAGGTTATAACCATCTTAGATCTTAATACATAAAATAAAAACAAATTCATTACATCAAATAGAGATTACCCAAATCCAAAACAATTCACTCAATCGAATCCCAGGATACATCCTATAAGGTGAAATTTGCAGCTCAAACATCCAGTTGTTCCAATCCATGCGTCAAATCCTATTTCCAGCAACATCCGTAGCCCAGCGCAGAATCATCCAGTAAAATAGATAGTCCTTCAATCCAGTATTATCCAACTCCCATACATATAAGGGGGAGGAAAAAAAACCCTACGGAGAACAAATTCTAATAAGAATATATACAGTATCCCAATTTATTAACACCCGCCGTAGTTATAAAATTATCAAAACCAAAAAAAAATAACATTTCGTATACTTAATTTCATCCCATCACGAAATAAAGAATATCTGATAATGATAAAACAAAGTGCTTTCGTTATAAAAATAATTACATTGGCGGACAAAAGTTCAATTCAAACTTATGCCCTAAAATGACCAATAATAGCTCCCACTAGAAGTGAAATCAAACTTCCCATCGCATTATGCACGCCCAAAAATCGAATTTATAAATTCCATACAGCACAAATTTTCCGCTGTAGAATGACAATAACCCCCCCAAAAAAAAATAGATCAATAATACCTAAAATCCTCAGTAATATCCATATCGGTTTCCCCTCGTATACCTAGTGACTTCGTACATTCGTACATGAAATACTAAATAAGAATAAGAAATATTTTTTTTTAAACTGACACTATACCTATGACAATAAAAACATTACTTTCCTCACAGCGGCAGCTTACAGAATTCCTAGTAACATTCAAGATAAGTATCCAAAATAGACACAAACGATTTGCCAGGTGACCAAAATGGAGAAAATTTCTAAATAATGGCTAATTTACGTATTTGAAACGAAACGAATTACTCGCCGGCTTGATTTGACCTTTTCGTCCTAAAGTTTACTGTAGTTGCTGGAAGGCAATCTATATAAATTAATCAATAGATATAACATATATTATGTCATCTATTATTAGTTCAATCATTACTGTCCGCAAAAATATATACAACAGATGATAATTAGCATCCACAGGTCTCCTCTTAAAGTTGTTAGTGTGTGTACCAGCTTTCATCGTCTGTGTAAATAATTTTTTTTTAATCTCCGCCCTTTTCTTGGCCTATCATTCTCATCATCAGAATCTAGATTAGATGTTTCCTCTGCTGCCTTCAGATGCAACCTTGCATCTCCATAAAATTCTGTAATTAAAAAGAGTTTTGAATTATTTGCATAAGTGAAAATTGGAACAAAAATTCTGTATTGTACATATATTAAAATTTGCAAAAGAACAAAAATACTTATTTCATCTACTTTTTCATATAAGTTTTTCATACCATATTTATGAAGAATTTTTACAGGGTACTGAGACCATGCACTATCAGGAGGAACCTTCCTTTTAAGTAGTTTTTCAATGGCATTCGGATAATAACTTAAAGTTCCATCAGAACTTAGCCAATTTGATGCAACTATGGCTGGTGCACCATTTTCCTCCACGAATCTTACAATCACAAAACTCATGGTTAACTAAAATCAATTACAATAGTCAAATAGGTACTTCAAATAAAGGTACATAATTGTGATGTGGCTAAAAATCAATTATATAAACAAAAATGTGTAAATACAGGTATTACATGTTACCCACTTGGTGAAGCTGGTAAATGTATAGAAGAAATTGTAAAAAAAAACTATTTAATATATAAATTAACTGAAGTTGATATATTTGCATACCTGTCACATAAAAATTCAACAAATTTTTAAAATATCTTCTATTAGTTTGCATCTGATATGTGAAAAGAAAAATAGAGAAGGAAAAAGAATGTGAGGAGGAAATGAAAAGTTTAATTTGTATGTAATAAAGGAATTGCAACATGATTGTCTTTAAAAGGAAGTAACATAACTTTTCCAACAATATCAACAATTGGCCTCTCAGAAAAACCTGATAAGTTTTGTACGATATATATTCCAAAAACGGAACTTTCAATGAGAGCCTCCTTAAAAAAATTGTCTTTGTATGCCTGATGAATGCAACTGAGCAAAATGAGGAAAGGTATGAGATGTTGCAGAATTCCAAGAACTATTATTTAGTTCTCCAAGTCTTTTCACTATTTGTTGGAGGTTTGTCAGCTTTTCTCACACTTTTTTTAAAAAATTGTAAAACATTTTCAAAATTAAAAGCACTACAATTCTCAAGGGAACCAAATGTAATTACATCATCACTAATATGTGTGAGACCATGCAAATTATGTGTTGCAAATTGTGGTCCATACAAATTCATAAAAGTTTTGATAAAGTGCTGCAAGAGATTTTTAGCATAACTGTTAAATTCTAAACAATATCTGGGATTTAAAAGTATAGTCATTGAAATGCTTAGAGTTAGAAAGTGTTCATGGTAATCTTTATATCCAAATTTCAACACGTGAAATAGAACTACTGGGCCCGTATACAAAAGAAATTGTCGAAATTCCGTAGCTTTCCATCTTCTTACATCATCTAATGAACGAGGTTTTCTGTTAAATTCTGAAGGAATATGTCCAGCTAGTGAAATTAGGCAATTACTAATTGAATTTATAATCTGGTGAGGTAGTTTAAGCGGAACAGGACCAAATACCCATAAATAAATTAAAGTTCTCACAACTCCTAAGCAAACAAGATGCATGTAGTCGAGTGGGAAACTATTAATAAAATGTATTCCTGGTATGTTCACTAATTGAGTCTTTATATGATGGAATTCTTTATCATTATGGTCTAAGAAGTCTTCATGTGTTCTAAGAGGAGCATCACAATCAGGAAATGTAACACGATGGTTTATATAAATACCAGCTTGCTTACATTTAGTACATGAAGAATAACCCGGGTGATTTTTTCCTCCTAAAATATATGCCTTTGCTGGAGCATCACAAAGAAAGCCTTTAATTTTAACATTTATTTTTTTTCCTCCAATATATAACCCATTATTACTAAGGTGAATAACTTCACTTACAAATTCTTGTAAGAATATGACTGAGCTAGCTGGTTTCTTTGTACCATAATACACACCAATTGGGAATACACATGATTTTAAAGATTCAATATTTGAAATAGAACCCAATATTGGCCAGAACTCACTTGCACAGCTTTTGAATAATGGTAGACCATCAATGCCAATTAATAAAGAAATTTCATCTATTCCTTCTGGAACCTTTGTGATTTTTTTTTTAAATTAAACTCTAAACCAATATGTGAATATTCTCCAGGTTCAACAGAACGAACAACAACAATTCTTGGGGTTTTAAGTAATGTTCTGGCATCTACAGGCAAATTAAAACATTGATGTTTTTTGAAAATTGTTAGCAAGTCTGATACAGCAACATGAGTAACTTTATGTTTTAGTGCCCACTCTCTTAAATTGACTAAAATTTGATCATTTTTATTGAAATCATCTTCATAGTCAGAAATGGGGTTTTCGCTAATAAATTTATCAAAAAAAGAATTATCTGGAGAGAACGATTGAGCCTGAGTTGGGCGATTGATAGAGGAAAGATGGAAGAAAGGAGTAGTGGAATCAGATGAAAAACTTTCATTATTCGTTATCCCAGCATTATCATCAGTATTCGTTATTCTGGCATTATCATCAGTATTTGTTATCCTAGCATTATCATCACTATTATTAGTCCCAGGTATATTACTATTGGATTGGTAATCAAGAGTTATTCCTTTTTTTATTCTTTTCATGCGTCCCTGTCTAGACATTTCAAATAAAGACTTTCGAGACATCATGCACGTAGCAATTAACTAAAAGCGAAATTGCAAATGAATAATAAAATACCTTATGTATTTCATGCAGATGTGATATACAACTAGTTAAAGATTAACATACAAAACAGAAAAATAATAAATGCAAGTGCAATATTATACTTATTACCGAAGCTTTTAAGAATGTCCCTCTCTCTGTAGATGTTATATATAACTCATATGTATTTGAGATAAATAAATTTATAATTTATGAAATGAGTTATTTCATTTTATTTTTATCATAATACTTTAAACCAGTAATCAAAAAATTTATAATTATCCATTATAAATAAAAGAAACCCACGTGCTCTACTTATTCTCCTACATATTTAATCTATAAATGGAAATTGGAGTTAAATAAACACAATTCATATTAATAGACGAATATTCTTACACAAACATAACTTTTATATATAAAAATAAGATACTTACATTTATACAATGAAAATCACTCAATAGAATCGTGATAGAATCAGTGTCTCTGGATAGAATATAGAATCTCAGATAACGATATATAATCACTAACCATAGGTAACTCACTAACCACGCGGAAAAACACTCTTTTCTTAGATAAAACCGCCAAGCCAAAACTAACCAAAACTTCATCTTTGACGGTTTCTGAACGTCTGGTGTGAGGTTATGTTATTCTTCTTCTTGCTCCGGTCGCCACATAATCGTTGTTCGGTCGCAACGATGATATTTACAAATTTTATGAATATTTAAACATTATGTTCAATTAATACATTTTATGTTTTTTGAGCTTATTTTCATATTAGTGATAAAATTGAGTACGGTTAAACACAAAACAATAAAAATAATTTTTTTTAATTTGCATCAAATTTGCAACAAACTTTTCATATTTCCTTTGACATGGCAATTTTGTTGCAAACTTGTTTCACGCTTAATATCACAAGTTTGCTTGAGCAACTCAATATCAAAAATCAAGCAAGTTTGCAGCAAACTGTTGTGCTATCTGGGTAATGACGCAGACACAAATTAAAATGTAATAAAAAACAAGTATGATTAAAATATTACATAAAAAACTTACTGGTTCCCAAATATACAATGTAGGAAAATTTATGAACAAAGGAATTGTTGTCTTCAGTCCTGAATGTTTTGATGCGTGAAATAATATTACGATTGTGATTTATTCACAAAGTAACAAGAAATGAAATAATGCTTATTTTGAAGCTAAAATTGTACCCTATTCATTTAAGACGGCACTATGCATTTAGTTGAATAAAAAATATTTCACTTGCATTACTTATCCTCAAATAATTTGCAAGAACTTTTACTGAACCAATACATTTTTAATTTATTATATGTCTCAGTGATGACTAACGCAAAATTGCTTTAAACAAGAACATAATACTAACATAGAAAAAATAGAAAATATAGAACAAATCTTAATTCTATAAACGAACACAGTTTAATTGTTCAGAGTTTGAGAAAAATTGCACTCTCAGCGCTGGAACACCTGCTACGAAAATGTGATGTCACCGAAAAAAAATTTCAACATCCGCGGAATTTCTGTCCAATTGACTAACAATCCGGCTCGAAGGACCAAAATGATGAAACTTGTGACACTAATATCAATCTCAACATCGGGTCAAGCCACTGATCACTCTTCCCACCTTCGAATGGACTATTCAAGCTGGTTCAATAACGGATTGTTGGAATCGTAGACATCAATCAACACAATATTATATTTTTTATTATAACAATATAATCAGAACAACTATAATACAAATATATAAACGAAGAACTGTACATAAAACAAAGGACCACCGGCTTCGAATACCGGAAATATTTATGATTGAAAATGCATTTGAGAGTTTTGTCATTCACTGAGAAATTTTACAAATAGTATTTGGAATTTTTGACTTACAAATTCACAGAATAGAAAACATCACTTTTGCACTGTATTTTTTATATTAAATAATATTTTAAAACAAACTTTTAGAATTAGTTTTCCGTGCTGAAAGGGAGAATTGACACTTTTTTTAATTGAAGAGACTGAGACAGTGACAGTTCCTTTTTTTACATTTTTACTTGATTGTTTAAATATGACTATCTGTGAAATGAAATTGAACAGCAGCCTTCTGCAGAAATACTCCAGGTGAAAGACCGACAAAAACGTTATTAATACCTTCTGCTCACTACGCTAAATTGCTTTTGGACCTTCACAAATCTGATCTTAGAGTTATCACAGGGATTCTCACTGGACACTGCTCACTTAGATACTTACCATGTCTGTGAGATGGGCAAAGTGGACAGTGGAACATGCAGATTATGCGATGGTGCTGATGAGATGATAGAGCACATTATCTGCAATTTCAGGATAATTGTCCGCCTACGCCTCAAATACCTGGAACACCTGATATGACAATTATTTACAGGTAACTGTAATTAGGTAAATACCTACAAAACCGAGATGGTTTTTTGTCGATATAGAATTTTGGTTTGTGATTAGATGTAGAGATGTCGCTGATATCGCACTCTTAACATTTCCTTTACTAAGGCTAATGTATTGGTGTGGTATCAACGTAGTCTCTAGACCAGGATTATGCTCTCAGAGCTTCTGGTCGAATAGCATCTACCTTGTGCTGATGAGGCACAAAAACGCCGAAACCGGTCCACAAGTGATGTTATTCCTTCTAATCGCAAACCAGAATGGTTGGTTCTATCTTAACAGATATACCAACCCCGTTTACTTTAGAAGTGTAATTCAATGTCTGTCGGGGCATATAGCCCGAGAAGTAGTTGTTGCTTCTTAGTGGATGGTCTGCTCTTTGGAAATTAATTTTTCTAATTTTGTAAAGCGTTTAATAGTATTGAACTATTATTTTTTGACTCTCTTAATAGTTTTTCTGCCCCTAATAATCCAAAATCTTTGACGAATTAGTATCATCTCGCTGGGTTATTTTCGTTTTGAGTCTCATCATACCTTTTTCATCAATGAAAGGGCACAAAGGAGCAATACTTTTTTCTCCGATGCCATCGAAGGACTTATCTCATCAAAACGGTTTCAGCATTTTAAATTTGTCCCAGTGATAGATTTCTCCGCATTTCGTTGTACAATTGAAAATAAATCTTTGAATCCAACCCATTTGATATTTCGAAAAATATCGATAAAAAACTGTAAAATCTAGTGTTGACTCCCTTTCTTTTCTCCTCTTCTATTTCATTTTCACAATTTTCGTAATTATTTTGTGAAGTTCAAAATATAACAAAAAATAAAATCAAAGTTTATTGTACTACGATAAAGTGTCATTACTCAGCAGATTTTGAACTATTAAGAAAGAGACGAAAAACTAGGACCATAAAGAGAGTTTTATGATGTGACACATACATTCGTTTGACCCCATTTTTAGCAGGACTTACACGGGTAAAAAATACTCACTTTCGCATACTAGTTCCAAAAGATCAAGGCTTATGAGAAAGCCTATTATCCATTTTGTAGCCTGGACAGACTCTAAGTAGACATGTTCCAGGTATTTGAGGCGTAGGCGGACAATAATCCTGAAATTGCAGATAATGTGCTCTATCATCTCATCTGCATCATCGCATAATCTGCATGTTCCACTGTCCACTTTGCCCATCTCACAGACATGGTAAGTATCTAAGTGAGCAGTGTCCAGTGAGAATCCCTGTGATAACTCTAAGATCAGATTTGTGAAGGTCCAAAAGCAATTAAGCTTAGTGAGCAGAAGGTATGAATAACGTTTTTGTCGGTCTTTCACCTGGAGTATTTCTGCAGAAGGCTGCAATTAGTTTCTTTCTTTCTTTCTTATTCGAACTTTTTCCAGGATGCGCCTTTTTGGGATACCACAAAATAGTTCGGGTCCGATAAAAGGAGTATAAGCTCCTTCTTTTGCGAGACTATCAACAATCTTATTCACGATAATTTCTTTAAACCGTGGCACCCATAACAAAGTTACTTTATGTGTCTATCCAGTTGCACAAGGGATTGTTTGCAATCCCAGACTGTTTTAAAATTCGCATGTTAAATATCATACCAAATTTACAAAATGAAATCTGTCAATACTGTTGGTGCTGGTTCTTTATGAGAGCTGTATTTGTCGGAATTTTTTGTAATTTAATGAAGGTGTCTTTTGTCATCAGTTTATTTTTTGTTTTGATTGATGATATGAAGAAAAAATAATTTGTCATTGTATTGTCAATAAATTTCAAACGATTTAAAATAGTCTTTAATTTCTGGACACGATTTCGCCTTTCGACCCGGGATTAACTGAAATCTTCTAGGTAAGAAATCAACGCATAACAAATACCGAGATTACATTAAAAGTGTGCCTGCACTGTACTATTATAAACTATCAACATATTTTCAAAAAAGTAGAATAAATATAATTGAACATAAATATTCAACACGAATTAAAAATGATATAAGAGTGCAAATACCAAATTCTCGCTTGACTATTGGTCAACGTAACCCAGATTATATTGGTCCTAGAGTATGTAACTCTATACCTTACCTATCTTCATAAGAAATATAAATTCAAATTTTAACTTATACAAAAATAAAAATTGAAGGGGTATATTCATTCACTCACAAGTGACACTGTTTTGTCAATCCCTTCCCTACTAATATTATAAATGTGAATGTAAGTTTGTTTGTTACGCTTTCACGCCAAAACTACTCAACCGATTATCATGAAACTTTGTACACATTTTCTTAGAGGTATTAGAAAGGACATAGGATACTTTTTATAAAAAAAAATTCATTTTGGCAGATACGATTGTTTGTCATCAAAAAATTGGAGATGACAGGTGACATGTGACAAATGATAGATGACAGATGACATGTGACAGTTATTTTCATTTATATTATTTTAAACAACATAATAATATCAAATGGTCAAGCGTTAAAATGGCAGGTGACATATGACAGGTGGTAGATGATATGCGTGGGTCGAAGTTGAAAAAAGTATTTTCGTGACATAAATTTCTTAAAAAATACACTACGTGCCGAGCGGCGGAGGAGCGAGGAAAGTGGCAACTATATAACATACATGATAGGTGACGGTAGATGGTAGATGACAGATGGAGACCGAAAATAGGTGACATATGATATGTGACAGGTGACAGATAATAGATGACAGGTGAAAGATGATAGATGACAGGTGATAGATGGCTGATGGTAACAGATTATAGATGACAGATGATAGATGACCGGTGAAAGATGACAGATGGTAACAGATCATAGATAACAGGTGATAGATGGAGGATGACAGGTGACAGATGATTTGTGACAGTCATTTTCATTTATAATATTTCAAACTACATTATAATTTCAAATGATCTATCAAGCGTTAAAATGGCAGGTGACAGTTGACAGGTGGTAGATGATATGGGTGGGTCAAAGTTGGAAAAAATAATAATTTCTTAAAAAAATACACTAGCAACTATATAACATACATGACAGGTGACGGTAGATTAGAGGTGATAGATGATAAAAGTTATACGGAAATTAAGTAGCACAAGGGCAGACATTACAGGTAGCAGGGGTGCACTCAGAAAAGCCATGCTTCTCTCACGGTCAACTATATGTAGCCTGTTCGCGTGGTCTATAATGTTTGTAACCAAATGTCGATAACGATAATTTTTTCTGTAATAAAAAAGGTATAGTATATTTGAAAATGATTGAATTTAAAGTATTTATGACAGCAGTTGAAAAAGGTTTAATTTCAAGAACGACCAAGGAATTGACGCTAAGGAATAGCTATTTGTGTATTTCGCGAAAAGTGCTACAATTTATCTAAATCGGCAAAGAGCTCCCTGCTCGAATCATCAGAGTTTTTCTACGATCACACGATAATAAATAAGTATGGTTTTATTACCACAAATTTCATAACACTAAAAACTAGATGGAATTATTTATATTAGAAATACAGAGAAAATAAAAAAGTTAACACTAAATGCTAGAGCTAGAGGGGAAAGGTAGGAAAAGTTATTTTCATAATTAGTAGGAAAAGTAATACTTTTCCGCACGCGACCGCAGTTGGACCCGGACCTGTCTGGACCTGCGAAACGTTACTTTTCAGTCAAATAGTGTGAATGAGCATTTCACAGGTTGGTTCATAGCAGAAAAGTTCAATTATAGTACGATCTTATCTGTCATATTTCAAAAATGAGTGTGGAACTCCCAGTATGTCCACCCGTAGCAATACTAGACCCGCCAAAGTACAATAAGATCTTGAAATGTAAACCAGGAAACAAACACTCTCAAATCTTGATGAAACCCCAAGCATCTTTAAAGCGGAAATGAACGCTATAGGAGAGAGTGCCCAGTTCAATATTGTTAGAACATGTAAAAGGCAAATAACTATTATTATGCCTGATAGTCAAGCAGCTATTAAAGTGAGAAGTTATTGTGTAATCAGTTCTGATATGGTATAGGAAAGACTAGAAAAACTCGATAGACTAGGCAAGAACAACATGGTGACTGTTGCTTCCAGGACACACTGGAATAAAAGGAAATCGAATAGCAGAGGAACTAGCAAGGATAAGGGCTGAAAGAGACCGGAAGCCTTTTGCGGTATCAGCACCAATGTAATATCGGAAGAACGCACTGTTTTTTAATTTCACTACACTAACGACCATTTTCACCTCAATATCAAACAAACGTCATCGATGAATAGAATGATATTTTCCCAATTCCAGATTCATCTTCTATATCTGCAAATGTGAATGAATCTTTTGTCATTCAAAGGAATAATACATATTGTTATTTCATTTCCACGAATTGTAGATAAATAATTTTTAATAGAAGGTATGAAATTCTTATAAACACAAAATGTATAATTCAAAAATATTCACACAAAAGTGCAATATTTTTCTATTTCATATTTTTAAACTATAGGTATCCCACAATATTACTATTTCGTAGATCATAACGTACGTTAAAAAACTTTGGCCAGTTATTCTCTTATATAGAAAGCATTGGTATATATGTTTAAAGCTGCCATCCAAATTTTAATTACACTTGTACGATTTTGTATTGCATTTATTCCGTATTGCACGGGAAAAGCTTTAGCGCATTCTCCAGGAGTCTAGAGATTCGACTGCAGTATCTCAATTTTCGCATTTCAATAAACAATGTTAATGCATACATGAACTCGAAAAACTGAACCCTCCTTTGGCAGTCAGATGAAAAGAAGCGCAAAAATAACGGAAATCAATGAAGAATAGCCTACAAAAAGAAATTTTTAATCGGGGGTAGTATAACAAGACCTCATTTATGAGCGAATAAATTTTGCCCGCACGGACATAAAGTAATCCATTATGTAGATGGTACCTAAGGTGTAAAAATACAATAATCTACTGGTATGACAAAATTATTTGTTGTTGGTTTCAATCTAAATTATTCAGGTAATAATCTAGCATTATACCTTCCCCTCGACCTATAAATTTAAATCGATTAAACTGTCGAAATATTTCTTGCATGATTTTGCTTTTGGACAAATAGTTTCATACACAATAAATTGATAAAAACCCGAGACTGCTCTATAACTTAGATTGAAACCAACAACAAATAATTTTGTCATACCAGTAGGTACATTATTGTGTTTTTATACCTTAGATACCATCTACATAATGGATTACTTTATGACCGTGCTTTAGAAAGTATTTTTCCATTTCGCGAAAAAAAGTTGGAGACCGCAATAATGCTTTCGAAACCACAAAATGTTTGAACATCCGCTCAAACAAAACAGGTAATATTGATGTTAGCTGGAATATGTTAATTTTTATTTCCGTATATTTGCAGTAATTACCAACATTCATAGCATTTTTTTGTTTTGAATAAAAAAATTCTTCTCAAAACATAATACCGTTGGTTATGCCGATGAGAATCAACACTCGATAAAAACAATAAACAGCCGATGGCTAAATTGGATGTGAAGTTAGGAACACATCGTAAATTGCATGCAAAAGCAAATTTGATCTCCGATATTTACCTAGAGATCTATGTTTGGGGAATTGCATTTATTCTCGATTCGTCGGCATTTTAATTAGGATCGTCAGAGCATACAGATTTCACGATATAGGTAAATGCATAAAAATCATTTATCTTGGTATGATATATTTTCTAGTCATAATCATTAGGAGAAATATTCTCATAATTGAACCAAACTATAGGTACTTGTATAAAAGTATTAATAGTGAAGTTCAACACTACTTTTCACATCTGACATGGTTTGGGAATTTTTTGCAAAACAATGGCTGTTAAACTAAGATCGAACAATTATAAACGATGGTTAAAGTTAGCACAACCATTTATGCACAATCAATTCGATAGGTATTGATAATTTTGTGCAAATTATGTGCACAAATCATGATTTTTGTGCACATAGTTTTTATTGAAAGTTGTGCTACCTTAAACCCAAGCTAGCAAAACTTTTTTTTATTATCATCTGATTCCAATGGAACCATTGTTGTTATTTCATCTAATCAGGATTTTTCGGGGAATGTTATTCTTTGCATAACCCTGTGCACTGAGTCTAGTACAAAATTGGTTTGTTCAGTTCTCAAGTATGCAACTACATTTCAAAAACTCTCCTTTTTCTGCATGTGGCTTTCATTGAAATACTTTAAAATAATGAAAGTTTTGTTTGGGCTATTAATAGTAATTATGCGCTCATATAGCATTTTTTTCACTACTTCACTACTGGCATTTTATTTTTTTAAATATTAGTTTGTCGACTCCCGTTTCACATGTCATGACAGTTGTGCACAAGTTAACCTCACATTCTATTAAATGGATTGAGATTTAGTTATAATCAAGTAGGCTCTGTATTTTTCTACCTTGGTTAATAATGAACAACTTTACTACCTCAACAAAAGTCAATAAAGTTAGGTTTAGAGACTAGTAGTGAAAAAAATGTTTATTCTCACTTTAGATTAACAAAAAACAAAGTTACGTTTTTTTTTTAAATTTTGTTGGTTTTCTTTTTTAAATATAACACTTTGTAAATTCTCTGATAACAAGAAAGCCACTTTTTTAAGCTATCTGTCTGGATAATATTTTTAAAAATAGAGATGCAGAATTAATGATAGTGTTACGCGAGCTACTGCAATAATATTCTCACTTAGTGCCCCCAGTGAAATCCCCGTATGAGACGACTATGGCTCCTCCGCCCAAACTTCGAGAAACATCCAGAACACCCGGGTGCATCCGCCAGAATATCGAGAATATCCAATGCACCCGCGAGAACGCCGAGACACTTCTATAATTACGGCGCGCGAGCATAAATAGGCCACAAGCATCGCTGCAGGCAATTAGTCAATAAGCCAGTGTTGATACCGAAGGAAAGTAATCGCGCCTCGATAAAGTGTTTATTAAGTGACTCTCATATAAATTATAATTAGTGTGTTTAGTGTATGACATAAATTATTAAATAAGGACTGAATTACATATAAATCTGTAAATATAAATTAATTGTAAATATAAATTAGAATAAACGTTACATTGGCGCAGAGAAGTTCACCCACACTGTCGTTGTCGCCGATATCGAAGAGGACATAATACTCGGAATGGACGTTATGAACCTACATGGCTTCCAGCTAGATTTCAAGAACCGAGTGATTAGAGTAGGTTCTGAGGAGGTATTCCTTCACCCACACGAGGATAAGACTGTTCAGGTAGCCGTACAGGAGGATACAGTTGTACCCGCAAGGAGTGAATTTTTCACTGTGGCAAGGCTACAAGGAACCGTCGAAGAAGGAACACCGGTCATGATGGAACCATGGAATCACGATGAAGAGGTTGGTCGAGGAATCTTGGTTGGAAAAGGGTTAGTCATGACTGCCGAAGAAATACCTGTACGCATTATAAATGTAAATGACCATCCAATAACTATGAAGAAGGATACCAAAATTGGAACTTGCGTACCAGTGGCGTCGATAATCCATCAAACAACAACCTCCAATGATGCCAACAATAAATTTGAACAAATGATAGCAGTGGCTGGACAATCCCTTAGCCTTCAGGAGAAGAAAAAAATCAGAGAACTCTTGCTACAATACGGATCTCTTTTTGTACCAAAAGGAGGAAAGACAGGAAGAACATCTGCTGTCAAACACAAAATTGACACCGGCGACGCTAAACCGATAAGACAATCGGCTCGACGGCTACCACAGGCCAAAAGAGAGGAAGCGGAGAGAATTGTTCGCTAGATGGAAAAGGACAAGGTAATAGAACCTTCTACCAGCCCTTGGGTCTCTCCGGTAGTTCTGGTAAAGAAGAAGGATGGAACCACGAGGTTTTGCGTGGACTACCGGCAGTTGAATAATGTTACAAAGAAAGATAGCTATCCTCTGCCGAGAATCGACGACACTCTGGATACGCTGGCCGGTAGCAAATTGTTTTCTACCTTGGACCTGAAGTCTGGATATTGGCAGGTAGAAATGGATCCAGCCGATAAAGAAAAGACAGCGTTTACCACCGGATCTGGACTATGGCATTTCACCGTTATGCCATTTGGGCTGTACAATGCCCCCGCAACGTTCGAAAGACTGATGGAAAACGTATTGCGAGGGTTGTCCTGGAAGACATGCTTAGTGTACCTTGATGACATCATAGTCTTGGGAAGGACATTCGAAGAACATCAAAAGAATTTGGAAGGTGTCTTCATAAGGTTGCAAGCTGCCCAACTGATGCTCAACCCCAAGAAATGTCAACTATTTCAAAACAAAGTCAATTACCTAGGCCATGTAGTCAGCAAGGATGGTGTAGCTGTAGACGAAGAAAAAGCTGCTGCCGTACGAAAGTGGCCAAGACCCACCGACAAGCACCAAGTTAGAAGCTTCCTTGGACTCTGTACATACTACAGGCGATTTATAAAGAAGTTTGCAGATATCGCTAAGCCCTTGACACGACTTACAGAGGAAGCAAGGGAGTTTCGCTGGGACGAAGATTGCCAAACTTCGTTCGAAACCTTGAAGAAGCACTTGACTACTGCACCTATACTCGGCTATCCACTACCAGAGGGAGAATTCATATTAGATACTGATGCTAGCAATGTTGGAATTGGAGGAGTGCTATCACAGGTTCAAGGAGGACAAGAGAAAGTTCTGGGATATTTTAGTAAAGTCCTTTCCAAACCAGAACAAAACTACTGCGTCACAAGAAGAGAGCTTCTAGCAGTAGTGAAGTCCGTGGAGCACTTCTATCAGTATCTGTATGGGAAGAAATTTGTGATCAGAACCGATCATGCAGCACTTAAGTGGCTTATGCAATTCAAGAACCCTGAAGGTCAAATCGCTAGATGGATCGAGCGGCTCCAAGAATATAATTTCACTTTTGAGCATAGAGCCGGAATAAGCCACAGAAATGCAGACTCCCTCTCTAGAAGACCATGCCCTGCAGAGTGCTCTCACTGCAGCAAAACAGAAGCTAAGGAAGCTGCGATTCGAAGAACCACGGTGACCACCGACGAATGGACACCAGAAAAGTTGGAAGAGGAACAAGAGAACGATCCTGACTTGAAGAAAATCCGACATTGGAAAAAGGAGAACTGTCGACCTACTTGGCAGGAGATTTCAAGGTACTCGCCAACGATGAAATCGTATTGGGCCCAGTGGGACTCGCTGGTTTTGGAAAATGGTTTGCTACAGCGAGTAATCGAGAACGATGAGGGTTCCGAAAGTAGAAGACAGTTGGTGATTCCAAGAACAAGGATAGCAGCAGTACTGCGGAAATTACACGACAGTCCGTCAGGAGGACATCTAGGTGTGAAGAAGACCCTCCAGAAAGTGCGAGAACGGTTTTATTGGATGCACAGTTCCGAAGATGTGAAGGACTGGTGTAAGAAGTGCACTACCTGTGCTACGACCAATGGACCGCACGGGAGAAGAAAGGCTCCTATGAAACAGTACAATGTCGGAAGCCCTTTTGAACGCATTGCCTTGGACATTGCCGGACCGTTTCCACCGACAGCAAATAGCAGCAGGTACATTTTGGTGGTGATGGATTACTTCACAAAATGGGTAGAAGCGTATGCCATTCCAAACCAAGAAGCCGCAACGGTTGCCGACGTGCTCGTGAATGAGTTCATTTGCCGATATGGAGTGCCCCTGGAAATACACAGCGACCAGGGCAGAAACTTCGAAAGCCAGCTGTTCCAGGAAGTTTGTGAAAAACTCGGCATGAAGAAAACGAGAACTACGGCTTTGCACCCACAGTCGGACGGGATGGTAGAGCGAATGAACAGAACTCTTGGCAAATACCTGTCTAAAGTAGTATCTAACCATCAGCGAGATTGGGACCAATATCTCTCGCTATTCGCGATGGCCTACAGATCCGCCATCAATGAGTCTACCGGCCAAACACCAGCAAGAGTTCTGTTCGGACGCGAAATGAGATTACCCTGCGACCTTGAATTTGGATGCCGACCCGGAGAAGACATAGCTGGTGAAGATTACGTGACCCAGCTGAGAAAAAGAATGGACGACGTACACGAGCTGGTTCGATCGAATCTCCAGATCGCTAGCGATAGGATGAAGAAAAGGTACGATACGCAAGCTACGGAAGGAGGTTTCCACGAAGGAGACAAAGTCTGGCTGCATAACCCAAGAAGACAAAAGGGTTTTTCTCCAAAGTTGCAGAAAGCTTGGGACGGTCCGTACCTCGTAAAGAAAAGAATCAACGATGTCATCTATCGTATCAGCAAGATCCCAAATGGAAAGCCAAAGGTGGTACACCGTAACCGATTAGCGCCATTCGAGGGTGACCACGATGAGGAAGTAAACCAGCTTCAGGAAGTAGCCGATCCTGCTTTTGTGGAGTTCATGGGTGCTTATGGTGGTACCGGAAAAGCAAGATTCGGCGTCACCACTGAGAGACGACAAGACCTGCTTACCGTTCCGGAGGAATACTCACTGGCAATAAACATCCCTGCCAGCGTAACCGATGCGCGCGGACTGGCATCTCTGTTTATAAAGAAGAGTGGCGTACGACCTTTGGTAAACCAGTTACCAGTACCGGGTAAAGCTCTGAAGCTGAAAAATGGCTCCCGCTACAATTTCCACCTAGTGACGAGGAACACCTTCGACGAAAGACCAACGTACGAGGATATCTGGGAAGCATTACGAAGCCTGAGGGAGCATGTGCTTGAATTGAACGTGTACAGGCTAGCCATGCCCAAGATTGAATGTAGGCATTTAGATTAGCGAATAATCCGTAACATGGTAGAAGTAATCTTCCGAGACACCGAAGTGCAGGTACTGGTTTGCGGCCATGCTCGGGAGACACAGCCAACAGAGAAGACGGTCGCATGTTACTTCCATACAACTGGAAAATGCAACAAGGGGACCAGTTGCCGATACAGTCATCTCGTTCCAGTTTCCTAGCTAGTTCCAGGAGGAACTGTCTCTTAAGGAGGGGGCAATGTTACGCGAGCTACTGCAATAATATTCTCACTTAGTGCCCCCAGTGAAATCCCCGTATGAGACGACTATGGCTCCTCCGCCCAAACTTCGAGAAACATCCAGAACACCCGGGTGCATCCGCCAGAATATCGAGAATATCCAATGCACCCGCGAGAACGCCGAGACACTTCTATAATTACGGCGCGCGAGCATAAATAGGCCACAAGCATCGCTGCAGGCAATTAGTCAATCAGCCAGTGTTGATACCGAAGGAAAGTAATCGCGCCTCGATAAAGTGTTTATTAAGTGACTCTCATATAAATTATAATTAGTGTGTTTAGTGTATGACATAAATTATTAAATAAGGACTGAATTGCATATAAATCTGTAAATATAAATTAATTGTAAATATAAATTAGAATAAACGTTACAATAGATTTAAAAAAAAACTTAAATCGGTATATAGCTGAAAAAAGTTTCTTTCCGTTTATTAGAAAATTCCATACCTGAAATTTTTAACCAATCAAAACGTGTTTTCTTAGACAGATTACCATGGCAACCGATGAATTTTAGTGGAAATCATTTCCTCATGGGTATCCAACAGCGAATCATACTGGAAATTTTCTTGACGTTTATAATGTCAGAGTATTTTTTTGACAGACTGGTTTTTATTTGCAAAAAAGCAATTTTCTACCACTTGCAGTTACTCAAAACTTATGTAAAATTAAAGAATATACTGTGTTGTGTCTTGATTTGGTATTTTTGTACAACTACAACGGGTAGAAATCAACAATTTAAAGGTCTAAATTGTTGCCAAAACTGTGACGCGCTGTAAATCTGTTCATGCAGCGTTCCTAAAAACCTTTTAAATTATGATTTTCTACAACTTGTAGTAAGTCCAAGTAACTATAAAATGAAAAAAATATGATATTTTAGGTCCTAAAATGGCACTTTTGAGCTTCTAAAATCAGTAGAAAGTTTGTAACCTGCTTCCATACACTTGACTTCGATTTCCTAGTATTCGCGGGTGTCAACTGCTTAATCTCCTGACGAATATTGACGTTGTTGGAAATCGAAAAATGAATTTTAATTATTTCAAACACAATTTTGTGTGGAATTTTCTTACCGAATACCGCACGAGGTCAAATTAAATCCTGAAATTTTTTCTCGTTCATGAATATTTTTAGAAAATTATCCCTCCTCTTCGACTCGGGACAATTTTCAAAATATTCATGAGCTCGACAAAATTTCCGTAAATAATTTGACCTCTAGTGGTATTACTAAAGTATATCCCAATAGAGTTGATAGGGGCATAGACCGAATGCGCCGATTGATAATTATTTTAATAATCTCATAGTCCTTTTGCGCCGGAGCAATCTCAGGTAACCATAATCCCAGGGTCGACTTGCGCCAATTGCCTCTACAGGGGGCCGTAATGGTATGATACATATTTTACAAATTCAAATCTTTGGATATGTCCTGCTTTATATAATTCGACTTTTTCTGATAAAAATTGCAATCTTTGTTTATATTTTTGGTTAGTTATTTTTGTAGGTATACACACACTGTTTATTTTTATATAAATATAACCTAACCTAACCTAACCTAACCTAACCTAACCTAACCTAACCTAACCATTTTCATCGGTGTAGAGCTTAGCTGTACAATTTTTATTCGCACATCTCCACCTGCTTTGTTAAACCACATGAACGAAATTTAAAATTCTCAAATATAATTATTTTCAAGAATCTACCTTCTTAAACCTTTAATTCGGATGACACCCCGCTGTGTATCATCAGACCGATAGCCGGCGCAAGTGGACGGTCGGATTAATGACCCTTTCGGGGCATCTAGTTTAGTACAGGTAAAATCGGCGCTTTCGGTATATACCCGTTGATAGCACAGATCGGGGGTTCGGACCATAAAATAGTTGTAAACCATAGGCGCGACGGAACTACCTGCCCCGTAACCTATACAGGTACAACCCAATTTCCTGTTAATATTTAAATCTAAGTAGGTGGCAATACCTACCTGATTAATCATTTAGCTATTTTGTTGATCGTTTATCTACAACGGATTAATTAGTGAAACAATTACCTACTATTGTTATTACTTAAATATGACGTCGACTACAAGTTTTACCTTTACTCCAGTTAAGAGTTTTAGTCTACACTTTAAGGGAAAAAACTGAGTAGATAATGAATAATAATAAATTAATAAAGAACATACCAGTACCTACTACACTGATTGACCGCTTCCCGTTAAAAACATTTTGAAAAATTATATGATATAAATTATCACTTGAATAATTGCTTCTTCCGTAAAAACCCAATGCTCCGTCCGTGACAGTGATATTTCGGATTTATAAACTGCAGGACAATACGAAATGGACCTTGACAACAATGGTCTTCAACAATATACCTGGCAGCCCTACTCAACTTAAAACTTGTTTATTAAGTGACTGTACAAAACTGGTTAGAATTACCCAAACTTGTTAGCTAATCGAGCTAATCTTTCTATGTTTTAGCCTTCAACTGGATTGGAGTCTTTTCTAAAATCATTTTAGACTGGAAGTACGTTCTTTTTGGTTTTATCGCTTAGGACGTGCTGTTTGCAAAATAGCTGTAAAAAAATCGACAACATCTAAAAGATTGACAAATGAAATTGACACAAATCATTAAGATTGATAAAACTTATAAAGGAGTTCAGTTTAAGGTCAGTGTGACCAACAAAAAGTGGTTTTTATGACAAGAATGACAGTTAATGTCTACCATTCAAAACATAAGATTTTTGCAGGTTTTTTATCATTACGAACATCCATATTGCTTTATTAAAACAATGAATACACCCCCGAAGCGTAAATCTTAATATTTAAAATGACGTTTTAGCTGAATTCTCAATGCATCGGTGGCCAGTAATTCTAGGAACTTTCGGCAAATTACCAATTCTCTTCTGTCATTATGTCACTAGTTATGTCAGATGTCAGAGGAAAAAGCAATCAGAAGAATAAAGTGATACAACTAACTAGAACTTCTACAAAAGTATGGAAAATAAACATAAACGATTAAACGAATATCAACAAAAATAAATAACACTGACATCTGACATAACTAGTGAAATAATGACAGAAGAGAATTGGTGATTCGCCGAAAGTTCCTAGAATTACTGGCCACCGATGCATTGAGAATTCAGCTAAAACGTCATTTTAATTTTGAGATTTACGCTTCAGGGGTGTATTCATTGTTTTAATAAAGCAATATGGATGTTCGTAATGATAAAAAACCTGCAAAAATCTTATGTTTTGAATGGTAGACATTAACTGTAATTCTTGTCATAAAAACCACTTTTTGTTGGTCACACTGACCTTAAACTAAACTCCTCTATTCACAGGCTATTGAAATGCAGAAAGAAGTGGAATGCAGTTTATCATGATTACGTCATTGAGTTCGGCTGAGATGGGACAAGGCGTATTAAGTGGTTATAATAAAAAATATGGCGAAATTTATAATAAATTATATTTTTGGAAGCACATCATATAGAGAACGCATCCAAGGTTTTCCATAAAAAATGTACACTCAACGAGTATTTCTCAGCTTCACTCAACTCAACTATCATTGGTCGTCTGTGACCGATCACAAGATTTCGAATGAAATATAAAATGGTTTTAAGAGTTGAAAAGAGTTTAAGAAAATAGAATAAAAGTAAGGCAATCCTTTTATATTCGTGTCGGTTAGAGAAACGCCTGTAAGATCTACAAAGTTTTATTTAACTTTGATATAGTTTTCGTCTTCCAAAACCAGTTTAAATGTTGAAGTTAAAATAAAGTTCTCTATTTAGTTCACTTTTAGAAATTAACTATTCTTTTTCTCCAAAAACTAATTAAATTAAATAATAATTGAAAATTCTATTAGATTTATAATTATTGTATCCTTCCAATAGTCCAGCATCAGAAAGTTCTCTGAATTGTATATGGAATGATTGAATTAAGTGCTATTCAGGTAAATATTTATTATTTTTAAATTATAAGAATCTGAAGTGAACGAATAGATTAATCATACGTTCTGGAGCTCAAAATACATCGATTACACCTAACGGTTTTTGTTCAAAAGGACACGCAAGTTATAAAACTGAAATTGTTGTTTTCCCAAAAATGTAGAGAAACATTATGTTCGAAAAAATGATATATTTTTTATTTTTGTGCGTTTAAGTTGAAGCTTCGATAAACGATAAGAGCAGCGATACTAGCTAAGCTTTTATGTTTGCTACATTGCTAAGCGTATCCCAGAACGTTGCTCCAACATAGACACCTGCATAGAAACCAATGAAAATTTTTTTTTTCGCTTTGCTACTATCGCTGCTTTTATCGTTTATTAAAGCTCAAACATAAAGTTGAGTTGAGAATCGAGAAGTGGATGTGAATATGCATGATGACTGATTTTGAAAAACTGCTCCACAATGTTTGCATATACAGTGTGTCTACGTAAGTTGGCTACATTTGGAAAAGTTTTTTTATTATTAGTTGTATCGAAAAAATGTATTCTCCTTAGAAAGTTCTTCATGTTTTAAAACCCAAAATTCAACTATCACATGTTGAATTGTATCAGTCGTATACGGGGTTTGTTGAAAAAAAAGATTTTTGATCAAGAGTAAATTGAGAAAATAATTTTTCCATGATACAGTACACTACTATCAAGCATTCGACTGGTATTAGATAAACTTAAAAATTCCAGGACCTGCTTTGGAAATAGTATATTACAGACCTAGGCCAGTAAAGTAAGAAATGTCTCAGATCACATGTAATTGTCGGCCGAAGCGAAGCTGAGGTATACTTTAAACTGTATAAGTTAAAATAAATCTTCAACAGTCTTACCTTACAGTCTTACCTCTGAGATGGTCTTCTAGTATCATAATTCACTAGATCAGCTTCCATATCTAAGAAACCGTATACTGAGCGAGTCCAAACTTAAAAACATCGGTTTCACAATTTTTTTAAATGGATCACCATGTATTTTATATCGATAAATGACAACTACTTTACTATATTTTTAATTTAATTAAGTACTCCCAATACCCAAATTGAAAACTTGTCAAAATAATTTCAAATTTGTTTTTGGGGGGAAGAGGGAGAATTAAAATGACATGAGATATAATGCACTCCCATTAGCCCTCTATGCCCCACCTACCCACCTACAAAAGCTTAAATGGCAACCCCTATTTGTGATACGCCGTTGGAGATCACGTGAAAAATGCTTTCCAACGATTTAAGTAAGTAGTCAGATTATTGATTTATCTGAGACTTATCTAAATGTCATTGTCATTAGTGATAGATTAATCATTTGACGTTTGGTTGTAACTTAGCTACAGTGATCTCGATGAGTACAGTACAGTATACCTGAACGAGTAAAGATAATTTCCTACGGCGAAGCAAAGAGAAGGGTTGTGATTTTGGACAGTATGGATGTTCATCTGTTCCCTCATAACTTCTTAATTACTTACTATCATAATTCGACATCCATATATTGATGGAACCGTCTTGATTATCCGCAAGTAATATGCTATGTGACCTCACATTAAATTGAATAAAGCGCTCTCTAGGGTATAAAGTCATGAACTAGAAAAAAAAATGTAATTAAGCTTTGTTGGGTATCAAATGAAAGGGATTCATTGGTACATTTAAATATTCATATAATTGCTATATCCCCACTATTTTCAGCATTTATTTAATTAATCAACATTGTTGTAGTCCAATATTAAATACCGTTCCATTTTGTTTTAAAATTTAGTTTTCCCTTTATTGTTACACCTTGTATAATTGTTACTCATACCGAAAGAGATAATTTTTGCGGGCTTTCCAACGACGCATTCGTCTATCTACAATGTAGGTGAAATACAGTACCTACCAATTATTACAGTACAGTTTGATAATAAAATTTTTTGAAAACGACTTTAAAAAGGGTGGCTGTATCTTCCAAACTTAAATGCTTACAAAGAAATACAAAGAGGCAAATGTAACCCTCCAAAAAATTTGGGGGGTCAAAAGGGTGGGTCCCTCCGAAAATCCATAATAAATGAACGTTTCACTACTTCCAGTTTATGGGTTATCGTATACTAGTATCTCATGTAAACTTTTTTTATAAATTCACGTCACACCGTTTTAGAGCAACGTTAGAAAAATGGATTTAAATTTTCAATTAAATCGCCCTGTAACTTTTTTTGTGTGCACTTTTGTGTATAGGTAAGTGAGGTTCAATCAACCTATGTTTGACCTCAGAATATGTTGTATAATTTATGACCAATCTTTTCGGCACACCCTGTATTTCCTGTAATAATCCTAGCACTCAGGATATTACAAGTGATAATTTTTAATGTATTTTCCTTCTCTCTCATCTACGTGACGTTAGAAATTTAAGTCAGGGTAAAGTTTGCCCAAAATCAATTGCAGAAGCTTCACACACTATTTGCTTTGATATTTACCGACCGAGACGAGCGAAGGTTGTGCCACCGCGGCAAGAATCGGTCGAAAAACTAAGATTGAAATTTTTGATAATAATATTTTTTTCACACTGGATGTGGCGATATCGTACCTGCGTAGCATTATAATTCCTGCTCGCGGTTTCACAACCGCACCCTTGCATTTGCAGTAAATTTTTTTGCTTGAACCTAAAAAAAATTAATGTGAAATTATTTACATTTTATTATCGATAATGGGCGGTGAGCGATAAGACAAAAACTGAGAGACATATAATCATAATTTTTACTGTTTTTTTTTGTATGTACTAATAACAAATAATATCAAGACTCCATAGCTATACGAGCGATAGTAACCGAGATCCGTCACAGGCTAAACAAAAATAAAAACAGTTGTTTTCATTTTTTTTTAAATCATACATAATCTTAGTGAAAAATACGCCTTCAAACATGTGACGAGCTTACGCGTGGCTCACATTATCTCTCACGTGACAGATTCATACGACCGTGGACCGACGAACTACAGCTATACCCCGATGAAGAATTAATAGTATGATTAATAGTCCTTAACCAAGCCCAAGATGAGCATATAACAACCCGAAGTTTTTTTGTAATAAATCGATCACGATTTTCACCATTGTTAGTAAGGATGCATAACGCAGAAACAATTCTAATACAAAATAGTTATTTATGATATAAGTGCTAAAAGTGATATTTTATTTTGTGAGAAGGGAAGTTTGGGACACAACGCCGAAGGCTGCCGAAATCGCCTGCGGCTCATGCGTCAACTTTTCCACCCGTGAAAAAAAGCACCACTTTATGCACTTGTTGATTAAATAACTATTTTCTACAATCATTAATGAAATAAAAGAGATGTTTTTTTAATCGATTTTCGTACATAAAATATGTATTTGTTAAACAGTTTGAAAAAGTGACATTAGAGTGAGATAAAGTGACATTAGGGTGAGATAAAGTAGTTTTTTTAACGCTAATTTTTTATTTTTTTATTTTTTTTTCGGGCCGAGATGGGAAACTCATGTTCGAATGGGTCCCGGACCCAAACATTGTTGGACTCATCCCCAAGGGGATGCCTACCAACCAAACCCACCTCAAACTCGTTGTTACCCCCGCCTCGGAATCACTACCCTTACATACTTTGAGACGGGTGGCGGTCCCTCACACACTCTCCGCTCACACTGACATCTTCCTCTTACAATCACTCCTACCTCTCATGCCATATCGAGTCCTTCTCTCCCCCCAACCATGCTCTCCACAACTCCACTCACCTCCATCCATTCCTCCTACCCCCTTAACATTATCTCGACCATGTTCTCCCAGTACACCGCCTCCAGTAGTTTACTCTCCAACTTGTTCAGGACTTCCTCGTTCCTCCAGCATCTAAACACATGCCCCACATCATCCTCCACTTCACACCTCTCGCACACTCCAGTCTCTCTTTCCCCAATCTTGTGAAGGTACCCTACTCTCGACCCGTGTCCAGTGAGCACCTGTGTCAAGAAGTAGTTCACCTCCCCGAATTTCCGGTCCATCCATTCTCTCCTTTTTCCAATCGCTCCTTTTAGTGCGCCCTCATACTTCTCCCACCTTCTCTCCATTTCCTCCTCCATCCATTCCTGTACTTCCTCTCTGGTCGCACCCCTCCAGCGTTTGTTCCTAGCTCTAGCCATCACGTCCAATGGGTAGGATATTGCCAGCACCGCTGCTGCCAGTCCACCCACTGTCCTGTACCCCTGCACCACCCTCAGCAGTATCCCTCTCTACACCCGCAGAAGTGGCCTAACCCTCGCATTCACCCCCGCTCTTTCACCCCACACTTCCGCACCGTACAGCACTCTGCTCTACCGTCCTACCAAATACCCTCCTCTTCCACTCTCCCGGCCCTTTCACATTACACATCAATCTTCCCAGCCATGCTGCCCTCACTTTACCCTTCTCTGCTGCCTTTAACATATGAGTTTTGAAGGATAATTGACTATCCAACCACACCCCTAGGTATTTCACAGACTCCTCCGTACGAATTCTCTTTCCCTTAACCATCACCCCCACTTCCCTTGTCCTGCTCCGTCCCTTCACTAACAACCCCACAGTCTTATCTTCCGCCACTTCCAGTCCGCACCGCTCTATCTTCTCCACAATCTTCCTGCACATTCTCTCCGCCTTTCTTTCTATCTCCGCCTCTCCCTTTGCCGTACATACCAGACACACATCGTCCGCATATACCGTAATCTCACATCCCTCTTCACATACTATCTCACAAACCTCATCAAACACACACTTCCAGAGCGTCGGTCCAAGAACCGAGCCCTGAGGCACTCCAGCCTCCGTCTCATATCTCCTCCCTCTGGAGTCTACAATCACACGCCCCGTCAGGTAGTCCTCCACCAGGTTAATCAACCCCTGCCCCACACCAAGCCTCAGCAACGCGCTCAACACTGCCCGTTTGCTGACACTGTTGAATGCGTTCCCGACGTCGAAGAACACGAGTAGGGCCAATTTCTTCTTCCTCCAGCTGCCCTCCCTAGCCCTTTCCACCAAGCCCATCACCTTACTCAGTGCTGAGATGCAAGATTTCCCCTTCGCTAACCCGTGCTGGTTTACCCTAAAACCCCCATTGCTACCAACTTCCTCCTCAATCCTATCCTTTATTACCCCCTCCATCAATTTACCCATACCACACAGCAGGCTGATAGGCCTGTAGTCCCCCGCCCGCTTCCCCTCGCTGCCCGCCTTCTTCATCAGTATCACCCTGGCCACCTTCCATCCTTCCGGGAACTCCTCCTCCCTCAGCACCTTGTTGAATAGTTCCCAGAAGTACTCCCCATTGTCATTTAACAGCCTCTTCACCTCTTCACCTCAGGCCACCTATCCCTGGGGATTTTCTCACTTTAATGTTTCTCCCCCTATCCTCTACCTTCCACTTCTCTACCGGCCTTATCCCCCTCATTTTCCCTACCTCCTAGTATCCTGGATTTCCCGAATTCTGCCCCCACTCCTCCTTCTTCCCCTGTGAACAATTTCTCTATAATCTCCTTTTCCCCATCCTCCTCTAACACCTTGTTCCTATTTCCACCCATCCTCTTTACCGCTATCTCATACGCCTTTCCCCATGGAATGTTTTCCAGTAACTCTTCCCACTTCCCTCTTTTTTCCCTCTCCACCCTACGCTCCAGTTCCTTCTTCTCTTTATATCTCCCTCTTCTCTCTATCCTTCCACTCTCCCTCAGCATCCGTCTTCGTTCTTTCTTACACTTCCTCCACAGCTCCTCTATTTCCTCATTCCACCAGTAATTGGCCCTCCGCTCACGCCTATTGCCCCTCTTTCCCTCTTTTTTACAGCCCTGTATCACATTGAACAAATTCGTCTGCATCATGTCCAAGTCCCCTTCCTATCTCTTCTCTTACACAAATATTTCCGCTAATGTCTCTGCAGATTGCACTCATATGACATTTTACTTAGCGTTTTGCCATCATGACAAACATAAACATTCAAATCGACGCCATTTTTAGTTCATTTAGAGCAACCTAAATAACACATTTTTGGTTTTTGCTTGATTGTAGAAAAAATAGTGTATGCAACATATGCATGAAGTGTCTTTTTTCCACTCATGGAATTGACGCATTCGCCTGCGTCAACTTTTCCTCTCGTGAAAAAAAGCACCACTTTATGAACTCGTTGCATAAATAACTATTTCGTCGACCTTTACAAAAAATGGGAATATCTTTATAGCTGCGTACACATGACTAGAAAGTCAAGAAAACAGTGTATTCTGTGTAAAATAATTTAATTTTTAAAAAATTGCAAAGCGCTTTCGGCTGTTAAACCATCATCAGTGCGATACCTGCAAGTAAGTAAAAAATAGTTGAAATTTTATCAATAAGGAAATTAGTAAAGTATTACTTACTCGTCAAGTATGTACAAGAAACCAAATTAAAAAGTCGACAACACATTGATTAAACAATCATAAATAATTTAAAATTAACATTAAATTTAAAATTTAAATTATTCCCCTGTTTTGGGGTACCCTATTGTTAACTTTTAAACATTTTCAAAAATTTATAGTTTCTAACTACACGTCTACAAACTAATTTAAAACATTTGTGTTAGTTTTGTTAGTTAGTGTTTGTTAGTGTTAGTTATTTGTGTTTTAAATTATTTTTGGTAACGGGATCTCATTAGACCCTTAATCTAATTTTCAGGCTTGAATGAGATTTGAGTAATGGGTTCTCATTAGACCCTAAATCAAATATTTCTTAGTGTGAATGACTTTCACATTAGTTCTGGGATGTTTCAGGTTTTCATCAATTTTACTTTCCACTTGTTTTTTCTGGGCTCTTATGTTAGTTATTTGTGTTTTAAATTATTTTTGGTAACGGGTTCTCATTAGACCCTTAATCAAATCTTTCTCATTGAGAATGACTTTCATATTAGTTTTGGATAATCTTTGGAATACTTAATTTAACTATTGGTTTTTTGAAATAATGTTCTAGATAATTTTTTCAAATGGAATTTATTATCAAAATTTCTTTTCTGTGTTAGATCTAATTTTATTAACTTCTTTCTTTTATTAATTATTTTGATTTGGTTTTTCTTTTGATTGAATTTTTTTTTTTTTCGAATAAGATTTGGTAACGGGTTCTCATTAGACCCTTAATCTTTTTCGTTTTGAATGAGATTTGAGTAATGGGTTCTCATTAAATTCTAAATCAAAATCTCATTTTAGATTTTCATGTCGGTTTTAAGAAATTACCAAGATACACATATTATTGTTTAGAATTTTTTCATTGTAATTACTCGTCTGAATGTTAGTTCTGTGCTCACTTTTGATAACTTTAGTTCTGTTTTCACTAAGGTATCATTTGTCTTTATTTAATATTTAAATTTAATTCAATGCAGTTTTAAATATTTCATGATTTTAGTCAGTTTATTTGGAATATTTCTGGACTCTTGTGTGAGTTATTTGGTTTTTAAAGTTTTTTTAAATTATATTTGTTAACGGGTTCTCATTTGACCCTTAATCTAATTTTCTGGCTTTAATGAGTTTTGAGTATTGGGTTCTCATTAGACCCTAATTCTAATCTTTCTCATTGAGAATGACTTTCATATTAGTTTTGGGATATTCCTTGAATAATTTTCCTTTTGTTTCAAATTTACTACAGTCATGTTTAATTAATTGTTTATTTGTAATATTTCTGGACTCTTGTGTGAGTTATTTGTTTTTTAAATTATTTTTGTTAACGGGTTCTCATTAGACCCTTGATATAATTTTTCTTTTTTGATTGAGATTTGAGTAATGGGTTCTCATTAGACCCTAAATCAAATCTTTCTCATTGAGAATGACTTTCATAATAGTTTTGAGATATTCTTGGAGTACTTAGTTTAACTTTTATTTCTTGAAATAATTTTCTTGATATTTAAATAGTCTTTATTGTCAAAATTTCTTTTTATTTCTTAGTTTTATTGTTATGAATTTTATTTATGAATAATTATTGGGTTTTGGTGCTTCTTTTTACTGTTATGTTAGTTATCTGTTTTGAATGAGATTGTTAACGGGTTCTCATTAGACCCTAGATCTTTTTCTTTTTTGAATGAGATTTGAACAATGGGTTCTCATTAAACTCTAATTCATATCTTTTTCTCAGTTTAGATGATTTTCATGTTAGTTTTGAGAAATTACCAAAATACACGATTTATTGTTTGGTTTTGTTCCGTGATATTTACTTGTCGGAATGTTAGTTCTAAGCTCACTTTTGGTACATTTAGTTCTATGTTCAGTAACACTGTCATTTGTCATAATTTAATTTAATTCAGATTGGTTTGTCAACTTCAAATTAATGTAATGTCACTTTATTTTCTGTTTCTACAAACACGTGTAGTTAGAAACTAAAATTTTTTTGAAAATGTTTAAAAGTTAACAATAGGGTCAGAGACAACCCTGAGACGCACAAGTGCATAGGAAAATTAGTTCGGTGAGAACATGAGAAGACTCCTTTGTCTGATACATTGGAACGGCATAAATATGTCTTTGTTTAAAAGCTCGCAAGGTGTAGGCAGGTGGCGGTTGCAGCGCTGCAATTCCATCTGACATTTGCTGTGTCGCCTGTCGCCATATTTGGTTGACGTTTGTGTTGCTCTGTATCTGATTTTTATTTTTCTCGTTATTTGTTACTTTTTGTTTTGCTAGAGTTATTTAATTTTATTAGAATTCCGACCAGTTTGAAGTGCTTAGAAGTTAAGATGTCACAAAAACTTTGTTTGCTGTGTGGAAGTAGTGAAGAAGAGGTTGAGAAAATGCATTATTTCCCATCCAATGATAAAAAGTAAGAATATTTTTGGTCTTTTTAAAGTAAAAAATAATAGTTCTAATGCATTTATAGGTCAAAATTGTGACAAGAAGCGGTGGGAATGAAGTACAAGATAGTTACCTGAATTTGAGTACATATAAACTGCGAGTCGATGTTGTTCCGAGTTTATTCCCTAGCAATACACTTGGAAAAAATCGTCAACAAGTAAATGGTAAATGAAACAACAGTAAAAATGAAGAGCATCTTACATTGAAGCTGATTGAAGGTATGTTAACGGACAAATATTATTTCTGATAACCTACCTATCAAATGCATGAAAGAAAACTTGTGTACTTGTATTTTTTTCTTCAAATATTGCAATTTAATTATAATAATATAACTGTATTATGTTTACGCACTTTCATATTTGTCGCTATATTTATCAATAAACAATTCTTTGTGTTGATTTGTCTTATTATTTTTCAAACAACTCTGTATTACGAACGAATTTTTAAATCGCTTCGTAGTTCGCGCTCTTTTTTAAACAGTTCTAGGAAGGGGGTGCCGAGTCGGGAAAATAAGCTCTCGTACCCTCCTCACCTCTACATGTGCGCCACCTACCTACACCTTGCAGCACAATGGACCAGTGGAGTATTGCGAACTAAAATTTTGCATGCACTTGGGCGTCTCAGGGTTGTCTCTGATAGGGTACCCCAAAACAGGGGAATAATTTAAATTTTAAATTTAATGTAAATTTTAAATTCTTTATGATTGTTTAATCATTTAATCAATGTGTTGTCGACTTTTAATTTGGTTTCTTGTACATACTTGACGAGTAAGTAATACTTTACTAATTTCCTTATTGATAAAATTTCAACTATTTTTTACTTATGCAGGTATCGCACTGATGATGGCTTAACAGCCGAAAGCGCTTTGCAATTTTTTGAAAATTAAATTATTTTACACAGAATACACTGTTTTCTTGACTTTACAAAAAATTACATTTTACGTACTAATTTCTGGATGAAAAATCGTCTATTTTTGACGTCAAGTACTTTTCGTCCGCAAACACTTTTCGTCCGATGTGGTTACTATCATACGGCACAGTGCGAGAATGGCTGTGACAATACCTGTCATTTGCGGTTGTCAGTAGTAATAACCCAAGGACATTGATAATTGTTCGAAAAAACAGATTTTGTAAGCTTGAGAAAGTTGTTAAAATATTTTTGAGCATTTATCAATGTTGGAGGGTTATTCGAATAGAATTTTTTTTTGCTAATTAAAGAAAAAAAATACAGAGCAAAAACAACACTGCTCTCGATATCAATTGGTTCATCAGTAGTTACATATTTCTAAAACTTGAGCTAGTGTAAAAATATATAACGAAACGCCCGACGCTTTAAACGGGTCTTCTAACTAATCACAGTCCAATGAGAGAACTCCTGCACAAAATGAAGCTGTAGAATGGCGAACGTTCCTGGAAACAATGTGGTAAAGGGAAATTCTCTCAGAATGCGGGGCAATAGTCTACAAAAGACATGCGATATTCAGGCAGTCTAGGCTAACTTCCGAAAAATACAACAGGCTACCGGTGAATATCCTGTACAGACTGGACTATACTAGAGGGTAATCGGAAAAATTGACCGGAAAAATCAATAGACTCACTTGTTTAAAAGATTGGGTTACAGAGTACCAACCTTTATATTTCAACTTCTTTTAATTTTTATTAGCTAGGCCATTATACTGATATAATATGAAATATTTGTAATATAGCTTGGTATATTATGATGGATATAATAAAATTCAGTCCGTTATTTGGTAGATATGTTAAAATTATTTGTGTATTATATTAACTTTGCACTATCGTTATCGATTGTCGTTCCTTATTATTGCAATTTGCGAAATCAGTAAAAATTTCTACTATTTGAATTATATTTAATTTTATTCAGAATAATCATCAAGCGTTAGCGATAAGTGAAGAGAATCCAATATACAGTTATGCAGAATACCTGTGGGAAATAAATGTCATTACATAAATTCAGTGTTCCAATTCCAAGGTCAATTCATTCTATATATATATATTTTTTCCAAGTCTTTTTTTCCGGTTTATTTTTTCCAAGTCATTTTTCCTTGGTCTATTTTTTCCGATGTTTTTATTCCAGTATTCATACTAGATAAAATGGAGTGTGTGTTGTAAAGCTAAACCCGGAAGACACAAAAAACCCAAGGTGTGGCTGAAGGAATATTAAAAGCAGTCAACAAACAAAATAAACACAAAGTCAAGAAAACAGTGTATTCTGTGTAAAATAATTTAATTTTTAAAAAATTGCAAAGCGCTTTCGGCTGTTTAGCCATCATCAGTGCGATACTCGTCAAGTACAAGAAACCAAATTAAAAAGTCGACAACACATTGATTAAACAATCATAAAGAATTTAAAATTTACATTAAATTTAAAATTTCTACAAACACGTGTAGTTAGAAACCATAAATTTTGAAAATGTTTAAAAGTTAACAATAGGGTACCCCAAACAGGGGAAAATTTAAATTTTAAATTCTTTATGATTGTTTAATCAATATGTTGTCGACTTTTTAATTTGGTTTCTTGTACATACTTGACGAGTATCGCACTGATGATGGCTTAACAGCCGAAAGCGCTTTGCAATTTTTAAAAAATTAAATTATTTTACACAGAATACACTGTTTTCTTGACTTTCTAGTCATGTGTACGCAGCTATAAAGATATTCACTTTAAAATAAACACAACCTAATTGAATGCACCAAACTATATTTTTCACATGAAGTATATAGTTGAATGTTTTGTCTCAATCTACTCGTGTAGAAGATGATCGCCGCTACGGGTTAATTTTTATGGTGTGTAGAATCATTTGCATAACTAAATCCGATATATTTTGGATTTATTATTATTACATAAATAGATGATCTTAATTTGAATTTCTGATTTAGATGGAAAATCCTCCTAGGATTAGTTGATGTATAAGGCATCATGCAAAAGGAGCTTTAATTTTGTTTAACTTGAGATTATCTTATCAAGCAGTTATTAATCATGCGCCTTTAGAGATTACGCAAAAGACATTTCTGCTCAGAAAATAAAAGGGATCTAATTTAAATGAAAATTTAATTGAACAAAAAGTAAAACAATTGAAGTAAAGGAAAATTTACTCAATAATCTATTTCAAATGTGGTTTATACCACAACTAGCTGGTTTTATTCAATAGTGTTCGAAATAATATAAGCCTCATTTAAGTTTATAGGCTTAAACTGGTAGAATGTACTCCTGCATGAATATATAATACTTTACCTCTAGCAAAATTTTGCTTTTCTAGAAACCTAAAGTATATTAATATCTTGAGTGAATCATAATATTTTCTTTTCATTATTTCAGGAATTCTGAGTATGGTTGGTAACAAGTTCAACTTCATAGTGAACGGTTTTATTCGATTAACAGTCATAACAGATGTACATCTATGGGATGTTAAGTCAGGTATAATTTTAACGAAAGAATCATAAGTTAGTCGGCCTGAATCAGTCCGCGAATCGAAAAAGTGGGAAAATTCACACATTTTATCAGTATTGATATAAAAGGCAGAAGTTTTGGCTTAATTAGATGATGATTTCAATTATTACAATACGTTTCCGCGTGAAATTGGAAAAATTGCGAAATAATTATTGTATTGTAGACCGGTCCTGAATTTGGTTGAAAATTCCACTCCTGTAATTTTTAACCAATCAAAACGTGTTTTTTTTGACAGATCACCATGACAACGGATGAATTTTAGTGGAAATTTTTTCCTCGTGGGTACCCAACAGCGAATTATACTAGAAATTTTTTGACGTTTATAATGACAGAATACTTTTTTGACAGTATGGTTTTTATTTGCAAAAAAGCAATTTTCTACCACTTGTAGTTACTCAAAACTCATGTAAAATTAAAGAATAAACTGTGTTGTGTCTTGTTTTGGTATTTTTGTGCAACTACAACGAGTAGAAATCAACAATTTTAAGGTATACATTGCATTACATTACATTGATTTTAAAAATATTCATGAGCTCGAAAAAACTTCCGGAAATAATTTGACCTCTAGTGTTATTACTAGTGAAAATACCACGTTTATTTCGGTCGTGTTTGATTTATTAACATAAACAGTTTTATTGAAATTAAAACAAATACTCTAGTGTATCTTGAGTTCAAAGTAGTAGTGCCCATCCACTGATCTCAGTGAGTACTAGATCAACTTATTACACAAATTTTTTGTCTCTTCAATCTGGTTTTGTTGTGGGAAGTTCTCGACAGGTTTTTAGGAACCTGTTCTAATTACCGTGAATTAACCATCGACAGAGTCGGCCTCAGAATGTTGTCTAAAGCATGTGTAGATGAAAGATCAAATTTTGATCGATGGAATAAATCCATCACAACAAACCTACTCCAACATACTAGCTGCACATAAATACCCTACAAAGAAACAATCCATTATCCTTACATCAATCGATGTGGCAAATATTTATGACTACATCGTGGGCGTTGGATCCATAGTCCAATCGAAAAATAAATGTTTTATAAGCATCTCTTATCACAAATAACAAAATTTTTATCTACCTTTCCACAAATCGAAGAAGAAATCCTAAAAATGGAAATAATAACAGTATCGCGAATGACATTCCCAAGAGCAGGAATGCCTGAAGCAGATTATAGTCACGTAGTGGGCTTTCGCAGACAAATTTCCATCTCTCCTCGAATCTATTCAAGAATCTTTCGTCATAACAAGCGATAGCACGACCTACCGATTATTTCTTTCAATCGATCGATTACATTGTTCCATATGCAAAGGACACGAATAATCCGCCTGTAAAAACAAAGAGACACACACCCCCGTAGAAGAAATGTATATAGGAAGTAACCCTGACCAGGCGAAAACATCAAAAAAAATTCTACAGAAGAAACAGGCAACACAGAAAACAACAGAAACCACAACAAAGACAGAAACTGGGAGGTTTTTGCCTTAATGACCAAAAAAGTCCCCAATTATTCCTACCACACCTCAAACTTCCATAGCAACCGCTTTCTCAAACATCATCAAATTTTTCAAACCCACACTAACTCCTCTCTCACTTCAAAAAGACGAATTTCAACATCATCTGAATGTTTAGGAAGCTGTTCCATCACTTTCGCTCAACCTATTGAGCCATCCAAAACAAAAAAAAGAAATAACAAAAAAATATAAATCATCTAGTGAAGATCTTCCCTCCCTACTATAGACAATTCAAGATCAAATGGAAGTTCGAAGCCCACCTTTTGCTACACACCCTGAAATACTAGCACCAGATTATTCAAATGAACTCGAAATTCTCAATTTTATCTATAAAAAGTAAACCTAAAAAAATTATCACAAGTCAAAAAGTATTTGCTACCAACATCTCAACTACAGATTTAAGTGATATAGCTATTAATATAACGAGATTATTATGCGATTCATAATAGTCGAGGACATTCGCCTCGTCACCTAGCAATGTCCGAGACGGTGTTAAATCGCAAATAATCAAGTTGTATTCAAAGCTTTATCGTATCATTGACAACGGCGATGCAACAAGGTTTTATGACATTTCATTTTGGCATTTCAAAAAGTCATCAATAAAATCATGCAAGATTTTGATATTCCTGACGATATATTAGCTGCAGCTAACACTACAAGGTTGAACTTGCTTCCGGAAAAATCTAAAATCCATTATGAAAAAGTATATCAGCAGTTTTGTGGGTATGGAGAAACAAAGTACATGTTCAAGGTGCAGAAGAAACGGTGTTGCTGGCGTATTTCGCAAAACTCTCTGAGGAATATTCTGCTTCATCCTTATGGCCGAAATATTCCATGTTACGAGCGACTTTAGAACTGAAGGAAAGAGTGGAAATCGGCAAATAAGGCGCCCTAAGGGCAAAGGTGTATCCATCAAATTTGAAAACTGTCAAAATATTGTTTTACATGTTCATGAAAACTAGTTCTAATATTATTTGGTATCTAACTTATTATGCTTTCGTAACTAACGTATTAAATTATGGTACCGACCTAGTTGAATTTAATAACCTAATAAATCAGAATCCACCTCCTAAAATCATTGTTGGTGACATGAATTGCCATAAAGGGGCATGGGGTATTAATAAAGCCGATAAAAATGGAAATATTCTGCAAAATAATGTAAATGCTTTAAATTTAACATTCTTAAACAACGGTGAACCCACAAGATTCAATTCATTCAATGGTACCCTCTCAGCTACAGACCTTTCCTTTTGTTCACCCTCAAAAACATCCTGGATGAAATGGGAAACCATTGCATGATAGCGATCATTTCCACATTAAAATATCACTTGGGTCAATATCAAAACGAAATAGAAAATAATATCACAACCTTTGTGCATGTCAATGACGTATTTATAATATACGCAAGTGACCTCCAATATCATATTCAATACAACAAAGTTTTCAATGCCGACGACTCGAAAATATTCGCTGATTCATCATTTCATATAAATCTTCAAGAGGACTTGGATTCGATCTCTAAGTGGTGCTCAGACTGGATGTTGCCTCTTAATACAGATAAGTGTGTTGCTCTCTACATGGGCAAAAACAATCCGCGACATAAATACTTCTTAAACGGTCACGCCTTAAGTGAAGTGAATTCTTATAATGATCTCGGTGTTACAATTACTACAGATTTGAGTTGGTCCGAACATATTACAAGTATTACCAAAAAAGCAAAAAGTAAGCTGTACCTCCTCAGCAAGTCTTTCGAAAGGATGTCATTGCATAATTCAACTCGTTTATATAAAGCTTATATCCGTCCAATTATGGAGTATTGTGGAACTGTGTGGTGTCCGGAATGAGTGCGGGATAAAGATCTTCTCGAAAAAGTTCACTGTCGATCAACCAGACTATCATTCGGGCGCACAAGACCTAGTTATACAGAAAGACTAAATATAATCGATTTACCTGAGGATATTGTAACGGCACCGTCTGTCAATATTTTTAAGAATAGACTGGACGCTTTTCTATTTTCTAATTAATTTTTCTTTTTCTTTTTTTTTAAATTTTCTATTTACTTTAATTTTTGTAATATTTATATAGTACAATTCAGGGCTTATGCCCTGCCCGTACCTTATTGTAATAATAACAATAATAATAATTTTAAACGCGGCAAATTCCCACATCGGAAAAACAAACCAAACTAATCAAAACACATCCAGTACCTTGGTGAAACCAAAATATAGCCCAAGCATTGACAGCCAGTTAACATGCGTTTAATTCATGGAATAGACATAAGACAAATGAAAATCTTTTGTAGTTCAATAACTTAAGCCCCGGTATCTTATAAAGAAGAGCAAGAGAAAGTCGTGGGCAAATTATGTATCCTCTATAAATTCTTCCACTCTAACAGACGTCATCTGGGAATAATAATTATAGATCATATCGACACTATCTCAAAACGACAGACTAATATCCTCAATGAGTGAAATTCTAAATATCCTAGCCGACACTTTCGAAAGAAACTCGAGTGATATCAATCTAAATTCTACCTTTTTGGAACACAAAAACTCAGTTGACTGCAACTTTCCAATTGAAAAGAATTGGGTAATGCTTTTAACCCTTTTCTTCCAAGTTATAAGGTATCCATAGGCAAAAGACCACAAATTAACTACAAATATATTTTCTTTTCCTTTAACATGTACATGAAAATTGCATTTATGCTGTTCGTTATGACATCTTATTAACAACTGTCACAAAATTACTGACACTGTGTTGCTTCGTTGTTTAGACGGAACACATGGGCGTAATAATGAAGATTTAATTTTAATTTGTATAAACTCAGGTGGAATTATCTAAGAATTTCACCATACTGGGCCCGCCAGCAACGGGAAGTATGCCTTGGTCGACACGCAGAGGGACTTTGCACTACTACTTATTCTCATACAGCTGGTGTTATTGCATAAACGAAAGGAGAGGGGAAAATTAATATTTAAATGAACTGTGACTAGTAAAGTGTTTTATTATAGTAATTTGAGCAAAGGTAACCTATATGTCAAAGAGCTAACAACTTAATAGCCTCTTCGGCGAGAAAAATTGTTTGTAGAGCAGACACATCAGTGTCGTTGCCCTCAGTAAAGGGAAGAGGGACGATTTTTTACTATGGGTCTGGTTAGGTGTACGTACCAGACTAAGTGCGAACTTGGACAGCACGAACTTTGCCATCCTATCCAGGGATGATGTCCACAATTCGGGCAAAAGGCCATTTTAATGGCGGAGAATCGTCATCTTTGATAAGTACCATGTCATTAATTCTAAGGTTTTTGCAGGGTGAAGTCCACTTGGGACGATTCTGGAGTTGATTTAAATAATCAACTGCCCATCTTTTCCAAAAGTTTTGTTGGATAAACGTACAACGTTGCCAAAATTTCAATCGACCTTCAGGCCTAGAATAAATGTCTAGTTCAGGGAAGGATGTAAGAGGGGCTCCGATTAAGAAGTGTCCAGGTGTTAAGGGCTGTAGGTCATTTGGATCTCTGGAAGAGGGAAACAAGGGACGAGAATTGAGAATAGCTTCTATTTGCGTTAAAATGATAGCAAATTGTTCAAAAGTGTAATTAGAGTTTTGAAGCATTCGGACAATATGGTGTTTGACACTTTTGATGGCTGATTCCCAGATTCCACCCCAATGTGGAGATCTGGGAAGAATGAAGTTCCAGTCAATGGATAAAGAAAGAAGATAATCATTAATGGGCGAGGAGTTGTTTTTAAGAACGTATGTAATTCTTTAATATGTTTACGGGCTCCAACAAAGTTAGTGCAAATTGTCACTGTGAATGACAGATGGCGAACCTCTACAAGAAATAAAACGCTTTTAAGTTGCTATGAATGCTTCGGTGGACAAGTCAGACACTAGTTCAAGGTGGACTGCTTTAGTGGAAAGGCAAATGAACAAAGCTAAATAACACTTCGTAATAGGAGCCTTCCGCAGAGAAGAGGATTTAATATTAAAAGGGCCTCGATAATCAACACCAACCAATTGAAACGGACGTGAAGGCGACACGAGGTGTGGGTAAATCGGCCATTATCTGTTTGGCTGTTATGGCTTCAAATCTATGGCAAATCAGGCAATTGTTAATAAGTTTCTTTATGTCTCTAAGGCCATCTATCGGCCATTATTGGAGTCTGGCATTGTACAAAACATTTTGAGGACCGCTGTGTCCTAAACGTCTATGTTCTCTTAGTAAGAGTAATGAAGTGAAATGGTTATGTGAAGGCAAGAGAATAGGATGTTTCTGTTGGACTGGAATATTCGCATGCTTCAGTCGACCTCCTACTCTTAATATCTTGTAGTGATATGAGAATAAATTTAAAGATTGTATTTTTTTTGTTTGATGGTGTTTTGTTTGTCTTAAGTTCCTCTATTATTGCCACAAAACAATGTTGTATTAAAAATCGTAAATCAGTATCTAGCTCACCCGTAGAAAGAAGTGCAGTATCTTTCTTTTTGGTTTTTAAAATGCATATAAATCGTAAAACATAGGCTAAAGATTTAATTAATTTATTCAACGATGAGAATCTTTTGATAAATTCAATCCAAACGTTATCAGAAGATGATACAGCTACTAGAACCTTTTTCCTTTCTTCAGGTGGGTTTAATATTTCAGCAAATGTATCGTGGCTTTTTGTGTCTTGAGTAGTTTTCCACAGAAAGTACGGTCCTGAGAACCAAAATGTTGGAGGTGGTGGCAACGACTGCCCACGGGACAAAATATCTGCAGGGTTAAGGTGGGAACGGATGTGACTCCAAGATTCCCGAGGAGTTAATTGTAATATTTGGGAGACACTGTTACAAACGAAAACTGACCAACGGCTGGGAATCCCTCGGACCCATGTCAGGGCTATCTGCGAGTCTGACCAAAGAACTGATAAAGTGATGGTGAGTTGATCCTTGAGTATGCTCAGTACTCTAGAATGAAGATTAGCCAGAAGGGTCATGGCACAAAGTTCCAATTTTGGAATGGTTAATGGCTTACTAATTGGAGCAATACGGGATTTGGAAATAAGTAATTGATATTAAGCAGTGTTATCGTCATAAATGGCTCTAAGGTATATGCACCCTGCGTAAGCCATTGAACTGGCGTCGCAGAAACCATGCAGTTCAATATTAATGACTTTTTTATCTAATAAGGTAAATCTGGGAATATGAAGTTGAGAAAGTTGCGATATATTTTCTGTGTAAAGTTGCCATTTTTTAATAACAGAAGGGTCAGTTATGGGCTCATCCCATGAAACTTTCAGTGACCAAAGCTGCTGCATAATTGCCTTCCCAAGAACAATTACAGGATTAATTATTCCCATGGGGTCAAAACATTGTGAAACGGCATTCAATATTTTTCTTTTTGTTAAGTTATGATCAATTAATATGGAAGGTGAACAAATTTGTAATATGTCCTTTTCAGGGTTCCTATAGTCCGGGAGCGGTCAATGCTGCCGTGTGCAATCATAGGGCCAAGTATAAAACAGTGGTATTCTTATGTATTTTGAGCCGATGTATCCAAATATGTCCGGCGTTTTTGCGAAAAACTGGTACGTTTTGTTTAAATCGCAATTGTTTAAACAAATGGTTTCTTCGGTTCGGACAATTTTTTTTATGCAAATATGGCCCATTTTAAGAAGATGAGGTCTCTTGTAATTTTTCCGTATAATGCATATTTATAAATTTTTGAAAGTCGACGATTCGACGATTTTTACTAACTTTCGATGTTAATAACTTTTGACCAACTGAACATTTTTTAAAATTGAAAAATCGTACTTGTTCTTTGAACCTTACTCTACAAATTGGTATACTTCGATATTAGTGCAGGTCCGGCGTTTGGCACTTATCACGATTGACAATTAACGTTGCAGCGCGAGGCGACAAGCCTCGATCACCGCGCGCCAAACGCAGGTGGCTCTGTTCTGGCGCGCATTTTATGTCGCTAATCGCGATATCGAATTTTCATTATTTCATATTAATGACTAATTATCTAAATTGAACAACAAACGTTTCCATTTCATTTTCTCAATTGGCTTAATTAATTTATAAAGTAATAACAATAAAATTAACTTGTAATGTAACAACTAAAAGTTATTGAAAAATATATATGACACCAGTACTTCATTTTATGAAGAAAGCTATTACATTTCGTTTAAATGCTTTCAGTTACAATAATTCGGGTTGTAATTTATTTGGTCGTGTAATTAGAGAGCTTATGTAATTGAATGATATTGTTAATGTTAATGCCAAAGTTTTGTTGTTGATCTTTTTTTTAAGGCAGATAGTAAATTAGCGACATAAAATGCGCGCCAGAACAGAGCCACATGCGTTCGGCGCGCGGTGATCGAGGCTTGTCGCCACGCGCTGCAACGTTGAGAAAGCGCTTAATTGTCAATCGCGATAAGTGCCAAACGCCGGACCTGCACTAATATCGAAGTATACCAATTTGTAGAGTAAGGTTCAAAGAACAAGTACGATTTTTCAATTTTAAAAAATGGTCAGTTGGTCAAAAGTTATTAACATCGAAAGTTAGTAGAAATCGACGATTTTTCGACTTTCAAAATTTTTTAAATATGCATTATACGGAAAAATGACTGGAGACCTTATCTTCTTAAAATAGGCCATATTTGCATAAAAAAATTGTCCGAACCGAAAAAACCATTTGCTCATAATTTGTTTAAACAATTGCGATTTAAACAAATCGTACCAGTTTTTCGCAAAAACGCCGGGCATATTTGGATTCAGCGGCTCAAAATACATAAGAATACCACTGTTTTATCCTTGGCCCTATGATTGCACACGGCAGCATTGACCGCTCCTGGACTACTAAGACATAACATGGGCTTTCTTCAAGATTAAGATCTTGTAACATGTCTATCGACCTGTTTCGATTTTACAGAATAAATCCTTTTAATTAGCGCTCGTCGTCACTAGCCACATCCAATTATAGTTCTGTGATCCCAAACCCTTCAACCCCGAACGTAAGACAATTGACGTCTGCCAACGGTCGCTTCCATTTTTTTGCACACCGCCACGTGAAACACCCCTTTTTGTTATCGACCGCCTAAGAGGGCAGATCATCTTTCGCTATCTTTCATATCTTAAGTATCTATCTTAGGAATTTTGCTGTGGTAAGTTCAAAATCATAATTCATAATTAATAAGCTTCTTCTAAAGTACTGTCTGATATAATTTTCGTATGCATTCTTTATTTTTTTTACAGAGATAGACGAAATTAAATTCAACACGTGGTCATAAACTGTTCTTTTATACTAATATGGTAGTTTTAAACCAAATATTCTTTTATAATTCACTGTTTTACTTTTATACAAACATTTTCAAGCTTTCTCAGTTGCGAAATAACTCTTTTAATTATAAAGTAGCAATTTTATAAACCGTCAACCTATAAAATATTCTTTCGTAACGCCAGTGCCGGTTTCATATATTTCCTAAGCACGATAATTTTTCATATAACTAAATAAATAACTTTTTGCTATGATTAGTTTCTTTCGGATCATTAGTATATTTTTTTAATTTAGCCGATAATTGCTATTTTTACTGTTTTAACATGGAACATGTAATGTTGGAAAGCTTTCAGTAAATTAAATAAATTTTTTGACTTTCAAATAACTGCCTTCCTTTGCTTTAACCTGAAAAGCTGACCAACACAATGTGCCATTACATTCAAGTTCCTACATATCCCTGATCCACCTGTACTTCTAGGTAAGCACAGCCCCTAGGCTAGGATATAACCCAAGAATTTAACGCCGAGAATATAACCCTAGGCTAGAATATAACGCCGAGGATATAAACCCTAGAATATAACGCCGAGAATATAACCCTAGGCAAGGATATAACCCAAGAATATTTTTTACAACCCTTCTGTTATCCTTGTGTGACATAAACTTGGGGTCGAATCACCCTTGAGAGGAGTCTCTAGCCGGAGCCCTTCGAGCTGGTGCCCTGTGGGGTACAGGCAGTTACCGTTACAAATTGGCGCCCAACTAAAAGCATACTTTTACCGTTACAATCTTTACCTAAAGGTGAATCAATAAAATGTTTATTTGCCATTTCTAATGAATTCGAGCAAAATTTATGTAATGTAAAACCCGCTGCATGTAAAATTTCTTTCAGGTTCAAATATAAGCTTTCAATTTCCTAAACGGAGTCTGCTCCAGTTAGTACATCGTCGACATACGTCTGAGTTAATAAAGCATTTTGTGCGTCAGGGTATTGAGGATTTCTAATTGCGATTTCTTTAAGGATCCTGCACGCTAAGAATGGGGCACTTTTGTGTCCGAAAGAAACAGTAGACAACTGTATGCAAGTATATTTTTCAAGTGGAGAGTTTCTCCATATCACATTCTGCAAGAAATGAAATTTTGGATTTAACGCTATTTGGAGGTATATTTTTTCAATGTCTGCTGTCAATGCAAACTTGAAGTTTCTGAATCTTAGTAAAATGTGTAATAAGTCGGGTTGGACTCTTGGTCCTGTTAAAGATATGTCATTCAATGAATGCTGTGATGATGATTTTGAAGTTTTGTGGACGTGCTATTTTCGTTAATCAGACACAAATGTACAAAATAATTATGATATAGTTCAGGGTTGTGGAGTGTTAATGGGACTATTTTCCCTCGTCCTAATTCAATATGTTCAAATAAAAAAATTTTATACTCTTTTTTCAAGTTAATGTCTTTCTCAAGTCTTTTTTCCAAAGTAACAAATCTATGTCTCGCTGCAACAAACCACCTAAGTTTTTATAAGCCTTTCCACTTACAAGAGGGAGGTCAACTTGAAATCTACCATTGGGAAGTATTTCTAGGGTTGAATTGAAAATGTTTTCCGCCTGAATATCTTCCTCAGATTAGGATTCTGTATGAGTGGGCTCTTCTTGAATCCAAAACATTTCTAGTAGTGCATCCACACGTAGCTCTTCCCGGGCCTCGGATGACGAAGAAACGTGGAAAGAAAGGGCATTTATGGAAGAAGGTAACTTTCTCAAGCAGTGGAGTGGTACTACGCCCGAAATCACAAAACCAAGATGGGTATCTAAGAGTGTAGGTCCATTTTTGCCTAATCGATGGATGGTGGGTTTCAACAGCGAATAATAAATATCTGCACCTATTAAGAGTTGTATTTCAGAAGGTAAGAAAAACTTTTTATTCGCAAGATACTCTCTAAATTGAGGGGGGATCTTAAGAGCCTCGAAATCAATGAATACTTGAGTTATTGTCTCTACCGCGGCACATGAGGTGTCAAAGCTCATGGTGGGGACTGCAAGTGAATAAAAAGTAATGTCAGACATTGAATTGATATCCTTACCATCACCAAATATGCCTGATACTTTTAAAGGTTGATTAAATGTAAAGCATTTCATTTGGTTTACAAGTGAAGAACAAATGAAATTATTTTGACTACCAGGGTCTAAAAGGGCTCTAGCTACTATCGGCGGCCTCTTCTAGGGTAAATTTGAACGTTTGCTGTGGCCAAAAGCACATGGCCTCCGTTTATATTTAAAGCAGATAAATGAGGTAAGGGTGATTGAGAGTGTCTCTGGTTTTCCGTACCAGGTGAAGATTGACTAGATGACGGTGTGGTTTAATTATTATAATTTTTTCTATCATTTGTATTCTGAAAATTATTTGAACTGTTTGTGGCACAATTAGATGAGCGGTTATTTATCGAATTCAGGGATACATTGCTGTGATTATAATTTGATGGAGTAGAACATGATGTTTTTTGTGACAAATTGAACACGATCCAGTCGACAAACAATCGGTAATTAAATGCTTCGATCCTAAGCAACCAAAACACATTTTGTGATCCATCACAAACTTCTGGCTGTCCGGCACTGACATCGCACTAAATTTTTAACATGAATAAATTTTATGCCCGGTTTCCTTGCTGTAGCTGCAAAATTTCGGAATAAAATGTGGTGAATTTGAATTTACTGGTCAATTTTTATTTTGAAATTGTTTGGTTTTATCTCCTATATTTCTATGATTATTGTTTTCCTTAGCGAATAAAGTAACTCTATTGTTATGTTGTGGTGAACTTCTTCTAATGGTCAACTAACATTACCATCCCTAACATTTTCGATTTGCTTTTATAGCAATTCAGCGATAACTCGCTTGGTAACACTGGTACTCCCTTTGAACACCACAAAGGTTTACACCAACAGTTCTTGCGGTCACACGTTGCCTCTACAATCTTGATTGACTGATAGGTTCGGCACCACCAATCAGAGGCTTAGAGATCTCGGCACCTCAGCCTTTAGGCTTTTTGGGCTCTTGGTTATACCGTTTATGTGAAGAGACCAGAAGCCCTTATCAGACACAACAGTCTTTTCACTAAGTACTTTTTGGAGAAATCTTCCCTTGGATACTCTAGTCCTAGGAGTCTATATCTCCAATGAGAAAGTGCTTCACATTCGAAGATAATATGAGTGGATGTTTCCTCCTCTTCCATGTACGACCGACAAATAGGTTCCTCCCTATATATGCCAATTGTATGCATGTGCTTCATTAGGGTACAGTGACCGGTGAGTAATCCCGTCACTCTGGTTCCTGCTGAGGTTTAATATTTCGTGTCTCCAGTACGTCTGATGTTTAGTTTGAATCTGCCGAGATGTACAACCACGTGCAGCAGATATTCCATATACTGGTTCGGGACCAGTGAATGCAGTTTCAGACCCTAGCTTTGCTGGGGTGTCTGCCTTTTGATTGCCTACAATACCCTTGTGCCCTGGGTCCCACTTAAAAGTGACTATATTAGGGTTTGTCAGGGTTAAAAGTTTTTGTAGGCAGTTCCAGACCAGTCTAGATCTGATCTGAGGACATGCTAAGGATTTCAGTGCTGCCTGACTATCTGAGAGTATGAGGATATTTTGGCCTTTTTACTCCCTTTCGATGTTCATTTGCAAACACGTGTCGATAGCGTAGATTTCAAACTTCTCTAACGATGCGTGGACATTGCACCTGGGTCTGGCACCATGGACTCCAGCTCCTGTTCATATATCAGTTTTAGATCTGCCTGTGCACCACACCAACGTTCCTTCCTGATTGCATGCTTCCAACCCATCCCAGTTCAGCTGGATATGTATGGTAGGTTGTCGTTAATTGTGAACAACATGTTATCATTTCAAGAAGCGAGTTTGTGGTAACATCTGTGATTCTGGAATGACTATGGCTGTTGGTTCCTTGGTGCCAATTCCCATTGCACTCCAGCCTGTATGCAGCCATTCTCGCTTCCGCCTTAACATGCAGAGCAATAGGCGAAATATTGAGAATGGCTTCCATTGCCGCATTGCTGCATTGCATCGAACCGTTATGCACAGAGAGGCAAGCCTCTGAAGTTTTGATAGCTCCAGTTCGGCTTTCCTCTAATCTTTTAATGGCCACCAAACTAAGGTTCCATAGGTAACCAAGGGTCTCACCATAGTTGTGTATAGCCAGTGAAAGATCCGTGGATATAGTCCCCATGTGTTTCCTATCGCTCGTTGTGCAGCCGTTAGGGCCATTTTCCCTTTATTGGTGTGAATTCCAGGTTAGATTTGCATCCAGTGTTATGCCCAGATACTTGACCTCCTGGCTAAGACAGTGTTTATATATTAGATAATTTCAATTGAAAGATGCTATACATATTTTGTTATAATTAGTTTATTTTAAATATTTCAGAAAAATATTTAATAATATAATTCATGCTCAGCTCCTCGACTACACATGTTCATGTAGACCAGTACTCCACTTACAAATCTACAGGTCTCAACTCGAATATATTACAAGCGGATTATAAATTCCGGGACTTCACTGGGTATATCCGATTTTCATTTTCAATTAACTTTCTGGAAATAATATCCTTGGTTGTTTGATCTGTATCTTTCCTACTATTAGTTGGTTTGGTATAATCTATTATGAAAAAACTCTACTCCTACTCTTCAAATACGGAAAGGTATTATTAAAAAAAATAAAATGAGTCTTAGTAATACTAGACACGCAACTAAAAATTTATTGATTGACAACATCAACAAAGTGTCGATAATGTTTCTGATTCCACTCACTACTTCTAGCACAGACTGGTATATCATGATATATAAATATTGAATTTGCTTCATCTTCCGCCTTGTTTTTCTTTGAATGTCGAACAAAAAAGATGTATCGATGATAAGTAGTGTGTATCACGTTACGCGAGTGATATCCAGCGGTCAAGGTCTCCACTGTAACTTTATTGCGTGAACAATAAACAAAGTGTTTTCACAAACTTCGTCAACAGCACTTATTGAGACATTTTCCTTCAATTTAACAGAGTTTCACGTTAAACAAATATTCCATACAAAGTGAGGGAAAGCAGGATTGGTTTCTCTCAAAAACGGTGCATAATAGCGAATTCCAAGAAGAGGATATTTTTTTGGAAAATACCAAATAGTTTTTGGATCCAATGTAAAATTGGTCAAAAAACTTAAAAAAACAAAAAAATTACCAAATTTACCCGTTGCCCCCATTGAACGCTTGTGATTGTAAAACAACGCAGGTTTGTAGTAAACCATTTCGAAGTCGTAGCGGTTTTTTTATATATGCTTAAAAAATCTTCAAAGGGCGCTAGCTTCCTTAGGGGAACTTTTGGATGTGAGTAAATTAGGTTAGATGGACATAAAATCATATATCTATGTAGTTTGCGTTTGTCAGAAGAGATTCTGAACAACCGTTATAATTATTAAATTTTTTTCGTTTTGACGGAAATAGTATATTTCATTACGAGTCCATACAATTTGCTGGTGTTATCATCAAGCTCCTAATATAATTTTAATTTTTTTCAATACTGCCCTGTACTTTTTTAAATAATTTTTGAAGATTTTTATTATAGTGGTCGTGATCTACTGGAAATTCTTAGAGTTGATACAAAATTATGTTCTGGATGCTTTGGAAGATGAGCCACTTAATTTAATTGCTCAGATGGGCACCAGGATGGGGCTCCTCCGCATATCGCCAGAAGGGTTACAAGATATTTATACCGCATCTCTAAACATAAGTGGATTGATAGATGGCTCCCCAGAAATCCTGAAATCTCTGGATTACTTTTTTTGGGGGTATTTGAAAAATCGTTTTTATCAGGATACACAAGATATAGACATTTTATGAAATAATTTAATACGAGCCATTCGGGTAAGATGCTGCATTCAAGAAGGGGAATACATTTCTTAGTACTTGCTGTAATGGTTATTACCTGTTGCTTATGTCCTTTAGTCTTTAGTAGTTTTCATTGTCTTTTTATTTCATATATCTTTGTTCTTTTTTTATTCGGTTATTTAACGTCGGTCTATTTCTGCAACTGAGGCTAATCACTGACGCCGGGGGCACACTACCCCTAACCGGAAATTTTTGCCGAACCCACTAGTGTTCAAACTATTGTTAGGGATCTATGTTCTTATTGCGTTTTCTTTACGATACGAATATTCAACTTCCTTTCATTAGACGACCATCACAAATTAAAAAAAAAAATTACAGTTTTCACAGGGCCCTATTGAAAACAATTGGAATTATTATATTAGGAGCGTGGACATGACTGTTGGAGAACGAAACAAATACTCCAATCTAATATGTTTTGGTAATCATAAAGAAATAGGTAACTTGTAACGTACAAAAAATCATGGTCCGCATATAAAAAAGTTAAGTTGATGATGAATGTGGAAATCCGAAATGTCAGATAAGTATGTACATGAAATGATGTTGAAGACAATCAGACAACTGCTTTTTTATATCTTTTTAAATGAAATAAAAAATAGAAACAAAAATCCGAGAAATCACTGGTTTCCAATTATCTCAGAAACAAAATAATATATTTGAAATCCAATAGCGTCTAATTTATTGTTCCCTTAAATGCGAAACTTTGCCACAAATTAACCGTTTCTCTATTTCTAGCCGTGGTGGGATACACTGTACATCATACTATTATTAATATTACATGTAGTACATACAAGCTGCTATATTTATAAAATCATGATAGATTTCTTCAATACCAACCCTGCATATCGGTAGAAATTAAGGTCTAAAAGGTCTGCTGATAATAGCCTGCTAACTCCTGATCATGGCCGATCAGTCATCGTAATGACCCAAATCCACCTCTATTTTATAGTTCCTGCTGAAGTTTTCGCCATCTCAGCACTAAATTCCTTTCTTGATTAATGTTATGAAGACCTCTTTACAAAGTAATGTGCTCGTAGTAATTTGAGTGGATCTCTTAAGAATGTAGTTTATTTTAGAGATGGGACGAGTCACTAAAATTATCCAAGCTATTTACTTGTACCTGCAGTCATAAACGTTGATAATAGTGATGCAACTTTAAAGTAATTATTTTGAAACTTTATGCAAGCATAAGTTTATAGGGAGAAAAAAGTCAATGTTCATAATCGCGGACAATATTAACTGAAGGAAAAATATTTAATGAGCTGGCAAATACTTTCAGCAACGAGTATATCTTTAAAATTAATTCTGAGTTCGCAACTACTTTAAAGTAATTATTTTGAAACTTTATGCAAGCATAAGTTTATAGGGAGAAAAAAGTCAATGTTCATAATCGCGGACAATATTAACTGAAGGAAAAATATTTAATGAGCTGGCAAATACTTTCAGCAACGAGTATATCTTTAAAATTAATTCTGAGTTCGCAACTACATATAATATTTTTATTAGTTTCATTTTCCAACTTAACTAAATGCCTGAATATCTTCAGGTAGTGAGTTCTAGTTGTTAACTTGAATACCTTGAGAAAAAAGTAAACTTTAAAACTCCTAAAATACCTATTACAAAAAAAACCAGACTCGTTATGGTTAGTATTAAATTCTCATTAGCCAAGAAAATTAGCGTGCTAATGATATTTTTACATACAATACTACGCAATCAGTTGAATATGCGCGCGAAAAAATGACAGATCCATTCATCATAAGTGAATATTTCGATCTATTAGAGAACACTTTAACAGTTTCTTCGCTATTTAATGAACCCCAACAAATATGGAACCTTGATGAAACACTATGAAACGTCGAAGACAAAAATCGTTGGTGATAGAGGTAAACCATCCTCCAGTCCGAGTAGAGAAAATACTGTGTCAAGTGTGTCCGGCTTAAAAGCTCCACCGTTGATCATTTATAAGAGAAAAAATATATGGGTTCCAGATGAAAAAAGTTCCTATGAAGGCATGGCATTTGCAGCTAGTGAAAATGGTTGGATGGAGTTCGACATATTTTTGAATTATTTTCAAAAAACACTTATACCTTCGTTTGAATTAGAACGACCAGCCTTTGTAATATTTGCTGGACATAGTATCACTATTCCCTTAATTGAACTGGCAATGTCAAATATTATTACAATTCTCAAGTTACAGCTTCATAGTAACCACCTCCTGCGAGCACTGGACCTAAGTGTGTTCAGGCCAATGAAAGTTAAATGGGAGGAAAAGTTAGTAGCTTGCCAAATAATGAACATTGGAGTGAGAATACCAAAGAAACGTTTTTCAGAAATGGTTGGTCAGTCGTGGGAAAGCCTTAATCCAACAGTTATCATAAACGGATTCAAATAAGCCGGAATATATCCGTTTGACCGTGATGTTATATATTATACCCTCTTTCTAAAAAGGTAGAATTTGTGACAGTTTCTTAAATACGTGTAGATGTTAGAGCGGATTTAAATAATTCTTACAAATTTTATTTCTTCACACTTTTACATCGACTTACCTATGGAATAAAATATTTTGTTGCCGTAGAAGTGTCAAATAATAATTATTCCGTTATTTAAATCTTAACATCTAGATACCTTCGCTATTGTCGAAGTGTCAAATAAAAATTAATTTGTTAGTTTTATTGTCTATAATTAATAATGTTTTCTTCAAGTGATATGTAAATACGTTTTAATGTCGCTGAAACTAAATCGGTACGACATACTCAGAAAGGTTTTAGAGAAATCCACCAAGTAAAACTGCTATAACCAGTTGGAATAAACAATTTTGGGAAAGTGGTTGTTTGAAAAGAAAAACATGTGTAAATAATATGGATGCTGTTTTAAATAGATCAATCATTAATCAAGGCGTAATTCAAAAGAACTCTTTCTGCAACACTGGAGTAAGTTTTTGTAGCACCCAAAAAAATAAAATAATGTCTGATGTCTGATGAGTCCTCATTTCACGGCTAAGTGAAGAAATGTAATTTAGGCACAGGAAAATCCAAGGGAAGTTGAAGAGTTTCTTAGGGGTTTACCCAAGGTTACTGTACGTACAACACACGTGATAAAATTCACGGACCTTTCTTCTTTAGAAGTCCTATTGTAACTGCCGAAGATTATTTGGATATTCTGGAGACATTCCTTTTCCCACAACTACAGAAAGCATCTTCTCATTATGCTCTTATTACCCGAAACATGCTAAATGAAACTTTTCCAGGTAGATGAATAGGGCGAGCTGGTCCTATACGGTGGCCTATATGTATTCTCTCGGAAGCTCTACTCCCTTAGTGAAGAACATGTCTAGGGAATTCATTCGAAAAAGTTTTGACTAATTCTCCAAGATACTGAAGAAATGTGTTGCTGTAAATGGCCAACACTTTGAACAGTTCATTAGTTCATTAGTTTTCTTTTTCAATCAGTTTTTCTTGCAGACATTTTAATTTACGAGTATAAGGAACTAGATGTGAAGAAAAAAAATTTGTAACAATTATTTAAAACTGCTCTAACATATTCTTCTTCTTCTTCTTTCTCTAAAACCCTTATGCCGTTCAGCGTCAGGTTAGCCCTTCTTTACCCATTTCTTCCAATCGCTTCTGTTTCTGGTCAGTCCTCTCATCTCTTCCATTGATTTCCCTCTTTTCTCTCCGATTTCCTGTATCCTCCCCATCCATGTTTTTCTTGGCCTTCCTTTCTTTATTTTCCTATCTCTTCCTGCCTCTGTAACTGCTTTGACTAACCTGTTTTCGTTCATTCTTACAATGTGCCCATACCAGTTCAATTGCTTGTTTTCAATCATTGTTAAAATTGGTTCCTGTTTCAAATGGTCTCTGATTTCTTCATTTCGACGTCGGTCATATTTGGTAACTTTTGCGATTTTTCGCAAATATTTCATTTCCACTGCATGTATCGAAGATTCGTGCTTTTGTAAGGTGACCCACGACTCACTTCCAAAAGTAGTTACTGGTTGGGTTATGCAGTTATAAACTCTTAATTTTGTTTTGTCGTCGATTTCCTTCTTCCCCATTACGGTTTTATGAATACTATAATATATCCTTGTGGCCTTTCTTTATTTATTATTTATACCTGCATCCATCTTTCCGTCATCTGTTATGATGTTTCCCAGGTATTCAAAACATGTAACTTGTTCGATTTGTTTCCCATCGAGTCTTATAGTTGCCTTTCCTTTCCTTCTTCTTTCTGGTTAGTAATCATATATTTTGTTTTCCCCGTATTGATTTTCATTTTTAGTTTTATTATTTCCTTATGCCATATATTTGCTAAACTTTGCATTTTACTGTTCGTGTCTGCTATTAGGACTATATCATCTGCATATAAAAGAGAGACTATTTTGATTGGTCTTAAATTTCTATATCCTATAGCCGTGCTACTCTTCTCAGTCTGATTTCGTGTACTCTTTATTAGCGAGTCCATTATAATTATAAAGAGTAATGGACTTAGGCTATCCCCTTGTTTAATTCCTTTTTCCACGATGAACGGCTCAGATCTTTCGCCACTTACTTGAATTTGTGTTATCACTTCGTTATACATTGATTTTACAACTTTGATGGATTTCTCAGCTATATTATACTTTTCTAAAGTTCTCCACAATATTTTTCTATTGATCGTATCAAAGGCTGCCTTTAAGTCTATGAACAGTAAATGGAGCTGTTCTCCTGATTGGAACTTTCTCTCAACATCTGCCTTATTATGTGTACATTATCGTTTGTACTTCTACCTCCTCTGAATGCAGACTGTTCATCTTCCAATTTACTCTCCATCTCATTTCGCAGTCGTTTTTCTACTATTCTTGAATATGTCTTGAAGCATACTGATGATAGGCATATTGCCCTATAATTATCGCAATTTGTATGATCCCCCTTTTCATATATTGGTAATATAATATTTTTAGTCCAGTCTTTCGGTATCTATTCTGTAGTCCATGCATCTTTACATATCTTCCAAAACCACTTCTTACCTTCCTCGCTCAGCCATCTTATCATCTCAGGATTAATTTCGTCTTCTCCCGCAGCTTTTCTTATTTTGATGTTTTTAATGGCTTACTCTACCTCCTCTTGGATTATTTCATTATGATATTCCTCAAGATATTCCTTTTCTTGTATTAGTTCTTCCACTTGGTCATTTTGTGTTTCAGTTTCTTTCTGTTTAAATTTTTCCCTGAAATATTCTCTCCATACTTTTGTTTTTTCGCCTGTCTCTATATGAATTTGATTATTTTTATTCTTATCTTTAATTGCATATTCTTCCCTTTCTTTTCTTTCTCGTAATGTTTCAATTCTGCTCCAGAATTGTTTGTTATTTATTTTGTAGCTTTCGTTTAGTTCCTCTCCAAATTTCTCCCAACTTTTCCTTTTTGCTTCTTTTACCGCTAGACTCGCCACATTTCTTTTCTGAATATACTCAAGTCTATTTGCCTCGCTTTTGTTAAGCTGATATTTCTTCCATTGCTGCTTTTTCTCCTTAATTTTCCTTTGTATGTCTGTGTTCCACCAGTCGGTTTTCTTGTGGTGTTTGTTTATTATTGTTCTTCTGCATGTTTCATTTGCTATGTTATATAATTATATCTCTAAAGACTCTCCATCTTTCTTCTAAATTAGTGTTTTTTATTGTTAGTTCTGCCTCTGTAAACTGTATATTCGTTTTATCTTGGTATTTCTTCCTTATTTCTAGATCATTTAATTTCTTAATATTTAGTCTATAATATTTTTTATCATTGCAGTTTAAGTTTATTTCTATATTCATTTCTGCTAATACCAAACTATGTTGTGTTCCTAATTCTGCTTTTTTAACCGTCCTAACATTTTTTAATTTATTTAATTCTGAATTATATAAGATGTAGTCAATTATACTTCGTGCGCCTCTTTCAAGTGCTTCAAACGTATATCTATCATTCATGTCTTGGTACCAGATTGTATTTCCTACTTTTAAATCGTTTATTTGGCAGAACTGTAGCATTTTGTTTCCGTTGTTATTCCTTATTTTCTCTCCGTATTCTCTTATGCAGCCTAATCCTATATGTATATCATTCCCCAGTCTAGCATTCCAATCTCCCATAATAATTACTCCATTGTTTTCATCTCGAAGTTCGTCCAGTTCTTTTTGAAGTTCCTTATAGAATGTATCCATTTTGAATACCTCTGTTCCTTCTACTGGTCCGTATATTTGGATAACATTTATTATTCCATCTAATTTTATTGTTATGGTAATTATTCTTGAGTTGACTTTTTTACACTTAACTATATGTTTACTAATTTTTTTTTGTCACTTCTATTCAGACTCTTTTTTTCGCTCTTTGGTCAGGTTCTACTCCAGAGTAATGTAAGTTATATCCATTTTTAGTTTCATTGTTCCTTTGCCCTTCTTTTTCACTTCGCTAATACCCAATATGTCTATCTTGTATTCTATCATTTCATCTATTAATTCATTTTCTTTTCCATATAAAGATGTAATATTCCAAGTGCCTATCCTAATTTCTTCCCCATTTTCCTTTAATGGCTTCGAGAAAGAAGACAATGTATTATTTCGTACCGTATTTTTACTGGTAGTATTTCCATTTTTACGTATAGATGCCCTTCTTGTATTATTCCTTTTATCTTTTTTGCTATTATTGCTCTCTCTTTTATCGTTTTTATTACTGTTTGTACATATTTTGTTCTCCTTACAACTATTATTACTATAAATAATCTTATTTATATTACTTATATTAATAATATTATTACATCTAATTTCTTCTATATCTAAGTTTTTTGTCGTGGCCATAATTTTCTTTAATTTTTCTTCTTTGTTTGGTGCTATTTGAATAAGTTTTTTGAGATTTCTCTTGTACTCCCGTAGGCTCTTGTGATTTTCCTGGTATTTTCTTGTGATTCCTCTTCCGGAGATCTTTCACCAACTTTTCTTCCTCCTGTTTTTTGTTTTTGGATTTCCACAGCGTCTAAGGTATTTGGTGTCTTATGATACCCCAGTGTCTGTACATCATAGGCCTCCCCGTTTATATACAATTTATTGTATGCCATATTAGCTTTGTATCCTTTGTCCCTTGCTTCTTTCATATGCTGACTTAGTATTTTTCGTTGAGATTGGATATCTTTTGAAAAATCTTCGTTTATGTATATTCTGGAACTTTTTAGTTTTTTGCTTTCTCTCCGGATTTCTGCTCTCTTTGTTGCGTTTTTAAGTTCAACCCATACTGGTCTTACTTTATTTTCTATTCGTTTTCCTATTCTTTTAATTTCCATTATATCTTCGTTCTCCTGCAAAGGGACTTCCATTTTGTTTGTTATTTCTTTTACCTTATTTATTAATTCTAGTGTATTTTCTTCCCCATTTTCTTCTATTCCGTAAATTATAAGATTTTTCTTTCTGATTTCTCTCTCTAATTCTTCGATTCTTTTCTCTTGTTGCTCCATTCCCAAGTTCAAATTGTAGTTTTCGTGTTGTAGTTTCAAGTTTTCTTGTTTTATTTGCTTCAATTCCTCCTTGATGCAGTCCAATTTACCTTCTACTCTATCTTCTCTTTTCTCAATTTTGTTCAACGTCTCCAATATTTTTTCTATATTATGTTCCATTTTTGATATTTAGCATTTATTGCGTCCCCGGCCCAGTTTAAGTACAGTGTTTCTACTATAATTCAAAACCCCGCCTGAGACCTAGGCAGGCTATGCTTGATTTTCTTCTAATTAACTATTATTACAAGTACGAACCTGTCTGCGATAGATTATTTGTGTATTTATTTCAAATAGCTGTGATATTTCTAATCAATTAATGTTCTTTTTTCTGTATTTCTTTACTGGTAATTGAAAATTGATTCTGGTTCTTTCTGACTACTTTGTCGTTGTGGGTACTTACTGCGTATTACTCCGAATTTCTTTATGATTTTCACTCTCAGATGTTCGCGGGGTCACCCGCTATTTTATACGTAGGTTTTCCGCTTTTATTCCTCCTTTTTCTATCTACAATTTTGAATATTACTCGCAGCGATTTTAAACACGACTTACTAGTTAAACATTAGGACCGGACGCTTTGCGCAGTGGCGATATCGTAACCAATGAGGTGTATCCGAGGTGCGATTATTCCTCTACCATATTCACGAATTTAAAACTTTGTCACCAATTCTACCTTTTCAGAAAGAGGGCAGATTGAGGTTTCTGAAAAATGAAAAATATACAGGGTGTTCCATATTAAATACCAAAGTTGCCCTATATCTTAAAAAAGGCATACTCACTTCCGGTGTAAGCGGAAGTAGTTGTATAAACTTGACATTTGCCAAAACAAACTTAATTATTTTTGAAGGTGTCCGGTAAAAACGAAATATCTGAAGACACGGGCTTTCAAAATGGGTACAAATACACTTGGCCTCCCATCAAAGCGATTCAAATGTGGTGCTACAGACGATTTTTATAGGCGAAATGGGAAAGACGAATGTGTTATCTGGAAAATGATTTGAGGAGAAAGATGTTTGTTTATTAGTTTAAAGGAGAGCAGTTGAAGTTGAAAATTACAGAGGCATACAAACATGGAATAAATTGACGTATTTTTTAGCTTTGCGAAAGTTGAAAGTCACTCAACCACTAGTATAAAAATTTTTATACTAGTTCTAATAGCATTTTAATAAACTTTCCATAAAAATTTTAAGTTTTCACAAGAATTTGAGCAATAATTTGACGTGTTTAAGTTTTTCTGGATGAAAGTATAGCCTCTTGAACATTAGAGTCACTTCACATAACGTATGGAAACATTTCACGTTTTAATGTTATAAATGAAACTAACTCTTTTTAATTAATTCCACTATTTAATTAAAAAAAAAAAAAAATTTATGAAAATTATTAAAGGATATTGATAATTATTTCGATATTGACATATCATCGTCAGAATGACAGAAGTTACATTTTATGTGATACCTACTTGATGTTTAATATTTTGGCTAGACCGAATAGTAAGTTACCTATCTTGTGATTGACTTAATATATATGAATAGAAAAAAGAAGATATGATTTTACAAATATTAAAGCTTAGGTATTATTAGCCCTATGGGGATATCCTGGATATCCTTTTCCCATTTAAGATCAGTATAACTGTGCAATGATATAGGAAACCAAGGAAAACTATATCTGCTGATCTTTACAATAGTTACTTAAGAAGACAATTTATTAGTGGAGAGCTCCCTAGATTTATCTGTTCATTGACAACTTCATATTGTGGGTCTCTTAAGTGTCTTCTTATTTCTAGTTCTTCAAGGAAATCTAGTTCTTGTTTCTTATCACAAATATGCAGTACTTCTAGTTCTGTGTTAGCTGTTAATGAATGTTTTGTGTCAGGAAGGTGTTTTGCGTAATGTGATTTATCTGGCTGTTTTAATCTGTATGCTCGTGAGTGTTCATTGTATCTAATTTCAAAATTTCGAATTGTTTGACCAATATAGACAGCATTACATTCTGGACATTTAAGTTTATATATTCCAGACTTTTTTAATGGGGGTATTTTTGTTTTTACATTTAACAATTTTTTACTCACATTGTTTTCTGTTTTAAAAGAAATTGCTGTATTTGTTGAACAAGATATTATCTTTGAAATATTATTAGAAATATTACCAGCATATGTGATGGTTTTGTAATTTTGTATTTCCCTAGTTTTTTCAGGAAATATTAATTGTAATGCCACTTTTTCCTCTTTTTTATTAATTAACTTATTTATTATATGTAATGGATAACCGTTGGATGTGGCTATTTGTTTAATTATATTAATTTCTCTATCAAAATTATATTTGTTCATAGGAACTGAAAATGCTCTATGTATCATTGAATTATATGCTGCTAATTTATGTGACATGGGATGATTGGAACTATATGGTATAGTCACATCAGTATGTGTTGGTTTTCTGTAAATTGAAAAATCAAGTATATTATTGACTCTTTGAATTTTAATATCAAGAAAATTGATTGAGCTATTTTCTTCAACTTCTAATGTAAATTTAATTTTTGGATGTAAATTATTAATATGATTGAACAATATATCTAATTGTCGTTCACTACCTACAAAACAAGCTAATATGTCATCTACATACCTATACCAAAATAATATATTTTTTGAAATGTTACATTCAAAGATTTTTCTTTCTAAACTGTCCATAAAAATGTTTGCTAAAATTGGTGATATAGGGCTTCCCATTGGTAAACCTTCATTTTGAATATATACCTTATTATCAAAAGTAAAATAATTCTGATTAATACATACATCAAACAAATTAAGTATATCTGATATTATTCCTGGATTGATATTCTTATCCTCTAGTAATTTTTTAACAAGTGTTATGCATTCTTAAGGAGGAATTTTAGTGAACATATTGGTAACATCAAATGAAATAAGCTTAGAGTTATCTTGTAATTTGTATGTTTTTAATTTTTTGATTAGTTCTATTGAATTTTCAATTGAGTATTTAGATATTCCTCCATAGCTATTAAGTATATTGTTTAGTTTTTAGCTAACTTCTTATTAGGAGTATTAACGTAAGAAACTACAGGTCTAATTGTTTTCGATACTTTATGTAATTTAACAGTTCCATATAATTGTGTTTTTAGAAAAAATTTTCTAATAATGTTAGAGAGATTGTCAATAGTTCAAATTATGTTTTCAAGGATTATGAGAAAAAATACATGATTAATAAAAATCCTCAGTCTCCACAATTATATGGAACTGTTAAATTACATAAAGTATCGAAACCAATTAGACCTGTAGTTTCTTACGTTAATACTCCTAATAATAAGTTAGCTAAAAAACTAAACAATATACTTAATAGCTATGGAGGAATATCTGAATACTCAATTGAAAATTCAATAGAACTAATCAAAAAATTAAAAACATACAAATTACAAGATAACTCTAAACTTATTTCATTTGATGTTACCAATATGTTTACTAAAATTCCTCCTAAAGAATGCATAACACTTGTTAAAAAATTACTAGAGGATAAGAATATCAATCCAGGAATAATATCAGATATACTTAATTTGTTTGATGTATGTATTAATCAGAATTATTTTACTTTTGATAATAAGGTATATATTCAAAATGAAGGTTTACCAATGGGAAGCCCTATATCACCAATTTTAGCAAACATTTTTATGGACAGTTTAGAAAGAAAAATCTTTGAATGTAACATTTCAAAAAATATATTATTTTGGTATAGGTATGTAGATGACATATTAGCTTGTTTTGTAGGTAGTGAACGACAATTAGATATATTGTTCAATCATATTAATAATTTACATCCAAAAATTAAATTTATATTAGAAGTTGAAGAAAATAGCTCAATCAATTTTCTTGATATTAAAATTCAAAGAGTCTATAGTATACTTGATTTTTCAATTTACAGAAAACCAACACATACTGATGTGACTATACCATATAGTTCCAATCATCCCATGTCACATAAATTAGCAGCCTATAATTCAATGATACATAGAGCATTTTCAGTTCCTATGAACAAATATAATTTTGATAGAGAAATTAATATAATTAAACAAATAGCCACATCCAACGGTTATCCATTACATATAATAAATAAGTTAATTAATAAAAAAGAGGAAAAAGTGGCATTACAATTAATATTTCCTGAAAAAACTAGGGAAATACAAAATTACAAAACCATCACATATGCTGATAATATTTCTAATAATATTTCAAAGATAATATCTTGTTCAACAAATACAGCAATTTCTTTTAAAACAGAAAACAATGTGAGTAAAAAATTGTTAAATGTAAAAACAAAAATACCCCCATTAAAAAAGTCTGGAATATATAAACTTAAATGTCCAGAATGTAATGCTGTCTATATTGGTCAAACAATTCGAAATTTTGAAATTAGATACAATGAACACTCACGAGCATACAGATTAAAACAGCCAGATAAATCACATTACGCAAAACACCTTCTTGACACAAAACATTCATTAACAGCTAACACAGAACTAGAAGTACTGCATATTTGTGATAAGAAACAAGAACTAGATTTCCTTGAAGAACTAGAAATAAGAAGACACTTAAGAGACCCACAATATGAAGTTGTCAATGAACAGATAAATCTAGGGAGCTCTCCACTAATAAATTGTCTTCTTAAGTAACTATTGTAAAGATCAGCAGATATAGTTTTCCTTGGTTTCCTATATCATTGCACAGTTATACTGATCTTAAATGGGAAAAGGATATCCAGGATATCCCCATAGGGCTAATAATACCTAAGCTTTAATATTTGTAAAATCATATCTTCTTTTTTCTATTCATATATATTAAGTCAATCACAAGATAGGTAACTTACTATTCGGTCTAGCCAAAATATTAAACATCAAGTAGGTATCACATAAAATGTAACTTCTGTCATTCTGACGATGATATGTCAATATCGAAATAATTATCAATATCCTTTAATAATTTTCATAAAATATATATATTTTTTTAATTAAATAGTGGAATTAATTAGAAACAGTTAGTTTCATTTATAACATTAATATGAGTAGATTCCACAAAGTAAGGGTCCAAACAGTAAATTCAATTTCACGTTTTTGTTAAAGTTAAGCATACAATGGATACAATACATTTGAATGGAAATTATTTAAATTCAAGTATGAAATTTTTATTTTTTCATGTAAATTTTGCTGCCTTGAGTCTTGTGTTTTTTATTTAAAAACACCTCAATTTCAAAATGTTCTCCTGGTGTACAATCACGGAAATCATCCGCTTAAACGTGATTCCGCGTTTGAAAACAACTACGAAAAACTTGAGAAAGTCAGAATGTTCGCAAAGTAGGTTTTGTAAAGTAGTGGACCTAACTTTGAAATCCAAAGACGAGTATTCAGTCAATTGCATGGACACGTTCACCAATACCATTGAAATATTTCTTCACTAAAAGTAGCAAAGTAGAAATTACAATAAAATAGTATGCAAAATGTTACACAGATCCTTTTAATTAATCAATAATATAAAATTATGTGTGTTTGCAACTTTTTGAAAATGAAATAGTTTTATGAATTCATACGCTTCTGGGACATCCTATAGCAGAACACTAGCACCGAAGCCTTCTTAACTTCTTTTACATTACAACGTGATTGATTAGGTGCATATTGAAAATATCCGCCATCTTATAATAATTTCACAAACCTAATTTTGTTTCCGGTTAGCTGGTGAATTATAATAAAATGTAGATCTTTGGTAATACAAGGATTCTTTCAATTAAAATTATCGAAGCTTTGAGTTATATTACGAAGCATTTTAACACCAAACCTTCTAGAAAATGTTGATCGTTAGTAAAATATGATGCAGTACGAGCTTTAAATTTTTACGCCCTACATTCTCACTCACCTAAAATTATTTCCTTCCATAAATCGTTCACTAACAGCACCTGGAAAATTGTAATGGAACTGCTTTTGCGAAGAAGACTAATATGTTTGCTTTTCACCACTTAAATTAATTACTTTTTCGTGAATACAGTGGGAGTCGTGAGAAACTGTAAATACTCTTGTCGCATATAACAGCAGAAATAGGAAGTGACTATTTGTTTTAATTTATTACTATTATGGATTTCGACTTGAATTTATTTTAGTCGTAGATTTGTATTATATTTTGGCGGAGCTGTACAGTTCTACCTTCTACCTCTGCACCATCTATTAAAGAAATTACTATAAATACAAAAAATTAGAATGGACCATTTATGACGAAGCTGTTAAACAAGTGCTTTTATAGATACTTAATAAAATAGCTGACTTGATTTTACACAAGAACAAGGGATACGTTGCGGGACTTTTTTGTCCATTCTATGTTTTTGATGGAACTAGCTGTTATACTAAAAGGGATTTGGCATAGTCTGGGGAAACAGCGACTTCACGTGAAAGGTGGACCTAAAATTATATTTTCGCTGGAGAACAACCATGTGTAGTAACGATACCAGAAAATCATAAGTATATCTCATCCTTTATTGTGACCGATTTGAGTGCAGGCTCAGGCTAGTGTTGTGAAAAAAGGATGCGTAGTACTTAACGATCTGAACATGTCCAGCCCAGTAATGGCGCTAGATGGGCATCAATATTTAACTTATTCATGGTTTGGGTGAAAAAATTGGAAGGATGGAGGTGATTTGTGGATTTGCCAGCCATGTAACTATCACTCTGAAGACTATTCCGATCTGAATGTGTTTCACCTCCCTGCATTAAAAAATATTTTATCTACGCCTGTGAGATATGTTTGTATAAATTGAGGTGACATTCACTGAGACCTAAAAGATCTATTGTGCCCTCTTTCTTCTACTGAGTTTCTGTGGATAGTCTTAGAGACCATAAGTTCCTTTCAACCTATTTCCCGGAATTACTTCAGGATATACGCAGGCTTAAGTTTGGGTAAGTAGTCTCATAGGTGTTGTGCCCTAGGATTCTGTATTGCTATGAAATCCGCAAGTATGTGGATAGAGGCTTCTTCTTCCATTCCACAGAATTCTTGCTCCACAGGCGACAGTGTCCCGTCAGGATACCTGTCAAAACTCTTAGTTTGTTCTATTGTCTGTGTCATTTTAAGAATAACAAACTTGAATATTTCTACGAAAGGCTAAAAAAAGGCAACAAATGAGTTGATTTCTGGAAAGATTTGAGTAGATTGAATAAAAAAAATATTTCAAAAACAGGTTACGAGAATTTCCCACCTATATTAACTTCTTCCTGGTAAGTGCCTTTTTATTACATCCCACAGTTGATCTTTCATAGCAAATTCTGGATGGAGAATTTGCTTCTCCTCGAGCCACTCCATCACTGATTGCTCTGTTCAGCTCCGCTTTGGAATTTTCCCGATAAGACCTCAATGATACGATGCATTGTCCATGTTTATCAATGAAGGCCAGTCCAGTTTGTCATATAGTTTGTTCAATGTAGTTATTTTCCAAACTAGTGTGGAAAGTGATACTTTCCCGCACGCAACCGCATGCGTTCGAGTGCGAAAAAGATAATTTCAGCATGTGTTAGAAACAGCATTTTTTCTACAAGTGGGCGGAAAATGGAAAAAAATATTATTGAACTGCACATAAAATAATTAGATGCAAACTAAGAAGTTTATTAGTTACATTCTGGTTATTGATGTAATCATTAATAGTTATTAACGCAGTATTCAACAGAATTTAAATAGAATAATAATTATTATTATTATAAATTATTGCGCTGGAAGAAAAAAGCATTTTTCAAATCTTATGAACGTCATGAAGTCTTGATAATGGCCCGATTTACTACCCGCCTTCAAAACAAGCAACAAAGACCCGCATTTTCCACAAAACCATACTCGGAACCTGCATGTAGAAAAATATAAAAATCACCTTTTCCAGTCTTACTTCCTACAGTTTTTAAATACTCATCCTGCCAGCTTTTTCTAAATGCTCTCTTACTGAAAATCCATGTTTTATCTAAGACGACAGGTTCCAATGAAAAAATGTTCATTTTTATTTTTTGTTTACTTCCTAAAATACTTTCTTTTTTGCGTAACTGAAGACTGCTTCATTAGACATTTTCGATTTGATATCGAGCATTTCTTCTACTTGAACTTCAGTTTAGCCAAGACGCCGGCCAAGGCACTGAAGGATATCTCAACTTATATGAGTCGTGTTCTCATTACCTGTTGATGTATTATATAAATCGGAGATCCTCGAGCAGAAACATGTCTGGCATAAACTCTGACTTTCAAGTCTTATTTGTTTTCATCCCAATAGTAAGTACCTACCTATTTTTTGAACGGTTCTAAGAGATATGTCAAGAGCATCGGTAGCACGCTTTGAAATTCAAGAAATAATCAAATCAATTATCAACAGTTATTCATGCAACAAGTACAAAAAGTAAATGTTGATTGCGCGATACGCGAAATTGACCAACGGGACCGAGTTCGATAGACACAATTTTTTTACATAATATAGGTAGATACTTACATTGTAGACTGCATTTGATGGTAAAAGTGGCTTTCCAGCATTTCTTTCCCCTGTAAACTGATTGATAAACTTTTAAATTAAACCTTGCTCGTTTTTAATATATCTGAAAAATTAATTTAAAAATGAAAAATAATCAAAAAACCCAATCGAAATATTCAATTGATCTGTCAAAAGTAACAATTAACATTTAACTCCAATTTCTCTCCTTCCAATTTTAATTTGGCATTCAGAGTCATACCAAGATATTTCACATTATATTCGAATGGAAAAGAAATTAAATAACAATTACGACGAGTATTTTATACAAAATACCGCCTGACGCGTTGAGAAAACTGACGACTTTTTATAATATTTTTCACATTCCCATAAAATTCAAAGAGCTCACGCACCATTGTTGATAAGATGCCTTTCAACTATTTTTCTATTTATAGTGCACGTCACAGACTACTTAACTCGAGTAAGTATGTTAATTTTATATGAAAATAAAGTAAAAAGGTAGAAAACTAATTTCAAAGAGCAAAAAAGGTTGAAGCATCATTAAGTGGTTGTACATTTCTCTTAAATGGTCATTCTTGCTAGCCGTGACACATATAAAAAATATATAGTTTAGCGATAGAATGCAAGATTCTCAGATTAACATATCGATTTTTAAACGGAATATCAACAGCATCAAACTTCATAGAACATTTTGGTGAACAGTGAAGCTATTTTCCATATTGAGTATATTCTTGTTCTCTCTTCCCAAAACCACTTATCATTTTACATATTTTTGCAATTTAAATCGTTTCATAGGAATAACCAAACTCTTTTAGTTCATATTATCAAAGCAATAAATAGAGTATTTCAATTAAACACGTCACAACCAGTCGACCCCGACGGTTTCGTACCCACTCAATTTTTGTCGAAATATTGTACCGTGTGTTACTTTAATAAAGACCGGATTCATAAATAACACCCATTTGTACATTAACGTCACTTTCATTCCGAAATTTACTCCGGGTTCGGCCTAATTTTTAAGGGTATGCTCGGCAACTGATGGTAGGGGTCAATTTATTTATTACTCACATGAGTTAAATACATTTTTCATTCCTATATTAAATAACCCAATTCTATGAAGGGATGGATATGGATATACTGAGGGTCTCATGAAGAGCGAAAAGCAGTTATTATACACTCAGGACTCAGGAGCAAAAGAGATCAACTTAAAATGTTGACAAATTTTGATCTCCAATATTTTTTTATTTCCTGTTCGATGTTGATAATACCCATTAATCAGATGATCGAATGAAGCTGAATTTGTAAACATTATAGTAACTGGGAAACAAAATGAGTTTTGATTATATGAGTTTGAGACAACCTGTGGAAATATACAGTATTTGAATGACACTCAAAACAATTATGTATGCAATCTTGGTTTATTTCATACACATTTTTTTTCATTTATTCCTGATATCTTAATTCGTTTCAATGTTATGAATGAAAAAAATTATTGCATGAACTTTGTTTTTTACACAATTATGCTAGAATAACCTTTAAAGTTACCTTTTCTTTATGTAACCATATGTGTATATCTCAGTGACTGTTTTGCAAGCTTCACATTTCCTTTAGGACAGAATAGAACTGGTGCGCACCACATGAAACATTGTCTCGCAACATTCCGCAATGTATCACAACAAACGACGATACCGATGACCAGAGCAACTGTTTCTTCGTACATTCCTAGTACACACGTTTGTCACTGTTACTGTCATGCGTTGAAATACTTATATATTTGAATTAAACGCTATTATAATCTCAATACAGGGAGATTTTTTATCAAAGGGGACACTTTTTCCGGTATTTTTGATTTCGCTACTTTCACCTCCTAGCGGGTGCTTATCACCTCAAAATATTTAAATGGCCTTAGGAGTCGAGTAAGGTATCATTTTAAAGCCCTTCCAATTCTCTTCACAGCAGTCTTTAAATTTTAAAATTCGGCCTTTTGATAAATTACATTTTAAAATTTAAATTATGTACTTGTTTAAATTTGATGAGATTTTAAAATTGGAATTTTCTTCATTTTTGTCAAAAGAGTGAAAATGACACATGGGTCGTTGAGTACGCCAATGGTTTAATTGTTGACTTTCTTTTGATTTGCATTGTTTTTGTAATTTTTTTATCACATTTGTGAAAGACAAATGGATACGATTTGGACACACAAAGAACGTGAAATTAGTGGATTCGTATATCGAAGCGAAGTTTTGTTTAATTGTGTACTTGAAAATTAAATACCATGGTTTATTCCATTGCGGATAGGGATATATCATTTCGCTTTATTTTATGAACAATAATTGTGTAAATGTAACGGCTCAGTTATTTAATGAAAAATATCAAGATAAACAGGTCAGTAGGAAGTATTTTCTAGAGTTAGTGAAAAAATGTAAAAAGACTGGAAATGTAGTTGATAAAAAACGAGAAAATAGACCGCCTCTAGTAGTTAATGAAGCTAGTAAAGTTGCAGTTTTGGGACATGATCTTCTAGATCCCACGTTCAAGCACCGTATACTAACTAACGACAAGTAAATTCACTTGCGTCGGAACGTTTGAAATTTTTGGTACATCGTTTCTCTGGCGCCGAACTCGCCTGTTATCATAATACAACAATTAACGTGTGGTTAAATACGTGTATGTACTGATTTACAGTGACCATTATGACTAAATACAAACTTATAATAAAAATATGTATATATAGTTTAATATTCACGCAAAAACAATGATCTGCTCTCAAAAACGAAAACAAAAAGCATTAATTATATTTCCGAAATTCCGATCAGCATCACATTAACACTGCGCGCTATCCCTGTACTCAACACTTTCTCGATTTAAACTCACCAGAACTCACCAGACGATAGGCGGGATAAGGAAATTTTCGGTAACCGCTGAATCGACGAAGTGAATTTACTTGTCGTTAGTTAGTGTACGGTGGTTCAAGGCAATTAGCATCTGTGTATGGGATCAATTGAACTAGCATCCAAACCATTTTAAAGAAGAACAAATTTCATTCCTATAAAATAGATTTAGTGCAGGAACTTAATGAGGATGATTATGACCGCCGTTTGCAATTTTGTGAAATAATAAGTGAGCGAGCAGCGAACGATCCACAGTTTCTTTTTAATATCTGTTTCTCCGGTGACTGCAGCTTTTTTATCAGCGGTACTGTAAATCGTCATAATTGCCGCTACTGGTCTGATTCAAACCCAAGAGTTTTCCAGGCGGTGCATACACATAAACCTCAATGGCTGATACCAAATCGGTTCAACCAAATAAGACTGATTTTTTGGCTGCCATATTTGAATTACGGCGCCGCTTATCCGTTTTTATTTCAATCAGTTTTAGATAAAATAACAATATTTTCGTTGCAGTGTCACACATTTGTCTATAAAATAATGTTATAAAGGGTGTGTCATTCATTCTTCATTACCCAAAATCATCAATAAAAATTAACCGAATGAAAAACGTAAGCCATGTTTTTACGCTCATATTTTTGTTCAATAATGGGCCGTTAATAACAAGCTTTATGCGTATGTAGGTTCTGGACCATGGTGGATGCACCTGATATGGATTCCGGAAATTAAGATAATACTAATTATGCCATGAAAAATATATTTTTCTCATATTGAAACTTGTTAGCCATTTTCAGCAAGGAATTTCAAGAGGTCCTTCCCTGGCCTTTTAAAATTTTCCAGTAAACATGATGCATTTTTTTCCTTTAAATTATTTTTCTCATTTTCTTTTCACGCGGTGTAATTTTGGGAATGTAGTTAATAAAATGCATTCGTTGTTCATGTTTTGGGAGATATGATTATTTTTGTTTTAAAATAAGTGTTGATCAGTGTGGGGTTTTGTGTATTGAAGTGTGTATTGGTTAACAATAATTCCAACAATACATCATAACAAAACCTGGATAAAAATGTATACTGTTACGCGAGCTACTGCAATAATATTCTCACTTAGTACCCCCAGTGAAATCCCCGTATGAGACGACTATGGCTCCTCCGCCCAATTTTCGAGAAGCATCCAGAATACGAAACATCGAGAATATCCAGTGAACCCGCCAGAACGCCGAAAGATTTCTAGAATTACGGCGCGTGAGTATAAATAGGCCACAAGCATCGCCGCAGGCAATTAGTCAATCAGTCAGTGTTGATACCGAAGGAAAGTAATCGCGCATCGATAAAGTGTTTATTAAGTGACTCTCATATAAATTATAATCAGTGTGTTTAGTGTATTACATAAATTATTAAATAAGGACTGAATTACATATAAATCTGTAAATATAAATTAATTGTAAATATAAATTAGAATAAACGTTACAATACTATTCTGATAACGATGGTAATTAATAATTTCTATTTTTAACGTTGGTAACCAAATTTGACTACATTTTACTGAAATGTTAGCTTCACATTCCTCTGCATTTGTGTATACTACGATAAAACACAGAGGCTCTATACCTTGTTTTTAAACTAAGAGGAGCGATTTGAATTTAAGTTGGCATTTCTGTTGCCTAGTGATTGGTCAAATTGCCGCCCGTTTCACACAGCTCTTTTGATACAACTGACAACGACATTTGTCAGTTTTGTGTTTATTTATTTGAAATTATTCATTAGTTCAATCTTTATTACCATTTTTTTGAGTTTGTTATATTCCAACCAAGTAAATTGCTATTTTTAAGTTCTATTCAGTTTGATAAACAAAATCTACAGTCCATGCTTGTTTTTTCTTGTTGATTGCAAATAAAATCCTATTTTTGTGAGTATTTTTACATCAAGTCTTACATAACAGTACAATATTATGGCATTTTTCGATATCAAAACTTCTGTTTACTTTTAGTTTGTGCTATACCTAAGCCTAGCTATATCTAAACCTACAATTGCATTTTTTACATACTTATTTATCCCCAAATTATTAACAGGTTCCATATAAATTTCTTATTATAACCATACATTTTTTCACAAAAATGTGACATTTGGTTACTACTTTCGCCATGGCCTGTGACCAATGATAATTCGATATTTAGACATGCCTGCTCCCTCATTGGCCACGACAACTGCGAGCAGTACAATACATATTTCAAGTAAATGTCAGTTCAAAAAGTCTGAACACGACCCTTTCGGAACACACTTCCAATCTAGTTACTACAATCTAGTGGTGTGTTTGAGGTTTCCTAAAATGCTCCTCCTAGTTTAAAAACAAGGTATGGTAAGACAGACGCATTGAAGCCTGTACCCTTATCTTTAGTTACCTAACGATGTAGTGTAAAATCGTATTTCAAGCAGATGTGGTGCAGGTGCAGGTTTTCATCATTTTGACCAATAGCAATGCGTAATTCGATCCAATCAACGTGTATTATACAGATTAAACTACGTATTCCTCGATAAAACCTTGTTTATGTGCTGTCAAATATTTATTGTGACATTTAAAATATTCTGACTTTAAAATGAATCCAAACAGATTCAATAATATTGATGAAGAGCATCATAAGTTCTTGTTATTACAAATTGATGAAAAAAATAAGCTTCCCAAATACAACTGGTCCTTCAAAAATTATTGAAAAATTTTCCATTACACTTAAACTTTTTTATTTTAAGTCAAAACTTCTCAAACAAAGCGATCAAGATAAAATCACTCGTCCTACGGACTCGCGATTTTATCAATCGGTTTGCTTTCGTATGTTTTCCAAATAAAAAAGTTTTCATGGAACACAAAAATGTATCGATAAAATTTGTAGCACTTGTGGTATGACCTTTTAGGCCAAGCAATAGGTAAATTTTTATGACAAAAATCCTAGTAGAAAACGGACTGTGCCATCATGTAAAAGACATTACGTGGTATGAACCTGATATATTTTCGACTCGCAAATGCTGTTCACGAAATTGTTATAAAGACTTAAAACATAAAAAACGTCTTTTTTTTTTAATTTTGATAATAACAAGGAAGCTTAGTAATCGTAATGGTGTCAAAAGATGAATTGTACATAATAAACATACAAATATAACGCATTTTTCAGCGGAGTGTTTGGATAATTAGGATCGAAGAAAATTCGAAAAAACTGTAAAATTCGTCATTTTTTCAAAAATTAATATCTTCGTCGTTTTTCAGGTTAAAGCTTTGAAACTTTGTAGAAAACAAGTCCTTTGTGTGCACTTTATGTGCGCGAAAAGCTGATACCATGGGACAGTCACTTTTGTTGCAATTACAATTTTTTCATGCAATATTTTGCTTTAGGTCTGGATGCGTTACATGATACCCGCTCTGGCAGATTTCTCAAAAAAAGGCGGAATTTGCAAAGCGATCAAATTCACATTCACTTAAGTACAGTAGGCTATGAAAAAAACATTGAAAAACTACGATTGTTGACAGGGACAGTAAATCTTGACAGTTTAAAATATCTGTAAAAGTATTCAAAGTTGATTCTCAAAATGACTAACTACTCAAGAATTGGTTGATATGGTGTATGCAATCGGAGAAAGTTTAGGAAATTGCTTTCTAGCTTCACGAGTTTATGCACAAACATATCCTGAGAGGTGGCACCCAGATTTAAGGAAATTCACCAAATTAAAAGAGATATTTGAGAGTACCGGTAACGTGGCATATGAAAAAACGACGAGAGAGAAAACGAAAAACAATGAATTAGCAATTAGCTTGGCAGTCCAAGAGAACCATAAAATAAGTATTAGACAGCTACTTAATTAATGAAATAGTTATATCCAGATCATCCATAGCAAAATGTTTAAATAACATATATATCACCCCTACCATTTTCAGCATAACCATGAATTCATAGAAACTGATTTCCAGAAAAGAAATGATTTTTGTACATGGGCTCAAAACATGTTAGATGAAAATGAATTATTTTTTTAAAAATGTGTTATTTACTGACGAGGCAACATTTCACAAGAATGGGCTTGTGAATCATCATAATTTTCACTATTATGATACAAGTAATCCTCACCTAATTCATGTAAATAGTTTTCAACATAAGTGGAGTTTAAATTTTTGGGAAGGAATTGTTGACAGTTATGTTGTAGAGCCCTATTTCTTCGAAGAACGTTCAACGGGACAATTATTTTCAGAGTTCTTTCAAAACGAGTTTCCCCAATTGATTCAGCAAGTTCCCATATTCATTAGAAATAACATGTGGCTACAATTAGACGGTGCTTCGATCCATTTTCAACGGGATGTAAGGGAATACTTGGACCAAACGATTCGGAATAAATGGATAGGTAGGTCAGGACCAATTGAATGGCCACCAAGATCACCTGGTCTAACTAGTATGGACTTCTTTTTTCGGGATTCATTAAATCAAAAGTGTACAAAGAACTGGCTACAACACGAGAAGGATTCGGCAAGCATTCTACTTTGATATATTCTTATAATTCACACCACGTATCAGTTCAGATAGTTCTAGATTTATTTGGAATTTACATTACATAATGACTTTCTAACTAGGCAGTTTTATTTCCAGACCTAAATTATTCGAGGTACTTCTTTGTTTTAAACGACTGTATACGTGTTTGATTAATTTCATGTTAGACTAAAGGGTAACAGTGTTACAAATCTGAGACGAACAAGTGGTAAAAAAGGTATTTACTTGATGTCCCTTGTAATTTCAATATTTTTTCATAGCCTACTGTACTTAAGTAAATATGAATTTGATCGTTCTAAAAATTACGCCTTTTTGAGAAATCCGCCAGAGTCGACTATCATATTTGACTATTGTTAAAAAGAGAATTGAATGGGGTTTCCAAATATGCAATAATATACAGGGTGTCACATTTAAAAATTTTGAAAATTGGAAACTTTGGCATTAAATTTTGGATACCCTGTATGATTGAAATCAAATATACTTCTATTGATGTCTTTCTAGTCATGCCCATGTTTAAAATAGTATTTAAATTACTTATCAGATATCTTTTGTATGTCGGTTTAATTGAGGTACTTATGTAAAATGATCAATTTTGACGAATTTCGTAATTACTCGGCAACGTTGTATAGGTGAGTCAAAAAAAATTAACCAGAAATGTAGACATCAATGGTGATTCAGAAAGTGCCAAAATACTCCCACCATTCCATTTGAAAACACATTTTTTTCTGTGGCCTAATTTTTTTGGAACACCCTGTAGAAGCCAAAATAATTTTAAAATGTAGCTTGATTGGTGACATATTCAGGTTCCAAACGATTTGTGCATCACATTTCAAATAATTCCGTAAGATAATAAAGCCGCAGTAAATGTGCACACGGTAGATATTCCGATTTTGAATTTGAAAACGGTTTTGAAAAACAAAGAATATAGAGCAACAAAACGTATATTTTCGATTTGGGATTCAATGCTGCGAAGTAGGTCAAAAACGCTTGGAAATACGGCCGAAAATTACCGAGCGCTGGAAAGTAATGGTGTTGACGACAGCTGGGATCGAGGAGAGTCATACTATATAGATATACGATCGTGCTGGCATGCGGCGCAACCATTCATTTTCTGCGGTGTTCTTGGTCGTTTTTTTGAACAATTTCGCATCATTTCATTACAAATCGAAAATATACGTTCTGTTGATTACATCTATAATTTCAATACCATTTTAAAATTTGAAATCGGACTGTCTATAACGCATCCAGACCTACTGCAAAATAGTGCATTAAAAAATTTCAATTGCAATAACAGTAATTGTCCCATGCTCTTCGAGCATATAAAGTGCATAAGAAGAGCTTGTTTTCTACGAAGTTTCAAAGCTATAACTTGAAAAACGACGAAGATATGAATTTTTTCAAAAAATAAGGAATTTTCCAGTTTTTCCGAATTTTTTTCGCTCCTAATTATCCAATCACTTCGATGAATAGAGTTGCACAAGTTTGACTTAAATGTTTGAGATTGAGTTGAGTTTGACTTGAAATTAAGTCAAACTCAAGTCAATCTTTCTGACAAATAATTCAAGTCAAATCAAAATGGCCAATGGTTACAGGTTTGAAAATTCAAACTGTTTGTCAAACTAGTTTGAAAGAGTTTGAAAAATAATTTATTTAGTAGATATACCTTAAATCGGTAAAATATTTATGTTAAATATAGTAAGTAGGTACAACAAATACATTTATTTAAAACAAAAAACATTATTTTAAACATTTTTTTAATCAACTCCAACTTGTCACCTCAAAATTCTTCGTGAAAAGTAAAGTTCTTAAAAATTAAGTGAAAGCAATAATATATTAGATAGTAACCTCTTCCTGCGATCCTTGTGTGATATTTGTTAAGGATTCTTGTTGAAGCCACGAATTTAAACACATTAATGTTCTAATAGACTGGTCATTTAAGCGGTTTCGTTTTTTTGTGACTGTCAAAGAAGCTCTCGAAAAATAGCGTTCTATGCAGGCTTATGTTGCTGAGGTGGCAAGAAAGTCTCGCCATTTTTGATAAAGTTGAAAATACAGTTTCTTGTCGTTTCCACCACTTTAGTATGTCCTCGGTACTGTCAGCTCGTGAATCAGCTTTGTATTTGTAGATTTCGTATCTCCATGAATTTTCGTTTCTATTTATTTTTGGAGATGATTAGAGAGGTTTAAACAAGTCTTAATAAAAATCGGTAACTTCATCAGACTTTTTTTCGAACAAACTGACTGTACATTCAGTTTGGGTTTGGGGTGACTCTTTGTCAGTGTAAGGTGAATAATAATTTTCTTTATAAATTTCTCCAAATTTCTTGATGGCTTCATCTTTTAAGGATTGTCCCCATGTCATTAAAGAAAACGTTTCAATTTTATGACGAGGATCCAAAATCAAAACGATACAATACATCCAGTTAGTCCTACTGTAATGCTTAACAATTTTATCGCGAGCTGCCTGAAGGGCAAGAATTATATTTGCATCAAGATCGTCTCTATTTTCTTTATTATCTAGTTCATGCGCCCATCGTTCTAGTTTGTCGAATAGCATATTGATCCCAATGACCACCATAGGGAGGGTAGAATATTTCTCTCCTTCTAAAATTGTAGTTAGTGTTTTGAAACTTTGTAAGTACTTACATGTTCTTTCAATAACATTCCATTCTGTATCATGTATTCGAAAATTTAAAAGAGTATCGGTATTGTCACAAAGAATATTAATCGAACGTTTGAATTGTAACCCCCAGGATCGCATTTCCAATGTAGAGTTCCATCTAGTTTTTACCTCCAGTTTGGGAATGGTCATGTGTAAATTTAATGAGTCGCAAAATTTTGCGAAGTTTAATCTTAACATTTCGGAGTTTTTAATTTTTTCACAAATTACCTTAACCTTTGAAATTGTTGCAGTATTTTCAGACATTGCACTTTCGTTATCACTAGTATCAGAGTCGTCTTCGTTTTCTTCAGACGTTAACTCAAACACTTTCATCAAATCTCGAGCAGCTAAGTCAAGAATATGTGCAAAACACACATAATGCTTATTCGCACCATCAAAATTTTCTATTATAATTCCCAATTCTTTAAAAAAAGTGAAATTACTATTAGTGTTGTCAGTAGTAATACCTTGAATAGAGTGTGTAATATTGAATTCAGCCGTTATTGTAAAAAACAAAGTTGCTATTGAAACGTCAGTATGTTGTCCTTTTGCGGGTACAAAATCTACTCCTTAGTAGCCCTTCATCGAATGGGAAGACCATCGTAAACGAAATTTTTGAGTCAGAAGCATTTAAAAGTATCTTTACTGAATTTTTCAAAACATCAAATTTGGAAAATATTCGTGACTTCAACTGGTTTCTTGAAGGGACAATTATATCATCTTCAAAGAAGTTAAATAGCAAATATTTTTTTACAGTGTCCTCCACTAATAGATCCATAAATTTATTCTTCTTGTTTTATTAGAATTGGAAATAAACACGTTGCGCAATATGATATTCAAACTTCAAACTGTTTGAAGAAGTTTGATTTCAATTCAAGTTTGTTGATTAAAATCAAACTAGTTTGACTTGATGCATCTCTATCGATGAAAAATGCGTTGTATTCGTATTTTTATTATCTACAATTAATCTTGTGACACCATTACGATTACTTAATGAGTTTTCGCGTTATTAACAAAAAACTAAAAAAGGACGTTTTTTTTCGTTTCAAATGTTTATAACAATTTCGTGAGCAACATTTGAGAGTCGAAAATATATCGGGTTTATACTACGTAATGTCTTTTACATGATGGCATAGTCCGTTTTCTACTAGAATTTTTGTCAAAAACTCACTATTTTGATGCTCTATTGCTTGGCCTATTTGATAAATTTCAAAAATGTATCTTGAAAAAAAAGCATTCTACGATTTGTCGCTAATGTTATGGCAACCTTCTCCACGATAACATCTAAGCGTTGTCCATTGCTAGGGGCTAATCCTATCAACAATCACTAAGCTGGTATGAAATATATTTGAACGAACTTCACTTTTTTGAAGAAAGTTGATATTTTCACCTATTAATTTTCACATAACCTTTTTTTGTACTTGTATTATGTGTTAAGCCGCACGTCTCTGTATAGTCCAGTAAAAACGACCGTGAATTGACTATTTGTGCTAGAAGGCCCCGATCAGGTTGATAAAGTCAATTTGGGCATGAGGAATCAAATGAACATATTCGGGGCGGAACAATAGCGAAAAAAGTTTCAAATAAATGTTGTAGAGCGTGAAATTTTACACCGAAATGTACCTTCACGCGTGAAAAATCACTCAGTATTTGAGAGTTTTGATAATGTGCATGCATACGCGGTGCAGAAATTATTGCACTGTCGACCGTTACGTTCGAAGCGAAAAGGACGCGAGGGGAAAGGAGGAGGGTGCGCAGTAGCGCACTGCGCAGGTCAGCTGTTCTCGCTTGGGAATTCCCGGGCAGTTTTCAGGATGCTTCGTAAACGGTAGGAAAACTCAAATACTGAATGAATTTCCACGCGTGAGGGTACATTTCGATGTAAAATTTCACGATCTACAACATTTATTTGAATCTTTTTTCGCTATTGTTTATGGTTATTGAAATAATTGCGAACATGAATTCCGAACAGTTTTTCCACGATTTTCACCATTTCCCAGGCGATGAGTCCGCCCCGAATATGTTCATTCGATTCCTCATGCCCAAATTGACTTCATCAACCTGATCGGAGCCTTCTAGCCCAAAAAGTCAATTCACGGTCTTTTTTATTGGACTATGTATTTATAATTCCAGATTAATGTAGTGTACGTCTATCTTGTGTTATTTAATTTAAGTTTCAACACATCATTCGATTTTGAATATAAATTCTGGATGAACCTGGTTTCAGCGTGGAAGTACAACTGCCTCCGATAAATATAAAATATTCAAGACAAGCAGCACACAACCTTTCTGTAATTTTCAACGGGATGTTCAAAACTGAATTACGGATATTATAAAGTTTCAACAAGAACAAAATCGAATTTTCTTCCGCTTAAATACGGATAACTTGTTGGCTTCAGGCTTCTATTACTGACTGCGCTCAAACTTAATTCTAATGGTAATATATATCCTGGGCAAAACTTAATTTGTAAAGCCGAAACGATCTAAAAGATGGAATTATGACTTTTCCATCGTTCTCGAAATACCGGAAGTTAAACCAATGAAAGGGTTACATTTATTCATAAATAGAGCGAATTTTTGATATTATTTTTGGCGGTCATCTACCTAACCACGTAAGGAAGTTTGGAAGAAAGGTGTACCGATACAGGCACGGACGGCTTCAAGGCGTAGTAGCCAAAATTGTAGGGCTAAGACAAAGAAGAGCTATCATAATAATCCTATCCGAAGACTTCACATATTTCTAATCGGAAGTGATGATATTCAAAGACAGGGAAGAACATGCCGTTCAGTTGTCACCTCTATAGACATCTAAGCTGCGCTGAAGATTCTTGATTCAATACAGCTCAATTCTAAGCTAGTGCGATACATACCTTAAACGCACTAGGAGACCGTTGTAAGGTTACGGTAGCCTGAGTACTAGGACACTAGAGTCATAAGGATAACGAAAAGACATAGGAAATGGCCAGACAAGACTTATTAATGTAATTCATTTGACCGGAATGTGTCACTTTTTTTGATCAGGCGAAAAGTATTGGATAGGGAATAAAGTAAGCTTTCATTTGCCGAGATAATAATAACGCATATTTCCCCGTTTGTGCCTCATAGTTGTACTAAAGATGAAGTAGTCAACCTGTGTTTTTCCGACTCCTCGTGCAACATTATTGAACAATCTGGGCCTCACATTTAGCTAGGCAACCTATGTGCAATTTATTTATCCACGTATCATCTAGCATCTAATTTTTTCATTAGCAAACAAATCAACAAATGAGAGTGGATTATTTATAAACCAGATCTTAGACTATTGTGTAATAGTGAAAATCACACATTTTATCATTGTGTTCAACTAACTCGACAGCTAAGAGGAGAAACCGGTCCAGCCTTAGGTGGTAGCAAAAACCCGTAACTCAACCCTGGTTCAGGTCGATTAATATATTTGTCTTTTATACCAAAGATGATGAAGCTTTAGAGACTCCAGGTACAGTCTTTGTTTTTTATTAAACAGTGTACTAAACAACTATGCTTTGAGAGCACAGTCTGCCTTTTTCTCGAGATTAATCTGGGCTTTCTTAATTCTAAGTGTGGATAATAAATTCCTGAATGGTATCACGAATACTCTTACCATTTACTCACATTTTCTTACGCAGTATACAAATGAAATTGCGTGTATTAAGTTCATTGAGTTATGAATGATCAATCAATATTTTGTATTTGCGTGTTCATTTTATAAATCATCCAAACTTGATACATTTATGTTTGCTTGAACAATTACAGTACCTGTCATGGTTTGGCGTAAATTAAACAAGAGGCTTCTGTTTTTGAGCGTGCTTAAGTATTAAAACAAACAGACGTTTTATTGCCGTCATTTAATAAACAGGGATTTGAATGAGGGTCTGTGTTTTCATTCCAAACAACACCACTTGGACTTTCTATGTATGTATGGGATTTTGCTTTATCATATATTCATAATAAAATAATGGGACTTGTAGTGATAAATTTTATACAGTATCAATTTTTCTTTTCACAAGAAAATGATTTATATAAAGCAGTAACTTTTATAATTTTTCCAGCCTTTTGGAACTTTTCAAATATTTCAGAATGTACTATTGATCATTAAGGTTTTGGATTATTTTGTTAAACGCAGTTTCAACCCTTTCTATGCGGAATCTATGTGGCAAATATGTTGGACCAAAGATGTCAAGCCTACCGGGATAAACAACTCCAGTCTGCAAATGAATAGAAGGCTCAGCATATTGAAAACAGGAGGGATGTTCTCAAGAGATTCGAGCAGAATGTGGAAGAATATCATTGGAAGGAAATTGATGAAATTAGGTTGATTCGCCAAGCTAAAAACGAACATCTAAACAAGCTGGCTCACTAACATCTCTCTCTTTTAAGTTAAAACCTCTCCATTAGACACAAGAGTCTCACTGTGCTTAGGCAAACAGGTGACGATATTCCAGGCGGAAGTAGCAGCAATTCTGCACTGTGTTGTTAAGGCAAGAGTTTGTGGAAAATACCATTTCCTTATACCCCGACAGTCAAGCGGAGATCAAAGCAATAAATTTCAAACTCGCTAGGGATTGCTTGGACTGTCCTTAGCCTGGGTACCTGAGTAACCTGGGTAATCGAGAAGGAGCACGATGTGCTTCTATAGGTCTAGAACCTTCCTGTGGTAGAGCGGAAGCGCTGCAAAAAACCAATAGCAGTAACTGTGAATTGATTTTTCACTGAAATTGTAAATGTGCTCTCGAATTAAACTGATGGATTCCAAAATAAATATAGCGAGAAGAGAAGTTGAAATTTTTTATTTTATGAAATAAAATTCGCAATAAGACCTAGTACTTAAACCAAATACGTAACGAACTGCTATTTTTTGTAATTTGAAAATAGAATCGAAGAGGTACAAACTAAAAAAGCACCAGAAAGGCAGACCATAGCGGTGAGATTCAAACAGAGAAGAATGAGATATTAATGCAGTAGAAGAATTGAGCTGTTTAGAGTTAGACTCAATGGCAAAACAAGAGAAGAATAGGACAGACCATTTTAGGGCATCGGCAATTTAAAGATCAAGACAATTGATCGAATTTATAGATTTTATTAAGTTATTGTTTAGTTTAAGAGGTTGTGAAGCTCCACTGAAATATAAACTATAGTTTTCTCAGAGTAAAAACAAAGCTTATTCGAGTCAGAATTGAAAGTAAAAAGATCTTTGGATATAATAGAGTGTGAAACTTTCATATCTTAACTACTCCAGAATATACTAGTGTTATCGGCCAATGAACTAAATCTACCATTTCCTCTCAAGTCTGTGATATCATTGACGAATAACAAAAAAATAATTGGACCTAAAACTGAGTCTTGGGTACATCACTACTAAGTGGTAGATTTCCAGAAACTTTGCCCATACCAATGGTTTTTTACATTCAAGATAAGATTTATAAAGGTCGTAGTCGATGGGCTCCTAGAATCACATAAGCCACATATCAATCTTGATCTAAATCTCCATCATACTAATTTTTTTCAAATATAGTTGGCTCAATATCGTTTTTATTCAAGATTGTATTTTATAATGTCAGTTATGAGAAGTAACAAACTAACAAAAACCAACAAACTGATCTACTAACTAACTAAACAATAATAAAAATGTTGTGAATTATTATCCTTCATAAAAATACAATTGCGCAAATAGCACAAAATTAATGACATATTCATTCGATTTATAGCCCTATGAATTATTTTTATACGTAACATAAAAAATCACAACCCGTGGCAGAAATAAAATGCAAGCGTTTTTCGACACTTTGCGAGACCATTAAAGCTTTTAATTCGCTTGTTTCTGAATTACCTCGTTCAGAGTAGAGAAAGTGTTTCAGAAAGAGGTTACTGTATCGTCATCGCATAGATTTGATGTTGAAACATTACTGAAAAAAATTTTAATTTCAGATTCATTGAAGTTGGAGAAACTGTGATAAGTTTTCTCAATTTTTTAGCGGAAATGTAGAAATAGAAGTTTTCCCATGCTGCAAAACAATTTGAAACCGATTATATGGCACAAGAACCTCTCCTAGCTCATAGATGATGAAGATAATCAAAGTGAATCCGAGTCTGCTTTTCCCGATAACGGTGAAGTGGAAGAGGGTAATATTTTGAAAGTCCTACATTTTTAAGACGACGAAGGAGCTGAACAAACCAAGCTTACTTATTTAGCTAGCTGGAATTGCTAATTTATTTCTCAGGAAAAAATTAAACCTGAGCTGCTACAACCTAAAATTCATCCATTTTTAATAATAATTACAAACAAAGAAAAGGCTTAGATGATTACTCAATATTTTCCGATTCAAGGGTACTTTCAAGAATATATCCAAATATGTTTAACAAACATTATACAATAAAATTGAAAATAACGTAACTGCCGACACATTTCTGGAATTTTGATATTGTAGAAAGAAAATATACTGGTTAACCTGTTACAATGCACCTGGATTACGTAAATTATAGTTGATGGTAGGAAAATTCCGAACCCATTTTCTGAGCGGTTCCAATTTATATTTAAAGTTGAATATGATGTTCTTAGTAATTAATTACCAGTATTTACCTTCTACAGGTGTTAGTATAGTTTTTAATGAATTGAATATATTAGATCCATTCAGATATCCTGGCCCGGCAGTTATTTTTCTTATTTGCGCTGCTCATATTTACGGGCGGTTTTCCAAAATGAAGGACGTCCATTTATATCACACTGATTTTTTGTTGTGATGACAAATAGAATATTGAAAATAGTGCAATACCGATGTTTGGAAGTTTAATTTTTGAATTTGAAGAATTCTCAGGATAACTGTCACCATTCGCGTTTATTATCATTTCATCAACTATTCAATCTAATCTTGGTTCTTGTTCTGTGTTAAATGTTCCAATTCCCCTGGCATGATCGCGTAGTTTCTGCCATTCTTATGCTGGGAATCAAGAAAAAGATCAATCGCAAAGCTTCTCAACGGCTTAAAACGTGAAACTTTCATTGTTCTCTGTTACATATTGTTTCAACGATGCCCTTCTTGTACCTTGTCTTTAATTGAGTTGTTATATTTTGCCTTTCGCTGCATAAGAAATATAACGTTTGCAACCACTTCTCTAGTTTGGCTTGTTGAAACTTTTCCTTTTACTTTAGAATTAAAAGTCATTATTAATAATAATATCAATTATTATTGATAAAATACAGTTCAACTCAACTATACTTTCAAATCCTGCCTATTCCATCTGACAAGAAGCTAAGATGCTTGATATTCACGTGAAATATTTGTTGTTGCAAAAATTTGGCCTACAAGGAGAATATTTAACAATTTCACTTTCCCTTATGATACGTAACTGTGTCCTGTAGTCGTCATCTTTCCCTTTCCGATTTATGTTGTGTACTAAGAATTGTGCAGTGTACATTGTTTTTGCTTAAGGATGAAATAATCGATTATTATGTTGCTTTCAAGTCATATATAACATACTAGTTAACGTGGTTCAACTATCTGTATCTGTAGAGTGGGGAGGGTGTGTTTAGGCCCACAGCACTTAGGCCACTTGTGACTCATTGTACATCCTCCAGAGAAGTTGTCCTCCTAGGTCATCGTCCATCCTGTCCTTTTCAGGAAGGTGGACAGGTCACTAGGAGACATCTCCTTTATATCGGCAGGTGTAGGCTAAGACTCACCGAACACACACTCTTTTATTGACGATAACTCCGGGCACTCAAATAATACATGCCTGACAGTTCCATCTTCTTGTTCACACATTCTGCATAGAGGTGTGTTCACTAGCCCCATAGTATGGAGGTGTTTCCTTAGTTGACAGAGTCCAGTCAGAAATCCCACTGTTAAGCGTAGGTTTTTCCTGGTTATCGCCAAATATTTCTTCGGCGCCAGCTTCCCAGGGTCGCCCAAGGTGATCCTGGCAAGACAGCATCCTTTGATTCCATCCCATCTCATTATTACTAGCCCTGATGTAACACGTTATCTGTTCAAGGCTAATAGGGCTTGTCTGCTGTCAGTGCAGTTATGTTTTTGCCAGAAATTCCTTTTCTGGTTAGTTCTTCTGTAGCAATTGAGGTACCAGCCAGTTCTGTGGTTCACCTAATCCAGGTATATAATCTTCAACGAGTTTAAGTTATATGGGTTGCACCGGCATTAAACCGGCTTACCAATACCGTGCTACACAAAGTTTAAATTAAAACCAGGTTTTAGCTTAATGATCGAAACATGTACAACAGTCCATTTGATAAATGCTGAATATTTAAATTTTATCCGTAAAAAGTGATGTTTTTAATTGCAAAAACATTGCTCCTTGAATCTTTTTCGCATAAAAGAACTTTTAGAAGAAAGTTATAATATAATTACCTTTTAACTTAGTATACCGCAATTTGTAATTTTTAATCCAGCCTAAGATAAGGTTCTTCAGCTTATTAAAAGACGTGAACTTTAATTATTTTGCCCCCTTTCCAACATAATGCTTCTTATTTACTAATTCAAAGTAACATCCTGCCAGAATAAATTATAATAAAATTTTCCGCAGCGGTGAAAGCAGTATATTAGGAAAGTTTCCATGAAATTAGAGTCATAGTTAGTACCTAGCAGTCTTCGTTTTGGCCGATATAATATTATACTGTAAATTTTTAAAACATGAGATAATTCAAAATGTTTTTCCTTATAATATAAAGTTAGGACAAATGTATCACCTATTCATAGAAATGGAACGATATTTCGTGGGTAGTCGAGGATAGAACTCTCAGCTATAACGTATATATGTTACCGGCAATCTGTATAATCCGGTATTCTATACAATACCTAGGCAATGTATAGAATGTTGAAGCAGAATGAAGAATACATCTAAGTAATTTACCATCCTGTATTTGAAATAAGTTAATGAGTGAGTTACGTAGTTAATATATAGAATATGTCAATTTGATTGAAATAAAATTATAATTAGACAAAGTCATTATTTTATTACGAAGGGAAGTTTTTTCTAGTTAGACGATCTGATAATATTAACATGGTAGCAGAGCGTGGTTAAATGGTAATGCTAGAAGAAACAAGAAATTAAGTAAGAATAAAAATTAAAAAAGATTTTGTAACTGTCTCTGAAAGCTGTCATCTTCATAAAGTAATAAAACGCATTTTCAATTAAATCCAGAGTAAAATGGATCCCAGTAAGGTGCAAATTGGATTACTTGAAGGTAAAGATAGCTGGACTACATGGAAATACAAGCTTTCTATTCTTCTGAGAAGTGTGAAAGGCGCGATGGACGTCCTTGAAGGTAGATTAACTTCACCGAAGTCGTTACCCCAAGAAGCAACACAAGAAGAAAAATGCAAGTATGAAAAAGATGTTACATTTTTCAATCAAACGGATAGTACTGTTTTATTAGTTCTTACAATAAATATGACTCAAAGCACATTAGAAAAAGTCATGAGATTTTCGACCGCCAGGGAAGTCTGGTTGGAGCTTCATCGTTTGTATGATGGTAGTGCAACAGATAAAACCTATGATATCTGTATGCAATTTTTTAGTTATATTAGACAATCAGATGACGATATTGCTACACATACATCAAAACTTAAGAACCTTTGGAATAATTTGCAAAACGAAATTTTAAAAGATAAAGCAGTTGCTGAAAATTACTGTAAGTGCGACTTGCCAGATATTTTGCTTATTTGTAAAATATTAGAAACTTTACCACCTGAATATTTCTCATTCAAGTCTAGTTGGATTCTGGTATCAAATAAGGACAGAACAATAGATAACTTGACAAATCAGCTATGCTCTTATGAAAAAGCATTAACAAACAAAAATGAGAGCAAGCAAGAAGTTTTATATACAGTGAATAAGAGCAAAGCACATAAATATAGTTATTATTGCAATTACTGTAAGCAAAAAGGTCATAAAGTGAAGCAATGCGATAAATGGAAAACCGATGGAAGACCTCCTAAGCCAGAGAATTCGAAAAAACGTACAAATTCTAAAGCGAAAGAAATTCAGATGTCATTAGTTGCTGTATCATCGAATGTTTTGAATTGCGAAGCAGATTTTAAAAATTGGTATGTTGATAACGGAGCGACTAATCACATAACAAATCAACAAGATGTATTTCAATCGTTTACACCATTTAACGAAGAGCATACAATAACAACTGCTAATGGATATGCAGTTCCTGCATTAGGACAAGGTACCATCAAAATACAATCTTTTGTAAACGGAAAAAAGAAAGAGTTTTCATTGACCAACGTATGGTATGTACCCAATATCAAGAAAAATCTTTTCTCAACTTTGTCTGCTCAGGACAAACATCCAGAAAGTGAATTTATTTCCACCACTAAGTGCTGCTATTTTAAAATTTTTAACGAAACAATAATTGTTGGATCAAGATGTCAGTCTGGTGGACTATATAAATTGAAGATGCGGGCAACCAAACCTGAACATCTGAGTGTCAATATGGTTACTTCTAAAGAAAATATATTGCAACTCTACCACGAAAGGCTGGGTCATCAAAGTAAGAGACATGTTAAAAATGTAATTAAGCAAGAATTTAACATTGACGTGAAGCTGGATAGTGAATTATGTGAGGGCTGCGTCTATGGAAAGGCTTCTGTGAAAAAGTTTGGCATAAGAAAAAGAACAGAAACACCAGGAGAACTGATCCATTCAGATGTTTGTGGACCTTTTCAGATCTCAAAATCAGGTTTTAAATATTTTGTTTTATTTAAAGATGATTTTAGCAGATATCGATTTGTATATTTTTTAAAGCCAAAGTCAGAAGTAGCTGATAAATTAGATATAGTTTTAAAAGAAATGAAAGCTGCAGGATATGGTGTTAAAGAATTTTTGTCAGATCATGGTGGAGAATTTGATAATCATAAAGTAGCGAATATTTTAAACAAATATGGAATAAAACAAAGATTGGTGATGCCGTATACACCACAACAAAATGGCCGTTCAGAGCGTGATAACAGAACGATTGTCGAATGTGCAAGATCTTTAATGCATGCAAGAGAAAGTATCTTTGATCAAACATTTTGGGCTGAATTAATAAACACAGCTACATATATCTTAAATAGATCTGGTATATCCAGTATTCCTGGTAAATCACCACATGAAATATGGTTTAACAAGAAGCCTGAACTTAAACATTTAAGAGTAATCGGTAGTACTTGTTATGCTCATGTTCCTAAAGTTTGCAGAAGAAAATTGGATAAGAAATCTATTAAAGGTATACTCGTTGGTTATGAAAATGATGATGGATACAGGATATGGTCAGAAGATCAACATCGACTTATACTTTCACGAGATGTTATTTTTAATGAATTTGAAACTCTAGGTGTGGTACAAGAATCCAAACAATTTCCATGTTTGCAACCTACAATAGATGTCTTGGATCTTGTTCAAAATAATTGTGATACAGAAGAAATAGACATTGTTGATGTAAGTAGTGATGTTATGGAAGAAATGGATCTAGATTACCAAGCAGATGACCAATGTTATGAACCAGAAGAGAGTTTAGACGAAGATATAGAATTTAGAAGACAATTGAGAGAAAGATCAAACATTAAGAAACCGACACGCTTTGACGAGTTCGTTATGATGGTTGCTGCTGAAATAAACCACCCCAAAGAACCACTTAGTTACAAAGAAGCAATTGTTTGTTGTGAACAAAATAACTGGAGGCTGGCAATGGAGCATGAAATGCAGTCATTAAAAGAGAATTGTACATGGGTTTTGAAAAATTTACCTGAAAACAAAAAAGCAATTCCTTGTAAGTGGGTGTATAAACTCAAAACCAATCCAGATGGTTCAATTGATAAATACAAAGCTCGTCTGGTAGTGAAGGGTTATTCACAAAGAAAAGGAGAAGATTATGAACAAACGTTTAGTCCAGTAGCTAAAGGTGGTACGATAAGAGCCGTTATAAGTATAGCTGCTAGTAAAAACATGTCACTCACACAATTCGATGTCTGTACTGCATTTCTTTACGGTACTCTAGACGAAGAAGTGTTCATGAAACAACCAGAAGGCTACGATGATGGTACTGGTATGGTTTGTCATCTTCAGAGAAGTTTATATGGGTTAAAGCAAGCACCAAGGTGCTGGAATAAGCGTTTTGGAAACTTTATAGATTCGCTTGGCTTTAAACGAAGTACTGCAGACCCATGTTTATTTATTAAGAATGAAGGAAAAGACATGTTGATATTAGTGCTGTATGTTGACGACGGTCTAATAGCATGTACGAATGATATAATGAAGATGGATTTTTTGAAGAAACTTCAGGGGAAGTTTAAAATAACAGTTAAACCAGCTACATATTTCTTAGGTTTGGAAATAGAGAAAAATCAAGACGACTCAATAAGTGTTACCCAGTCAGCTTATACAAAAAAGGTGCTAGAACGTTTTGGCATGGAAAATAGCAAACCGGTCTCGACCCCGATTGTAAAAGAAGCCATCCAATTAGGGAAGGAAACTAGTGAAACGGAATCGAATACTTCTTTTCCATATCGCGAAGCAGTGGGTGCTCTTATGTACCTAATGACGGGTACACGTCCAGATATAGCTTATGCTGTTAGTGTTGTATCCAGAAAATTAGAAAATCCAAGTCAAAACGACTGTGTGAAAGTTAAGAGAATATTCCGCTATTTGAATGGTACAATAAATTATCGCTTAACTTATACGCAAAAGCCAGAAATACAACCTCAGTTAACAAGCTATAGTGATGCAGATCATGGAGGTGATATTACTACCGGAAGATCGACATCTGGGGTATTGTGTCTTTATGCTGGAGCAGCTGTATCTTGGTTCAGTCAGCGACAAACATCAGTAGCCATATCGACAACAGAGGCAGAAATAGTAGCTGCAAGTGACGCTGCACGAGAAATAGTCTGGTTAAAAAGAATATTTACGGAATTAACAGGCGTTAACTTGGTTCCGACACTACATGTGGACAATGAATCTGCCATAAGATTAACGCAGAATCCCGAGTTTCATCGTCGGACTAAACATATACATATTAGACATTTTTTTGTTAGAGAAATGGTGTTGGATGGATCACTTGAAGTAGTAAAGGTATCATCTGAAAATCAATTAGCCGATATTATGACGAAGCCACTGTTTTCTAACAGATTGAAAAAATTACTTTTTGGAATGGGGTTGGCAAATTACTCAATGAGGGAAGGTGTTGAAGCAGAATGAAGAATACATCTAAGTAATTTACCATCCTGTATTCGAAATAAGTTAATGAGTGAGTTACGTAGTTAATATATAGAATATGTCAATTTGATTGAAATAAAATTATAATTAGACAAAGTCATTATTTTATTACGAAGGGAAGTTTTTTCTAGTTAGACGATCTGATAATATTAACATAGAATACCTAAAACGTTCAGGTAATGTAAGAAATATGATTTATTTTATACATTACCTAGGTATTCTATACAATACCGAATGCGCAGCGGGTAATGCGTGTAAAAGACGAGGATAATTTACTTGTCGTCAGTTAGTGTACGGTGAGGGCAAGGAAAATCATTGAAGAAGCCATTTCTACAATACTGTATAGCTTCTTCCATGATTGCCATGATTAAAAAAATCAAATAAATTTACATGGGGCGCCCATATCTCGAAACATACTAATCCAAAACCGTTAGTCTAACGAAAAAAAGTCAGGGGGTTTTTTTGTTAGCAACTAATAAGTGATTACGAAAATGATTTTTATTTTGATAAAAAGCAGTGGCGTGCCATTTTTTAATGTAATAAAATTATATTTTGTTCAATAACAACGGTTCAAAAAAAGGTAGATGATTAATTGTTTTCATTAAATTATAGAAAAATGTATCCTCTTTTAAAATATGTAAAAATGAATATACCATTACATTTGTTTTTTTTGAAAAAAACTCAAAAATTTGCTACCATTTCAGTTAACGCCATCTAGCGGCGAAGACGAAAGTCAAAACCAAGTAAGGGTTTTGTAGTGTAAATTATGCTCTTTCATATGAGCCCAAATTTGTTAAAATCGGTCAAGCGAAACGGGAGAAATCTTGGTTTGTTTAAAAAAACAATTGAACTTCCCCCACCGTTTTATTTTGATAGATAGAACAAAACATATCTCGAAACATACTAATCCAAAACCGTTAGTCTAACGAAAAAAAGTCAGGGGGTTTTTTTGTTAGCAACTAATAAGTGATTACGAAAATGATTTTTATTTTGATAAAAAGCAGTGGCGTGCCATTTTTTAATGTAATAAAATTATATTTTGTTCAATAACAACGGTTCAAAAAAAGGTAGATGATTAATTGTTTTCATTAAATTATAGAAAAATGTATCCTCTTTTAAAATATGTAAAAATGAATATACCATTACATTTGTTTTTTTTGAAAAAAACTCAAAAATTTGCTACCATTTCAGTTAACGCCATCTAGCGGCGAAGACGAAAGTCAAAACCAAGTAAGGGTTTTGTAGTGTAAATTATGCTCTTTCATATGAGCCCAAATTTGTTAAAATCGGTCAAGCGAAACGGGAGAAATCTTGGTTTGTTTAAAAAAACAATTGAACTTCCCCCACCGTTTTATTTTGATAGATAGAACAAAACATTTTAGTCAAAAAGTGTAGGTGAATAGTCAGTAAATATGAAAATGATATCATCGATATACTTTCATTATGCAAAATTCTATAAAAATCCCATTTTTCTACTTAGTGTTGGTTGTTACGCCCTCTAGCGGACGTTTGACAAACTCGAAAATAATTTCCAGCAATTTCTCTTGGCGACTTTTATCATGAATTGTTTTTTCTAAATCTATACGACTAATATCTTATGAGATATGGCCGCTCGCTACCCTTAACTGATCACCCTGTACATGAAAAGTACTGAGTAGCGCTTGAGAAAAATCTTACACATTCCTAATTTAAACCCAAGAGACCATCGATGTGAACAAACACTAGTGCATGGCCATACGTCCGTCCACGTGACAGAACTCCTGCCATTGACCAAAAACTATGGTTCTATAATAACGATAATTTTTGGTCAATAGCAGGACATCTTTCATCTGAAAGTGTTTGCTTGCTAGAACCTATTTTATTTCAATTAACTACTATTAGTAGTTAACTCACGAGTATAAAGTTATAATCGTTTCTTATTAGACAACTGATTATCATGTAAATGAATTAAGTTCTTTCAAGTGAAAACTGCTTTATCTGCGTTGAATCATTTTTGGTAGGGGAAAACCTATAGGTTGGTGATGTCACCGCGTAACCGTCACCTCGCTACCGTCACTGCGTCACCGATTTGTTAATGTAACGTGCTGTGCCTCTACTATATCAAGTGCCTGTTGGACTTTTTTTGGATAGATATGATTAATATATCGGGCGAAATTTTTTTTAGCTGAAACCAGTTTCAAAAAAAAAATTTGTTTTTTCAGAATATAGATGCCTCCCCAAATACAAAATCACAAAAAACTTTCTGCGGAAATGCATCATTTTCCCGACTTTAGAATATCTGAAACTAATAAATAAACTATAATAAATAATATAAACTATGTAAAAATTGAGTTTAATCCTCTTCCCGACCTTTAACACAGATCAATGAATAATATCTGTTCTTATCAGCTCAATATCGCTTCAAAAATCTCAAGGTTTTGTACACAATGAAAATTATGCATTTCCGCAAAAAAAAATTCGACTCTTTCTGTTTAGAAAAGGTACCAAATAGTAAATAAACGAATATTTCTTACATAACTGATTTCAGCTAAACGAAAGTTGATCCAATATATCATGGGCATACGGTAGGAGGTTAAGTTATTTCTACAAATTTTCATTACCTTGGATGTAAAGTCCGTTTCAATAGAGAATGGGCCACCTACGTCACAGCAACATGCGCGGAAGTGACGTCATAACTGAAGCCATGTTCGAAATTTGACGATGGGCCTTTAAATCATAGGCGTAACGATTTTAATGTTATTGGGTATAAGGGATATGAGAGTAAAATTTTAAATTAATTTGAAGAAAATGTTTGAATATCTGGACAAGCAGCTACTTTGTTATAATAAACCAGCATCCACATTAAAATAGTGTGTGTAAGAGGTGTGGATGAATTTAGAAGAGGGAAATCTATAACTAAATATAATATATTAGATTTTTTACAAAGATAATGAGATTGAATATTTCTATAAAGTAGCTTAGTAATTAACATATAATTACAAAAAATGTGATAAGGATTTCCAATATGTAATGTGCTATAGTGCTGCTGCATTAAAACAAAAGTTCAAATGTATAGCCAAAGAACCCATAACAAAAACAAGAAATCGAAATGAGCAGATGATGATGATGATGATGATGATGAGCAGTAAAAGTAGCAAATATATTTATATGCATAATTCAGCAGTACACTTCAAGTGGTGAAAACATAATATTGTTTTAATTTTTAAGTACATTTTAACACTAAAAAATGTTATAAGTTATGCTGTCAATTCTAATTATTTTTAATTTCTGCCGTTCACTGCAAATAATAATTACATGTAAATATGTATTAGGAGCAATAAGTAGGATAACAAAAATATTAAAACAAATATTATAATGAACATTTTTATTTGGTTTACCAGGTAACAAAATAAAAAAGCAAGTATAAAGTGTCAGTTAGCCAGCAAAAAACTGTTCAATCGAGAACAGATGGAAAAGTTGACATTTCCATCATCACCTACCTAGGAAAACAAAATTCAAAAATACAGAACAATCGAAAATAGACATTTTGTACACAATATTCTTTTTTCAATGAGAATATAAAAATTAATCGAGAGGTACACTTCTTAACTTGTATTAGGTATATATTTTATACAAGGTGAATATACACAGATCCCAAAATTAATTGGGAGATATACTTTTTTCTTTGTATACACACAATAGTTATTTTCTACTTTTCTTCATAATAAGCTGATAAGCAAAATTCACATATAGTATAATACATCGATATCAATTGGATTATCCCATCGCCTTAATTGCTATCAGACTCGCTGAATAATTCAATTCCACTTAAATCATCATTACCACTACTATCTGAAATATCTTCATCAGATGAACCTGTATTTACAACAAACGCAAGGGAATCTTCAGCCTCATCAAATAAATGTTCTTTTTTTATCCACATATCCTCACTTTTTTTAACGTGTTGACAAATAGAACACCACGCATCAACTGAAACTTCCGTCAAATTTTTGCCTGGCCAAACTTTCCACATCAGCTAATTTAGAAGAGGTGTTATGGGCTGCCACCCAGTTTTTTACCAATGCCCAAATTTTTTCTATCAGGCTAAACTGTGGATGGTATGGTGGCAACCGTAATACTTTGTGACCATGTTCTTCCAACAATTTATCCAATTTATAAGTTACTGCTATACCTAAGTGTAACCTAGAATTTTTTATTAGTTCATACAGGACTGGTTTTGTTTGAAATTTGTCATGTGCAATATTATTTGCCTCAAGCCACTGTATCATTTCAGCCTTAAGAGATGCTGAAGTAATACTTTTTTCCAGTCTAACATTATGATATGATGCATTATCAACTACCAAAACTGATTTTGGAGGCATATTAGGTAGAAGTTGCTCTCGAATCCACTTCATAAAATTATTATGATTCATATCATCGTGGTAGTCACCACTTCTAGAACCTGAAATAGAAAACATTGTTGATTTAAATTAAAGTTCAACTAGGTTATTAGCTTTTAAAATACCAGAATCAGATGCTATGAATATTGACTATAATAATGATACAAACTATGGGAATATACAAGCTAAGTAACTTTCTTAAAAGTAGATTACAACAAATACTAATCTAAAATTTCTTAGGCTCAAACCCATATGAAAATGTTAAAAAAGAATAAAATAAAAAAGCCATATTTTGAACAATCCTATATACCTAAATATAAAAATATTCAAGGTATTACTAAGATATTCTATAGTCTGCAATAGTCTCATTTACATAGTTTTTGAAATATTGATGTTTTTTTTATATTAAAATTATTCTGTAAAATGGAAAATTATAATTTAAAGTATATCATGAGCTGTAACTGTTAATTAGAATGTACCAAAGTTTCTTAATAATATATTATCAATACCCGAGGGATGGTTCGCATGAAATAATTGACACTTGCCTTTTGAGATTGGTTTATTTAGACCTTACTCTGTCTCATCATACCATCCTTTCGATTGCACATGAGGACTGTGAATATATGTATCATCTGTATATATAATATTCCAGCCTTCTTTTCTAAACTTTATGATCTCAGTCAAAAAATTGATTCTTTTCGCTCTAATGTCATGAGATTCTATTAGAACCTTTCTCTTATCTGAAGTGCTTCTCCATCTTAAAATAAAGTAATATATGTTTGTAATTATAAGGGCCTCCTCTAAGAAGATGTAAAAAAACAACTCGTAATTTCATCAAAATACATATACAAAAGTATTTAAGTGAATACAAACTGGATTAGCTTGAAATGATCAAGAACAGTTTACTTACATTTATATTTAAATTGATTAAATGTGTTAGTTTCAACATTTATTTTTATTGATAGATATATAAATGCATGAAAATCATGCTAAATACTTTCCATTGTATTGTACATGCATTTATTTAGAGTCTGCCATAACAGCACAGGTTGTATCAGAAAATATCTGTTCTATATTACTATATTACAACTACTTACTTGAAACCCATACTTTTCAGTATACGCCATAAAGTAGTTCTGCTTTTGGTAAAGTCAGGGATGATGTTTAGTATTTTTTGTAGAATACCTATACCAAAATTACAATAAGTGAAAGTTATTTTCGATTCTATTATGAAAACTTACACTTCAGAGTGGGAGCTCTCTTTTCCACAATGTAAAAATCATAAATTAATTCTCTAATTCTTTCCAGTTCTCCATCTCTTAAACTATCTTGAACATGTTTTCTGCGTGGTCTTATCTTATGAGGTGTTCCAAAAGATGTTGATACTCCTCTGTCAATGTTTAAGCCCTCCTTTCTAATTTTACCATATGTACCCTTGGATACACCAGTGGCTTTTAGTGTTCGTTGCCTAAAATATGCAGATATATTGCGATTGTCTAATAAAACAAATTTGCATCTTTTGCAACGTAATATATATGAAGCAACTGTGTTTAGTACCTAGCATCTATATTAGTATAAAATACAATTTGATGCAAAAATATGTTACCGGTGATTTTGTAAAGGAATTTGAATCCCACTTTCAGCTTCCATTTTCATAAATTTCGCAACATTTTGCACAATTTGTTGGCTATGAATTACTTTTCCTTTAACACCGATCAATTTTTTAGGAGGCATGATAGATTTAAATAGTTAATACACTCAAAATAAAAAACGGAGTTATCAAGTAGAGTATTTATAACAAACTAACACTTTTACACGCACTAATGCAAAGAAATAAGAAATAAATTAAAAACTCAAACGCAAACGAAGCTAAGAGGTTAGGTTCAAATATAAACATAGACCCTTTCAATTGTCAATTTATATCAGTGGCACTGATCATGGCGTACCGGAAGGGTAGCCATGGCAACGACGATTTTGCATTTCTGCGACTGGCGTCAACTATGACGCAAATGGGTCATTCTCTATTGAAACGGACTCTACGACAAAGTTTTCTAGATAGGCTCATTTATTTGCAAACATTTCCATTTCCTTGGGAGTACGATAAATTCATTTGAAGAGATTCATTATTTTGCAAAAAGATCGAAAGGTCCATCTACCATGGGCGTACTATAAAATTTTCAAGAGGGGTTGAAAATTGAATGCTCTTAATTGTTTTAATACGGGAAATACTTTTTCTGCGAGCATTCGGAAAACCATACTTATCTGAATGAATTTGTGTTTAGAATGTTGTTCTCGCGGAAATAGTACAGTATAAACCATCAACAATTAGCTCACTTTAGGGTTCGTTAACGATTTCGAAATGTAAAAAGTTGATAATATATTTTTCTACTTTTCCGCACGCTAAATACTAATTCACCGCTCGCAAGATATTAACTATTGCACTTTATATTATTTCATTGAAATTTTGTTGAATACTGCGTTCATAACTATTAATGGTTACATCAATAACGAGAAGGTAACTAATAAACTTGTTAGTTGGTATCTAGTTATTCTATGTCTAATTAAATGCTTTGCGCTTTGCGTCGTTCGAGCAACTGCGGTCGCGTATATTGTATAATTAGTGGGAAAAGCATAATATTCCCAAACGACTGTGATAATTACCAGACAAGGAGCGTAGCGACGAGTCTGGTAACACAGGAGTTTGGGAATATGCTTTTCCCACGAATTATACATACTATTTTTTCTTCGATCGTTGATTTACATTTAAACAATTAATTAAAAAATATTTCATTCAAGATGTAATCAAGTAAGTTTAGATAGGTTTAATTTGTTTAATTAATTTGTGTTCAAGAATATCGTTATAAATTAGATGTTTCTTTTATTTCTTTTATAACAACTTTATCAATACAAAAATTAAAACCATTCTTTGTTTCATTTTATTTTAATTAATCCATTTGTAACATTACCGCACGGTAAGAATATTACCGCACTGTTATTTTCTAATTGCTTAGCAACTGCCCACTATTCTGGAATGTTGAGCTTTGCGCATAGAAAACAGGTCAAAATAGTGTCACTTTTCCCACGATCGGAGAAAAATAACTATAAATTTCTATTTACCAATGTGACATTGGTTAAATAGGTCGAAAGAGCTATTGAAAGAACATATTTTAATAATTAGATACACTTCAATACAAAAAACTTCTGAAAATACTATTTCTACTCAAATAATCTCTAAAATCCCCTACCGTCCAATTCAAATTTTGCACGATCGTTGACAATCAGCTATTCACATGCTAATAAAATTGTTGTCTCGTTTCACGATAACTGGTCCAATATTCTGATCAGGATCATCATTATTTACCAATAATTTATTATATTCCGCGTCTTATATCTCATTCTTAACAAATAACATACTGAGCAGTCCCCGCGGGCTCAGTCGCCCCCCGCTGCCGTATAAATCCTACTGAATTTCAAATCACTTTGTTATACATTATGGTTAAAATGGAAGGAACAAATTCTTTATTCCGTAGTCCGGTGATTTTAGGAGAAAATCCTGAAACCCGTCGATTTTTATTTTCAAATGGGTTCTTCGTCACAATACCTTTTTATTTTTACATACTTTTTCGAAGACACTTTTACAGGTCTTAGATATTTAGAATTTCTGCAGATCTTTTTGGTCCCCTAATTAAACCGGTTGCTACTCAACAGAAATGATTTGTGGCTGCAGCAAGCTGTATGATGTAGCTCTACCTATGACGTCAACAATAAAAAAGAGATCTGACGAAGCGACCATTTAAAAATAAAAATCGACGGGTTAGGAAATAATGAATTTATTCCTGTCATTTAGACCCTACTGTATATTGTCATACTCTATTCACGTTCTTGAAATGAGGCCTAATGAAATATCCATACTCCATTACCCTTCTTTTTACATCCCAAAAGCTTGTGAATTAGATTTATAAAGTTTAACATGCTGAGCTGTAAGCAAAGCTAGTACGACAATTTGTTTCAAATTAACTTGTTAATCTCTTAGATATTGTCAATTGCTTGAACTTGAACACAAACATCATGCCGAAGGAAATTAGCGATAGGATAGGCTGAAATGCGTAGGTAATGCACGTACATAGAAAGAGCAACTCGGCATTTTGATATAAATTTTGAAATGCTCTTATAACGTCTGAAAAAACAATGCTTTTTTCCTGTGTTATGTGGTAGATTGTACAATGTGTCCCAAATTCGAGGCGTATCATTTGGATCTCGAAATCGGTAAGATATAGAGAAACGGTTAAATTGTGGCGAAGTTGCTCATTTAAGGTAACAATAATTGGAAGCGATCAGATTTCAAATATTTTCTGTTGTTTTTGAGATAATTTAAAACAAGTGATTTCTCGGATTTATGTTTTCATTTCTTTGTTGGGCAGCCGGTTTTTATTGCCGGACTGTTCAGTAGCGAGCTGACTACAGAAGTACTCAAACAAAAACTCATCCCTCTCAACCCAACTATAGCAGCATCTAAGAAAATGTATCCATCAAAAGCACTTGCCCTCATATTTCTGTCTGAAGACGTAGTTAAATTAGAAGAAAATGTATATGCACTGGGCCCTAAAGTTCAACCAAAAAATATAACGTTTGCATCAAGAATTTCAAACAACCAAATTTGCATATACTTATCATGGTACAAGGATTCAGTTCAAGTGCCTGGGCTGTTGAGATAAACCCAAAAGAGTGAATGAATGATTGAATGCATATACTCATCAAGTTATTCTAAATTAGAAGAATATTTAACAAAACATGGTAAAATATCTATAAATAACGAAATTATTTCAGCAAGAAGACTGATTACCCCATCAAGTCGTATTTTACTATCAAACGTTCATCACTTTATTCCCGATGAGACCATAGAGGCAGAATTAAAAAATATGGGCTTAAATTTGCTATCACCTGTGATAACTTCGACCAACTTATTGATCTATTCGATAACTGCTGAGGTTCACTCAATCCCGAATTGATTTCCCAAAATCACACCAATTACTTAGCAGTACTATGTAAAATGCTTGAAGAAATATATCCATATCCTTATGACCGCAGTATTAAATCCAGATGTACTAAAATTTGGAAAAAATGTAAGCATGCTTGTAATCCTCAACTGACACTGAAAGCGATTTATCGCAGGAAACTTATTGAAATCAAATATTTTTATTTTATTTTGTTTTTCTTTCAACGCGCTCAATACTAGTGCAGTGGAACATCATCGGCGTATACTCACATCTAGAAATGCTACAAATATTAATATCAGAGCAAAACCCATCAATATTATGTTCACAAGAAACAAATTTCACAAATGATAAAACTTATACACCTAAAAACTTCAACGGCTTTTTTCTTTATAGCTATGTTAAAAATATATATAGTCATGTTTAATTCCATAAGTAACTAATTTAGAAGCAATTGCAGTTCGCATACAAGGCATAACCAAATTAAATATATGTAACATATTTTCCTTCCAGTAAAGATATTAACATTGAGAGCTTAACCAATCTTATAGATCAGATTCCTCTTCCTAGACTAATTGTCGGAGATTTCAATGGTTATAATGTATTTTACCTATACACTGACCCCCGTGGTAAAATAATATACGACGCAATTGAACAAAATAACTTATTACTCCTAAACGATGGCCGACCTACACGCTTCAACAGTTATAATGGTAATTTCTCACACATTGATTTCAGCTTTTCCGATTCCACCACAGCACTCAACCTTACTTGAAACGTACTTTTAGATCTTCACGGAAGCGACCATTTTCCCATAACTTCACATCATACACCCCTACTAGTAAATGGAAGTTAAAATCTGCAAATTGGACATTGTATAAAAGCATTGTCGATAATTTAAATGAAACTAGCTTTAACGAAATCGATAATAGTAAATTATTGAATAAATTTATGTCCATCATCACAAAAGCCGCGGATATAGCGATAGGAAAATCATCTTTCTCACACAATGGTCCTACCGTAGCATGGTGGAATATTGCATGTAAAGATGCGATACAATTGAGTAAACAAGCATTTAATAAGCATAAAAAATATAATATCATACAAAATCAACAATTCAAAGATCTCAGAGCTAGAGCACGGTACATGATAAAAAGATCTAAGAAATAGTATTGGGAAAACTTTGTGTCTCGTATCAACATCTCTACGCTCCCCACAGAAATTTGGAATAGGATCAGAAGAATATCTGATACTTACACTAATTTTAATATCAACATATTGACAGAACGGGTATATGATTTAACGAGTACTCAGGAAATTTCCGATACATTAGCAAACACTTCTGAACAATTTTCTAGTAATGCCAATTATGACAGTAAATTCCTTGAGTATAAACATCTCACTAAAAAACTCAATCCCTTTCGAATCGGTTCCATCAATAATTTTCCCCTTAACACTTCCATTTCGTTGAATGTTGGATTCGAAGCCCTGAAAAAAGTCAAAGATAGTAGCCTCAGACTAGATAATATTCCAACATCATTCATGGGGAACATTTCTAAGCAAGCTTCAACATTCTTATTAAATATTTTCAATTATTACTGCCTTCGACAACAATTCCCTAATACTTTGAAGGAAACAGCAATAGTACCGATCTTTAAATCAAACTGACCCAAAAATGATGCTAATCATTATAGGCCGTTCTCCCTTATCTCCTGTGTCTGCAAATTATTACAAAAAATAATTAATAACCTACTCATTTGGTTTCTTTTTTTTTCGGGCCCGAGATGGGAAACTGATGTTCGAATGAGTCCATGACCCAAACAGTGTTGCACTCATCACCAAGGACCAACCAAACCCACCTCAAACTCGCCGTTACCCCCGCCTCGGAATCACTACCCTAGCATACTTCGAGACAGGCGGCAGTCCCTAGCACACTCTCCAATCACACCGTCGTCTTCTCCCTAACTTTCACTCCTTCCTCTCATGCCTTTTCTCCCCCTAACCATGCTCTCTACTACGCCACTCCTCCATCCATTCCTCTTCCCGCCTCAACATTATCTCCACCATGTTCTCCCAATACACCGCCTCCCCTAGTTTCCTCTTCAACTTCCTCAGCACTTCCTCGTTCCTCCATCATCTAAACACATACCCCACATCATCCTCCACTTCACCCCTCTCGCACACTCCAGTCTCTCTTTTTCCAATCTTGTGGAGGTACCCTACTGTCGACCCACGTCCAGTGAACACCTGTGTTAAGAAGTAGTTCACCTCCCCGAATTTCCGGTCCTTCCTATCTCTCCTATTCCCAATCGCTCCTTTTAGCGCGCCCTCATACTCCTCTCACCTTCTCTCCATTTCCTCCTCCAGCCATTCCTGTACTTCCTCTCTGGTCGCACCCCTCCAGCGTTTATTTCTGGCTCTATCCATCACGTCCAATGGGTAAGTCCTTGCCAGCACCGCTGCTGCCAGTCCACCCACTGTCCTGTACCCCAGCAATATCCCTCTCTGCACCCGCAGGAGTGGCCTAACCCTCGCATTCACTCCCGCTCTTTCACCCCACACCTCCGCACCGTACAGCATACTCTGCTCTACCGTCCTACCAATTATCCTCCTCCTCCACTTTCCCGGCCCCTTCACATTACACATCAATCTCACCAGCCATGCTGCCTTCACTTCCCCCTTCTCTGCCGCCTTTATTATGTGTGTTCTATCCCTCCACACCCCTAGGTATTTCACAGACTCCTCCATACGAATTCTCCTTCCCTTCACCATCACCCCCACTTCCCTTGTCTTGCTCCGTCCCTTCACTAGCAACCCCACCGTCTTATCTTCCGCCACTTCTATTCCGCACCGCTCTATCTTCTCCACAAACTTCCTACTCATTCTCTCCGCCTTTCTTCATATCTCCGCCTCTCCCTTTGCCGTACATACCGGACACACATCGTCCGCATACACCGTGATCTCACATCCCTCTTCGCATTCTATCTCACAAACCTCATCAAACACACACTTCCATAGCGTCGGTCCAAGAACTGAGCCCTGGGGTACACCAGCCTCCGTCTCACACCTCCTCCCTCTAGTGTCTACGTCCCTCAGGTAGTCCTCCACCAGGTTAACCGAACCCTCCCCTACTCCAAGCCTCAGCAACGCGCTCAACACTGCCCGCTTGCTGACACTGTTGAACTCATTCCCGACGTCGAAGAACACGAGTAGGGCTAATTTCTTGTTCCTCCCACTGCCTTCCCTAGCCCTTTTCACCAAGCCCATTACCCTGCCCAGCGCCGAGATACATGATTTTCCCTTCGCAAACCCGTGCTGGTTTACCCTAAAACTCCCATTCCTACCAACTTCCTCCTCAATCCTATCCATTATTATCCCCTCCATCAATTTACCCATACCACACAGCAGGCTGATGGGCCTGTAGTCCCCCGCCCGCTCTCTCTACCCGCACTCTCTACCCGCCTTCTTCAGCAGTTTCACCCTGGCCACCTTCCATCCTTCTGGAAACTCTTCCTCCCTTAGCACCCTGTTGAATAGTTCCCAGAAGTACTCCCCATTGTCATCCAACAGCCTCTTCAGCCTATCACCCCTCAGGCCATCTATCCCTGGGGCTTTCCTTACTTTAATGTTCCTACCCAAGTAACAATAAACGCTGATTTATTGAGCTTGTTCAGACAATAAGCTGATTAGTAGTTGGTTAAGGGTGTTAAACGCTGATTAAGCTACTGACCTGAATAATGAGCTGAATAAGCGTTGAATCAGTCAATATAGATGCCATTATTCAGCAACATCGATAGAGCTGAACTAAATACTGAATAAGGGCCTCTTCAGCCAACTTACTAGATATTGTTCAGCAATATGTTTATGTGGCTGAACATAGCTTGAATAAGCATTTCTTCAGCTGACTTAATCTGGTGTTGTTCAGCTATTTATTACTAGCTGAATACAGGCTGAAGAAGCGCTTTTTCTGCCCATCAAATATTTCATTGTTCAGCTATTTTAAAATGGCTGAACATGAGCTGGTAAAGCGCTTTTACAGAAATCTGAACATCTGTAGTTCAGCTATTCATAGTCAGCTTAGTATACACTGAATAAACCCTTCTTCAGTAAAGTTAAAAGCCACTGTTCAGCTATTATTAACAGACTGAAGAAGTACTTGTTCAGCCCATTTTGATGATATTGTTCAGATATACGTAGTAGCTGGATGTGAACAAAAATTTAGATACTTTTAAATATACCTTCTTCAGCCATTTGATATTCACTGAAGTGTGAGTTTATGGATGCAGCCGTATCATTCAGCGATTTTAAGGTTGTGTTTTTATTATATGTCACTTGACCACTTGACACTAAACGTTATATGCAGTAGAGAAATGAATAGGTCAATAAGAAAATATAAAAAAGTGGAACTTACAGCTTTAACAGAAAATGGAAAAATGAAAATCTAAGGCTTTTCTATTAAAAAAAGAAGATTTTTTTCAAAACACCTATTTACTCATCTTATTTACACATATATTGTGCAGACGCATTTAACTTACAAATGTTAACATTTTACAATCCAGATGATATACCTATTTTGTAAATTAGTAGCCATCCATTATAAAGATAATATTTTTGTTTTTATACCTTTACATCATACAGTAGCCAACTATTGACAACCACCAAAATACGGGTATGTGTACATAAAGCTTGCTCTGCACAAATCTGAAATGGTTATAATATCTGGATCCAGGAAAATAAGATCGATGGATATAGCATTGGGCAACGATAACTTAATAAGCCAAGACCACATTAAATATATGGGTATATACATTGGTAAAAACTTGAGTATGACAGAACATATCAAAAGGGCATGCATCAGAGCCAACAACACAATAAAGGCATTGCAAAGGATCACCCCTAGAATAGGTGGACCGAGGTCAAGTAAACGTAAAATGGTATCAACTGTGGTACTTTCTGCAATATTATATGCAGCACCAATATGGGAAACAGCCCTCCAATATGCACATTACAGAAACCTGCTAGAACAGATTAACAGAAACCTAGCACTAAGAATAACCTCTGCATACAGAACAGCACCAACTACCGCCATTATTGCAATTGCAGGACTGCCACCAATACACCTCATCGTACAAGAAAGAACAAGCATACACAATAGAGGCAAAGAATATAGTGGAGAGGCCAGAGAAGACACCTACAAAAAATGGCAAGAAATATGGGACAGATATGAAGGCAACGCAAAAGCATACATAAAAAACCTGAAAACATGGCATACAAGAAAATTCGGAGACACAAACTACTATCTCACTCAAGCGATAACAGGGCATGGCATCTTCTGCAGCTACCTAAAAAGGATAGGCAAAAGACACAATGAAAAATGCTGGTACTGCAATGAGACGGACAATCCTGACCATACGGTTTTCGAATGCTGCAGATGGATACAAAATCGACTAGAAGCTAGTATAAAATGTGGGCAAAATATTACCAAAGAAAATATAGCTACACTATTGATAGAGGACAGAGAAAAGTGGAATGCAATAAATAAAATGATAACAGACATCTTGAAACAAAAACAATTAGACGAGGGAAAGACATAAAAGACACTCTCTGGCTCTGAAGTAATGCTATACGGCGGTCCCGGAGCCAGAGTTTTACAAAACGGAGGGGTTTTTAGTGGGTATTAGAATCCTGAGTCCCACACTACCCTGTGGAAGACCATTACAGGGTGTGCGTAAATGCATTTTTCCCCTCTTAGGAAAAAAAAAAAGGTTAGGTTAGGTTAGGTTAGGTTAGGTTAGGTTAGGTTAGGTTAGGTTAGGTTAGGTTAGGTTAGGTTAGGTTAGGTTAGGTTAGGTTAGGTTAGGTTAGCTTTAACGCTATTGCTTACAGCTTGTCTTGCAATTGTCTTATCACTTTCATGATTGTGTTCCAGCTGGGATTCCAAAATAGTTTTTTCATCTGCACTTGTGTATACTTTTGCATTGCACCTTAATTAAATTTATTATTAGTGGTACTGGGTATTCCCTCAATAAATACGGCTCATGTGTAATTTCGTAATGATCCACCTCGATGATCTGTATAATCCCCAATAAAGGCAGAAATTGGTTAACTCAGGTAGTCGTGGTACAACTCGGTAGTCCCCCTTTGATCTAGGACGGGAAGAGGATTAATCTCAATGTTTACATTGTTTCTATTATTTATTATAGTTTATTTATTAGTTTCAGTTATTCTAAAGTCGGGAAAATGATGCATTTCCGCAGAAAGTTTTTTGTGATTTTGTGTTTGGGGAGGCATCTATATAGTAAAAAAACATTTTTTTTTCTGAAACTGGTTTCAGCTAAAGAAAAAGGCACCCTATAAGTTTCCAAGTAAAATTTTATTTTTGAAAATGTTTTTACATCAAGTTTTACAGACATTACAATACAATATTATGGTATTATTCGATATCAAAACTTATGATTTATTATTGGAATAAGTTGTTAACCAATACACACTTTATATACAATAACACAAAACTCATTAACACATATTTTGAAACAAAAGTAATCATCTCACAAAAAAGTAACAACAAACTCGTTTTATTAGCAACATTTCTAAAATAAGCAAAAAAGCGCTATTCTTAAAAAATCCATTCCTGGAGCGTGCACTTCACTAAATTATATTCCTAGTAGACTATATTTCAATCGGAATTTCATTATTAAGAAATATTTTTTATTCACAACCAATGACTTATTAAATATAGACAAGTCTTGTTTACATTTTGGTTGTCCCCAACATACTTAAGACGAGACTCTCCTTACATGATGCCAAATCTCGTATTATAACAAAAATCGTAATTATGATTATATTTAAGATTTTTTATTTTACGTTTTACGTTTAAAAGGTAAGAAAAAAGTGAAAAGCATTTAAAATAGGTATGACCAGCCTACAGTCTAGCTCGTTATTTTTTTCGGTTAGGATTTTTCATTTTCTATCAATCAAGTAGTAAAATAGTTTATAAATTTTTGAGATCTGTCAATATGATTTTAATTATAATTGTGCTTTTATTTGGTGTTGTATTGTAATTTGTTCATTTAAGTGCTTGGAAGACATTTATGATGGTGAGAAAATGTCTAGTTTGTGAAAATACATGGAATAAAAAAGATAATCGGTCATTTCACAATCACCTATCTAAGAGTTACGATTTTTGATGTAATTCATACTTATTCAAACAAAAAATTAATAACGTACATCATTTAGTCTACAAAAACGTTTTTTATAAAATAGTTTAAATGAACCCTTCCGAAATGATATGCTACCGTGCATTGTACTGCTACCGTGCATTGTACTCGCCTTGAATAATGTTGCGACCAAAAAATTGTATAGGCAATAATGTGTGAAGGCTGGTCTATCTTTAATACGTCATTGTTCACAACCATCTTTATCAAAAACATAAAATAATCTGAATGGACCTTAAAAATTTGACAACCATTTCTTGCAATCTTAAACTTCAAAATTTGATTAATTGTCTACTTGTTGAATTTTTTTGAAAGTGTCAAATACGGGCAAAAATTTAAAAAAAATTTAGTTTCTCTTGATAACTATTATTATTATTAATATGTTTTATGATAATTATAGTCTAAAATAAAACCACTTCACTTGGGAACACTTTTTAATATCTAAATTATCCAACATCGAATACAGACTCGTCTTATTTCTGACAGACGACAGCCCGTCTGTAGGTTGTGGCTAAAGTTACTCTACCGTTATTAATAGTAATAGTCAGATATACAATATACACACTTTAAGACTTTCATTATATAGTTATAGTTATTACCTAGTTTATATATATAGTAAGATTCCGGGGTTACGGGATTTGTCTACAGGTCTACATTTTTGTCAGACAGAAACCAAATAAAAATAAGACAAATATAGAATTAAGAAGAAGTACCAGAGTTAAGAAACCAGTTGACAGATTTAACTTTAAGTGAAGGGGGAAATCTGTTATGTATTATTTAAGGCTTCCATTCTAGATATATAGTTATTACGTAGTTTATATATAGTAGGATTCCGGGATTACGGGATTTGTCACTTTTTACATTTCACCTTGTCAAGTTATTCGAAATATAGCTATTAATATAACGAGATTATTATGCGATTTATAATAGTCGAGGACATTGCTAGGACAAGGCGACAGCCGAGTCACCTATCAATGTCCGAGACGGTGTTAAATCGCTAATAATCAAGGTATATTCAAAGTTTCATCGTATCATTGACAACGGCGATGCAACAAGGTTTTATGACATTTCATTTTGGCATTTCAAAAAGTCATCAATAAAATCATGCAAGATTTTGATATTCCTGACGATATATTAGCTGCAGCTAACACTATAAGGTTGAACTTGCTTCCGGACAAATCTAAAATCCATTATCAAAAAGTATATCAGCAGTTTTGTGAGTGGCGAAACAAAGTACATGTTCAAGGTGCAGAAGAAACGGTGTTGCTGGCGTATTTCGCAAAACTCTCTGAGGAATATTCTGCTTCATCCTTATGGCCGAAATATTCCATGTTACGAGCGACTTTAGAACTGAAGGAAAGAGTGGAAATCGGCAAATACGGCGCCTTAATACGTTTCATCAAGAAGAAAAACGTTGGTTATAGAGTAAAAAAATCAAAAGTATTTACAAGAGAACAAGTCAAAGAGTTTGTGCGTTCTGCCCCAGACGAGGAGTTTTTAATGATGAGAGTGGCTTTTTTAATTGGAATTGGAGAAGCCTGTCGAACCAATGAATTAGCGAAGATGACCACGGAAGATGTTGACGTTTTAGAAGACAAGCTGATTGTTACTATTCCCGACTCAAAAACCCACAAAAAACGGATTTTCGCTATAGTATCTGACGGCGAAGTGAATCCTGTGCTTTTATTTAAAAAGTACGCAATATTAAGGCTAGTCCATGTTACTCACCGATGATTGTTTGTATCATATAGAAAAGGGAAATGTACGGTACAGCCCTGCGGCATTCATCTCTTGGTAAAAGTCTAGTTTAGTGAACCAACGCGGATGTTGATGAATTATTTTTTTTTCTAATTAATTCGAGGTCGCTGATCACGAAAATGAAAAAACAAATCGGTACTCTCTTACCAAAAACGAGTTATGAATTTTTGAAGATGAGTTCAGATCGGCACGGCACTGGTTTTATTGTCATATTATAACTGCTTAAAAATGATGCATTATAACTTCTACACAATGTTAAATACACTATAATTGCTTTTTACGATATTCCTCTCACACACACATTAAAAAAACACTGATATTGATATTCATTTCTTGTAAATTCTTTTTTTAATTCCACAATTATTATATCTTTTGACATTTTCATGTACCATGACTGACATATAAGTTTTGGTCTGTTTCCTCTTAGTCGTACAACTTTTACCTCATAGCATATTCAGCCATTATATATTTAACCACTTGAATTAGTTGCTGAATATTTTCGATTTCATGATCGTGACATAGAAGATATAAACAAGATGAACATCATGAACATACACCTATTTTTCCGATAGCTGGCGCTGTATTTGGCTCAACTTTCGTTTAACTGAAATCAGTTATGGAAAAATTGAATGAAGGCGCGCCGGATCGCGAAACGTCGATCCGGCGCGCTCGCTTCGCTCGCGATAGTCAATCTACTTCATTATTTCAAACGGAAATCCAATCTAATAAATGTATCAAGCTGATCAGAAGCGATTGCGATTTTACTTTGATCTGTGTTAGTTGGTCGGGAAGCGATATTAGTAGAATTTTAAAATTTTCTAAAAAGGGGAAACAGCTTCTGATAACCAAAGTCTTATAATATTAGCAGTATGTTCAAAATTTTATTTGGAATCACACCTGCAGCAACTATTTTCGTTGACAGCAGTGTTTATAGAGGCCGAACAATTGAGGAGGTGATTTTTTTAAAGAATTAATTGATGTGTGCAATTCAGAGAAAAAAATTGTTCAGCATCCTCAATCATCAAATTGAATGGTTCATTATCCTTCAAATAAATTATAAATATCAACCAAACTTATCTCAAAACTAACCATCTTTCTAAAATCATCATCTGTCAAAATTTGAAGAAAAAAATGTTTCAACTGTAATACAGCGCCAGCTATCGGAAAAATAGGTGTATGATCATGATGTTCATCTTGTTAATATCTTCTATGTCACGATATGGTCACGATCATGAAATCGAAAATATTCAGTAACTAATTCAAGTGGCTAAATATTGTAACGGTAAAAGTTGTACCTCACAGGGCACCAGCTAGAGACTCCTCTCAAGGGTGATTCGACCCCAAGTTTATGTCACACAGGGATAACAGAAGGGTTGTAAAAATTGAGGGCGCCACTACCTTTTTAACGATGAAAACTACAAAAAACTAAGGCGGAAAAGGTAGAAACGCCTTGTAAAATTTAAATAAAAGTTAATAATAAAAACTACTAAAAATTACCCCGGGCGATATCTCCCTCAACTTTTATAGTTGAGGATTTTAATAAAAAAAGAATTAAAAACAAATTTACAATTTATTCTGCCACAGGAAATGAACAACGGAATTTAATAAAGGAATTTGTACTTTTATAGGTACTTAGCTTAGATGAAGTGGTTTCCTGGAGAAGAAGTCAGGTCTTGATCCGAACTGATGAGTTCTGTTCTAGGGCGGTAGTTTGAGCTAGTGCTGTATCCTTGGCTATATTCTTGGGGTTATATTCTCCGGTTAAATTATTCGGCTATATCCTAGGCGTTATATTCTAGCCTAGGGTTATATTCTCGGGTTATATTCTTGGCTTATATTCTCGCCTAGGGTTATATTCTTGGCTTATATTCTCGCCTAGGGTTATATTCTTGGCTTATATTCTCGCCTAGGGTTATATTCTTGGCTTATATTCTCGCTTAGGGGCTGTGCTTACCTAGAAGTACAAGTGGATCAGGGATATGTAGGAACTTGAATGTTATGGCACATTATGTTGGTCAGCTTTTCAGGTTAAAGAAAAGGAAGGCAGTTATTTGAAAGTCAAAAAAATTGATTTAATTTACTGAAAGCTTTCCAACATTATATGTCCCATGTTAAAACAGTAAAAATAGCAATTATCGACTGAATTAAAAAAATATACTAATGATCCGAAAGAAACTAATAATAGCAATAAGTTATTTATTTGGTTATATGAAAAAATATCGTGCTTAGGAAATATATGAAACCGGCACTGGCGTTGCGAAAGAATATTTTATAGGTTACCGGTAATTCATAAAAATGTTATTTTATAATTAAGAGTTATTTCGCAACTGAAAAAGCTCGAAAATGTTTGTATAAAAGTAAAACAGTGAATTATAAAAAAATATTTGACTTAAAACTACCATATTAGTACAAAAGAATAGTTTATGACCACGTGTTGAATTTAATTTCGTCTATCTCTGTAAAAAAAATAAAGAATGCATACGAAAATTATATCAGACAGTACTTTAGAAGAAGCTTATTAATTATAGATTATGATTTTGAACTTACCACAGCAAAATTCCTAAGATAGATACTTAAGATATGAAAGATAGCGAAAGACGATGTGCCTCTTTAGACAGACGATAACAAAAAGGGGTGTTTAACGTGGCGTTGTCCGTTGGCAGGCGTCAATTGTCTTACGTTCGGGGTAGAAGAGTTTGGGATCACAGAACTATAATTGAATGTGGCTAGTGACGACGAGCGCTAATTAAAAGGATTTATTCTGTAAAATCGAAACAGGTCGATAGACATGTTACACCCCCTCTCCTCCGGGAAAAAAATGATTCGAAGAATTATTTTTTTTTTGTGAAAAATGGGCTTAATAAGATAAGAGGAGGGGTGAAGTATCATTGCAAAATCTATGTATCTTAGGTAAGGTAAGGCAATTATCAAAGGTAAAGGTAAGGCAATTGTCAAAGGTAAGGTAAGGCGGTTGTCAAAGGTAACGGTAAGGCAGTTTTGTCATCTTGTGATTATCATGTAGTTATGTCATCGTATAAGACAAAGCATACACTGAGAACGAAAGGTAACGATAGGGTGCGATAATTTCTCAGTGCAGGCGAAACGATAAGATAAGGTACGGTAGGGTGTGTTTTGATAAAACGCTGGGATCTCAGATACGCAGAGCGAAAAATTCCAGGAAATACCAAACCAATGTCTCCGGGAGGGACAAAAATAAACACGGTGAGTGATGTCAGCCTAAAATTGATTTAGAATGCAATTCCGTCGGAATTCTAATTAATTCGTAAATCAGCCTAATTTTCACCGAGCAAAGAGTAAAGATTTGTCATAATGACGTCACCAGGGGTGAAATACTACTTGACTTAGCAAAGATTATTGGCAGGGCGACAACACTTATAGTGTTCCACAAGGAACGGTTCTAAAATATACGATAACGGTAGGTAGTTCACAAGTATCACAATACGGCAACGCAAAAGGTATGTTAAGGGAGAGAAAGAAATACATAGATACTTACTTTGAATGGTTTAGGGTAAAAGAGAATTGAAGATAAATAGGGTGATTCTGAAAGGTAAATCGTGGTCGAAATAATGGTATGTGTGGTTAGGAATAGTTTGTGGCGACATTATAAAAAGAAAGACGATAGATTCTTATCACGTGATCGGACAAAAAGGTATTCTGGTTTATACGCCGAGAGCACAGGAAGAGGGCAAAAACAGCAGCGCGATCGACATTCGGTGAGGTTGCCAGTTAGCGTCCACAGTAGCCATTGGTCATCGATCCGAAAGTCAATCCAGCTACATGCATTCAGTCCGTTGATATGCTCTCTTTGTTAAATCGAACAAAGGTATTGTTACTAAAATTACACCCATGACTCTGTCAGGGAATACGGTATATCGGTCCAGAACTCTACAAGAGTGTGGCCAATCTGGTAAAATAAGGAAAAAAAAACACTAAAGACTACGGAAGTACTGCCATTGGAGGCAAAGAAAAGGAAGAGGTTGCTATAGAAGCCAGGGTGAAGAGAAAGAGCGACTAAGCAGTCATTTTTCAAACCTATTGTGTTTGTAAACCGAGCGCAATCCGCCACTCAGCAAAGGCCAACCCAGTCCAATTGGGGCCTAACGTCTTACGGTACGTCAATCGAGACTCTACGTTAGTTATAAAAAGCAAAATTGACCGTTTATTTGTTTGAGAAACGGTAGGAAAACTCGGGGCAACAAAAAGACATATAACAAAAAGGGGGACCAAAAATTTGAATGACGTAAAATCCATTTCCGCAATGGAGAGCTCTCAAGGTGTCTAGCCGGTATTTTTATGTTTTGTAACAGAATGAATGAAATGCGGGATAAGAAAAGGATCGGTTTTGTTCGGAGAACGGTATAAACTCCAATGTAGCTTGGTCTACTTCCTTTTCTACGCGGAGGGTAAAAATGGTTGGGAACCAAGTTGAGTATGGGTTGAGTAATCGGGACGGTAAGTAACACAGTTGCCTAAAAGAAAGAAAACGGAAAGAGAAGAGGAAAAAAACTCTAGTGAATCGTTTTTGTAGGAGAACGATAGCGAAACTCCAAGAGAATGGCGCGGTTGCCTAAAGTAAGGAAGAAAACGAAAACGGAAATAATAAAAATAATGGTCAACTAAAACTCGATTGTACCGTTTTTTTAGGAGAACGATAGCGAAACTCCAAGAGAATGGCGCGGTTGCCTAAAGTAAGGAAGAAAACGAAAACGATAATGAACTAAAACACAATTGTACCGTTTTTTAGGAGAACGATAGCGAAACTCCAAGAGAATGGAACGGTTTCTGAAGTAAGTGACTCTACGTTAGTTATAAAAAGCAAAATTACCATTTGTTTGTGAAACGGTAAAAAAACTCAGGTAGCAAAAAGTTAGGTACTTGACAACAGGAGCCAAAAATTTGAATGACGTAAAATCCATTTCGAACAGAATGAATGAAATGCGGGATAGGAAAAGGAATTAGTGGGCAATAGGGTTATACTAGATTGACTGTGTCAATATTATTGTCTTGTTCATTGTCTAAGTCATCTGGAAGGTTTTCGTCAACGTCAATAAATTGGTTTTTTAGATCTGAAACATGCCAATTTCCAAGATCATTACCTGAAAGGTCTCTCAGATTATAAACTAGTCTAGAAATTACTTTATGGACAATACATGGAATAAATTTAGGGGCAAATTTTGCTGCAAAGTTATCATTTTTGGATGAAAGTACATAATTATTTTTCCATAGGCGGTCACCGACATGATATTCTACATCTCTTTTTCGTAGATTATAATACTTTGTATTTCTGTCATGGGCTTGCTTGAGTTTTTTGCGTACATCAATAAAAAGTTTCGGGAGGGTTTGTAGGTCGTCAATGAGTTGTGATTTGTCTGCATTATTGATTAAATTGTTAGCATTTTCGGAAATTGCACCATAAAAATCTCCACTTAACGGTACGTTTCTAGCAAAATTCAAGAAAGCGGGAGAGTAACTTGTAACGTCATGTTTTGCGGTTCTTATTGCTTGCGCAACTTTATGCAAAGATGCATCCCAATTTTTGTGAGAGGAATTGTCATGAATGTAACAACGTAAGGCAGTGACTATAACTTTATTGGTCCGTTCGGTATGGTTAGCTTGTGGGTGATAGCGTGAGTTGTAGAAAAGTTTTTGTACTTTATATTGATCCATCAAATTTTTAAAGAGGGAAGAGGTAAAGACTGTGTCATTGTCGACGGAAAATATTTGTGGGACTCCAAAAATAAGAAAAACTTGATTTTCGATAAATTTAACAATACCAGCAGCTGTGGCATTTTGCATGGGATGGACGAGACAAAATTTAGTAAACCAGTCTGTTATAACGAGAACAAATCTATTGCCATTTTTGGATCTGGGGTATGGACCTATTAAGTCAGCTGAGATCCATTGCCAAGGGAAATTAATGTCTTTATACTGGCCCATTATAACAGCTTTAGGTAAATTTTGGGTTTTGCAGGAAGAGCAAACGGAACATTTATTGATATAACGAGATACAGTGCTTCTAAGTTTTGGCCAATAGTAGATTTCAGAAATTCGAGCGATGGTTTTGGAAATTCCGAGATGTGCGCTAGTTTGATCGTCATGAAAAGTCTTTAGGACATCAATCCTGTTTGGGGTAGGGACTACAATTTTCCAATTGGATAAATTACTAGATATAGGGTTTGGGGAGAAGACATGTTTGTAGAGGACATTATTTTCTACTTTAAAAGTGGGGAATGACTCGGGGTTATTATTGACTTTATCAATCATAGCGGTATACCAAGTATCTGGCTTGAAGGTAGTGACATCAATCACTGAAATATCTGGAAATGAACGGGAAAGTGCATCACTGACAACCATAGTGGTTCCTTTTCTATGTTTGATTTCAAAATCAAACTGCGATAGTCTGAGTGAAAGACGAGCTAAACGTCCAGAGGGGTTAGAAAGTTTTGATAGATACTGTAAGGATGAATGGTCAGTTTCGAGTGTGAAATGAGTTCCTTCCACATAACCTCTAAATTTTTCTACACCAAAAATTACACCTAAAAGTTCTTTTTCAGTGGTACTGTGGTACTTGTTCAATGTACGGCTTGCATATGCGATAGGGTGTTCGATACCATCACATTGTTGATATAAGATTGCACCAAGTCCGGTGTCACTAGCGTCAGTCTGTATAATGAATTCTTTAGAAAAGTCAGGGCTTGCAAGAATGGGGCTAGAAGTAAGTCGTTTTTTGACTTCGATAAAACCATTTTCAGCCTCAGGGGTCCAAGAAATTGGTTGTCCTTTTTTTCTGTCATGAAGAAGGTCAGTTATTGGGGAGCAAACGGTAGAGAAATCTTTGATGAATCGGCGATACCAGCCAATTAAGCCAATAAGTCTTTTGACCTCGGTAGTGTTTTTGGGAGCAGGGTAGTTAAGGATAGCGGAAACTTTGTCTTCATCTGTTCGAAGACCAGCTTTGTCGACTACAAAACCAAGAAATTTAAGGGAATCTCGACAGAATTCACATTTTTGGAAATTTACGGTAAGGTTTGCCTCTTTAAGACGAAGATATAACTTATTAAGAATTTCTAAATGAAGTCCGAAGGTAGGAGTAGCAATAATGATGTCATCCAAATAACAAAAACAGTAGGGCCTTAAAGAAGGGTCTATAACAATGTCCATTAGACGTGCCATAGTTTTGGGGGCGTTAATTAGGCCATAAGGAGTGGTCGTGAATTCAAATAAACCTAAGCCATAGACAGCGAAAGCAGTTTTGGGACGAGAAGATTCAGTAAGGGGTATTTGCAGAAAGGCTTTTTTCAAATCAATGGAGGTAAGAAATTTAGCGTCTCGGAGTTTGCTAAGAATGACGTCTACTTGAGCCATGGGATAGGAATCAGGAGTGGTTACTTTATTTAGCTTTCGGCCATCGAAGCAGACGCGGCATTCTCCAGACTTTTTTGGGACTACCCAAAGGGGTGAACACCAAGGGGAGTTCGAAGGTTGTATGACATTTAATCGTAGCATCTCGTCGACTTCTTTTACTAAAAGTCCTTGCATGACTGGGGATAGAGGATATTGGCGTTGTGCAATCGGTTTTGCATCACCAGTGTCGATATCGTGTTCGACAAAATTCGTTCGACCAATTCGGTCAGGAGGGGCAAGAGAAGAGAATAAGCTTACAGTTTGCTCAAGTTTGTTTTTTTCTTCAATAGAGAGAGTAGAAGCAGATCGTATTGTGTTAATAACACAAGTGGAAGATAATAGGGAGTATGACAAATCATGAAAACTCATGTCTATTTTGAATAAGCTCAAAAAGTCCATTCCTAAGATAAGGTTATGAGTTATTGACGGTATTATCAAGATTTTGATTGTCTTGGTAATGTCATTCACTGTCATTGGTGCGGAAATATAGCCCATATATTGTTGAGGTACACCGTCAGCGGTGGTAATATTTAAACAAGAATCATATTGTATAGGTAAATGTAAGGAATGCAACAAAGAGAAACCCTGATTTCCAAGAACAGTAGAGTTACTGCCTGTGTCGACCATAGCTAAAACGGGTAGGTCTAAAATTTTCACGGTAAGGTAAGGTCTGTTATCATTAGGTTTTTTTGCAAATAAGGGACAAGTATTACTGGAGATTGAAACATTACTTGGCTGTATTGAAGGTAAGGCAACTGGCATGTCACAGACAGGTACGGGAGTTGTATTGTCAGTAATCGAGAAGTTTTTGTCATTATCTTCAGTTTTCTGGATGTCGCTAGTGTTCGGTACGGTATTTGGAATTCGTTCGATAGGTAAAGGTAATGGTTTGTCTGTATTTTTAGAATGATTGGACGCTAGGAAACCTTTAACAAAGGTAAGATAATTTTGCCATTCAGCAGCAGAAGTTGAAAAAGTTAGTTTTGGTTTGTTGGAGGTCTGTTCTGTCTTCTGGGGTTTTCTGGCTGGGATGTAGTTGATTGTGCTTGACTGGACACAGTGGCCAGATTCGGTGGACCAGTCTGCCTCGAGTTTTTTTTGAATGCATTTACGACATTTTGGTTTTGTAGTGTTTTTTGCACCACATCCGTAGCAAAAGATAGATTTGGGCGAGAAACATTGAGAGTATGAGTGACCAGTTTTGTCACAATTCCAACAAACCAAGGAAGTTAATACTGAAACGTTAGCGGGAGTTCTTTGTCTTTGATTCGACGAGGAGGAAACATAAAGGCACGATAAATCTGGTTCGAGCAGTCTAGGATTATTATAAGATGGTGATCTATATCTGTCTGACCAAACACGGGATTCCTCAATTCTTTTGCACAACTCGGTTAGTTCGTCAACTGTTTGGGGGTCATGAAGTGCTAATGACGATATAAAGGAAGGTAAAAGGTTTCTACGAATCTTTGCAACACGAGTACGTTCGTCAACAACACTAGACAAGCGATTGAATAATCCTATCATTGAAGATATGTATACAGCAACCGGTTCGTTAGCACCCATAGTGCGATTAGAAATCTCTAACTCTAAATCAGTCTCATAACTATATGGCAAAAAATCAGCTTTTAATTTGGCAACAATGTCTTTCCAGGATTGAAATTTACTACGATTATTAAGATACCATGTGAAGGCATTGTCTTTAAAAAGTTCACATGACTGCAAAAAGAGCTCATTTTCTGTAACTCCTCTAGAAAGTCTAAGGACTTCAACTTTTTCCAAAAATAAATGAAGTGATTCATTTTTACCAGTGAAGGAAACATTCCATTTGTAAACTGGATCGTGTTTTTGATGGGGGATTTCAGAAAGAGTGGGGGAAGGAAATGTGTTTGAAGGTAAAGTGTCTTCTGTTCTATTGTTGGTGGGAGTTGTTTTTGTCGCAAGGTCAGCTTCTAAAAGTATCAGCGTATTTGTCAAGGCTTGTTGTGTAAGTAATTGTTCATTACTTTCGGCATTTAATCTATCAATTCTACTTGTCAAATGTGTCAGTCTTGAATTGATTCTGGAAAATACTGGTTCATGTTTATTTCCACTAAATTGATTGATAATGTCTGTTAAGTCATTGATTGTTTCTGTAACTTCCACTATATCGTCCTCAAAAGAATATGAATTGACTGGGGACGAAAAACTTCTATTAGCGTTTTCCCTAGCAAGAAGACCTGTTAAAACTTTACGTTTCTGTTCGACAGTATCCGGGACAGGAATATTTCTAATTTGAATTTCATATGAAAGTTCAAAAGACTTCAAATGATTGGCCTGCATCTTGAAAATATTTAAAAGGAGAGAAAAAGAATAAAAGACGGTATCTAAATCAACAGTACTAATCAAATAGCACTAGCGGAAGCAAAGGATCTAAAATCCGAATGAACATAAATGCCTGGCAACGAGGTATAGATATGGAAACTGTATGTACGTGAATGACTGTAGATATAAAAACAACAAATATTTATTGCCGATAGATGTCAATTAAAATAAACAAAACCGTACTATATTTTCAACAAGTCATACGTAGTAATGAAAATGTTGCATAATAACTCCATAAAAATTGTCAGTATATAAATGTATAGCTAATCAAGATCAAAAATGTATCATAAATTGATATTAAAATTTTTGTAGCACATCACAATCTCTCTGTCGTCAAAAAAACTGAACTGCAAAATATTTATAGTTAACGGTAAATTGTTAATTTGGCAACACTGCACTTTATATTAACAAGATTAGACAAGAAAAAGTAAGAGAGTTTAAAGATAAATTGTTACTTTGGCAACACTGCACTTGATTAACAATAGGTAAGATAAGATATTTCGGTTTGTGTAACTCGACACAATTCAACTGAACAAGATACAAACGGTAAGATATTTCAGTTTGTGTAACCAGACACAATTCAACTGAAAAAGATAATTTTACTATGCAGCTACATAAAATATAACAACTTATCAGAAAACAGACACCTTAAGAATTTACTTAAAACGTGGCAACATTGCAAACAAATCAGATGTAATTCACCTTTCCTGAAAAAATCAATAACAAAATTCCGTTTCGGGACAACAAAAGATTGTGCCATACTTCGTTATCTCTTAAAAAAATAAACCCAGAGAATATTCGTTATCGTAGACCAAAATATATATTGTAAATAAGGCAGGTAGTTAAGATAAAATTAAAAAAACGTCCAGGGTCGGTACAAGATAGTAACTTGAAAAAGTGAAATTTTTTTAAAAAAAGTTAGTTGGAAGCAAAAATTCTAAATTGAACGATAAGAAAAAATTTTAAAGAGAATATGCAAAAATAAAAAAACTAAAATCCTTCCAACCCAACTGTTACACTGTGCAACAAAAACAATGGGCGCCAATTTGTAACGGTAAAAGTTGTACCTCACAGGGCACCAGCTAGAGACTCCTCTCAAGGGTGATTCGACCCCAAGTTTATGTCACACAGGGATAACAGAAGGGTTGTAAAAATTGAGGGCGCCACTACCTTTTTAACGATGAAAACTACAAAAAACTAAGGCGGAAAAGGTAGAAACGCCTTGTAAAATTTAAATAAAAGTTAATAATAAAAACTACTAAAAATTACCCCGGGCCATATCTCCCTCAACTTTTATAGTTGAGGATTTTAATAAAAAAAGAATTAAAAACAAATTTACAATTTATTCTGCCACAGGAAATGAACAACGGAATTTAATAAAGGAATTTGTACTTTTATAGGTACTTAGCTTAGATGAAGTGGTTTCCTGGAGAAGAAGTCAGGTCTTGATCCGAACTGATGAGTTCTGTTCTAGGGCGGTAGTTTGAGCTAGGGCTGTATCCTTGGCTATATTCTTGGGGTTATATTCTCCGGTTAAATTATTCGGCTATATCCTAGGCGTTATATTCTAGCCTAGGGTTATATTCTCGGGTTATATTCTTGGCTTATATTCTCGCCTAGGGTTATATTCTTGGCTTATATTCTCGCCTAGGGTTATATTCTTGGCTTATATTCTCGCCTAGGGTTATATTCTTGGCTTATATTCTCGCTTAGGGGCTGTGCTTACCTAGAAGTACAAGTGGATCAGGGATATGTAGGAACTTGAATGTTATGGCACATTATGTTGGTCAGCTTTTCAGGTTAAAGAAAAGGAAGGCAGTTATTTGAAAGTCAAAAAAATTGATTTAATTTACTGAAAGCTTTCCAACATTATATGTCCCATGTTAAAACAGTAAAAATAGCAATTATCGACTGAATTAAAAAAATATACTAATGATCCGAAAGAAACTAATAATAGCAATAAGTTATTTATTTGGTTATATGAAAAAATATCGTGCTTAGGAAATATATGAAACCGGCACTGGCGTTGCGAAAGAATATTTTATAGGTTACCGGTAATTCATAAAAATGTTATTTTATAATTAAGAGTTATTTCGCAACTGAAAAAGCTCGAAAATGTTTGTATAAAAGTAAAACAGTGAATTATAAAAAAATATTTGACTTAAAACTACCATATTAGTACAAAAGAATAGTTTATGACCACGTGTTGAATTTAATTTCGTCTATCTCTGTAAAAAAAATAAAGAATGCATACGAAAATTATATCAGACAGTACTTTAGAAGAAGCTTATTAATTATAGATTATGATTTTGAACTTACCACAGCAAAATTCCTAAGATAGATACTTAAGATATGAAAGATAGCGAAAGACGATGTGCCTCTTTAGACAGACGATAACAAAAAGGGGTGTTTAACGTGGCGTTGTCCGTTGGCAGGCGTCAATTGTCTTACGTTCGGGGTAGAAGAGTTTGGGATCACAGAACTATAATTGAATGTGGCTAGTGACGACGAGCGCTAATTAAAAGGATTTATTCTGTAAAATCGAAACAGGTCGATAGACATGTTACAATATCTAATGGCTGAATAAGCTATAACGTACAAGTTGTACGACTAAGAGGAAACAGACCAAAACTTATATGTCAGTCATGTTACATGAAAATGTCAAAATATATAATAATTGTGAAATTAAAAAAGGAATTTACAAGAAATGAATATCAATATCAGTGTTTTTTAAATGTGTGTGTGAGAGGAATATCGTAAAAAGCAATTATAGTGTATTTAACATTGTGTAGAAGTTAGAATGCATCATTTTAAAGCAGTTATAATATGACAATAAAACCAGTGCAGTGCTGATGTGAACTCATCTTCAAAAATTCATAACTCGTTTTTGGTAAGAGCGCGCCGATTTTTTTTTCGTTTTCGTGTTCAGCGACCTCGAATTAATTTAAGAAAATATATTTCATCAAAATCCGCGTTGGTTCACTAAACTAGATTTTTTCCGCTAGAAGGTATTTAGAAGAAAGTGTGACCAAAAAAGTTTCCATTGCTCGCAAAATTCAAATCGGCGATGTTTCCGGCAGTGGATTAGGCACTGGGGAACCGCACGAAATCGAAAGGAGTGCTTGCTCGGTTATTAATCAGGCTTCAGAGAACATACCTATGATCGTGGACGCTAAAGGCAAAGGTGTATCCATCAAATTTGAAAACTGTCAAAATATTGTTTTACATGTTCATGAAAACTAGTTCTAATATTATTTGGTATCTGACGTATTATGCTTTCGTAACTAACGTATTAAATTATGGTAACTAATGTATTATGAGTAACTAAGGATTTATGTAGGTATTGGTACGTTTATGATTATTAATAAAGATTGCATATAAAAATGTCTTAATTTTCAATGATACGATAATAGTAGTTTGTGCAACTAGTGTGGATATGATGGCCATATCGCACGAGGACGAAGTTTGAGCACGACGCCGTAGAGCGTCCGAGAGCGATATGGACAATCCACACGAGTCGAACAGTATATTTTTTCTACGACCCACTTAAGAAAAAATCTAGAAAATAAACATTTTATTAAACTATAATATAACTTCAAATTAAAAATTACAATACTTTCTTATATTGCAAATACAACAATAACGGTGGCTGGAAAGCTACCGAAACGTTGAAAGTGAAAATATTTAAAAAATGTGGTTGCATTTGCCAATAAAATAACGAAAAAAAAAAACTTGTAAATTGCTCTGTCCGTTAAGTGAAAATTGAATTTTACCATTGGTACATCTCTGAATATTCTGTAGTACCTAACTTAAAATGACATGACTTGAAAATACCATACACGGTTATCATTATGGAATAATTTTTGTGTTTCATTTACCAACTATGATACTTTTTTTGACTTAAGTAGTAGAAGGAGTAGGTAATTTGTTAAATGCTGACCTTTAGCATCAGATTTGTTCATATCTGTAAAATGTAACAATATTGATTATACCGCCTTTGTTATATGTATATTGGATTAAAATGAACTATATTTAATACGAGTAGGAATATACATAATATAATATTTATATTAATAAATAATCGATAACTAACGTTAGCAGCTTTTTAATAGGTATACTGATTTCACCCATACGATTAATTAGCTCGTCTTGCTTATCTACATATTTTATCAGGGCGATATTGAAATGTATTGCGTTATGTTTAAATGTTTGAAAATAATGTACTGATACAATGTTTTCATTTCAGGTGAGTTATCTAAATAGTTCTATAAATTTGGTAAGTGGAGAAATGTACTTTAATATTTAATATACTTCTAAAGGTATCCTACCATATGCCCTGTTCAAGGACCTCAACTTCCGAATTCTTAAATATTTAAAAATACGTAGTTCTTGACTGAGGATACATTGTAGACCTGCGCTTCATTGTTATAAATATGTATACATACGAGTATTGATTGTATTAAATTTAGTTACACTTATGTTTTGCTTACACATAATAACTTTGATAAATCTCAGATGTACCATCAGACAATTTATCAGTGTAATCTTGCACATTTTGTCTTGTAAATGCCTATATTTTCACACCTGGTTTGCTAAGCGACCTTCCTTGAAATGCGATCTTCCTTTGTAGGAATTTCGTGGGTACTTTTCACAATGTTCTACAAAAATGTTTAGGTATATTGTGCATTTATATTCTATAGAATTCACCATCGAATAAAGCTATTATTTGCTGAAAACGTCCATTGCTTCTGTAACTTGTCCACCTAGTGACATCTTTCTAGAATTTTTCTTAGAACTTTTTGGAACTTTAAAACTAGAATTTCAGAACACAAACGCAGCTATGACAACAACAAATTAGATTCCAATTATTCAAATCATCTATTAACAAACCAACACACTTTCGACTCAAATTTTGAAATTTTGCATGTAGAACCCAAATCCTTCAAATTAAATCGAGATTAACAAAAACAAATATTCAGGTAATCTGCTTAACGACCAAATAGATATAAATCCTTCCCCCTTATTAAACCTTTTTACCTAGATGTGATGGTTGTGAATAAATTTTCCAGGTGCTCTTTTTCAATACCTTTGTAATATTCATAGAATTTCGTATTTAGGCACTTTTCTTACTTATCCACATTTAAATATATTATGATACTTTTGTCAATATCTTAGAATTCCGTATTAAGGCACTATATAAATTAAAAGTTTTTCATTGTATCTCCACTAGTTTGAAAAAGCTACTGTGTAGCGAAACGCGTCACTAATTTAATTTGAACGTTAGTTCAAAGTAAAATGAAGATTTAAACAAATTAAATTGTTTTATTTCATCATTTAACTGAATTTAATAAGTTATCTCGGATATTATTATTGAATATCGGAAATTGCCATTCTTCATCAGCGGAGAGTTGAACTATTGAAACGATGATTAGTTGACAAATAATTGTGAACATTTCAATTAATAGTGAAGAAGAATTTGCTTGGGTTACTTAATTTTCAGACACGACAGGTTTCTTAGTAGTTTACTCGGTTTTGCTAAATTCGCTAGTCATTACTTGAATTATAAACAAATTTTGCACAATAATAGGAGAAAGCGTTGGTAGTTGGAGGTTGCGGTCTTTCAGACTGAGAAAATTACATCGACCGTGATACTTGGGTTTCTTTGATGTTGTCTACACAGCACACCTATTAATTTGACACTTGAATGGCATAAAAACCAGCACACCTGTTACATAATATTAAACAGAGTGATAACATGACACGCATGCAGGGTAAATTACGGCTTTGACAGTCTTCCTATATTCCGTAAATGTTGGTGAATGTTATGAACTGCTTCACCTGTCTGTCATGGTGAGGTAACTCATCATTAAAGCGATTTCTGTGCTTTCTTGTGGCCATGTTTGTCAATTTTGCGACGCCGCAGAAGGGTTCCGCTCTATTGATGAACTTTGTCTGGCTGTTTCATCCGCCTCTGCATGTTTGTTTAATAAACCTTCAACTGTATTTCTTGACTTATTTTATTGTATTATATTATTAAACGTATAACAAATTTAATCACCCTCCCCTTTGATGTATAGCTGAAACAGAAGACATCGTAGGAATACTTTAAAAAGCGGCGTCCTCCGATGAAAATGTATCAAAAAATGATTTGAGTGAAAAGTGACAATGAGGGAAGGTACAACCAACTGTCATGGATCAATTTAGGCACAACTATTGGCGTGTACATACAAAAACATGAGTTCACGAGCGGCTGGTGAACAAATTGGAACAGCTTGATATTTTACCCGAACAGCTCGCCACTACATAATCCACACTAGAAAACATGCATGTGAACACTTCCGGTTGATCCAGTTCGTCCGGGTTCGTCGGGTGTTCCAGATTTCAAAATAAATATTTATAAATGATAACATACATAAACTCCATATGCTTATATCCAAAGCACACTTGTTGCATTATTTCATCTGTGCAATCTTTTCATTCGTTAATCTATGACAAGCACTTCGAAATATCCTTTCAATAACAATGATTTTCCTTTCCACTTCTTTTTTGTTTTTGACAAAATTGTGGCTATATCTTTATATGATTTTTCTTTCAGGTGACTCTTTTTATAGTTTTATGTCGGGAATTCCACAAATTCTCATGTCGGCGACATTCTTCTATTAATTAAACAACAATTTACAAAGTGAGAAGTTATTTTGTTTTACCCTTATAGAATGTAGTGGAATATGAAAATAGTGAAAATTTTATACAGGTTAAGGCTGACTGTAATGATGAACAGTCTCCAACGCTTACACACATCCCGGGCTCGCGAACAAACTCTTTGACGTTTTAATTTTCACCGGCTTGACTTGGAACTTTGGACGAACTGCTTAAAAACTGTTTGTGAACCCGCGTATATACCAAGCTCGGAAACTGTTCACAGGTCGCGAACTACAAGAAGATTGGGAAATTCCACATTTGGTGGAGCAGGAAATATGAAGGAAGAAGACAGTATTGTACTGTATTTTAAAAAAGTTCATTGTGGATTGTTGTATTGTTCAATTAGGATTTGAGTTTGTTATTGAAAGTACTCTCAGAATCAGACATTTTAACAATGGAAAAAGTTATTACAAAACTTTTCTATATCAGTGAAAGCATACATGAGCGGCCCTTGAAATTGGAAATGGTTATCGTGTTACAAACAACATCAAACAATTAGGAAATAATGAATATTTCAATATTATTCCCAATTTTCTTCCAAAACCCCTCTGTAGAATTGGTTTCAATTTTCAAATATTTCTATGGACTCAGCATCGAACATAATTTATAAATTTACTTGTTGTAGCTGTCAAGCTACCGACGCAGGTCGAGCCTTCGACCCCAACATCAAAGAGCACTTTCGATATTTCATAATAAACCTTCAAATACTCAAAAGTATATGTCGTATTTGAGACTGCCTCAATGACATTTTGAATGTAGATTTTCAAACTGGCATTAATCTCAGAGAGTTAATTTTATATTTGTTTTAAGTACACTTGCTCCTGGAGTTGATATTATTTTCACATAATTACCAAAGTTAAGTTGAAGTAACATAACAACATATTCTACACTTACTAATAATTGTTGTTTTTATAATTAAAATTTATATAAAATTCAAAAACAAATCTTTTTAATCAGATTTATATTTTTCGTAGATATAAAGGGTATCCCATGACTGATGGGAAAAAGTTGGTAGAATATATGTTGATGATAGTACTTCATAATATATAACCTTTCCAAATTCAGGCTCTTGTTTCCGAGTTCTAGGCTGCCAAAGTATCCAACATTCGATTTTTGTTATTATCAGAATTTAAGTGCTTCGATGGTTATGGGTTATCTTTTTTTTATTTTTTTTTTCGGGCCGAGATGGGAAACTCATGTTCGAATGGGTCCAGGACCCAAACAGTGTTGGACTCATCCCCAAGGAGTTGCCTACCAACCAAACCCACCTCAAACTCGCCGTTACCCCCGCCTCGGAATCACTACCCTAGCATACTTCGAGACGGGCGGCGGTCCCTCGCACACTCTCCGCTCACACCGTCATCTTCTCCCTCCTATCACTCCTCCTGCCTCTCATGCCATATCGAGTCCTTCTCTCCCCCTTACCATGCTCTCTACTACTCCACTCACCTCTATCCATTCCTCCTCCCCCCTCAACATTATATCCACCATGTTTTCCCAGTACACCGCCTCCCCTAGTTTCCTCTCCAACTTCTTCAGCACTTCCTCGTTCCTCCAGCATCTAAACACATGCCCCACATCATCCTCCACTTCACACCTCTCGCAGACACCAGTCTCTCGTTTCCCAATCTTGTGGAGGTACCCTACTCTCGACCCATGTCCAGTGAGCACTTGTGTCAAGAAGTAGTTCACCTCCCTGAATTTCCGGTCCATCCAATCTCTCCTATTCCTAATCGCTCCTTTTAGCGCGCCCTCATACTCCTCCCACCTTCTCTCCATTTCCTCCTCCATCCATTCCCGTACCTCCTCTTTGGTCGCACCCCTCCAGCGTTTGTTCCTAGCTCTAGCCAACACGTCCAATGGGTAGGACCTTGCCAGCACCGCTGCTGCCAGCCCACCCACTGTCCTGTACCCCTGCACCACCCTCAGCAGTATCCCTCTCTGCACCCGCAGAAGTGGCCTAACCCTCGCATTCACCCCCGCTCTTTCACCCCACACCTCCGCACCGTACAGCATACTCTGCTCTACCGTCTTACCAATTACCCTCCTCTTCCACTCTTCCGGCCCTTTCACATTACACATCAATCTCCCCAGCCATGCTGCCCTCATGCTGGTTATGGGTTATGACTAGTGGTACTATGCAAAAGTTCTTGAGATAACAAATCTACATAAATGTACACAATACAATAAGGTCGATCATATCTTGTGGTAGAGGTCAACTTTTTTGACGAGTTTCAACACTTTCACTTAGCGATTCTTTGAGATTCGACATCAGGTCCAAGCTTTGACATGTATAGCCGACAGTCAGTGACAATATGTTTCTTACTTGAAATGCTATTGCAGAAATCTTAAAATCTCTGAATAGTAGCTGCTTCTCTCATATTTAATAAGTCTAGGGAGAGATAGCCAATTTAGGGTTGGATTCCGTGCAAAGCTGTTTAGCTGTCTAACCACAATTTTCAGCAATTGACCTCAGTCGTTGTGGCTCAAAAACCGCACCTTCTCTTTGTTGGCAAGCTCAAAACCAGCAGACTATCGGAATATGAAAAAAAATCGTCCCAGTTCGCAAAGAAGACTTAAATAGAGAAGACAGAATCGCAGATCTTGTAGTCATCTTTATAGGAACATAAGTGAAATACTAATAGTCGTTTTGTACATACAGTACAGTACAATTTTTCAATTGAAACAATTGAGTGCATTTTATGGTAGAAATTAACAAACGAACTTCAGAATCTATCTTTAGCAACCGAACCCAATAATTTAAATGTAGAAATGAATCAATTTATACCAGTGCATCCCATAATTTGATGGGAATCCGAATGAGTTGAATAGGTATCTATCTACGAGTGAATCACTTATTGCTAATTTTCACGATGTCAGAAATCCGAACAATTTTCAAAATACCTTCATCTTAAATTCTATAATTTCAAAACTACAGGGTAATGCATACTTAGTGGTTAATATTCAGAATGTTGGGAAGATTTAAAACGAATTTTTACTCGTAGTTTTGCAGAGGGACAAATCTTATCTTAACAGAGACTTGTCAATTGAAAAACAGCAGCAATTTTTTGATAGGTGCTCAAATATTTGAAGTATTTTATGTAAGTATGTAGATTTACACGAAGCGACAAACGAGGGTAGACTTTTAAAACGCGAGTTATATCAAAAATGATCATTGAAAACATTTTTATCTGGTCTGAAAGAACCAATAGGCACAACTATACGTTGTATGAAACCTTCGACCTTAAATGAAGTTCTGCAATATAATTCTGTGCCACCCCAAATTCCACTAAACAGCCATACAGGCCAACAGCCAATTTTTCATCAGAGATTCAATGCTATGCCAAATTTGCCATTCAATTATCAAACACAAAATAATCAATTCAGACGAAATTCGTTTCCCTCACACCCCATTCATATATAACCAAGGCCTAATTTCCAGCTCACAAAATACCGAATTAATGCCCAGGTCTTTAGGAAACCCAATAATAGAAATGTTTTCAAACCAAATCCGAAACAAGTATTATCAAATCCTACATCAATTAGTGTGTCTACTCGAAATACCTAAAAACCGATACCCGGTCCATCGACCTTCCATCAAAATCAAAATTTTACTAATTCACTTAATTCTAATACAAATATTAATTTCGGTAATCAACCAAAATATATCTCAGAAGAACTATTTGATACGGAGTTTGATGAAGTTCAATATTATAAACTGCGATCAATATTTCAAGCAAAATAATCAATATGATGACAATATTATTCAGAGCTCTAACAATTATCAAAACGACGAAAGTGATATTAATTCACCAAGTAATAATCAAAATTTTCAAGAAACGCCTCTTTTGACTAGAGACAAATAACACCAATCATTTCTATCAATACATCAAATCCAAGTGAGCTCTCTCATATAATTTTCCTAGAATATAATATTAAAATTCTTATAGATTCTAAAGCAACAAAGTCATTTATTGATCCTAATATCGCTTATACATTTTTTCTTCGAAGACAATTTAGATTTAAAAAAAGGATATTTGGTAACACCTCTCTGTAAATTAAAATTATTATTTCATCCCACCTCAAAAGAATTTAATCTTATAACAGTTGGCCCAAGATGTCAACAAGTAATTAAAGTGAAAACTTCTATACAGAGTGGAGAAATTATTATACCTCACGAAAAAATTCATAACTGCGAAATCACCGAAAGTCTCACAATTGCTAAAGATCTCGAAGCTTTTACTACTGTTTTAAGCAGTACTTCACAACCAGTTACCTCAAACTTTTCTCTGCCATTATCAGTCGAACATTTTGAGAGACAAGAAGTTCAGAATGCTGACTTCAACAATATTGAAACGGACTATAGAAATTACTTCAACTTAGATTCAATTAAGAGAGAACATTTGAATGAGCTAAATTCACGCCGATAATGATACTATTCACTACACGCTGAACATAATCCGACCTTCGAAATCGCCACCACAGCTACACCATTAAACTATAGCCAAAATCAAATCATAATTAGTTCAGTTCTACATTCGCCCAGTAATCTCAAAACTAAAATTTTATTCGGGAATAAAAAACGAATAAATTTTCAGCTTTCAGAAAATAATTTTAAGAAAACTTCGATTTCGTGAAAAATTACATTAACCCAGACACACAATATTGTCGAAAATCCAGAAAAAGTGCATATGGACAATTTAAGACTTTCCCGTGAAAGTACGTATACTTTCAGCGACTAACTTAAATTTATCTCTTCAGTTTACATGGAGTCTTCAGCTCTATAGAAAAAGTAAAATTAAAGGACTTGGAAAATAACCCAGGATTAATTTTTGTAAAATAAGGAAAAGGAAATATAAAAAATTATAATTACAAATTAATTCACTATTATTACATTCAACCCATAATTACAGAACTAAATCAATTAGAAGCCCAAACATATTATTTAGAATCTTAACGATTTCTTCAAAGAACTTCATATTCTAGAAAATAATATTGGTCATCGCAAACTTCGTTAGATGTAAATTTAAAAAACGTTCTACTGAAAAACTCGTTGGGATAGAAAGCTATTCAAACAACAACAGAATTACATATATTTTGCACGTCCCTATAACATTTCCATTCGAACTAGATTTATAAATTTTTGACTTTTAACGAACTGTACTTTGCATCTACAAACGACTACTGTAGTAAAATCTCATCAAAATTGTTCCTCTGTGACGAAATTGATCTTCAAGAAATAAAATTCGGAAATTACTGTGAAATTTATTTTTTTTATAAAAAAAACACTGTCACATGCCAACAAACACCTACTCCTGTAAACCGGCCTATCACCATGAAGTTGGACAATGCCATATGGCCGTATTGCCAAAAAAAAAAACAACCATCTCCATTCACTGCCAAACTCGGGAAGAGATTTTTACTTTCCAAGGGAGAAGTTCCAGTCAACTGTCAAGTAAAAATGCCACTCCGAAATATTGAAAACCAAGAACACCAGACAAGTTCAGGCCAACCAGTTTTGTTTCCCAAATTAAAATTATATATTATGAAGCCGAAACCCAGAAAATTTCAAGATTCGGCATAGAAGACTAGATTAGATGAGTTGCAAGACCTGAAGATGAAACTGTTGGAATACCAGCCGAATATGTCATTTTCGAAAATTTCCCATACTCCAAGCATCATATCATTATTTATATATTTTTCAGTATTCTTCTAATCTACTTTGCATATAGGTACTCATTCCAAGGTAATGTACAAAAAGAAACCTCAAGAAAACCGTTCAACCCTAGAACCATCGGCTGTTCAAATCCCTCGATAGTCCTGCGGATTTGAATCTACGACGGGAAGCCTTACCTCACGCCTTCTCTGGTGTATTCTATGAAAAGTGCTGATTGCAACGACAGCATATTATATTTCCTTATCTGCATTGTTCAAGATGGTTATCTCATTGTATGAAACAACCATTGAAAGGCGATCCATTTATGTGGCTACACAAGAGAGGAGAGGTGAGGACAAACGGGCTACTGTGTATCATAGACGAAAGAATCGAGACAGGCAACAACCCAGAGGTTTGAATGAATATAGCAGAAACTAAGCTTTAAATACCCTTTGATATAACATTAGGAAGGAGTTTCACCGATGAAATTCAACTAAACTAGTACGCATGGGGCGAGATCTGGCGAGAGACTGCGAGATAAGTGGGTGGATAGACCGATCTAGCCGAAGCTTTGAGGTATGAGTCCCGCTAGTTTTAGAAGATTCTAGAACATTTTGTGAGGTGAAGAATATATGAAGAATTGACTTGAGATATCATTACCATTTACTATCACTATTGTTGTTTATTTCTACTTATTTATATTTCTATATTTTTAATTTCCTTCACTCAGTACCAGTTATTATGTTCTCGGAATTATCCTTAAGAAAAATGGCGAATACGGAAAATGGCTTGTAGCATTAAATGCCAATTACCACAACTTTTTCCATCGAATTCCAATAAGAGTATCTTTTTATTAGTTTAAGGTATGGAAGAGTTATTTTTGGTGTATTTATACTGGGGCCCCTTCAGAAATTCTCGATATGTTCCCCCTTACAAAAAAATATAGGTTTTAAGCCGACAGATAATTTTATAATATATTATTATTACTAGAAGACCCGACAGACGTTGTCCTGTCCTAACATTGTCTTGTCAATAAAATATTATGCAAGCGGTCGTTTTCTGCCCGCTGAGTGGAGTGTCAGAGTAGCTTTTGTTTATTTCAAACTTAACGGTACCTATACAGCAACTTTAAATTTTAATTTACCGCCATTTTTTGTCCAAAGTACAATTTTTTTTGAATAATTATTTTCCCGTGCAATTTTCCTATATTTCAATAGTTATTCGGAACGGAGACAAATAAAACAAATCAAAAACCATGAAAATCGGTCCAACAGTTCTCGAGTCAAAAGTGTTCCAACAAACCCGACTAAATAAGATATTATGCAAGCGGTCGTTCTCTGCCCGTTGAGTGGAGTGACAGAGTAGCTTTTGTTTATTTCAAACTTCTAAAAATGCCATCCTTATACACAAGTAACCATACCTATACAAAAATTTTAAATTTTAATTTACCGCCATTTTTTGTCCAAAGTAGGCTTTTTTTTAATAATATTTATCTGCTGAGTGGAGTGTCAGAGTAGCTTTAGTTTATCTCAAATTTCTATAAATGCCATCCTTACAATTAGCTAATCTCCATTAGCTCTTATATCGTACTACAATTATTATATTCGATTGCCATCTTGCAAAAATAAAAATCGCGATGGAAAAATAGGGGTTGATCGCATAAGGGTGAAAATTAAGAGTAATATGACATTTTTTATTCTAAGTCATGACAAAATTAAAGTTTATAATTAACAAATAAAACATAGTGGTTGATCGTAGAACGGTGAAAATTTAGGGTGGTATATATTTTTGAATGCTGTATCGTAAAAAAATAAAAACTAAAAATTTTGTCCAAAAAAAAAAAATTAAGGGATGGACCACCCTTAACATTTAGTAGGATGAAAAATAGATGTTGTCCGATTCGCAGACCGACCCGATATGCACACAAAATTTCATTAGAATCGGTCGATCCATTTCGGAGGAGTTTAATTACAAACACTATTACAATCTAATATGTTCTGGTGTTTGTAATTAAACTCCTCCGAAATGGCTCGACCGATTCTCATGAAATTTGTGTGCATATTGGGTAGGTCTGCGAATCGGTCATCATCTATTTTTCATCCCCCTAAATTTTAAGGGTGGTGGTCCACCCCTTATTTTTTTTTGGACAAATTTTTTCGTTTTAATTTTTTTTTATGATACAGCATTCAAAAATACATACAACCCCAAATTTTCACCCCTCTACGATCAACCCCTATTTTTTATTTGTTAATTATAAACTTGAATTTTTTTTTATTTTGTCTGACTTAAAATAAAAAATTTCATATAACCCTATTTTTCGCGATTTTTATTTATTTTTTATTTTATCCACAGATCCGCAATAGGGTTGCAAGAAAGTTGTGTTAGTTACACTATTTATTACTCAAGAGCGGCTGAACCGATTTGGCTGGAAATTGGTGGGGAGGTAGCTTAGAACCAGATAATATTATCCCGTTCCCGTGGGAAAAAACATTATTTAAAAACATTCTACTTTGGACGGAAAATGGCGATGAATCAAAATTTAAAATTTTTGTATAAGTATCGTTACCTGTTTCGACACCTTTTTCTTTTTGCTTTGACTACCTGCTACTTTGTATTTCTTAATTAGTTATTCTTTGTAATTAGAGTGAATGGATAAGACAAAATGTTATAAACTGTGATATTTTAAATTCATATTTGTATAAATCATTACTGAAACAGCATCCTGTATCAACCAAGAAAAAAACTAAAACGATTCGAAAAACGAAATAGTAGACCTTCCAATAAAACTGCCATGAATTTTAGATGTGTCGAATCGGTTAAACTGAACCTCTCCCGATATAATCTAAATGGTTCTCCTTTTAACAAATAGTTATCGCCCACTCCTTCTTGACGTGGTCGATTGCGACCGGAAACCACAGTGAGATTTTGGAGATTAGTCACTTTGCTTGTCTGAATTAATATCTCTATTGCTGTTTTGTGATTTTCAAAGTGGACGAGGCTGGATGAAAAAAGAGTTTTACTCAGCATTAAATATTTTATTCAGCGACATGAACTAAATAATTTTATTTCATACTGTCTGGTAGATTTAGTTCACTGACTCCATTTTGAGTCCGGTAAGTGAGCTATTACAGTATCAGAGCCGGTAAGTGTACCCAAGGAACACTTACCGGATTGTTAATTTTGAGTTTTGACACAATAAAATCTCAAATGAAACTTTTTTAACAAAATTTAATTTTCTTAAGAAAATACAACAAAAACTACCTACTTAATCGCTGGGTTCGATGGATTAGAAATATTTATATTAATTGTACATTTCGAATTTCCGGAAACAGTAATTTTGATTTATTGACATGCATATTTACATCGCTGCTATGTAAGTGGTAGTGTTATTTTAATAGAAAAATGCGCCTAATAATGTCAAATATTGACGTTATTGAAATAATGAGACGTAAGAATGAAAAATTCATTTTTTTGCAGTATGTAATAAAATACGTTACGTGATACATCCGGTAAGTCGCTTACAGTACTCATTTCGGACAATTCAGGAATCGCCTCGTCCTTAAACATCTCATTCGTACTGTAATACTTGACTTACAGGACTTATGACGTAAATTACTATAGCAATAGATTATATTAAATAAGGATAAAAAACTATTCGGGGGTAATACCACGAGTGCTTAAAAATTACCGATAATTTCCATGAAAGCTTGTTGTTAATAATTCCACGAGTTCGAAGAACGGGTGGAATTAGACAAGCTTGAATGGAAATTATCCGCTTAATTTTTAAGCACAAGCGGTATTTAGGGAGAATATTTCTCGAATAAAAATACAAATCACTGTATATCTCCACTATATTGAATTTGTACTTTTTTTCGTCGCAAAGTAACATAAATTGTCTCCATACACTATTCTTACTTTTTTCCGTGTTTTTGGGTACACTTTTAATGACATTTTTGTCAATTTCCCGTTCTGTTGTATCTCCGAATCGATTCATAACCTCTAAGAAACTGTTCTTTGACGTTTCACGTTTATTATTTCAATGTTGTCAGTCAACGGTTGTCATGGCAACGTGGAATTATCGCTGGGTTGTCATGGCAACGTGGAATTTCTGCTGTAATCTTTGAATTTCCATTTAATAATTTAGCATTCGTTGCATTGATACAACATGTATGAGTGGAATATTCATTGTAATTCCCCACTTAAAAATACAGTGACATATTGTAGTGTTTCAATACATACGCTACTTTATCACCAGCTAAATTATAATTACTATTTAAATGAAGTTTCCACGTATCCTACAATGGAAAACCCTCTACATTATACCAAATGGAAACGGAATTGCACAGGGTTCTGCTCTGAATATAACACTATACCTACTAAGTATTGACAACTTATTATCATTTGTTCCGCTTCCAGTTCAATGGATAATATACGCAGATAACTTAATCCTTCACTGTCAAGCACATGTAATTTACTTGAAAAAATAACAAACAAAATCGGTCATTAAAGGTTAGTTTGAAATGCTCTTCACCTAAATAAAGAGTAATCGTATTTAGTAGAAGACACTATTCGCAACCTCCTAATGTGAACATAAGTGGAATTCTACTCACAGTAGACGACCAACAAATCTTTCCAGGAATAACCTTCGACAAAAGACTCTTGTGGAGACACCAGATAGAAAAACTGCCTCAAAAGAATGAACATTTCAAAAACTCCATCGCACCATCACTTGGAAACAGATGAGCAAGTCGTCCTCAGAATCTACAAAGATCTCATTCGGTCCCGACTTGAATATATTCGATCTGTTTGCGGAACACACCTCATGTCTTTGGAATCAGTCCAGAATGCTGCTCTCCGATTATGTTTACGTGTATTCAGATCCAGCCCTTCCAAAAGCCCACAAATTGAATCCTTCGAAGTTCCCCTCTGCATAAGCAGAAAGTATCTTCTTTTCTCTCACTTCACTGGAATATCTGCAAACCAAAAAATCCAGTATTTAAGTTACTGAACCCCACTCAGTCACTTCGGATAATATACCCGAAGCAGTATATTCATTGCCAAATTTTCTGAAACCATGGTTAGGCATCATTGATTTATCAATAACATCCCTCGCTAGCACTTCCAATCCCTCTCAATGGGACAAAAAGTTACACCAGCTTCACCTGTTATAAATAAGAAGAGACTCAAGTAGTCTTTCTCAATAAGTTTTCCAATAAGCCAAGCATCAAACAACTTAACGTAAAAACTTGACAAAACCACTGGAACTGATCCAATATCAAACTTGATAACATCCAGCCTACAATATACTCCTCCAGATTCCTGAAATTACAAGGAAGGACAAAGTAATAATAAGAAGGCTTAGATTGATTCACTCCTGGTACCTGATGGTTTCACTCAATCCCCTCGCTTGTGAATACTGCAATAACACAAGAATCGCCATTAAACACATATTAGTAGATTGCTTCTACAACACGACAACAAGACACTTCCACCAACTTCACGGCGATGCCAAGAAAATACTGAATTCTCAGTTTGGAGCTTCAATTCGTTTTCTAAAAGCCCATTATTTATACCAAACTGTGTAACACGACTAATTTATACTAAGATTACTTGTAAATCCAATCCATAGCCTAACTTTATTGTAAAATGCAAACTTGTGTAACAGTGAAAATTAGCTCATGAATATTTTTAGAAAATTATTGTATAATTTTCAAAATATTCGTGAGCTCGAAAAAATTTCCTCTAGTGGTATTACTAGTGACAATACTGACAATGGCTATTTGATGTCAAGACACATGTAAAAATAAAAATATATACAAAACATCTGTAAATACAGAACCTACAACCTGTTCAGCGTACCTAATTTTTATAAGCATTACCTGGTAGTAGAGGAATCATAATGTGTACATCGATAATAATTTAATATTTCTATTATCCATAATAAACTTTTCAACTTAACTAATCTATTTAATGTCAATTTTATTACCAACAAATTGTTTGTTGTTTCAAATTAATTACACATATGTAGCACATTACATACACGAGATTACAATCATGTGCGTGATACTGTTATAGAATAATATACAAATACTCACCTGTTATTTTCATAAAAAATTAATGACCTTCGGATAGTATTTTTCACTAAATCTCACTATTTTTCAACTTTTCTTAACCAAATTTTGAAGTAAATATAATCTTAATTCAACAACCACTAACTAAATTTTAAGATAACTGATAAATTCTTGAAATATGGAATGACAAATGTGAGTTTTTCATTCCAAAATGAAATATTCACAGACACCAAATTTAATCAAGTTACATTGTTAGTTTTTCTTGCAAATTAATCAATTTAATGACACCAATAAGTATAATGAACTGTCATACGAAAATTAAGTTGAAGATAGCAATAAAAAACCGTATAAAATTGATATCTGACGAGAAAGAAGACTGAAAAAATGGATGCGAAGATGGGAAGACACTCCGGGGTATTTTACCGGTATCACTTTTTCCACTGATTTAAAAAAAAACATTGATATTCACCTACTTTTTGATATTAAAAAATCCAGAGAATTGCGGAGCATGACAATTTTCCAAAGAAAAAAAATATTGTGCGTACAACAGTGAAACTTCTTAAGAAACCACAGAGAAAATACCGAAAATCCTGATTTAATTGGAATTATACACACAATTTGGTACCATTTGAAGAGAAAAAAAAAATTGCTTGGAATCGAACCAACACAACTACAATTGCTATGTAAGCTGCTTTGTGCTGCTGACCAGGATCATTCAGATGAAACTAAAATTTCTCAGTTTCTAGGAACTTACAGTTACAGTAATTTCAGTTTCATATGACATCACAGAAAAATATTTGGTCTCCCGTGAACACTTTAAATTTCGATTGAGTGACTCTATGTTCCTTAGAATTTCTTGGCTGGTATTTAGCAACAGCATCCATGTGCACTTCAGGGTTTGCTTCTTAATAATCAGTTACAAATATCTTATGTACTTCTGGAGTAATATTTTGAAATTTACATACAGTGTGGAACAGCCAAATGGAATAAATTCGATAACGAATAAATGAGGGCATGTTGGGATAAACGCTTGGACACGTCGATTTGTGTTTTTAAATGCGCATTTTTTTCAACAACAAAAAATTATATAGGGTGTGTCATGTGACAGTGGCCAATACCAACTTTCTTATTTTGAATGCAACTCCCTGTATATTATTAATTTTTTGGATTATTCAGAAAATTCTAGACATAATTCATATACAATTACCTATACCTATCTTCAACTGTTTCGGAAATATTAAGTGTTTTCAAATTTATTACCAAAATTAACATTAAAAAATTAAAATTATTTTACTTCATAAATTCGCTACATTACACTCAATACTTATCTCCCATTTAGTGGGAATATGTCAAAAGTATTGTATACAAAACTAAACCCCTCAACTTAGACGACTTAAAAAGACGAATCACGCTTGCGATTAGATCAGTCACGCCTGCGATGTTCAGTAACCTTAGAAGACTTTCTATACCAGATTAGTATGTTGCCAAGACGTTCCTGGCGAGCATTTTGAACATTTCCTTCATTGACATTAATGATTTTTTGTTTTTTTTACATTCTTAAGAAATAATCAGAATAACTTATTAGGTTTTTAGTGTAATGTAGCGTGTAAATGAATTATGTCTAGAATTTTCTGAAGAATCCAAAAAATAGATAATATACAGGGGGTTGCATTTAAAATAAGAAAGTTTGTATTGGCCACTCTCACATGTCACACCCTATATATATGCGCATTTAAAAATACAAATCGACGTGTCCAAGCGTTTTTCCCAACACGCCCTCATTTATTCGTTATCGAATTTATTCCATTTGGCTGTTCCACACTGTATAGTGGTTTGATGCAAACAAGGCCAGTAGAAATCACTGAAATCAGCTCTTTCTCTTCACGGCATATATTTCTTCTTCTTCGCGTGACGAAACGCGACGTGAATTTCACTGTCAATTCTCGCCACCTCTTATCGATTATCGCATCGCCGCTTGAAAAGTTTCACTTCAAAAAATATTATTTTTCTACAACTGATATGAAAAGTGACGTATTTCTCATACCTTACTTAATTTCAAAACCAAATATTGCTCATACTGTGAGAAATATCATTTCTCACGTCACTTTGCCCACGCCACTTACATTTATATGGAGAATCAAATAAAATGGACAAAAACTTAGTAGGCTTCTGTCATCTTTAAATACCTACTTAGTTGTCACAAAAATGTCAGATTAATTAATATAACGGAGAATTTAGTGAAAAGAAACGACATTCCGGATTTGACCATACAAAATTGTACAAATTTCACCATCAACTATAATTTTAAATAAAATTATTTAACAGTATAGAGATGGGATACTTTAGTGTTATTTTTGTTTTACTAACCATAAAAATAAATATTAAGTTACTTTACTTGTATTCTTTAAATTTGTGCAGTTGTAGAAAAAGTATAGTGTGCAACATGTGGGGAAAGTACTTTTCTCACTCGTGTGTCTGCGGCACTCGCCCCTCGGGCTCGTGCCACAAACTTCCACACTCGTGAGAAAAGCTGAACTTTCCCCCCTTGTTGCACAATATACTATTTCTGTAGCAGATAATGGTAGTTTCCCAATTACAGCATTAAAGCGCATTATGCGGCATAATGATCAACGGTGAATGTTCCAACTACAGCAACGCTTTGCACAATCGAGCACTTTGAAAAGTACTGCTATGTGGTGATGACCGTATTGATACCAACTCAGTAGTAGAAAATATGAGAATTGTTTTTTCTTTAAGTTGGCGTTGATAAGAATTGTGTTTACACTATTATTAATAATATTTTTTATTGTTGAAATAATTTCTAAAACTTTCAACGAAATTTTTGGAAAATATTAAAAACCGAATTTAGATTGTGTTAAAGAGTAAATCTAAATATGGGTGAAGGTACCCAACTTCTTATTTTTTGGTATTATGTTTAAAGATATAAATAATTTTCATTTGAATAATCAAATTGAAAATTGTCTATACAAATTTGCAATGGTTGGTTAAGTCTATGAATGTTTTTTGCTCACAACACTGAACCTTGTGCACTCTGCCGGTGCACTTGAAAACTAATGCACGTTCCAATTAAACATTTACACATCTCGGCATTGTGCTCCACTGAGTCGCATTATGCGCTGTAATTGGAAAACTACCAGATCACAAGAGGGTGAGAATAAATTGAAAATAATTTGACAGATTTTAGAAAACTTGTTGCCAGGCAATAGATACGAGAGCCCGAAGGGCTCGAATGGCTTTTTCCAAATAGCAACAAGCTTGACAAAAGGCTTAGAGAATTATTATCTAATTTATCGTGTGGTATTCGATAGATTCGATTTTTTAACGTTACAATCAAAATCACTTTTAAGATTTTATATTTTTATTTCAACAAATTTATATCACTCGACTCAATATAAAAAGAATAAGTTATTTAAATTAGGATGCAAAGGTATTCATTTAACGAATTTCTGACAGACGCGTCAGATCAAGAAAATACGTTGTCATGTGTTTGTCATTCAATAAAAACAATGTACATTGAACAATTCTCGCTGGAATAATGTAAGTAGATTATTCCCACTATAATAATGTTTTGATTGACTAGAATGTATATGAATGATCGAAATTGAAAATTTCTATTGGTTTCGAGAAACGTCAGAAAATAATCACTGTTATCATCAACCAGAATAATTCTGCACGTTATTTTATTGAAGAAACAACTTATACAGGCTGTTTAACGACGAGCTTACACTAAGTAGTCCAGGAAATATAGCCTGTATATGACCATTTTACAATGTTTCCCTCCTGGTGGCTGATTTTGCTTGACAAGAGGGCATAATCGATGTAGAATAAGATGCACTCACTCCGATCTCTGAAGTCGTTGCGGAAAATTTTTTAACGAGGTAAGAAGGGTGTGATTTCAGTAAAAATAACGATTTCCGTGCATATCTTTTTACCCTTCAATTTTACAGAAAAAACGTGAAGAACTTTTATTCCTCGAGGTTATATTCTCTAGATTGGGAGTGTATTCCGAAGGGGTCTTGTTCAGAATTTTTTAATTACTTGACAATTACGTGAAATAAGTATTATACTGCTCGCAGTTGTCGTGGCCAATGAGGGATCAAGGAATATCTAAATATCAAATCATCTTTAGCCACAAGCCATGGCAAAAGTAGTAACCAAATGTCACATTATTGTGAAAAAATGTATGGTTATAATAAGTAGTTTATGTAAAATTTGTTAATAATTAGAGGATAAATAAGTATATATAGAAAATGCAATTGTATGTTTAAATTATTATTTAATAACATAACAAACTGAAAATAACAGAAGTTTTGATATCGAAAAATGCCGTAATATTGTACTGTGATGTATGTAAAAATATTTACAAAAATAAGATTTAACTTTGAACTTCGTATTATTAACGAGAAAAAAGAAGCATGAACTATTGATTTTGTTTATCAAACGGAATAAATAATAAAAATAGTAATTAACTTGGTTGGAATATAATACTTTTTTAAAAATAAACTTTTATATAAATAAACACAAAACTGACAAATAATGTCGTTGTCAGTTGTACCAAATTAGCTGTGTGAAACGGGCGGCAATCTGTCCAATCACTGGACAGCAGAAATGCCAACTTAAATTCAAATCGCTCCTCTTAGTTTAAAAACAAGGTATAGTACAGTGCAATTTAATTTAGTAAAATAAAACTGATATTTTATAAGACATTTCGTATTGAAGTGATATATTGCTATTATTTTTGGAAAGAGAAAAATATAAGCTTCTTTGTGATACGTCACTCGACCTAGGTTGCCATTTCAAAAAATTCAAGATGGCGGCGGTAATGCTGAGGACCTAAAATACAATTTTTATCCATATTTATCGCAGCACTAGCACTCCATAGCAGGGGGTACAAAAAATAATATGTTTTTAATGGAACATCCTGTATTCTGTTTCATCTTTATGAATTCCATATTTCTTTAAATTCGAAAACATACCACGTAATACCTCAAGCTTAAACCGTTTCCAGTTATTGAACATTCAAAATGGTGATTCTGCCACTATCCTAAAAAGTTGCAGCCCCACGCGTTAGCGGAGCGCGACAACTGTATGTATATGTATACTATACTCATTCATTTGTTCTCAACTGGTTGTAGTATATTTGATTGTCCTAGCCCTACTAGATCTTTCCAATGGACAGATCTCTTCTCCTCGGCGATGCCTATTTCTTCCAATATTACATTGAAGCTGATACCGCAAAAGGAATACGGTCCCCAAAACGGTTTTTCAGCCTTTTTTTTTCCCTAGTTCATCTGCGATTTTATATCCTTTTATTTCAGTGAGCCTTGGAACCCACAGTAAGGTGACGATGTTGTTCTTGTCTAGTTCATTGAGTTAGGTTTCCTTTTATTTCAGTGAGTCCTGGAACCCACATTTTCCTAGGCACTTCCGTACTAATTTAGAACTGATTACTCAAGCTTTGATTTCTGCTTGACTATCCAATATGATAATAATCCTTTAGCTTCTATATCTTTCATCAATATTAAACTGGGCATACTTTTCTATGGCGTGAATTTTCGCTTGAAATATGTTTTCCCAACCTCTAAGACTGTTTGCTGAGGAGAAAATATAACCTGAATAATACCGTAATGGAAAAAATTCAATCAAAAAAGCATTATTCTCACTCAAGAACTTCACTTTTTTCTTTATTATATAAGATCGTTACAACTTTTCGTTAAAAACACTTCTTTCCAAGTTTTACTAATCGACTGAAATTACAAATTTAACCAACGCTCTAAATTCAAGAAATTACTTTTGAATTATTCAAACCTGCATCCTGAAGACTTAGGAAGTCGAAAGTTGGCGGAAAAAAATTAATTAATAAAAACCTAATTCGACAAATTGCGTATCCTGAATCTTGAGAAATCTGATCTTGTTATTTTTAATAACCTCTGAATTGGTTCAACTTTCCGAATATACGGAAAAGAGGCAATTTATCATTTAAATAATTTTTTAACATGAGATAAGCTATTAAAATTTGAGAATTCTGGAACAAGAAGGATTAGATTAGATAAGATTTGATGAGGTCGCTAATCGGCCTATTCCACTGCGACCTTTCCAGATATATTGTGGTACTCTGAATATAGATTACATTCTCCAGTCCGACTCTTTTCAAGTAGCTCATCAGCCTCGAGACTGAATCTTTCATGTAAATTCTTGCCGGTGACTTCTCATCTCCTAGTACAAGAAACCGCACATTCGACAGGCAGTCGCAGTGGCATAGGATGTTAACATACCTAATACGGCTTTAATAGTTTTCATATCCTTGCTATTAGATATGCCGTAAAAATTGTCGCATGTCCTATAATGAACTATTTCGCCTGTCTCAGTCCTGGTGAGACTACCCACCAATCCAAAGATTTCTGTGCCTCTCACTTCCATGTGGCCATATTTATTGTCTAGTTTGCGACGCCGCAGAAGAGAATTGATGAGCCTTGTCTAGCCGTTTCATCCGCTAATTCGCTGCCCTTATGACCCCCGTGCCCTGGTACCCAGGCTACCATGACCTTGCAATGATCTCCAAGTGCGTTATTCAATTATTTCCAATAGCGCTGTCGTCTGCGGATCCAAGACAGTAAAAGTCCGCTGTGGACAGTTCTGTTGAGAGGTTCGTCTACTATGGTTGCCCAATTAACTATAGAATTAAAAAAAATAGGTGCTTCTACGCAGTACAATGCGTGTTCTAAAATCCAAGGTAATATCAAAACGTACGAAGATAAACATAGACAAAACAATAATAAGTCCTGTATACTACTTGGACACAAAGGCCAATACTTAGAAAAATATGTCGCTCAATATTAGATGCATGAACAGGACGAGAAAGAAGCCGTACCAACAATGTACTCGAGGATCTACTTGAAGACTTTACTATTGTACGATAGCAACATAAGTAATATAAAACAAATTCATAAAATCCATAACCCATAAAAAGTTCTGACATAAATGAAGTGAGGACAGGTAATTCTACCGTAACATGATATAAATCTCTTGACCAGGGTGAGGAATCTAAAGGAGATAAATAAATAGAATCACTTCAAACATTATTTCGAGGTTTGAACTGAGAAAATACTCTTCACAATATTCGACGAAGAAACTCTCCATCAGGTTTTTGGCACGAGGTTAGAAACACTATGTATAAAAACAATAAATTTTATCTCGGTGATGACTGAGTTCCTTGTAACAACAAAAATCGAATTAGTTTGCAGAGAAACTTACTACATTTCTCTTTGAAAACAGAAAAGTATTTTGTTTGAAAAAAATACGATCTCGGAAAATAAATGTTTTCTCACTAAATGCGGTTTGTCTTTTCACTTGATTTATTTAAAAAGTCTGAAATCTGTGATTTTGTGGATTTAGATAAAGTAACCGTTTGATCATTCTTTCCTAAACTTTTAATAGTTTTTCGATTTCACGAAAGTTATATAACTTTCGAATCAAGCTTCATTCGTTAAAAATTATGTTGGGGTTCAATATACTCAGAAATTATTCATATAATCGTTTTCGAACAGATTCCAAAATACTCACAACTCCCTTTTACTATACATATACATACAGTTAAAGGTCCTTATTTAACAGAATAACTTATCAAATAAATATGAAATGGTTAGTAGACGACCGTATTAATATATGGGATCCAAGATTCTGTTAATTGATTTTTCATTCAGCGAACTATTTAATTATTAAAACCACCCTCAGGCGCCACTGCGCCAATAATTTTATTAAAAAAAAAAATTAAAAAATGTTCAAATTATTAATCAGCTAACATTCAGCTATTTTTATTTGTCTAGAGATTGTAAAAAGATAATAAGGTACACTGAAGTAAAGGAAATTATAGTTTCTGTATGTTAGATAAAACTCAATATAAAAAAATACATAGATTGATCATTTGGATGTTTTACAGATGTTACAAATATTTAATTTAAAATTAATGGGGTTAGTATTATTAATTGAACATTTTACAACAGCTTATCTTAAGCTCGTTTAATAAATTTACGAACATGGCCCGCCTCGAATAATCAATTTAAAGAAAAGTGCTGCCGAAAAGGCAGTTTCAGTGAAGGCAACTTCAGGTAACAATCAGTATGGAGCAAATATTTTCGTCAGAGTGCGAACTTTCAAGAAGTAAAACTGTGTCTTCAAGAACTGTATCCTGGGATCTAAATTATCCGAGAAATGAATCATCTGGGAACTGAATCATCCGGGAACTGTATCCAGGAAACTGGATCTTCTGGGAACTGTATCATCCAGGAACTGACTTATCCGGGAACTAAATATTTCGGGAAATGAATCATCCGGGAACTTTAATATTTAACAGACAATCGTGAACCGACCAGCGGAAACATCTCTACATGTATATGAAATTCAAATAATTTGAATTTCGCTGTTAACTTCAAAACCAGAAACTATTTAACCATATTTTTGATTTTTCGTACCGACTTCAATCACTGTCTATTCTATCAAAGATAAATTTTCATTGAATTATAAAAATTTTAAATCTGAAATGTTATCGACAAAGATAACGTTTAAGTAGGATAGAATAATTTTTCTCCACGATCATCACAGAATTTGACAATTCTGAAATCAAATTTGATTACATAATGCTGGAATTCTCTCTCTCGAGATTGAAGAAATATTCTGCAACACCTCTGCCCCCATGCAATTTAAATGTATTTACATTCTCTCTCTAGTGATAGAATAATATTCTCACACTGGTTAGCAATAATAACATTAGCCTTGACGCAGTTGATTGTCATTGTAGTGTCAAAAGTGTCAAAATTATTGCTGTCACGTAACCGTAACCTAACATAACCACACAATTGCAAGAAGTACAATCCTGTATAGTGTTAACTTAAAATATCCAGCTATTACTCTAGAGAAAAATTGATTAATATACAATTAGATACCTAACTAAAAAAAATTTGGAAATCGGTTGACCGTAAAGGCCATCCCTGCAACTTCCCGCTAAATTCAATTTTCAAACGCATGCGATTTTGTCGCTAGTTGCGATGTTTTTGAGCTCTCCGATGATTCGTCTTATTAAAGTTCGATGAAACACGATTTTTTTAATTTTCAAACTGCTATAACTTTTGAATGAATTAACCGATTTTCACGCGGTTGGCGGCGATCGATGAAGTTTTTTGAGCTCTATAAAAATTTTTACCAAAAAAATTGATCTGATGAAACATTTCGGAGTTATTACACAAAAACACTTTTTTTCGATTTTTTTCGACAACGATATCTCACGAACGCATAAACCGATTCTGACGCACTTGGTGGCAATCGATGCGGGTTTTCACGGTTAAGAGCTGGGGCCATATTCTCGACAAGTGAGCTTTTTGACGTATACGCATTAAAACGAATGGTTCATGTGCGAGTACTTTTTTGAAGTGGTATTCTTGACGACCATTCGTTTTTTGGAACGTATACGCTTGATGATGTGCGATCATAACATCCGGCAACACTGCAACATCTCACTAATTACAGAAATTGGTTCGTGAATTTACGTTTTGTGAACTTAAATTCAAAAACTGGCAACTGGCAAAGTGAAAGATTGTCAACATTTGTGATTTACAGAAAATTGAGGAAAAATAAATTTTATGTAGGATGTCTCATCGAGATAAAAAAAGTCAAATGACGCCAGAAAAATCTCCTTATTGAGTATCTGAAAAAAAACTCGGATCTTCAATCCGGTAAATTTTCTAATAGTTTTACATTCAAAGATGCCGAAAGGAAGTGGACTGAAATAAGTTTGATACTAAATAGTATGCCGGGTGCATCCAGATATTGAAAGAATTGTAGAAAGGTGAGATTAAGTCGCACAAATCTATTTTGTACAATAATATATTCAAAAATACTTGTCTTCGAAGTTGACAACAAATTAGTATACTTTTATCAATAGTCGTCAACAAAACTATAAAACGAACGATACAAAGCGCTCGCTGTAATCACTCGTTTTGAAAACGTATACGCATCAATGTTCACGAGTCAAGAATACCAAAACGGACGAATCTCTCGAAATGCGCATACGCATCAAAAGTTCACTTGTCGAGAATACGGCCCCTGATTAGTTTTTGAGGTCGATCGAAAAAATGAAAAAAAAAACTACTACACACACACACTCACACACACACACACACACACACACACACCCACACACCCACACACACACACACACACACACACACGCACACGCTCGCACACGCACTCGCACACGCACACGCACACGCACACGCACACGCACACGCACACGCACACGCACACGCACACGCACACGCACACGCACACGCACACGCACACGCACTCGCACACGCACACGCACACGCACACGCACACAAAATACATACAGACGTACGGACATCATCGTAAAAATAGTCAGGAAAAACAATAACTTCCCGATTTTTCGAAAATCATTAGGAGGTATCATTGATTTTCTTAGCGGGAAGTTAAAAATTGAGTCCATAAAATATTTATTCATTCATTATGAATGATGTTAATTTGATAAAACAATACTTTAACATTTTTTAAATTTACATTATCAATATAGAAGACTAAATCGGTGATGTCATAAAAAATTTCGAAACTCCAAAGGTCTTATACAGTTGTAACGTGCCTCCCTTCTTACACGTGGCTCCTGCCACAAGAACACGTCACTATGGACACCCTTGATGCAAAATTCGGGTTTTTAAATCTCGGGCGCCAGATTATTAACGTGGTTTGCTCCACGGCCCCTTGACCCTTAGCGTCAAGAGTTCCAGATAGCCTCAGATGGAGGTTACGGAAAATTCCAGGGGTCTTGTTGAATTAAATTTAACTAACTAGTGAAAATCCGGAAAAGCCAAATCTTGGTTCTCCAATCAATAAATTGCGGTTAAAAATGAAAATAATAGGAATTCAAAACTTTGATCTATTAATACTCTGTGGTCTATTTTACGAATAATTCTTTTTAGTGACAAACACATTAACCGGGAAAAGAAAATGAGGTATGTATTACCTATATCTGGGATTTTAACGGACTTAACGGTCAGGTTATCAAATACGGTTCAAATCTACCGGGTTTTACGGGGTCCCTAATGCACGATTTAGATCTGCCGGGTAATCAGACAAATTGTGGCTAAGCCTCTTCCAAGTCTGATTAACCCTTGAAACCAATTGAAACCGGCAACTATTATTCCGACAATAAGAGAAAAAAAAAATATAAATAATGATTCGACGAAACGGGAAAATAACGATTTAGATCTGCCGGGAAATCAAACAAATTGTGGCTAAGCCTTTTCCAAGTCTGATTAACCCTTGAATCCAAATGAAACCGGCAACTAATATTCCGACGGGAAAAAAATATAAATAATGATTCTACGAAACGGGAAAAGAACGATTTAGATCTGCCGGGAAATCAAACAAATTGTGGCTAAGCCTCTTCCAAGTCTGATTAACCCTTGAATCCAAATGAAACCGGCAACTATTATTCCGACGGGGAAAAAAATATAAATAATGATTCTACGAAACGGGAAAAGAACGATTTAGATCTGCCGGGAAATCAAACAAATTGTGGCTAAGTCTCTTCCAAGTCTGATTAACCCTTGAATCTAACTAAAGCCGGTAACAATTATTCAAAAAAAAAAAATTTTCCCACGAGTTAAACGGTTCCCAACTATCGACACACAGAGTAAAAAATATTCGTACTAGCATAAAATTAAAATATTATACCTAATCCACTTGGATATCAATTTAATTTAAAACTACTGACAACCAAAAGCATAAAATAATTCGAGAATCCACTAATAACTCATATCAGTTATTTAATATATAATAAACGCAGTAAATAAAATTCGAAATCAACTTACGGTTGACAAATCTTTATTTCCAGATAAGAGAAACAAAATAAAAAAACAAATTTCAGTTCAACAACAAAAGAAAAAAAATAGCCGGTCGGAAAATTTTCAAAACCATACATTTAACAATTTAATACTAAGCGGCGATACGGAAAGTTTAGATTACACAGTTTAATTGTAAAAATGATTTACCTTTTAAAATACAGCTGAACACACAATCGGAATACGGAATACACTCAATTTTCACACTACGGTTTTTCGGTTTTCGGAAGAAAGTTGAACGGAGAATATTTAGAGCCGGAATCAATCAGAGCGCGAACGAATTGATTCTTCAGAGCCGAAAAATGAATTCATTCTTGAGAGCCGAAAAATGAATTGATTCTCGAGAGCCAAACTGAATGCTAGACGGAATGAATCGGAGACGGAATAAAAATCGGAGCGCGAATAAAAATCAGAGCGAAAAATGAATTGATTCTTGAGAGCCGAAAAATGAATTGATTCTCGAGAGCCAAACTGAATGCTAGACGGAATGAATCGGAGACGGAATAAAAATCGGAGCGCGAATAAAAATCAGAGCGAAAAATGAATTGATTCTTGAGAGCCGAAAAATGAATTGATTCTCGAGAGCCAAACTGAATGCTAGACGGAATGAATCGGAGACGGAATAAAAATCGGAGCGCGAATAAAAATCAGAGCGAAAAATGAATTGATTCTTGAGAGCCGAAAAATGCGCGACAGCCAATTTATATCCAAAATTTTAGTTACACTTTTCGGCCGTTGTCGAGGTGTCAGAATTAAAACGTGAAATTTATCTAGTTTCGACAAAAACTTGTATCTATACTAGACTGCTTTCGTTTAAATTAAAATGTTGTATATACCGGGCGTCCTTTCAGTTGAAAAATTTAAATATCAGAAATGAATAAATTGTGTATGGTAGAAGTTGGATTTGCGTAACTCGGACTTATACTAAAATATTCAACGGTAATAACAAAAAAAAATAAATCAATGCGGTAGTAGAAAGGGTTGTAAAGTAACGAGTTATATACACCCTAGTGGTAAAATAAAATATATTACGGAACAAAATAAAATAAAAATTAAACTTGCAAAAAGAAAAAAAATAACTCGTTACACACCCCCTTTACTTCGGTAAAAAAAAATGAATGAGCGAAAGTGCAACTTTCGGACATTACATTTTTTTTAAACAACAACTTATACCTAATTATAAAAAAAAAAGGTGAGAAAACAAAACGGTGATCCAGGGTGTAGCGTCTCACAGCCTGGAACGTCGGCGTAGGGTCACTTGGTGTGGATGGGGCGGTCCTCTTCCACGGGACGCCTGTCTTCGGTATGACCTGGAACAGCGTCTGGCTGTTTCCAGAGCGGGATGGGGTCGTTCGGTCCATTTGTCCACAGCGGGAGCAAAATAAAATGTTCAGTCCATGGCGGGTTTTAAGTCTTTCACATGTATACGATTATACCTTTTTCCTTTTTCATCTCGTAAGTCATATACAACGGGGGAAATAACACGTACGACTTCGTACGGCCCGGAATATTTCGGAGCGAGTTTCGCGGCGACGTGATCAACAGCAGAGGATAGTGTATGATCCTTCTTCATGACTTTGTCTCCGATAGTGCACTTCCAGTCTCTACGGCGCAGATTATAGTTACGACTTTGACTGGTAAACGCTCGGGACAGGTGCAGACGGACAAGTTCGAAGCATTCTTGCAGTTTCTCTACTCGCAAGAGATGCGGTTTCGGCTCTTCCTCGGTTGGGTTGTCCAATCCGGCGTCTTCTTCCGGACTTTTCTCGGTGTCGTTTCCAGCCTCTCTTCTGAAGGATTTCGGTGTCTCGGGTTCTCTCCCAAAATTTAGGAAGGCAGGTGTGAATCCAGTCGAGTCGTGTCTTGAATTATTCATTGCAAACTTCAAGTCCGGCAACCTTACATCCCAGTCTCGGTGATCCGCTTCGCAGTATTGCGCAATCATTGTCTTCAGGGTGCGGTTGGCTCGTTCTACTGGGTTTGCTTGCGGCGTATACGGGGGAGTGAAACGGTGTCGGATTCCTAACCCACTCAGCATATCCTTGAACACCTTGCTGGCATACTGAGTTCCATTGTCGGTCAGTACGGTACGGGGGCATCCAAATACGGTCAATATTTCCTCGTAAAAAGCAGTGCTTATGCTACTGGCAGTAGCATTCCTTAACGGTTTACACTGTACCCATTTAGTGAATCGGTCTTGGAACATAATGATGTAACAGTTCCCTTTCTTACTTCTGGGTAACGGTCCAATTATATCGGAACTAACGGTTTGCCATGGTTGCCGATTCGATGACGCTTGCATCTTCCCTGGGAGCTTTTGTTGCGACGGTTTGTACTATTGACAATGCAAACATCTCCTCACGTATTTGGTGATGTCCCTGAACATTCCTGGCCAATAGTACAATTTTGCAATCTGGGTGATGGTTTTAGCAATTCCTAGGTGTCCGGCGTTTGGAGCATCATGGTTTTCTTGCAACACCCGGGTTCGGTCGGGCTTTGCTATACACAGTTTCCAGGGATCGGACATTTCTGGCTCTCTGAAATCGTTTATGTCCCAGAAATGACGGTATAGACGGTCTTCTTTAATGCAGTAGTCCGGAAACTTCTCTGGATCCTTCAGGACCTCTTCCTTTCTGTTCCGGTACCACGAACATTCGGCGGTTACATCGGTCAAACATAGTGCAGACGGTGGGTCGGTCTCAGCGGTCATGGGTAGCGGGTTTCTTGACAAAGCGTCGGCCACACGATTTAGAGCACCTTTACGGTACTGTATCTCGAAATCATACTCTTGTAGAAAAATACTCCACCTTGCTAAACGTCCGGACGGACTAGATATGGAATGCAGCCATCTAAGAGATTGATGATCGGTAACAACCGTGAAATGGTAGCCCTCTAAATAAGGACGCATCTTTTCAATCCCCCAAACAATAGCAAGACATTCTTTTTCGGTTACGGAGTAATTTTTCTAGGTAGGACTCAGGGTGCGACTTGCATACGCTACCACGTGTTCGTGACCATCCTTCTGCTGGGTAAGGGCTATTCCCAAACCATATTCGGAGGCATCGGTTTGTAAGGTAAACGGTACGGTAAAATCAGGACAACTTAGGACGGGTGCTTCTGACAGACAGGTTTTAATCTTAGTGAAAGCAGCTTCTTGTTCTTCAGCCCATTTCCATCGCTGAGATTTACGGAGTAACTTAGTTAACGGAGCTACCTTTTCTGAAAACGATGGTACAAACCTCCTATACCAGGAGGCAACTCCCAAAAACCTTCTCATCTCTCGGATATTTCTTGGGGCTGCAAATTGTATGATACTTTCGACCTTCTCTGGATCGGTACGGATTCCATCTCCAGTAATTACATGTCCTAAGTATTTCATGGACGGTAGACAGAAATGACATTTCTCCGGGTTGAGTTTCAGCCGTGCTCCTCGTAATCGGCGGAACACTTCGGACAGATTTTCCAGATGTTGATCGAACGTTTCCCCCAGAACGATAATGTCATCCAGATAAGCGAATGCATATGGATCCAGCTCTGGGCCTATCAGTCGGTCAACCAGTCTCTGGAATGTAGCGGGTGCAGAATGTAAACCAAACGGAAGAACCGTGAATTGAAACAATCCACGTCCCGGTGCGGTAAAGGCGGTAATGGGTTTACTTTCGGAGGTTAACGGAACTTGCCAGTACCCACTCTTCAAATCCAAACTGGAAATGCACTTGGTTTTTCGCAGTTTATCCAGTATAGCATTAATAAACGGTAGAGGGTAAGCATCCTTCATTGTTACCTCGTTGACTTTTCGGAAGTCGATACAGAAACGGTTTTTCCCATCTTTTTTCTTCACAATGACTATTGGAGAACTCCACGTACTTGTAGAGGGTTCGATCACTCCCTCTGCTAACATGGCGTCTATTTCAGCATTGCAAATTTCCTGCATTTTCGGATTCTGGGGTCGGTATCTCTGTTTGATCGGACGTGGTTGCAGCAAACGGATTTCATGCTCAACTAGCGTAGTTGGACCTCGCAAGGATCCAAATTTAGGTAATTCTTGGTCTAGGAAAATGTTTAGTCTGTCTGTCTGTTCTTTCGATAAATTTCTTTCTGTAACTGGACTGATGGTTTCCAACGGACATCCTATTCAATCATACTCCTCGTCATCCCCTAAATCTTCCAGGGAGAATGCAGATGTTACAGAAACGGTTTGCTCCTTGTCAACCCCTAACACCAGGGAAGACGCCGAGACTTCGGAAACAGGTTGCTCCTTGTCGACCCCTAACACCAGGGAAGACGCAGAGACTTCGGAAACAGGTTTCTCCTTGTCAACCCCTAAAACCAGGGAAGACGAAGAGACTTCGGAACTAGTTTGCTCCTTGTCCACCCCTAACACCAGGGAAGACTCAGAGACTTCGGAAATAGATTGCTCCTTGTCAACCCCTAACTCCAGGGAAGACGCAGAGACTTCGTAAACAGATTGCTCTTTGTCAACCCCTAACACCAGGGAAGACGCAGAGACTTCGGAAACAGTTTGCTCCTTGTCGACCCCTAACTCCAGGGAGGACGCAGAGACTTCGGAAACAGTTTGCTCCTTGTCGACCCCTAACTCCAGGGAGGACGCAGAGACTTCGGAAACAGTTTGCTCCTTGTCGACCCCTAACTCCAGGGAGGACGCAGAGACTTCGGAAACAGACAGATTTACAGAACGGCGGTCTTCACTAAGACGATGGGTGGTTTCTTCTCTACATATTATTGGTACAGCGGAATTGACTTCTTTCATAGGCCGGTTCACGGCCTCCAATATTCCAACAGGACTGGCCAATTGTGAACGCCTCACTAACTCATCATTCACGTATATTTCTCCGGTTCCTAACTCCAGCCGGAAATTATACTTGCGGAGGACATCATGTCCTAATACAATGTCGGTTATTAGACCAGGGAAATGCTCCAACGAACCCTCCATTGTGACGTCATTGATTTTCCATTTCAGCTCATATATGTCGGTGATGGAGACTAGATTTCCATTAGCTAAACGGGCCTTCGTAGCTTGACGAGAGGTAGTTTGCTTTCTTTGGGAAAAAGTCTTAGCTATCTGATCACCAATATACGACTTTGCTGCTCCGGTATCTAATAATGCTCTAAACCTATGATTTTCTATTTTGACGTCTATGTGCGGTCGGGGGTCGTTCATTTCTGCTGGCGGTTCGGTATGAGAGGCAAAGATTTGCGGAAGCTGTGTCGGCCTCTCTTTGGTACAACTTCGGTTTAGTTTTCCTGCTTCCTGCAGGAACAGTCTCGGGAAAATACTCCTTCTTTCTGGCAACGAGAACAGAATATTTTCGGCGGTTTTTGACAGTTGTTCCTATAATGTCCAGACTCCCCACAACGGAAACAGATGAGTTGACGGGAATATTGTCCTGAAGGTTGCTGGGTATTATCAGACGGCGGACGGCGAGAAGTATCGGTCGATGACGGTTGGCTGGGACCGGCGATGGGCTCTCTGGATGGCCTAGGCATCGTGTTGTGAGAAGGTCCATATCTCGGCGAATTCATTGGCTGCGGACGGGGATTTGGTCCCCTGTTCGGTCCAGTGTGGTTGGGTACAGACTGGAGTTCCTTCCTGAGGAGCTCATATTCCCTGACCACCTGACAAAAGGAGGAAAAATCGTCAAAGTCCCCTTTTCGGACTTGCAGACGGTATTCCGGCAACAGGTTGCGGTACAGCCACGCCAACTGTTGTTCGGGAGTTAGCTTACCATGGCGTCGCATCAGAGTTTGTAGCTCGGTTATGTATGTTGCGGCGGACTCATTTCTTCTCTGCAGACGACGGCTTATCTCAGCTTCCAAGTCGTCTTCGTAATTAACGGGGTAGAAGAAAATACGGAAATCTGTTTCAAATTCCTCCCAGGTAGAGTATCTGCTGCGGTTATTCCGGTACCAAAGAGCGGGCTCACCGGACAGTAATTCGGGTAACACCGGAAGCAGATTGTCTTTCTGGACATTCCTTGCGGTACAGATTTCTTCGATTCTTTCGATGAATGCAGCAGGATCTCCCCGGTTTCCAAAAGACACCTTCCAATCGTGCACGTTTATCGGTGTAGCTGCCATAGCGGTCGGATATTCCTCTTGGTCTATGGCGGATCGCGGAGCAATATTTCTTCTTCTCAGAAAGTTGACGAGTCTTTTCCGTTTGATAGGAACGGTTCCAGCAACCGATAAATTCCTCTTCCTCGGTATTAAGTCCCTCGTTCTTTAGTAAGTATACCCAGCTTACTCGATTGTCGGTTATTTCTCCCACGGAACGTACAGTCGGTACTGGAGGAACGGATTCGGTTTCTTCAGCTTCTTCTTGCTCAAACAAAACGGATAAGTCAAGATCTTCGGAGTTTCTTCTGGACATTAGCCTATTAACTCCAGCTCAGACGTCTTCTTCTTCTTCCAAAATAAAAACAACAAAGGCGGAAAGAAGGAAAAACTAGCACCGGCAAAACGGTCACTATTGAAATTTGCAATACAAAAAAAATAGTATATTATACTGAAATAACGGTCCCTGTTCAAATCAACAATGGGCAAAAAACCCGTAAAACAGTATAAACGGTCCAGCAACAATACGCTAAAAAAATATCCACAGCTGTATTTCAGTTCCTGCTATAATCAGGTCTCTTTAACAATACGGTAAAATAACGGAAACGGAATAACGGTTCCAGCTCTAACAAATAATCAACTCTCTGCAATAATACGGTAAACAAACAGTCAACACAGACTTAACCGGTCCAAGCGAAAAAAACGCTTAAAAAAAAGATAAAAATTTAAAACGGTATTAAACTGATCCTATTGTAATCAACAATCAGGTCCCTGCTCTAACAAAAAAAATACGGCAGAAAATAGTCAAAACAGACTAAATAAACGCTAAAAAAATGGAAAACGGTATTAAACTGATCCTACAGTAATCAACAATTGGGTCCCTGCTCGGGCGCCATTTTGTAACGTGCCTCCCTTCTTACACGTGGCTCCTGCCACAAGAACACGTCACTATGGACACCCTTGATGCAAAATTCGGGTTTTTAAATCTCGGGCGCCAGATTATTAACGTGGTTTGCTCCACGGCCCCTTGACCCTTAGCGTCAAGAGTTCCAGATAGCATCAGATGGAGGTTACGGAAAATTCCAGGGGTCTTGTTGAATTAAATTTAACTAACTAGTGAAAATCCGGAAAAGCCAAATTTTGGTTCTCCAATCAATAAATTGCGGTTAAAAATGAAAATAATAGGAATTCAAAACTTTGATCTATCAATACTCTGTGGTCTATTTTACGAATAATTCTTTTTAGTGACCACACACATTAACCGGAAAAAAAAGGGGGTATGTATTACCTATATCTGGGATTTTAACGGACTTAACGGTCAGGTTATCAAATACGGTTCAAATCTACCGGGTTTTACGGGGTCCCTAATGCACGATTTAGATCTGCCGGGTAATCAGACAAATTGTGGCTAAGCCTCTTCCAAGTCTGATTAACCCTTGAATCCAAATGAAACCGGCAACTAATATTCCGACGGGAAAAAAAATATAAATAATGATTCTACGAAACGGGAAAAGAACGATTTAGATCTGCCGGGAAATCAAACAAATTGTGGCTAAGCCTCTTCCAAGTCTGATTAACCCTTGAATCCAAATGAAACCGGCAACTATTATTCCGACGGGGAAAAAAAAATATAAATAATGATTCTACGAAACGGGAAAAGAACGATTTAGATCTGCCGGGAAATCAAACAAATTGTGGCTAAGCCTCTTCCAAGTCTGATTAACCCTTGAATCTAACTAAAGCCGGTAACAATTATTCCAAAAAAAAATATTTTCCCACGAGTTAAACGGTTCCCAATTATCGACACACAGGGTAAAAAATATTCGTACTAGCATAAAATTAAAATATTATACCTAATCCACTTGGATATCAATTTAATTTAAAACTACTGACAACCAAAAGCATAAAATAATTCGAGAATCCACTAATAACTCATATCAGTTATTTAATATATAATAAACGCAGTAAATAAAATTCGAAATCAACTTACGGTTGACAAATCTTTATTTCCAGATAAGAGAAACAAAATAAAAAAACAAATTTCAGTTCAACAACAAAAGAAAAAAAATAGCCGGTCGGAAAATTTTCAAAACCATACATTTAACAATTTAATACTAAGCGGCGATACGGAAAGTTTAGATTACACAGTTTAATTGTAAAAATGATTTACCTTTTAAAATACAGCTGAACACACAATCGGAATACGGAATACACTCAATTTTCACACTACGGTTTTTCGGTTTTCGGAAGAAAGTTGAACGGAGAATATTTAGAGCCGGAATCAATCAGAGCGCGAACGAATTGATTCTTCAGAGCCGAAAAATGAATTCATTCTTGAGAGCCGAAAAATGAATTGATTCTCGAGAGCCAAACTGAATGCTAGACGGAATGAATCGGAGACGGAATAAAAATCGGAGCGCGAATAAAAATCAGAGCGAAAAATGAATTGATTCTTGAGAGCCGAAAAATGAATTGATTCTCGAGAGCCAAACTGAATGCTAGACGGAATGAATCGGAGACGGAATAAAAATCGGAGCGCGAATAAAAATCAGAGCGAAAAATGAATTGATTCTTGAGAGCCGAAAAATGAATTGATTCTCGAGAGCCAAACTGAATGCTAGACGGAATGAATCGGAGACGGAATAAAAATCGGAGCGCGAATAAAAATCAGAGCGAAAAATGAATTGATTCTTGAGAGCCGAAAAATGAATTGATTCTCGAGAGCCAAACTGAATGCTAGACGGAATGAATCGGAGACGGAATAAAAATCGGAGCGCGAATAAAAATCAGAGCGAAAAATGAATTGATTCTTGAGAGCCGAAAAATGCGCGACAGCCAATTTATATCCAAAATTTTAGTTACACTTTTCGGCCGTTGTCGAGGTGTCAGAATTAAAACGTGAAATTTATCTAGTTTCGACAAAAACTTGTATCTATACTAGACGGCTTTCGTTTAAATTAAAATGTTGTATATACCGGGCGTCCTTTCAGTTGAAAAATTTAAATATCGGAAATGAATAAATTGTGTATGGTAGAAGTTGGATTTGCGTAACTCGGACTTATACTAAAATATTCAACGGTAATAACAAAAAAAATAAATCAATGCGGAAGTAGAAAGGGTTGTAAAGTAACGAGTTATATACACCCTAGTGGTAAAATAAAATATATTACGGAACAAAATAAAATAAAAATTAAACTTGCAAAAAGGAAAAAAATAAGTCGTTACACAGTTATTGGACAAATTTGAAAGATATGTTCCAACTTTACTCATGCAAGTTTCCTAAATACCGTCCTTTTCGTTTCAAAGATATTCATATTCATATTCATTCATATTCAAAATTATTCATAAACACCCCCTTAGTAAAAAATGTATGTACTGGCACCGATATGTAGATGACATTTTAGCGAGCTTCACTGGCACTACCAGACAACTATATACAGCTATATACCACTTATAGACAGCTTCATTAATTATATTAACTCAATTCATAGCAATATAAAATTTACCGTAGAACATGAAGAAAATAAGTCTATAAACTTTTTAGACCTTACAATTTCAAATATAAACAATAAACATGATTTTTCCATATTTCGCAAACCATCACATACAGACATTACAATTCATTATAGTTCAGTCCACCCATTCAGTCATAAATTAGCAGCTTTCAACAGTATGATACACAGACTTTTAACAGTCCCATTAAACACTAATAATTTCAACAAAGAACTAAATATCATTAAACAAATAGCAGTTAATAATAATTACGATCCAAACTTAATTGACAATATCATAAATAAAAAGATAAAGAAACGCACTTTAGAACAAGGATATCCTTCAGATAAAAATAAAAATAATCAATTTAAAAGCTTAACATACTTTGGAACACCATCCTTAAAAATCAAATCATTTTTAGAATCTTTAAATATGAATATTTGCTTTAAAACCGACTACAATCTATCTAAATTCATTAAAAGTAACAAGTCTAAATCCTCAAAATTAAACAAATCAGGTGTTTATAAATTAAAATGTGGTAACGACAACTGTGACAAAATTTACATCGGTAGAACTTTTAGGAACTTTAAAACTAGAATTTCAGAACACAAACGCAGCTATGACAACAACAAATTAGATTCCAACTATTCAAATCATCTATTAACAAACCAACACACTTTCGACTCAAATTTTGAAATTTTGCATGTAGAACCCAAATCCTTTAAATTAAATCTTTTAGAAGCCCTCGAGATTAACAGAAACAAATATTCAGGTAATCTGCTTAACGGCCAAATAGATATCCACCATTCTCCATTATTAAACCTTTTTACCTAGAAGATGTGATGGTTGTGGATAAATTTTCCAGGTACTCTTTTTCAATACCTTTGTTACATTCTTAGAATTCCATATTTAGACACTTTTTGTACTTATTCCTATTTAAATTTATTATAATACTTTTGTCGATATCTTAGAATTCCGTATTTAGGCACTTTTTGTACTTATCCCCATTTAAATATTATAATACTTTTGTCAATATCTTAGAATATAAATTAAAAGTTTTTCATTGTATCTTCACTAGTTTGAAAAAGCTACTGTGTAGCGAAACGCGTCACTAATTTTAATTTGAACGTTAGTTCAAAATAAAAATGAAGATTTAAACAAATTAAATTGTTTTATTTCACCATTAGTATGGATCTTCATCAAGTAAAAGCCTCATCTATTCAATTTTTCACTGGTTCCATAATTTGTCCTAACTCGGTATTATCAAAATGTTGAAGTTCAACTGATTTTCTATGAAATAACATTTCAAATCCTAGTGCCATATTACTTTTTTTCTCCATCTCCAACAAGTTATTAATTTCGAAAAAATGTATAGCATTACTTTTTCAAATGAAACTAACTGTTTCTAATTAATTCCACTATTTAATGAAAAAATTATAAAAAGTGATACCTATAAATGATGCCTACTTGATGTTCAATATTTTGGCTAGACCAAATAGTGAGTGACCTATCTCATGATTAACTTAATATATATGAATAGAAAAAAAAAGGAGATATGATATTACAAATATTAAACCTTAGGTATTATTAGCCCTATGGGGATATCCTGGATATCTTTTTCCCATTTAAGATCAGTATAACTGTGCAATGATATAGGAAACCAAGGAAAACTATAGTTTGGCAAACATAACTGAAGCTGTGAAAGGAATGCGGTCGAAAACATTCGATATTGCCACGTTTAATGTAGTAATAATAATTAGAAAATTGACTTTTTATTATTAACAATATGTCAATAATGATTAAACGTTAGTTATTTGATGTGCTTGTTTCATTGGATTTTATCTTTTAATATTATTTTTTTAATTTCTGAATATTAAAAGATGAACACTTTTCCAAAGATGGTATGGTTTTCCTTCAAGCCGGCAACGTCGTGCGAAAATCATATTTACCACGCCCTCCGAACTAACTCAATTGGTGAATATTTATCGAACTGCCGTTGCTAAGTAACCACCTGACTTCTTATTGGCAAGCACGTGCGTGTGTTCTTCCCTCTCACTTCGACAATTGACTGATATTGATTATCCAGTGGCGTTTATAATGTCAGTATTTACCTTCGTATTTTCAGTTTTACTTGGTATCTTATTATTTCGTATCCATATTGAATTCTCGGTCGATTTTTAACATTATTTGTTTTTAACAAATACCGTGTTTTGAAAAATACCTTACCTTTAAAGCAAAGCATAAATCAGTTTCTATATAGATATAATTATTATATAATAAAAATTATTATTTTTGATACTTTTATGAAATAGGTACCATACGCCATTGGCACGTTTATGACAGATATCGGCCATGTTTCCTCGCCCTTTACCGATGCCGCGTAGCTTCAGATATACTTGCCAAACTATATATCTGCTAATCTTTACAATTGTTACTTAAGAAGACCTGATTATGCTTTTCACCGGTGTGCAAAATCCTATCTTTTGTTCTTTCTTTAATTTTAATGGTTTCTGCGATGAATTAGCAACTCTAACTGGAATTTGTTGATCTACATTGACAAGACATCGAGCTACCATAATTACTTCTTTCACGAGTTCCTACTTTCCACAATGCCCACATGTAGATCTTTTAGGTTTGGCGAATTAGTTCCGCGAAGACGATTACTTCAGAATTTTCGGGAATTTCTGTATCTTTGCCCTCTATGACCTTTATCTGAGAAGTCTCTTCTTTCGCATTTAGGATTATCTGTTCATTTCCAATTACTTAAATTTTATTTTGAAGGTCTATGATAAATTTATTTTGCATGATGTCCATACTGAGGAAGTGAGGATGCATTGATCTTTAATATCGGCCACCAGAAATAAATGTTTTATCTGAGTATTACCAATCTGTATAGTTGCTGTCATTCTTCCTCGAATAGAACCAGTGTGTCCTGTAGCTGTTTCCAGAACTAAGCTTCTTTCAGTAGGTGTGGAAAATCGACTTCTCAGTGATGCATATCTACTGTGGTTATATTTTGTTGGACTTTGTGAGGGACTTCAGGATGGCGACCTCCTGACTTCATTTGTCGACTCCCTATTCGTAGAATGAGCTCTGCTTTTGCAAGTTCTTTAAATGTGTGGGAATTTTCCGCAGTTGAAGCATCTCCTACTCGCATTTTGGGTGTTACGTCTCATAGATTGTGGGTGGCTAGTGGATGTTGTCTCTCCGTTTTTTTGGAATCTCACTTCTCTCAATTCGAAGGAGGACAAGGAAGGACAAATTTTGATATGCTTTTTGCTGCTTCATATTCCTTAGCTGCAATCAGAGTTTCATTTAACGTTTTGTGGTGTTGTAGCCTGAGAGCTTGTTGCATTTCCACATCTTGTAATCTATCAACGAATGCCTGAGATTTGCTTTAGGAAATATTTAGGTGCATGGGGATAGGCCGGTTGCAATAATCTTTTTATATCGGTCTCAAATTCCTGTAGGCTCTCATTTAATTTTTGATTAAGGACTTTAAGCTGACTCTGAAATACTTGCTTCAAGTGCCGTTGGCCATACCTAGTCTTTAAAGCCTATACGAGGGACGCATAATGGTTGCCGCCTGTCCACGAAGCGACACTATTAGTGAAACCGCCATCTGTGTCTTAGTCCAACCATTGGCTCTAGCCGCAGCTTCAAATTGGAGTCGATATGTTTCCCATGCCGTTTGACCATCAAATGTGGGTGCTTTCAGGGTCTTGCTAGAGTGGCTTTGAGAAACTATACTTTGAATGGGGCCAGGTTCGATTATAGAAGTGGACGAGTTCGTGCCTTCAATTTCAATATTAGTTACTGAAATCAATATAATCTTTATTTATCAATAATTCTTATTACAATGGTGCCTGATTAGGCTAAAACAAACTATTTATATCACGCATTGTCTGTGATTAATAGTGCGACCTGGTCGCTCTGCCGATGTACTGGCTCCGTTTACCTAATGGACACTAGTTACTGAAACTTGGGTACGAATAATTCTTTATAATTTAACTATTTCACTTCTAACCTGCTTTTCCAAATTAGATTTTAAATTTTCTTGTTGTTGTTCTAAATTAAATCTAAAATTTTCTTGTTGCTGTTCCAAATTAGATTTTAAATTTTCTTGTTGTTGTCCTAGATGGTCTACTCTATTATTAAGCTGTCCTGCCTCCAGCTTTAATGTTTCCTGAATTTGTGTTAGGCAATTCATAATTTCTACATCTGCTTGTCTACGCCTCTCCTCCTTCTGTTTTTCCTTCTCCTCTTCACGACTTTCCTCCTTTCTGCGCCTTTCATTCTCGTTTCGTTCCTCCTTTCTGCGTGTTTCCTTCTCTTTTACTTCCCCCTTTCTACGTCTCTCTTTCCCCTCTTCTTCCTTCTTTCTGCGTCTTTCCTTCTCCTCTTTTTCCTCCTTTCTCCGTCTCTCTTTCTCCTCCTCTTCTTCCTCCTTTCTGCGTCTTTCCTTCTCCTCTTCCATTTCCAAAAACCATGCTGGGGGTTCGGAAGTATCCATGTCTTTGACGTGTACAGTGAATCTAGTAATTACCATAAACAAATACTTTTTAAATCCCACCGCTGTCACCAATGTTACTCCTTATGCCTTCTTAAACTTTCTTTATTTCTATAACTTTAACTTTCACAATTCAATACAAATAACGTCTCACTATCCAAACACAGAACTCCAGTTTCTAATACTTCAAAACTAACCCACTGATGTCAATTGTCCCGCTTTTTATAGTTTTCACCTGTTCCAGGCAGTTCTCGACTTTTCGATGACGTTTTAAGACTTTTCTATGACAGTTTTAGATAATTTCAGATGCATGTTTTTTTCTTTTTCCATTATGGACCTCCACTTATCCTCAGTACAGGTCCGACTTGACAATATTTCAACCGTACACGAGCTTCTAAAAATTTAAATTTAATTGGTGCCTTTTGCAACACTAGTGGAAATTTTTCTATCGGTATTCTAAAACTAGATTAAATCGTATGAATAACTCTCAATCAGTTGTTATTATCCATTTTTAAATGGGTATAGTATACCATTTTAATGTCTATTCCCAACCAACATTTCCATCAAGCTCGCTTCTAGAGAAATGGACACATAAGATGCGGATAGTGGATATTTCAATGTTTCCAATAGGCCAACATGCTGATAACCAAGTTTTCCTCGGTTTTCCACTCGAAGAACCAGCAAAAGCATAAAGCCTTCTTTCAATAACCTGACATCTTTACAACAAAAAACCTAGCCACGCCAACAAATGAACCCTCTAGTGTAGACCTAACGACAACATATGAATATAAGGGTAGCTCATCTGAAAAAGTGTGTTCTCCGAAAATAACAGACATACATGGCAGTCAGTGCTACTTTCCTGTTCTATGGAACAAAACTTCAGAAAGGAAAGATTATTGCAATGGAGTATTCGTTGACGTCTCTCAAGCCTTTGATAAAGTGTGGCATGCATGTCTACAAGGGAAAAAATACTCTAGATAACAACTTTCACCTCCTACTAAAGTCTTACCTAACTGAAAGACACTTCTCAGTTGAGCACAATGATACAACACACGAGTATCCTACTTAATCTGGGGGGCTCCAAGGAAGTGTACTAGGTCCGCTCCTCTACCTCCTATACACTAATGATGAAAACACTGCGATTAATTGTCAATGCTCCCTGGTATACAGGGTGGTCCTCTAGTAATTGTACATAGAAGTACAGTACAATCCTCACTTTAAAATATTGCGAAAACATATAAACCTACTAGCTGTAATAAAATGTTGGTATTAACAGTAATACAGGGTGTTGAACATGAAATTTTAATTTTTGTTTTTCACCATAACTTTAACGCTTTTTGACGTGAATGCACAACAATTTGACGGTGGGAGTTTTTGGATATGAGAAATCATAATTTTGTACCTATTTAGATGTATTTTGTAGAGGGCGCCACATAGGCCACTTATGCTGCAGTCATTAACTATACATGATTATTATTAAATTAAATTATTATTAAATTATGTTCGAAAAATGTAGTTGTGTGTACTTAATAATTATTTTTTCAGTATTAAGATGAACAATATTAAAGTATAGTAGCAGTTAACATCAAAAATATGTGTGGTTCTTTAAACTGGATTCCTAATTAGGATTTTGTCTGTCTGGATATTTTCTCAAATATTCTCGTTCCGCAGCACGAGCGTTGAAATTTTGCTGACAGTAAATAGCAATCATATCTCTCATAACTGTATCAGAGTAATTATTATGTATGGGATTTTTTTTTGTATTTCACCAAAATAAATAAATACAAGCCAAGTATTATATAGAAACAATAATGTGGTGTCAAAAGAATTAGTGTCGTCCACCTATTATGTTAATATTTCTCAGAAGCCCGCCTACTACGTTGACATTTTTCAAAATTAATAATTAAATTAGGATCACGCAACTAACCACTAAAATGTGGTTATCTCTAAAACCGTTAAGATTTGGGTATACTAACAAATATAACTTTTTTTTGTTAAAATGATGTGGCTTTATTTTTTTTCACCAAAGTAGGGCTAATTTAAACAGCAAAAAAGTTTAGCGTACATTTATGACTCATACATTGAAATAGGTACAAAATTATGATTTATCATATCCAAAAACCCGCACCGTGAAATTTTTGTGCATACACGTCAAAAAGCGTTAAGGTTATTGTAAAAAACAAAAATTGAAATTTCATGTTTAACATCCTGTATCTCTCTTAATATCAACATTTTATTAAATCTAGTTGGTTTAAATCGCAATATTTTAAAGTGAAGATTGTACTGTACTTCTATGTACAATTACTTAAGGACCACCCTGAATAAGAAATCAAACGCTCATGGAGACGTGATTAATACAGTTTCCACCAACTATGCGCTATAAGTGGTAGTGCCAAAGGTATTTCCCTTCCAAGTTTAAAACATTCAACTCTTTTATTGAATTCTATTGATGAAGTAGAGTGTAAAATGACAATAAATGAAATCAAATTATATTAAAAATTGTAATTTAATTATAGGTACTTCCACCTATGAAAACATGTGAGTGCCATTCAATTACTTCCAAGTAATTTTGAATCTGTAGAGTCTTGATAAGTCTTGATTATTTCCTGTGTATTTAATTTCCACTGTTTCCATGAATCTTCCTTTTAGATACTCTGAACAAAAGTCCCTGCAAGTTCAACAAGTCGAATTCAATACAAAAAAACACAATACAACTCGTAGATCAAAGAAGCTACCTGAGATTTGCTTCGTACCAACAGTCACTTTGAATACAATCAATTTAAAATATTACCGAGTGAAACAGGGACAACAAGCAGGAACAAAACAGTTATCGTTTTCTTTATATTTATTTCAACACTTTTTATAAAATCAATAGAAAAAAAATAAAAATTTCGTGACAAACTTAAAATTAAATTGATATTATGTTTAGTCACGACAAAATTAGTAATGCTCAAGGTCTCTATATTTTTGAATATATGTCCATTAGAAACACTTTTCATTAATAAATGGTCATGTTAATATAGACAGACCTGCAAATTTACTCATGTGATGTATTGGGGCAAAGTGATTGTAACGATAAACTTGAATTTATTGACAAATTTAGTGTACTAGATGATCGATATTTTTCAGACCACTTCCCAGTACTTTTGACCCTTCATTACTGAAGCCATAGATTTTAATATATCAAATCAGTGCTTACCGAATATAGGTTTTTGTGGAGATGCTCTATAAGATAATCTTTTTTCATTTCTTAATACGTAGCTAAAATTTAGGCCTGCTTTCAAGAAAAAAAATTAGTAATACAAGAGTTCATCGTTTTAACCCTTGGTTCGATATTGAATGTAAAAAACTGAAGAGTCAAGTAAAACGTATATCAAAAGTGTGCAAAAAGCGAGGGTTTCCAGAACCATACAAAACAAATTACACTTCTATCAAAAAATAATATAAGCAGTTAATTTAAAAAAAGAAACAGGTTTGTGAAAATAATGGTATAGCTGCTCTTTCTAATACTACAAAACAGTTAGAATTTTGGAAATCATTAAACTTATATAGACGCAAAAATTAATTTTATCCGATATCAATTACTGAAAGGGAGTCATTTTACGACAACATAAGTACAATTTGGGTAAAATTTCACTTCCTTCACTTCCTTCGGCGTTGGAAATGAGTGTCTGGATTCACCCAATACACTTCCAGAATCCAATCAATCTCTGTTATTGTCTAAAAATCGTTAGGCGCGTTGTGGGGAATGAATAACCTATGAGTTTCTAAAACACTTATCACAGAATCGACGCTTGTACATGTGTCACTTATATAATAAAATATTGGAATCAGAAAAAATCCACTTGGCTGGTATGATACAATTCTAACAATGCTTCACAAAAAAGGTCCCTCAGATGATCCTAACAACTATCGCGGCATTTTGCTAATTAATTGCTGTGTCAAAGTATTTTCACTCATTTTACTAAATCGTCCATCCAGATTCCATGCACCCTTTCAGAAACACCATATGGCTTTCGAAAAGATAGAGGCTATTTAGATTTTTTAACCTCGATCTGGTAAATCACTCTTAGCGCAGAAAAGTGTTCGCTGTCTTTCTATATTTTAAAAGAGCATTTTTTGACAATATGTATCATGAACTTCTTTGGTTGAAACTTCATAAATTTGGGATTAGCTCTGAATACATTCGATTACTAATAGTAGTTTGTGCAACTAGTGTGGATATGATGGCCATATCGCACGAGGACGAAGTTTGAGCACGACGCCGTAGGCGGAGTGCTCAATCGTCCACTTAAAAAAAAATCTAGAAAATAAACATTTTATTAAACTATAATATAACTTCAAATTAAAAATTTTCAATGCTTTTACTATTATTATTATCTTATTATTATTTAGAAATAAAATTTAAATTTAAAAAAAAAATTCCCAACGGGGAATCGAACTCTGATCTACCGCGTGAGAGCCTGGGATACTTACCACTGGACTACCGATGAATATACTAATCATCTATCTATAACGTCAAATGTATTACGTAAAAACTGACGTTTGTACCCTTAAATATTCAATTTATTCTGTTTCTATACGTTATACGTCTCCTTTGCGGCAAAGCGAATATCTGGTGGAAAATTATTTATTGAAAATTGAATAGATGAGGCTTTTACTTGATGAAGATCCATACTACTGATGAAATAAAACAAATTAATTTGTTTAAATCTTCATTATTTATTTTGAACTGACGTTCAAATTAAAATTAGTGACGCGTTTCGCTACACAGTAGCTTTTTCAAACTTGTTTAACAAGATTTAAACAAATTAATTTGTTTTATTTCATCAATTATTTATTGATTCATCACTGGAATCACTCGTTTTTACTAATATTTTTCTTAAAAACTATAGAAATATTTTGACAAGTTATTTTGACGTTTCTATGAAAGTGAAAAAAGATTAGTTGGCGGGTACTAAACGCAAATGCTGATTGGTGGATTTCATATACGTTCTAGGATGTATATGAAACCATATCCGTTCAGTTAACCGGAATGGCCTACATTTACATTCTGTAAATTGTGCAGAAAATGGATAATATACATGTGGGTGTAGAAAAAACATATACGATAACGCAACATTTTCAATCAAGCAACAAAACTCATACAGTAAAAAATACAACATCTCGGAGGGTGTCCTGAAGGGAGAATCACTAACTTTTTCCATTTCTATATCTGACATTGAATATTATCGTTGAGTGAAAAATATTATTTTTCCTCAAATAATTTCAATAGACTTACGATTGATGGCAACAACGACGTATTAATGCTTCAAGACGCAGTTAGTTATAGGTACTTGGTGACTCCCCAATCGATATAGAACGAAAACTAAAGGTTCTGAAGTCGTATTGCTAACAAACTGGTAGTCAATACCAATAAAACGAAAGTAATAGCATTCGCAAAAAGTGGTCATGTATATAATATCATAAAAAATTCCATTATAGTGAGTATTGTTGACTTTTCCTCCACACCATTGTTTTTCACCATGGCCAAGAATTCTAAAATCAAAGCTAATCGGGTCATTGGAGCAGTAATGGCCCAAAATGAATAGCTGGGAATCGGGGATCAATTTATATATCTCTATTATCTTATCTTCTCTTTTTTTTATTGGCATATGGGGTCTACGTTAAACGTATAGAGCCTGAAAAAAGCTCCTAAATCTGACAAAAAATACCCCAGATTACATTGTACGCTTGAAAACATGTTCCGAACATGTGTCAACGGTTATTTTCAAAGATGCTTTACTTTGGTTTAACAGGCTCAAAGGATTGAACTCGTATAGACTATAAAAAATTTGCTTCATTTAGTATCTGATAATAATTCAAAGTGTCTACGGGAATACTATTTATGTATATGTATTGTAATGTTTTATTTGTTTTTTTTTATTAATTAATTTTTTTTTATTTGAATTTTTATTACAATTTTTAAAATTTTTATACGAACAAGAAAACTCTGACTCTCTTCGAGTTCTGGCGCTAGTAAATTACCTACTGAGTTTATTCGCAGATATATGTGACTTGAATCAATTCCTATTTATTTTTTTTTTAATTTATTAAGATTGTTTCTGAACTTTTTATAAATTAAATCTTCCAATATATTATTTAGATAAATGTGTATTAATAAAATTTTGTGACGCCTATGGACAAACCTTTCTTATTATTTTAAATCACCCTGAAATAGAAAGCAGATGTCTCTGCCGAGTATGTTGAGTGTGGAGAGTTGCAAACAGTTCAGTTTACATCACATGAATATTGGCACAGATATAATAAAAATTGTTGTTTATACCTAATAAGATGGAAATCAATTCAACAAAACAGTTTAATAATAATAATTGTGATTGCCTTTATATGATATTTACATGAATATCAATTCAAATTTAACTAATACTACAAAAAATCGAGACAATTACACACATACAGTTACTTAACCTATAATTCAATGAAGAAAAATTTTAAATCTAAGGTGATGCTCTTGTTTAAGTTTTATCAAAGCTAATTGTTAATTATTCATGAAATTTATTTTAGATGTACATCAGATATATTTAGAATGCATATGCTTTTTATAAAATATTAATTGGTACCAATGAATATAACTTACCTTTTTCGAAATTAATTTGTCAAACTGGTTGGACGAGGAATTGCAAATTTGATGATGTAGACGGGATTGAACAGGATGATTGAGGATTCTGATCCTCCTGGAACGCTGGACCAACTTCTTTATAGCTAACAGGTATGTTTTAACTTTTATATTATTTCTTACTGTTTTACTAAACCTTTCTTGGTCTTTTTAAAACTTTCTAACCAATTTCTTTAGTTTTAATATCAATTTTTACTTTTTAAATCTCAATTTCTTTACTTTTCCCTTTCGAATATCACTCTACTCTCTTGTCTTCTCAATCGACAACCTTCGTTGCTATGTCATATTTCCAAAGCACTTGATTTTTTCTTGTTTTGCAAAATTTCATAATTTCTTGTTTATTGTCTATTATTGTCTATAATGTTATAAATGAAACTAACTGTTTCTAGTTAATTCCACTATTTAATTAAAAAAATTATGAAAATGATTAAAGGATATTGATAATTATTTCGATATTGACATATCATCGTCAGAATGACAGAAGTTACATTTTATGTGATACCTACTTGATGTTTAATATTTTGGCTAGACCAAATAGTAAGTGACCTATCTTGTGATTGACTTAATATATATGAATAGAAAAAAGAAGAAGATATGATTTTACAAATATTAAAGCTTAGGTATTATTAGCCCTATGGGGATATCCTGGATATCTTTTTCCCATTTAAGATCAGTATAACTCTGCAATGATATAGGAAACCAAGGTATCTGCTGATCTTTACAATAGTTACTTAAGAAGACAATTTATTAATAAAAATCCTCAGTCTCCACAATTGTATGGAACTGTTAAATTACATAAAGTATCGAAACCAATTAGACCTGTAGTTTCTTACGTTAATACTCCTAATAATAGGTTAGCTAAAAAACTAAACAATATACTTAATAACTATGGAGCTATATCTAAATACTCAATTGAAAATTCGATAGAACTAATCAAAAAATTAAAAACATACAAATTACAAGATAACTCTAAACTTATTTCATTTAATGTTACCAATATGTTCTCTAAAATTCCTCCTAAATAATGCATAACACTTGTTAAAAAATTACTAGAGGATAAAAATATCAATCCAGGAATAATATCAGATATACTTAATTTGTTTGATGTATGTATTAATCAGAATTATTTTACTTTTGATAATAGGGTATATATTCAAAATGAACGTTTACCAATGGGAAGCCCTATATCACCAATTTTAGCAAACATTTTTATGGACAGTTTAGAAAGAAAAATCTTTGAATGTAACATTTCAAAAAATATATTATTTTGGTATAGGTATGTAGATGACATATTAGCTTGTTTTGTAGGTAGTGAACGACAATTAGATATATTGTTCAATCATATTAATAATTTACATCCAAAAATTAAATTTACATTAGAAGTTGAAGAAAATAACTCAATCAATTTTCTTGATATTAAAATTCAAAGAGTCAATAATATAAGATGTCGAAGAATAAAAATATATTATTCTACGCTTCACAACTAGTTTTGAAAAATATTTTTCAAAAACAGTGACCGTTCAACGAAGAAGAAACAACTACTTCCCGGGCTACATGCCCCGACAGATATTGAATTACACTTCTAAGTCAAACGGGGTTGGTAAATCTACAAGATTTAAACCAACCATTCTGGTTTGCAACTAGAAGGGATAACACAACTTGTAGACCGGTTTCGGCGTATTGCGCCTCATCAGTACAAGGTATATGTTATCGTCCGAGAGTTAATCTCAGACTGAAATGTGACTATAATCAACAACGGTACATATTGTCCAGTTACGGAAATATTTTTGTTGCGAAAATAGCGACATCTCACCTCTAAGTCACAAACCAAAATTCGAACGAGACAACAAACCACGTAGATCTGAAACACAAATGTGAATTAATACAGTTTCCTGTAAAATTGTCGTATTTAGTAAAGCGTTTTAACATTAGATGTCGGGGCATGTAGCCCGGGAAGTAGTTGTTTCTTCTTCGTTGAACGGTCACTGTTTTTGAAAAATATTTTTCAAAACTAGTTGTGAAGCGTAGAATAATATATTTTTATTCTTCGACATCTAATGTTAAAACGCTTTACTAAATACGACAATTTTACAGGAAACTGTATTAATTCACATTTGTGTTTCAGATCTACGTGGTTTGTTGTCTCGTTCGAATTTTGGTTTGTGACTTAGAGGTGAGATGTCGCTATTTTCGCAACAAAAATATTTCCGTAACTGGACAATATGTACCGTTGTTGATTATAGTCACATTTCAGTCTGAGATTAACTCTCGGACGATAACATATACCTTGTACTGATGAGGCGCAATACGCCGAAACCGGTCTACAAGTTGTGTTATCCCTTCTAGTTGCAAACCAGAATGGTTGGTTTAAATCTTGTAGATTTACCAACCCCGTTTGACTTAGAAGTGTAATTCAATATCTGTCGGGGCATGTAGCCCGGGAAGTAGTTGTTTCTTCTTCGTTGAACGGTCACTGTTTTTGAAAAATATTTTTCAAAACTAGTTGTGAAGCGTAGAATAATATATTTTTATTCTTCGACATCTAATGTTAAAACGCTTTACTAAATACGACAATTTTACAGGAAACTGTATTAATTCACATTAGTCAATAATATACTTGATTTTTCAATTTACAGAAAACCAACACATACTGATGTGACTATACCATATAGTTCCAATCATCCCATGTCACATAAATTAGCAGCATATAATTCAATGATTCATAGAGCATTTTCAGTTCCTATGAACAAATATAATTTTGATAGAGAAATTAATATAATCAAACAAATAGCCACATCCAACGGTTATCCATTACATATAATAAATAAATTAATTAATAAAAAAGAGGAAAAAGTGGCGTTACAATTAATGCTGAAAAAACTAGGGAAATACAAAATTACAAAACCATCACATATGCTGGTAATATTTCTAATAATATTTCAAAGATAATATCTTGTTCAACAAATACAGCAATTTCTTTCAAAACAGAAAACAATGTGAGTAAAAAATTGTTAAATGTAAAAACAAAAATACCCCCATTAAAAAAGTCTGGAATATATAAACTTAAATGTCCAGAATGTAATGCTGACTATATTGGTCAAACAATTCGAAATTTTGAAATTAGATACAATGAACACTCACGAGCATACAGATTGAAACAGCCAGATAAATCACATTACGCAAAACACCTTCTTGACACAAGACATTCATTAACACCTAACACAGAACTAGAAGTACTGCATATTTGTGATAAGAAACAAGAACTAGATTTCCTTGAAGAACTAGAAATAAGAAGACACTTAAGAGACCCACAATATGAAGTTGTCAATGAACAGATAAATCTAGGGAGCTCTCAACTAATAAATTGTCTTCTTAAGTAACTATTGTAAAGATCAGCAGATATAGTTTTCCTTGGTTTCCTATATCATCGCACAGTTATACTGATCTCAAATGGGAAAAAGATATCCAGGATATCCCCATAGGGCTAATAATACCTAAGCTTTAATATTTGTAAAATCATATCTTCTTCTTTTTTCTATTCATATATATTAAGTCAATCACAAGATAGGTCACTTACTATTTGGTCTAGCCAAAATATTAAACATCAAGTAGGTATCACATAAAATGTAACTTCTGTCATTCTGACGATGATATGTCAATATCGAAATAATTACAGATGTCGAAGAATAAAAATATATTATTCTACGCTTCACAACTAGTTTTGAAAAATATTTTTCAAAAACAGTGACCGTTCAACGAAGAAGAAACAACTACTTCCCGGGCTACATGCCCCGACAGATATTGAATTACACTTCTAAGTCAAACGGGGTTGGTAAATCTACAAGATTTAAACCAACCATTCTGGTTTGCAACTAGAAGGGATAACACAACTTGTAGACCGGTTTCGGCGTATTGCGCCTCATCAGTACAAGGTATATGTTATCGTCCGAGAGTTAATCTCGGACTGAAATGTGACTATAATCAACAACGGTACATATTGTCCAGTTACGGAAATATTTTTGTTGCGAAAATAGCGACATCTCACCTCTAAGTCACAAACCAAAATTCGAACGAGACAACAAATCACGTGGATTTGAAACAAAAATGAATTAATACAGTTTCCTGTAAAATTGTCGTATTTAGTAAAGCGTTTTAACAACAGATGTCGAAGAATAAAAATATATTATTCTACGCTTCACAACTAGTTTTGAAAAATATTTTTCAAAAACAGTGACCGTTCAACGAAGAAGAAACAACTACTTCCCGGGCTACATGCCCCGACAGATATTGAATTACACTTCTAAGTCAAACGGGGTTGGTAAATCTACAAGATTTAAACCAACCATTCTGGTTTGCAACTAGAAGGGATAACACAACTTGTAGACCGGTTTCGGCGTATTGCGCCTCATCAGTACAAGGTATATGTTATCGTCCGAGAGTTAATCTCGGACTGAAATGTGACTATAATCAACAACGGTACATATTGTCCAGTTACGGAAATATTTTTGTTGCGAAAATAGCGACATCTCACCTCTAAGTCATAAACCAAAATTCGAACGAGACAACAAATCACGTGGATTTGAAACAAAAATGAATTAATACAGTTTCCTGTAAAATTGTCGTATTTAGTAAAGCGTTTTAACAACAGATGTCGAAGAATAAAAATATATTATTCTACGCGTAGATAATGATAATGATATTCATTATGATACAAATTTTCATTATGATACAGATTTTTAAGCCAATAGGAATGCGACATTCGCACAATATTTAATATAGCCATGGATACCTGGTTGACATTTCTGAAATTAATTATATTAGGTGACACTTAATTTGACAGCTGTCAAATAATTTTGATTTTCAAAAGTAACTATATATGATAATTATTAATTAAATAATTCTTATTAATCGGAGTAGAAAAAATATTGTATGCAACTTTCATGTAATGGCCATTAATACACTCGCATATTATATACGAAACTCGCCTGCGGCTCGTTTCGTATCCTACAACATGCTCGTGTCTTAATGGCTATCATTACATGATCGTTGCATAAAATACTATTATATAAACTAATTTTAAATTTCATTTAATAAACGTTTTAAAATTTTATTATACTCCTCCAATCACAACACATCATTCTTTATTTCCTTAACAACCATTTCTGTTATTATTATTCTTTGATTCTGTCTGTCCGTTCTGTCTTCCCCAAAGCATAAAATTTCTTGACAGTGACATTCAATTATAATTTAGGTTAAAATTCTGCCAAAATATAATTTCTATTGATTATTGAATATTATGTATACTAATGATTTTTATTTCAGGTGTAGGTAATACATATCTGGTATGAAAAACAAGCTTTTCTTATTCAAAATACTCTAAATGAAGAATTATAAATTTAATTTGATTGTTACTTGATATGATTATGCGAAAAATATTATATTTTGTTTAACTCAAGGTGAGTCTTTCTGTTTTATTATAATCCTTTGCAACGTTAATCGCCCATGGCTAGAGCACTCTCCTCAGGGAGTGGAATTCGGCACCAATTAAATTATTTTATATGCTATTACTGGGATGGGGTGTACAATTAATATTAAATTGGACGCCACCAGCTTTTTATCGAAACAAAAACAAAGAACAACGAAAGCAAAAGGTGGAAAGCTGGAAACACCTTGTAAAAATTAACGTTAACTAAAATAAAAATAAAATCAAATTATTAATTCTTGAACCCGTTTATTCAATTTAATAATTATTGAATAATGAATACAAAGAATGAAAACAATAATTATTTATTGAAATTTAAAAATTCAACATATATTGGATATTATAAAACCAAACGAGGAGAACAACAAGTTAACACGCCAAATTCAAATATTGTAAACGCTAAAGATAAGACGAAGGAACTTATATTAAAGGGCTGGGTTGTTTGCAGCTCTTAGCGATGGCGGTGATGACTCCAACGGCACAGGAACAGGAACAGGAACGAAAACTTGACGGTACTTGCCGGAAACTTGAGTGCCGAACATGAGGGCTGCAGAGCTGCGGAAAAAAAGAAAAACAGGGATAAGGAACTATAAAAAACATTAGGGAAGGAACGAATAAATAGAACAGATCAGGTAAAAAGGAGCTTATGCTATAGCGCATACAAAATCCGAACTCCACGTGTTAAAATGCAACTTAACAGTGATCTGTTTTATTCTATTCGTTTTGTTCCTTAAATATACAAAAAATGCAAATTATCAAATAAGCAATAAACATAAATAAGCTGTAAGCACTACACAAGAAAATAACCTGAGGGAAAATACAAGAATTAACTTACCAACCAGACGATATAAATTGTTCACCAACAAATTAAAATTAAAATATTTTTGTATTGAACTGTTGCCTTTAAGGTGGCAGTTAGAGGAAAGAAAGAGTTCCAATCGACAATTTAAAATTTCGAATATCGAAAGATAAAAATGGAAGGGGAATTCGATAAAAATGAATGTTTTTAGTTTGGAGTGGCTAATGCGACAAGGAAACGGCATGTTTAGAAATATATTAGAAATTTGGGAGGAAGTGACTAATGAGCCACAAAAATTAACTAAATAAAATAGTTTGAAAATAAAAAACGTAAGAAGCTGAACAGCATGTTACATCCCCTCTCCTCGGAAGAGAAAAAAAGGAATTCAAAGAATTACTTTTTTTTTTGTAAACATAACAGTCTACGAAGAATGGAAGCAAAAACAAAAAAATTGTGGTGAACATCAAAACAAAACGTAGTGCTTACATATGACAGACAGAATTAATGAACGGAAGAAAAAACATTAATATTCAATAAAAAGAGAAGAGAAGTGGCGAAATTTGGTAGAGGTGAATGTCCAAAATTTTTACCGGAAAGTGAAATGATATTTCTAAGTTCATACCAGGGATGTTGCCAGTTAGTATCCACGGTAACCATTGGTCATCGCGCAAATAGAACATTCGAAATAATCATCACACAAACACAGCAAGAATTGTGACGATGTATGAATATATTTATTACCTCTCTGCAGAGAAATTATACTAATTTACTGACTTACTCTCTTTTTAATTCAAAAGCTTGAACAAAAGTAAAGGAAATTCAAATATATTGAAAAACAAAAGTGAATATATTGAATCAAAAAAATTAATAGGGAAATACTCCTATTAACGTCAGACAAAATTATAATCAAATAAATGGTTCAAAAAAAAATTGTACAGAGATCACAAAATTTTACTGTACTATAAAACGGTATTTAGAGGGTTAGCCTCTATTATAACATGAAATTTCAAACATCGAGAACTCCTAATTTCTCAATGAAAAACAAAATCACCTGTTGTGATAAGGGTAAGAATGATCTCAAGTACCTTAACTCAAAAAACTATAATAAAATAAACCAATTACAAACGATAGAAAAATTGCATGTAAGTAAACAGTAAAACTAAAATAAGATAATTATTTAACGTGACAAAAAATAGATATGTGTGCAGGTACAATACGATAGGGAACATAATAATGAAGATAAAACTAAACAAGGCATGGCCTTTCCCCCCCTTTCCTCCAATCGGAAAGTTTGGAAGGAAGAAACCCACCAAGACGGAACCAAACGCTAACAATGTAGCGATAGCACACATAACAGCAAAAACTAGAATAAATTATTTAACTATATATTATTAATCAATCAGAATCTAAACGTGTTGCGATATGCAACTAAATTAATTAAAAAATGTGGAGTTCTAAACCACAGATAGATAGGTGTCTCGAAAAAATATAGTTCTGTCATCAACTAACGTAAACAAATATGCCAGAATAAAATACTATAGTATGTATCAGTCAGTACACAGATAACTAAATAATCCATAAATTGTCGTGAAAAAGACAATGTGTTGTTTGTGCTCCATCAAAATATAAGGGGACCAAAATAAAGCGTATATTGAGAACAAAAGCGCTACCAAGCAAAAAAATAATTTCTCAATATACACACGATAAGGGACTGCTACAAAATAAACTGAATCCTAAATTTGCACAAAGCAAGAATTTCAGAAAAAGTTTGAGCGTAATGGTTGTTCCAAAATATGCTGGATTGCATGAAGTGGAAGCAAGAAAATCCTAGAAAATTTGAAACATTCACGGAAGATTGTTCTCTGAAGAACAGGGTTTTTTTGGCATTTCAAAAACCAAAAAAACAAAAAGACGATAAAACACAAACATAATACACCAATTGTATTATGGACAACGTCAAAAAGATACTAATAAATATGTACTTATGATACAAAATCAAGAGATAACAAAAGGGCATATAGAAGGTAACGGTAAATAGTAAACCACAAAAATATCGTATAGAGGTATTATGACATATACGAGGACAGAACGATAAGTTCCAGATAAATAAATAGATACAAAATGTATCTGTAATCAAAGATCATTTTTTGACAACTAAACAATATCTACAGATATTCCACTGTATACTCAAGATCTTTTTATCTTGAAAAAAAATGAAGATAGTCACGTTAATAAAATTACTTAATTAGTTATATATATATAAAAATACTAAATTAATCAGAATCACTATTAGATCTGACTCTCAAATTATAACCACTATTAGACAAATTTAAATTATCAGAAAGTTGAGCAGGAGGCTCATCTTCAGGAAGATTTTCATCTACATCAATAAATTGGTTCTTTAAATCTGTAACATGCCAGTTACCTAAATCATTACCAGATAGATCTTTTAAATTGTAAACTAATTTAGAAATAACTCTGTTGACAACACATGATATATATTTAGGAGCAAATTTAGCTGCAAAATTATTAGACTTGGACGAAAGAACATAATTCTTTTTCCATAACCTGTCACCAACATGAAATTGCAAATCTCTCTTTCTCAAATTGTAATGTTTTGCATTTCTTTCGTATGCGTTTTTTAACTTTTTCCGAATATCTACAAAAAGTTTAGGAAGAGTTTGAACATCGTTAATCAATTGCAATTTATCTCCAGTGTTAATTATGTTATTCGCGTTTTCAGAAATTGCACCATAAAAATCACCACTTAACGGAACGTTTCGAGCAAAATTTAAAAAAGCTGGGGAGTAACCCGAAACTTCATGTTTCGCGGTTCTGATTGCTTGTGCAACTCTATGTAGTGAATTATCCCAGTTATTATGAGACGAATTTTCATGAATATAACACCTCAAAGCTGTAACAATTGTTTTGTTAGTTCGTTCTGTGTGATTCGCTTGGGGATGATAACGAGCGTTATAGAATATTTTTTGCACCTTATATTGCGACATTAAATTCTTAAAAAGAAAGGACGTAAAAACAGTACCATTGTCAACAGAAAAAATTTGTGGAACACCAAAAACAAGAAAAACTTGGTTTTCTATAAATTTCACAATGCCCTTAGCAGTTGCGTGCTGCATTGGATGAACAAGACAAAATTTGGTGAACCAATCGGTAATTACTAAGACAAATCTGTTACCAGATTTTGATTTGGGATAAGGACCTATCAAATCAGCAGAAATCCATTGCCATGGAAAATTTATATCTTTATACTGGCCCATAACACCAGCTTTAGGAAGGTTTTGGGTTTTACAAGAACCACAAACTGAACATTTATTAACGTAGCGAGAAACAGAACTTCTAAGTTTTGGCCAATAGTAAATTTCAGAAATACGAGAAATAGTTTTAGATATGCCTAAATGGGCACTTAAATCATTATCATGAAATAATTTCAATACGTCAATTCTATTAGGGGTAGGAACAACAATTTTCCAATTAGATAAATTACTAGAAATTGGATTTGACGAGAAAACATGTTTGTACAAAACATTATTGTCAACCTTAAATGTGGGATATAAATCAGGATTATTGGTGACCTTCTGAATCATAGAAGTATACCAAGCAGCTGGCTTGAAAGTATTCACATCAATAATAGAAATTTCTGAGAAAGAATGCGATAAAGCATCACTGACCACCATAGTGACTCCTTTTCTGTGCTTAATTTCAAAATCAAACTGAGAAAGCCTAAGAGAAAGACGAGCTAAGCGACCTGAGGGATTCGAAAGTTTCGATAGATATTGCAACGATGAGTGATCTGTCTCAAGAGTAAAATGGGTACCTTCAACATAACCTCGGAACTTTTCAACACCAAAAATAACTCCTAAAATTTCTTTTTCTGTTGTGCTATATTTTCTTTCAGTTTTATTTAAAGTACGACTTGCATAAGCAATTGGATGATCGAAACCATCACAATCTTGATAAAGGATTGCTCCAAGACCAGTTTCACTAGCATCAGTCTGAATAATAAAAGGTTTAGAAAAATCAGGGCTTGCAAGAATAGGACTAGAAGTAAGACGTTTCTTAACTTCAATAAAGGCATTTTCGGCTTCGGTAGTCCAAGAAATGGATTCACCTTTTTTTCTGCCACGAAGAAGATCAGTGATTGGGGAACAAACAGTAGAAAAATCTCTAATAAAACGACGATACCAACCAATAAGACCTATGAGACGTTTTATTGGGGCAGAATAATTCAAAATAGCAGAGACTTTCTCATCATCTGTACGTAAACCATTTTTATCAACAACAAAACCTAAAAATTTAAGGGAATCACGACAAAATTCACATTTTTTAAGATTGACAGTAAGATTGGCTGTTTTTAGCCTGAGATACAATTTGTTGAGAGTTTCCATATGTAACTCAAAAGTAGGGGTAGCAATGATAATGTCATCTAAATAACAAAAACAATACGGTCGAAGAGAAGGATCTATAACCATGTCCATTAGACGAGCCATAGTTTTGGGAGCGTTAACTAAACCATAAGAAGTAGAAACGAATTCAAAAAGTCCTACACCGTATACAGCGAAAGCTGTTTTCGGGCGAGAAGATTCAGACAAAGGTATTTGTAGAAAAGCCTTTTTTAAATCGATAGACGTCAGAAATTTTGCGTCTCGGAGTTTACTAAGAATTATATCGACTTGCGCCATAGGATATGAATCTGAAACAGTAACCTTATTCAATTTCCGACCATCAAAACATACACGACATTCTCCGGACTTCTTAGGGACAATCCAGAGAGGTGAACACCAAGGGGAGTTCGAAGGTTGAATGACTTTGAGATCTAGCATCTCTTCCACTTCTTTTACAAGAAGTTTTTGCATAGCCGGAGACAACGGATATTGACGCTGCACAATTGGTTTTGCATTACCAGTATCGATATTGTGCTCTATGAAATTAGTACGACCAATTCGGTCAGAAGGAGCAAGTGTAGCAAACAAATTGATGACCCTGTCTAGTTCATCTTTTTCAAAAGAGGTGAGACTAGAAACGGAATGAATTGTGTTGATGACACAAGTAGAAGACAAAAGAGAATACGACAAATTATGACAATTAATGTCTATCTTATATAGACTCAAAAAATCCATACCTAAAATAAGAGAATGATTAATAGAAGGTATAATTAAAATTTTAATTGTTTTAGTGACATTATTCACGGTAACGGGAACAGTAATAAAACCCATAAATTGCTGCGGAACACCATCAGCAGTAGTGATACTTATTGAAGCATCATATTCGATAGGTACATGAAGAGAATTAATAAGTGAAAACCCTTGGTTTCCAATAACACTAGAATTGCTTCCAGTATCAACCATAGCTACCACATCAGTATCTAAAATTTTGACAATCATATAAGGACGATTATCATTTGGTTTCTTAACAAACAAAGGACAAACATCGGTAGAAATAGAATTGACATTATTTTCACATAAAACTACATTTACCGTAGGCGTCGGTAAAGTATGTAAGACAGATAAAACAGGTACATTCAAATTAGAAATATTTTGTGTTTCCTTAGATATTTCAACATCCTGTACAGAATTGACAAGTGAAACGGTACGAGAACATAATTGTCAAGATTTTCAGAACGATAAGAAGTAACGGGAGATAAAAAATCCTTGACAAAACTAAGATAAGCTTGCCATTCGGTAGCAGAAGGTGAAAAACATGAAATTAGTTTCGACTTGTTGATGGTTTGTGATTTGGATTTTCTGACTTTATTTCTGAAGTAATTTGCACATGACTGGAATCTGTTGTCAGATTTACAGGACCAGTCCGAACCTCGTTTTTTGGAATACAAGAACGACATTTGGGCTTTGTAGTGTTTTTAGCACCACAACCATAACAAAAGATTAACTTAGGAGAACGACACTTTGTAAAACTATGACCAGATCTGCCACAATTCCAACACACGGAAGAAGTTAAAACAGAAACGTTATCAGAAGATTTTCTCTTTGACGAAGATGTATGTGAAACATAAAGACAGGCGAGATCAGGTTCGAGTAAACGAGAATTATTTGAAGATGGTGGTCGATAACGATCGGACCAAACTCTAGATTCTTCAATTCTTTTACAAAGCTCAGTTAATTCATCAACAGTATTGGGAGTATGCAATGCTAATGCAGAAACAAAAAAAGGTAAAATATTCCTACGAATCTTTGCAACACGGGACTGCTCATCCACAACATTCGTTAAACGGTTAAAAAGACCTACCATAGAAGAAATATAAACAGTAACGGTCTCATTTGCACCCATAGTTCGATTTAAAATCTCCAACTCTAAATCTGTTTCATAGCTGTACGGAAGGAAATCTGCTTTCAGTTTTGCAACAATATCTGACCAAAAACTAAATTTGCCACGATTATTGAGATACCGAGTAAAAGCGCTGCCTCGGAATAACTCACAAGACTGTAGAAATAACTCACTATCAGAAATACCTCGTGATACTCTAAGTAATTCGACTTTTTCTAAAAAAAGATGGAGCGATTCATTCTTTCCAGAAAAAGAAACATTCCATTTATACACTGGATCGTGTCGAGAATGCGGTAATGTGGGAGAAGATAAAGATGAAGAAGATGCAAGAGGTACATGATTACCGTTTGACTCTATACTATCTACAGAAATAACTGGAGTTGTCTTTGTATCTAAATCAGATTCAAGTATAATTACTTCTCTATCTAAAGAAATTTTTATTTGTTCCTCATCATCGGAATCAACATTCATTCTATTTATCCTATTGGTCAAATGAATTAATCGTGAATTTATTCTTTGAAACACGGGTTCGCGTTTATTACCACTAAAGTTGTTAATGACATCAGTCAAATTCTCAATAGTACTACGAATTTCAAAATGATCTTCCTGAAATGTATAATTATTTACCGGTAATGAAAAACTACGGTTTGCTTTCTCACGAGCTAATAAACCAGTAAGAACTTTGCGTTTTTCGTCAACTGTATCGGGTACAGTAACACATCTAATTTTAATTTCATATGAAAGTTCATGTACTTTTAAATGATTTGCCTGCATCTTGAATTTATTTTGAAAATAAATTAAAATGAAAAACCCGATAGATACTAGCAAAAAATATATGCAAATATAAATTTACCAAAGTTAAATTTAAGAGAATCAAAAATTATTAAGAAAAAACGTTAAGAAACGGCAGATTTGCAACTATTTGTATAAATTTACGTGATATAGAAAAATTAAATTATTAAATTTGCTTCTATAAAATTTCAAAAAAAAACTTTATCAAGTCAGAAAATATTCAAACTATTAAAAAACTGAAAAAAAAATAAAAACCAAACAACCAATTACCTAAATCGATGTTCACAAAATAATAATATGCACAAAATGTAAAGATTATTAATGAAATAAGCAATACCATGTATTAAAAATCATGGACCAAATAACTTTTAATGTACCTGTAAAAATTTCCTCTACTGAAATAATTAAAGTGATGGTAAAAAATAACAATCAATATTTCAACAGTTGTAAATAAATTAGCTTCAACCAAGCTAAAAAGACACTTAATAAAAAAAGGTGAACCCAAAAAAATTAAACTATAAATAGCAAGTGGCAAAAGTACCTAGAAATGTGGAATACTGACAACGAAAACTTACGGGGAGTAATCAAAAATACGTAACCTGAAAAACCTTACTAGAAAAAATCAACAAATCTTAATATTGATTAAACACACCAACTCAGCAATTAGCTAAAAACCATTTAATTGGGCGCCAATTTGCAACGTTAATCGCCCCTGGCTAGAGCACTCTCCTCAGGGAGTGGAATTCGGCACCAATTAAATTATTTTATATGCTATTACTGGGATGGGGTGTACAATTAATATTAAATTGGACGCCACCAGCTTTTTATCGAAACAAAAACAAAGAACAACGAAAGCAAAAGGTGGAAAGCTGGAAACACCTTGTAAAAATTAACGTTAACTAAAATAAAAATAAAATAAAATTATTAATTCTTGAACCCGTTTATCCAATTTAATAATTATTGAATAGTCAATACAAAGAATGAAAACAATAATTATTTATTGAAATTTAAAAATTCAACATATATTGGATATTATAAAACCAAACGGAGAACAACAAGTTATAATAACACGCCAAATTCAAATCTTGTAAACGCTAAAGATAAGACGAAGGAACTTATCTTAAAGGGCTGGGTTGTTTGCAGCTCTTAAGCGGGATTTACATTTACGAGTACTCGGATCCGAGTTACCCTACTTGGAGACAAACTCTGAAATGTAAATGTTTACTTGTACAGTGTTCCCACTTGTATACGAGTTAGTATTCAAGTAAAGCGCAAACCGAGTCCCGTCTCCAAGTAAACGTGGTTATTGAGAGTTAAAATGGCGGAAACTAAATTTTCAGCGGAACAGATGGAACAATTTATTGATATTTATCGATCTTTTGATTGTTTATGGGATGTGAAGTGTAAAGAATACCGTGACATTAACAAAAGAAATAACGCCTATGAAGCAATGGCGGATATTATGAACATTACCATAGAACAAGTGAAGAAAAAAATAAATAACATTCGTTCCACGTACCTTCAGGAAAAGAAAAAGGTCGATATATCAAAATCTACAGGTAAAAAAACCAGTTAAGCAATATTTTCTTTTCTTTAATACAATAATAACTATTGGTTCTAGTAAAAGTTCTTAAAAATAAAAGCAAAGATAGAACTTGTTTGCATTTTTATTTACAGGGTCTGGTACGGAGGATATTTACACACCAAATTTATCTTGGTTTGGTAGTATAACTTTTTTGGATGATGTCACTACGCAGAGAAAGACAAATTCCACGCCATCAGTTGGAACATGCGTGAGTACATAAATGAAAGTCATTATTTAGTATTTATTCATTTATTAGTAAGTAACAATAAATTATTTTCATATGTTGAAAGATCAAAATCAAATAACAATTTGTATGTTTCCACTGAAAATCAATTTGGCCTTCATTATAAAAATATTCTGCAAATTCGTTACGTATTGAATGCGCGACTTCACTCGCATTATTACTTCCTTGATGAGCTATTCCTCTCATACTTGTTGGAATATCTTCAAGGTCGTAATTTAGGGTAACCTCTCGGCATTGTTTTTTCAAAAAGTTATGTAAGACACATGCGGTTAAAACGATTTTATCAATAGTTTCTACGTTTAGACAAATTGGTTTTCTAAATATTCGAAAACGTGATGTCAAAATACCAAAGGCATTTTCTACTACTCTACGTGCACGACAGAGTCGGTAATTGAAAACTTTTTGTTTTGCATTAAGAGGCCTGCTCCTTGGAAATGGTTTTAAAAGATTCTTTGAAAGAGCAAATGCCTCATCCCCTAGCATAACATACGGTACTGGCTTAATGCGATTTGGCAAGCATTTATCAGGTGGTAGATTTAAAGTGGCTTCTTGCAATGCTTGATTTAATGTACAATTTTTGAAAATACCTCCATCTGATATACGTCCATTGCAACCAACATCAATATACAAAAAATTGTAGTTTGCGTCTGCTAAAGCGAATAACACTATACTATGTGTGCCCTTGTAATTGAAATAGTAGGATCCTGCATTGGGCGGTGCTTCTATTACAATATGTTTGCCGTCTATAGCACCAATGGTATATGGAAAATTCCACTTGTTTTCAAATTCCTTGGCAATTTTTTCCCACTCGCCTTTTGTGCAAGGAAACTAGAAATAAATGTATACATTAATTTACAAATTTAATTATTTTAGGTGAAAAAATCAACAAATAAAGAACACAATACAATAACCACACAAGAAACTCCACGAAGTACCAATTCGGAATTACAGTGTGGTAAACGGGCTCGTCGCCAAGAAAAAAATGTAGATAGAGGTCTAGAAGATGCCGTAAATAGTCTAAGTGCAATATGTAAGGAAGATTCGACGGAATTTGATAAGTTTGGAGAAAGCGTTGCGGCACAACTTAAAGAAATGCCTTTAGAAGATGCGTTGCAACTACAATTGGACATTCAGCAGCTCATCACACATAGAAGATTGAAGATATTGAATCAGAGCAAAATAGCCAGTAAAAATAATTCAAATAGGACAGTTTCCCCAGGCTTGACTTCTCCAGAAGAATATAATATACCGACACCTTCTTCCATTCATTCTTATCAGTCAACCCATTCACTTGACAACGTCACATATCGTGTGGGTAACGCAATTTTTGAAGCGATGGATAGGGCCAGCATTATGGAAGACTATTCATCTATTTAATGATTTTTGTAAATTAAAAGGAGTTGTGAAAAATGTTTGGTTATAATAAATATATAAAATAAGTGCAAACCTTTTATTAAATACATACCTTCATATACTGGGGCTGCAACACTTCATATACATATTCACATACTTGAGGAACAAATAAACTTATTGTGGAAGCCGATACTCTGGTCAGATATTCTAATGACCTATAGCTATCTCCAGTTGCAAGAAATCTTAATGTTATTGCAAGACGTAATTCAGAACTTATAGCACTTCGTAAATATGTATTCTGTTTTTTTATATAGTGGGAAACCTAAAATTAAATAAATAATAATTGCTAGGTCATGTATACCCAATCATTCTCTTACCTTGATATGTAACATACAGAATGTTTCGTAGTCCATCCGCATGAAATTCTGAAAATCCTTCCCGTCTTGGGTTAACAAATCTTTTAGCAGATTTTCTTCAATTCCAAGTCTGTGGCGCTCTTGTAAATGTTGTTTAACCCAAATAGTTCTATTTCGTTTAACTTTGTCATATTATTTCCTCTTTTTTAACACCATAAACAATACTAAATCTACAGCGGCACGTTTTTTTCTTGAGGGAGCCATTTTTAAATACAAAAAGTTTTGAATTTACTGGGACATAATGTAAACGATTGAACTCAACTCGCAAATATAACTCGGATCCGAGTACTCGTAGATGTAAATCCCGCTTTAGCGATGGCGGTGATGACTCCAACGGCACAGGAACAGAAACAGGAACGAAAACTTGACGGTACTTGCCGGAAACTTGAGTGCCGAACTTGAGGGCTGCAGAGCTGCGGAAAAAAAGAAAAACAGGGATAAGGAACTAGAAAAAACATTAGGGAAGGAACGAATAAATAGAACAGATCAGGTAAAAAGGAGCTTATGCTATAGCGCATACAAAATCCGAACTCCATGTGTTAAAATGCAACTTAACAGTGATCTGTTTTATTCTATTCGTTTTGTTCCTTAAATATACAAAAAATGCAAATTATCAAATAAGCAATAAACATAAATAAGCTGTAAGCACTACACAAGAAAATAACCTGAGGGAAAATACAAGAATTAACTTACCAACCAGACGATATAAATTGTTCACCAACAAATTAAAATTAAAATATTTTTGTATTGAACTGTTGCCTTTAAGGTGGCAGTTAGAGGAAAGAAAGAGTTCCAATCGACAATTTAAAATTTCGAATATCGAAAGATAAAAATGGAAGGGGAATTTGATAAAAATGAATGTTTTTAGTTTGGAGTGGCTAATGCGACAAGGAAACGGCATGTTTAGAAATATATTAGAAATTTGGGAGGAAGTGACTAATGAGCCACAAAAATTAACTAAATAAAATAGTTTGAAAATAAAAAACGTAACAAGCTGAACAGCATGTTACACCTTTTTATAACAAGAAATAGAGCTGATTCAAGTCTCATAATCATTGACTGACACTTTTCAACTATTTTCTTTCCCAAATTTCATATTTTTACTATTAAAGTGGTTTTAATTGTTCAATACCATTTCAGTATATACGCAGTTTAGTTAGTTACTTTAGACAAATTTAGAAAATTACTGTTTGAAAGTGATATAAACAATAAGGCCACTGTATACTTATACCCACTTGTCGTTCAAAATAACAATCATTTGCATTTGCAAATACTTGCACACATCTAGGAAACCAGAATAATAGCGCAGCTCAGAACTCATGGAAAAATTTTTTTAAATTGTCTTCTAAGGGAAATTTGTATATCATTATCATTTTTTTCTGAATGTTGATAATATTAATGATCTGGTACACCACCTTAATATTACTAATACACAAAATCAATTCCCTGAACTTACTAAATTAGCTCATGGTATTGTAAAGGGGCCCATTCACTTACAGGCGGACTGCCGGCTTGGATCGACAGTCCTGGAACCGGCCGGCCAATTTTTGCCATACACACGCCGGCCGTCGACAGGTCTGAGCCTGCAGTTTTCGAGAACTGACATAGAACTGTATGTATGTGGCGGAAATTTGTGTTTACCTTCAGTTGCGGACTGTCATCCCAGATCTTCAAACGGGCGTGATATTTTTGCTTCAGGCCGTGTCAGATAATTGAAACATGGATAACCGAGAAGAATTTATTGCCGAATTTATTAGTATATATAAACAGCATAGGGCGCTATGGCAAATAAAGGCAAAATGCTACATGGACAGAAAATTACGTAGTGAAGGCTTGCAGAAACTTTTGGACTTCTACAAAACTGTTAATGCGGCAGCTACACTGGACACTGTTAAAAAGAAAATAAATAATCTGCGCTCAGCTTTCAGAAAGGAGTTAAAAAAAGTGAAAAAGTCAAAAAAGTCGGGAAATGCTACAGATGATATTTACGTACCAACTTTATGGTATTATAAATTACTATTGTTTACTGCTGATCATGAGGAATCGAGGGACGGTATTTCAAACGACACTAGTGAGGATGAGGAAATAAATAAGGCAAGTACATGTATTTTATATTTTTTATTTGTAGGTAATGAATTTATTTTACTATTATAATATTGTAAATACCATTGTAAATTAAAAAATTACCAGCTAGTATTATATAAATGCATCCTGCCAAGATACTTTTCCGTCGGTCATAAAATACTGTTTATATTTATCGCGATTGTTTTTAGCTGAGTTTGAAGCATTTCGTCGGTTCACATGTTGTAAACCATCTAAATGTGTATTGTTTGCCCTCCAATCTCCACGTACAATGTCACCTGTATCAAGACTCTCGAAATCCACATAATGTTGTGGGATGTAGGATTGCGTAGAATGTCGTCGTAGAAAATTGTGTAATGCACATGCTGCTAAGACAATATAATCGATTTTTTCCAGTGACATATTTATTGTTGTTTGAAATACTCTAAAACGACTAGCTAAAATACCGAAGGCGTTTTCTACAGTACGCCGCACTCTACTCAGTCTATAGTTGAAAATACGTTCCTCTTTTGTTAAATTTGCTCTATTTTTGCGCCAATAGGGTTTTAAAATATGTTTTTCTAAAGCAAATGCATCATCACTCACAAAAACAAAATTCATATTATATTTTGTTATATCGTTGCTGGGCAAATTTAATTGTTTTTCTGAAAGCTTCTCATAAAATGATGTTGTGTCGAAAACGCCTCCATCAGAAACTCGTCCATTGCAACCTACGCTTACATAGAGAAACTCGTAGTCGGCGTTGACAAGCGCTAGTAGAATAATACTGTGGTAATCTTTATAATTAAAAAAATAGGAGCCACTATTAGAAGGTTTATTTATTCTTATATGTTTGCCGTCTATTGATCCACCGCAGTTGGGGAAATTCCATCGATTTTCTATATTCCGTGCAACTTCTTGCCATTCTTCTGTTGTTTTTGGCATCTAAAAAAATAATAAAGGAAGTTCTACCAATTATCGGCCGTAATGTGTCATCAATACCAAAATATAAAAGCCAAACTATCAATTCAATAATAACAACGTAACGTACATTGGAATGATAACTATCTATTTTCAGGCTCAGCTTGCCTCATCACATTACGAGACAGCAAATTTCTCACAATCATTTGATGAGGATATACCGACATCACCTGGTGATTCGATGTCGACTACTGCACAGTCACAGCTATATGATACGGACGCTGCAAGCGAACAGCTAGACGACTTCAGACCTGCATCCGCTGCTTCAACTTCCACTGCGGAGCAATCGCATGTACCACAACCACCAACAAAATCATTCAAAAGAAAGAGGCCACATAGCGAGCAACTTAGAGAGGAATTATTGTTGAAAGTAGGTCAGCAGTTAGACTTAAAAGACGACGATTTTGACATAATTGGAAAGCACATCGCTAACAAATTACGTTCCTTGCCGAAAGACACGGCAATTATTGCGGAAACAATTTTAATGGATGTTCTATATGAAGCACAGTTGGGAAATATCAATAAAAACTCAAAACCAGCAATCAATTACGCTATACAAAAAATTTGTGAAACTAATGTCCCATTATGGCCTTGGGATGGGCAAAAAAATCAACAGCAGTACCAGCAACAACAACAGCACTACCAACAAGAACCACAACAAGGACATGAACCACTTTCAGAGTTTCTTAGTTTTCGTAGCCATGTAAATAATGATTAAGAGTGTTTATTTAAAACAATGTCCAGTTGAATTTACTTTTCCGTTTTTTTTGTTTACTTTGTTAAATCACTTATTTATTTTGTACCTAATGTAAATACCTACCTATACAATAAAGGTATAATAAAATAAAATAAAACTTACTTTCATATACTCCTTTTTCAAAACTTGGTAAATGTATTTACATGTCTCGGGTATAATTACTCCCAATGCTTGAGGTGAAATTATCGCACTGAATTTTAAGTCCTCAAAACTTCGACCTGTGGCCAAAAACCTTAAAGTGACTATTAACCTCTCTTCTACACTAATTGCTTCTCTCATTCTGGTATCATGTTTGGTAATAAATGGTTGGATAAGAGTTAGTAGCATTTGAAAACAACTTGCGTCCATTCGTAGGTAATTTTTTAAATCCGTTAAACCTACAGTAGAACTACTTAACTCCTTTACTAGATTAATATGTGAATATTTACTCCTTTTTAACAACCACTCTTTTACCCAGTATCTCTTTGTCGTTTTACGTGTTTCCGTTAATAATAGCACTTGCAACAAACACAATTTTTTGTTCCTGGTAGTCATATTCAGCTCGCCGTCCGGAATACACTGTAGTGTGTGTCCAACCGGCAGGCTAACTGTCGTTTTGGATCGGACAGTCGAGATCGACAGACTAGAACTGTCGATTTCGCGTATATAAATGTGTGGGCAACGTCGACCTATGCCTTCAGTCCAGGACTGTCAACGCAGGCCGGCCGGATTCCGGTAAGTGAATGGGCCCCTTTAGTATATTAAAAAACACAAATATATTCTATACTTTGGTTTCCGTCTTAACTTTTCCATTATTTAACAAAAATAGATGTGACCATAACTAGCTGTATGTTATAATTTATTTTTGTTTATATCAATTGGGAATTTTAAAAAAAATTATTGATTTTTTTTCATGTATTTTAAAACTTTATTATTAATAATATCGATATTTAATGCGAAAAACTTAAAAAACAATTTTTTTCAATTGATTGTAAACAATTAAAAATTGATAAAATTTAAAAAGAAAACTCGTTACTATGAACGCGCCAGGATTGATCACCATAGTTGTGACGTCATAATATTATAGCTATTTAATAACAATACAGCGTTTACGGCTATTACACGTGACTTGACAATAATATTGAAAATGTACTGCTAAAAAACGATTTGTTAGTTAATTCCGATTTGCTATGTGTGATAAAGGATTTATAAAGGCAAAGTCTGATAATATTCCTGATGTTGATATATTTATGATAACCAAATTTTTTTAAAATGACTTTTAATACTATGATTTTAAAGGTTATGATTTGAAGTCCAGTTGAAAAAATTCATTGACTGAACGCTACTTATTTGATTTGTATACTTAGATAAATAATAATTAATAACAATGGTGTTATGAAATACCTACATCGAAATTATCTTCACAACAAATAAATTCGATTTTGTTTTGGGATTATCACGGTGCACTGCTTGAAACCATTTATTTCGACGTTTTCCATCTTCGAGAACATTTAAAAATATTTTGTTAGGAGTTCTTTTTGTAGTATTCGTTCATAATGATACAAAACAAGAACGATAACTTTTGAGGTTCGACATTTTCAATATAAATTTGAGTATTTAACAATGACAACAGTCTTATCACTTCTGTCAAAGAATACACCACCACTTGGTGTATTCTGTGCTTCTGTATAAACTGCAATGAGTCAAAACTAACTTTATGACGTCACACGCGTTCGGGTTTGTTTGGGAGCTGTCGGCGTGTCTTCGATACTGGATTCAAAAATTAATTTTTATTTTGATATAACTTTTGAATTATTGAGAAAAAATATAAATAAAAAATAGTTTTGTTAATTTATCCGTCAAAATTAGTTTAAACCAAAACAAAATTAATATGGCTATGTAGCCAATGTCAATGCCTTTCAAACGAGATATCACTCTCCATAAGGTCCTATTTAAAATTATTGGCCAGAGTGGCATTGTGACGTCATCTATTACTATTACGTCACCTGTTACCATTCGTAGAGAAGTTTACAACACTTTATTTTCACTCTCCAAATTTTATTAATGTAAGTGTAGCCGTTCAAAAGATACGAGGGGACTTTTGAATAGCACTGCATATATGATCTTTCCATTTATCACAAATTTGTTTTTTCAAAAACACAATTCCTCTGTTGCAATTTCGTACCGAACCCTTGTGAAAAGATTTATCTTATGCCCAATAAAACTATATATCTATGTAGAATATAGTTTTTCGTCAGCAGCCCTCACGTATTGATTGAGCAATAGGCTTCAATTTGACTTGAAGAGCAGTAATAAGGATACCTCCTACCTTTTACTCATCCAAGGGGAACTGCAATCCCAACTGCTTTCTCCTTGTCCTAAGAACTTGCAGTTAAACTGGCGTGCTCATTTACTGTAACACTCTGATTCCACTAGGACTGGTTTTATTTTGAAACATAAACTCGTACATTGACATTCAGAAATACTAACAGATCTTTATACTCACATTATAAATTATAGATAAGTAATTGAGAGACGTTATAGCCTAATAATAATAATATGTAACACTCGTTTACATCAGAAAAAATAATAATGTTTTTCTTTGCGGTCACGGACCACATGTTATTTATTTTTTTTTTGGTCTGAAAAAGAATGCTGATGCGACTTTTACTTTGACGATACAATACAATTTTTTCTCACTCTTCCAGCGAGTGGGAGAGAGATAAACATTGACAGTGACATTTCCAGAAATAATGTTTTAATTTTTTATGATATTTGAGCTATGATATACATAGACGTCAAAAAATAATAGTTCAATACTATTAAACGCTTTACAAAATTAGAAAAATTAATTTCCAAATAGCAGACCGTCCACTAAGAAGCAACAACTACTTCCCGGGCTATATGCCCCGACAGACATTGAATTACACTTCTAAAGTAAACGGGGTTGGTATATCTGTTAAGATAGAACCAACTATTCTGGTTTGCGATTAGAAGGAATAACATCACTTGTGGACCGGTTTCGGCGTATTGCGCCTCATCAGCACAAGGTAGATGCTATTCGTCCAGAAGCTCTGAGAGCATAATCCTGGACTAGAGACTACGTTGATACCAAACCAATACATTAGCCTCAGTTAAGGAAATGCTAAGAGTGCGATATCAGCGACATCTCTACATCTAATCACAAACCAAAATTCCATATCGACAAAAAACCATCTCGGTTTTGTAGGTATTTACTTAATTACAGTTAACTGTAAATCATTATTTTTTGACGTCTATATATCACGCTTTACTAATATGACAATTATTTACAGTTAACTGTAATTAAGTAAATATGATATACATATTAAGATTCATGTATAATTTAGTACAGTCGCGGGTTTTTCAATCAAAGGGGTTATTGTTAAATTGAGAAAAAGAATTTTAAGCTTGAAGATTTAGTATAGGAGATTATGTAGGTAAAAAATTATTTCATTTTAGAGGTGTTTTTTCCACAACACATATGTTATTTGCTCCAAGCTTGTCAATAGTTCACGAAATGTAAAGAATCTTCATTATAGTCATATTTTTCAAACATCGTCTGAGGTTAATTTAAAGTTTCGCTATTTCATAAAAATAAACAGTAACAAAACTTATGCCGAAAATTGTGCTCAACAGACTGTAGCCGTGTTGTGAGGATATAATAATTCATTTTTGAGAGACCTAATAGTTAATTTAGGTTATTCTAACACATTTTTGAGACATTGATAACGCAGGTTTCAATTTAAATTCGAGCTTTCCACTTACCCTAAATAATTGATAAAGTTCAAAACATTTTATATTTTGAATTTCAGATTAATAGCATTTAACAATGGAAACTTTAATTTATGAATTGCTTTGTTGAATCCAATCAATTTAACAATGTGAAAGCTTACTAATAAATAATTTATAGCTAACGTTATTTGTCGCCCGAAAGTTAAGGCATTTCTATATTTTATCCAGAATTCAAAATGTGGTAAAATAAATTTATTTAATCAAAATGCTAATGGTATCAACCCTTGTCGTGTGGAAGTTTTTAGTGTGATTGAGTAAATAAATCATATCGAAAATTATTATCACAAACATCATTTTGTACTTATTCATTCATTTATTGAAACATGAATACAGTTAGACAATAAAAAACAATACAAATAACAAGATTCAACCATCACTAACCTCTCAATTAAAACTATCATTATAATTGACGAAAAAAAAAGAAATCTGGAAATATCGATTTTATTGGTGCGACGACAGAAAATATCAAAGTTATCGCAATAACATCCTAAAAGCCGATACAAAAACTAAATTTTATGTAGTTATTCTTGCAGCAATTCTGGATACATGAAGGGTACTTTTTCTTCCATATTCCAAACTATACAACCTAACTTGTAAAACGTATCATAAGAAAATTATATTTTCTTCCTCTTTGCTAGGCTGTAAAATGAATGTCTAACCAGAATGTTGAGTGACCTAACTAAAAGATGAACATGTGTTGTGCTTGCTACGGGGTGAACAGTATAAATCTTGAAACTTGATATGTAGGTACTTTCTCCAAATGATTAACAATGATTTTATATTGTGTACTCCAAAGTATACATCCATAAGTATTCAAGTTTTGAGCGAAAAGATGCTTAATACGTTTTCAAAATATTTATGTCAATACTGTGACGATAATTGAAAGTGAATAATTATTTTTAAAAACGCTTCGATTCAAATGGTATAAAAAGAAAAAAACAACTTTTAGTTAAATCAGTTCATCACATTACATAATTTATATGATATACAAGCTTATATTCGTATTTATCCACACAAGTAAATCTTGCCACAAGCTTTTATATCAATTAAATTGTGTAAAAACGTGTTCTACTATTGATTGCTTTTTTAGTTATTGCTGTGTTATTGTATCTTAATGTTTCTTAACATGTTTAAAGCGTCATTGCTGACTGGTCCTTTGCCTGTTAATTTAGTAAAATCCAGTGATTCAATAAGGAGACCTTCTGGTAATTTATGCAAAGTTCTATCTCTCTGAAATTGGTCTGGAAACCCATATTTCAGGAGTACGTAAAAAGTAACAATCTTGTATTGGATATAAAGTGAAGTCATTTTACGTTTCGAATTCTTCTCAGTAAACTCTTTCATTCAATATCCATATTATGGAAGTGCTTAAAAATAGCTTAGCTAGTCCGCCATATTGGGCAGTCTGCCATATTGGATTTGAAATGGACTTTTCAACAAACTCTCTTATTTGATATCCTTATTATGAGAGTGCTTGAAAATAACTAGACCGTCATCCTGGTCCATATTTTAGGAGTTCGTAAAAAGTTAATCATTTATTGATTTTATTCAATAATTATGGAAAGATTCCTTCAAATTAATGTTTTGTTGCTCAAAAGATGAATAATAAAAAAAATTAGAAAAAGAGTTTCAAAAATAGTGATTCTTATAGATGAAGATCAAAAAGAGTGGAAACGGTACTAATACTAACTATATAACTTTATTAACTTCGGTCATGCGCGCCTAGGTTTGAATAGATGTCTACAAATGATGGTCATGTATTGTTTATCCTTTTTTTTCACAAACCATTGTTAAAAAAAAGAGCATCCCAAATCTATGATTTAATACAATCATAAATATCTCAAAATTGTAGGAGGATATACAGGCAGTCAATTTTAAAACTTACAATGGGCTGTACCTCGTGAACGAAAAGAGATTTCAAAAAAAATTCAAAGCCGTTCCTAGGGTAGAGAGGGGGAACTAAAATGACATGAGAGAGAACGCACCCCCGTCAATCCCCTATGCCCCAACTACCCCACCTACAAAAATCTAAATGGCAATCCCCTACTTGTAATACGTCGTTAGAAAGCCCGTAGAAAATGCTTTCCAACGGTCTAAGTCCTAATTATGCAGGGTGTAACAATAAATCAGAAAAATTAATTTGACAATAAAATGAAAAAGTGTTAAATGTCGAACTACAAAAATGTTAATTAATTTGGTAAATGTTCAAAATGGTTTCCATTGTTTTGTAAACAATAGTACAACCTATTTTCAAACTCCACTGTTGGCAAATGTTGCTTTAGTAATATCACGACATGCTTGACTAATTCTTCGTCGTAAATCATCGATTGAGGTTGGTTTAGTTTTATAAACAACCGACTAAGGTGACCACACAGAAAAAAATTAGGTGGCGGTAAGTCTGGTGACTTGGGTGGCCACTCAATGGGACCTCTCCTTCCAATCCATCTATTTGGATAATTATGGTCTAACCAGTCCCTAACTGCTACTGCGTAATGGGGAGGAGCTCCGTCTTGCTGGAAGTGCAACACATCGCCGTCCTGTTGGTTCTCCAATTCATGAACAATTAAGGGCTCAATAGTGCTTTCCAGCATATCAAGGTACATTTCACCGTTTAAATTTTCCGGTATAAACAAGGGACCAATCACAGAATCTCCTAATACCCCTGCACAAACATTTAGTTTCTCAGGATGCTGAGTGTGGTTTTCTCTAAACAGATGTGGATTTTCATCATTTCGTCATCGGACAATTCTTGAAGACATTGCATTTTATAGGAGTGAAATTTATGAAGTTTCAAAACTCTCCGTACCGACTCATCTGATAGTCTTGTTATTGCAGGGACGTGACGAGTTGATAAAGTAGGATCTATTCCAAATTGTCCAAGGACTTCAATTTGAGTTGCTTCATCGAGTACTCTTGTAGCATTCCTTCTTCTATTTGCCACTGAACCCATCTCTCTAAATTTTGCGACTAAATCACGGATATACACGTGACTTACATGTTTTTCAGGATGTCTTTCATTAAACGCGTTAGCTGTCTGCAAATAACTTTCGTTCTGGGAGCCAAATATTGAAATTATCTCCACACGTTCAGGAATACTGTAAAATGTACCAATATATTTTCGGACCAAACGTACAAATAATTAATCTATCACAAATGACAATGATATTAAGGTAAGTATCAAGTAAACCAATAATTTGAATACAGAAAGGAAATGCAAAACAGAATAACAAAATGTGTTGTTTAAAAACTGCAAAGCCAACAAGTTTTTTTTTTAAATACAATTAATAGAACATTTAACACTTAATAGGGACCGTTCTTGCACTTTCAAAGCGAAGTATCGTTCCACAATTAATTGTTATTTTTGTTGTCAAATAAATGTCTCTGCTTTATTGGTACACCGTGTATAATTATGACTTGGACTGTTGGAAAGAATTTTCTACGGGCTTTCTATCACAAGTTGAGGGTTGCCATTTAAATTTTTGTAGGTGGGGCATAGGGGGTTGATGGGGGTGCATTCTCTCTCATGTCATTTTAGTTCCCCCTCTCTATCCTAGAAACGGTTTTGAAATTTTTTCGAAATCTCTTTTCGTTCTCGAGGTACAGCCCATTGTAAGTTTTAAAATTGACAGCCGTATATATTTCTAATTCTGGTTACTTGATGACTAATTTCTGTTTCTACAAGAAACCAACTATTTGATATTAAATTTGTCTTGATCATGAAAAATTATGTAATTTATAGAAACACAATACTTTACGAAAATTTAATAACCAGGCACAATTCAGATAGTTTGATGCCCAAATCATTACCATAACCAATAAAAAAACCGACCACTATATATAATGTACTTATAAAGTGTATTCAAAAGATAATTCAAATGATCGTGATAGTCTTGGAATTATTTTTGCTTGAGCAAAACTACCTTCAACCATCGGTTAACTAAACCGAAATAACGTCACGTGTTCGCTATTCAAAGTTAACAAGTAGTAAACTTTCTTGCGTTACAAAGTATCTATACGAATCTTTACATCCGCCTTTTGTAGAACTGTATATGTTAATATTTTATTACCATTAGGAAAAAAAGTTTTCCATTATTCAGCTACCTCTGTTGCACATTTATAAATAATGCAACAGAATCTAAAGTTCAATTACATGATTGACATTTGAATGTTGCTATATAGGTCAGCGTTTCCTCAGCTGTATGTTATATTTTATAACAATCAATACCCTCGAATGGATGGATCAATACCCTCGAATGTTTCAAAAATACGGTACTTAAACAAGTATAGTAAAAATCTATTTCCCAAAATATAATTTCTTCAGATCATGTAGGATATTCGATCTTCCATGGCCGAATGCATCAGTTTAGCTTAAATGTATGACTTAACAAAGTGCAGCTTACTGATAATTCCAATCTTGCACCATGGTTTGCTCAGTAAAGACACGCTTACGTACAATACCGTATGTCTTCACTTGAATGGACAAGCTGTGTTTAAAATTTCATGCACATAACCTTCGCTTGGATGACGGTTTAGCGAGCTTAATTTTTCAAGCCTGGCTTACTTACTAAGCCAAGGGGGTGCAATCGGGCATGAACAGACTGAATGAATTTGTTCAAATGCAACATTCTGAAAGAAATGTGGCACCATCAGATGCTCACAACAGCAGTGCCTTGAAGTTTGTAGATGGATTTGAACCAACTTACTCCTAGTAACGTATTTAGTACTGTATAGTAACACGGAAAATTGACTGCATTCACACTCGTGCGGAAAGTTACCTTCAGTCTCTGAAGAAGATAACTTGGTTATCGAAACGCGCGTAAGATAGTGTAAAGTGTTAGTGTTGGTGTAGTGGTAGTGTAAACAGTGTTCAGTGTCGAGCATATGGAATATTTAAAAGTGTGGACTGGGGAGCAAACATCTGTGGATGGCCTATAAATTTTTTGCTGTTTGAAACTATGGCCATACTTTTTAAGTTTAGGTAAAAATAAATATATAAATAATATATAATGTAGACACTATGGTCTAAAAAATAATAATAGACTAAAAGTGATAATGGTAATTATAGCACCAAACTAAAAGCAAAACCTTACAATCTAGTAGATTTATGCCTAAGAAAGAAACATTGAACACAATAAAACGCATCGCATTTTTCGCACTTGAATGGGGTTTGTTTGGCTCTTAGAGAAGCTTGTTTTCTGTCAAGTTCAGCATTCAGCTTTTCATAACAAACAACACATCTTCGCCACTGTGTTCCCATATTTTTCAAACTGCATTGTCTTGTTGCAGCTGTATTATCGTCTCCGATTTCTTCACCCAAAAGACCCATTGTTACCTCCTCTTTGAACTTTGTGATATTTATATTTTTTCCTGTTATTTTTTTATAAATAATGCAAGCATTGACAAGTGCTGTACCCGTAATCAACTCGATGGCTAATTTTCTGTACCATTTGACCCCTCTTCTTAGTGCCGCTGAATAGGCTTCCATTTGATCCGAGATCTCATTGTTATAGTCTAGGATTATTTGAGGTTTTTTTACAACTTTACCGTTTTCGGTTTGCACATCAACCATACTATCATCATGCAAGTTGCTCAACACGAGAACATCGCGTGTGTCCTTCAATTAGATATCTTTAGCTTAGCACGGTTAACATCTACAGGATTGTTTTCTATTAGTTCTCAGAGTACCTGCTAGATGAGTGGATCGTTTTGCTAGCTCATGTGCCAAACTGACACTTGTATAAAAGTTATCAGTATAAATTACTCTACCCGAATCTAATAAATCTTCAGCCAAATCTACAACTGATGAAGCGACAGGAACGCCAGGTTGGGCATCTCGCTCACAGTATACTTTCAGATTGTTTGTGTAACCATCACTTGTGCATAATTTGTAAAGTTTTATGCCGAATTTGTTCTTTTTATTTTTGATGTACTGTTTGAATGAAAGTTTTCCACGAAATGGAACAATATACAAATGTCTCTGGAAGGAATATTAGCTTTTTGAAATCGTTCTAACAACATATCAATTAGACCCTGAATCTTGAATAAACGTTCGCCTTTTGGACATTCCTAGTTGTTGGAGAAATGCCACATACGCAAAATTAATTCAAAACGGTTTCTTGGCATAAAACTTTTCACCTTGTTTTCATATATAAGTTTCTTCGACCAATAATCAGTAATTTTGGGCTTTTTGTTTAGGCCCATCCAAAAAATGATCACCAGAAATGTTTCAATTTCTTTAGCTGACACGTCTTTCTATTTGCGTAAACGAGAATGACGAGAGATTGACGTTTTCTATTGTGTGCTGTGCGTATCTGTTGGTTTCTTTTACCATAACGACAATTATTTCACTATCAATAAAATACTTAAAGAATTCATAGGGACTTCTATTTCGTAATTCAGCTGCTACATTGTCAGGAACTCCAAAATTGGGCGCAGAAAAATTAAAAGTTTTTCTGTTTTCACCAGTTACGTTAGACCATGTTATTGGCTCGCAATTGGGTATTATGTCGATATCTTCTTCGTAATTTTGAATAACTTCTTCGATAGTTTCGGTAACACTTGAGGTACCTGGAACGGTAAGTTTCTCGCTACCATTTTCATGGGTAGAACCCTAAAAAATAAAAAGAAAACATGTAAAAATACAATGTAACTTACCTGTTTAGTTATTTTACGTTTTTTTACTGGGCGATTTGCGACATTGCTATCTCCGCTTTCTAATGATGATTCTGATGACCTCTCGTTTGGTATGTAGTCATCCTCTGAGCAATCCCCAAAGGGATCAGTAACATCTTCATCACTCATATCCAACGCTTCGTCCATGAGCTGCTGAAGATTTTCTTGCTCTTTTTCGTAAGAATTACGCGCCATTATAGAACACGTGCACTGTCGATAGCAAAGAGTAAAACTGACGAATTCTAAGATCTGTACACTCAACACTGCTTGTAACCGCACGAGGGAGCATGGCTTTATAGTGGGAGGTCAATGTTGCCAAAATTATGTGTGAATTAAATATAATTTACGAGGCCTCGAAGCATTTTGCTTCTGAGGCCGCATGAATTATATATAATTCACGGGGGTAACTTCAACCCCCACCACTGTTTTGTGTTTTTTTTTGTCACAGAATATGTTCTAGCACTTAGTATAACCTGAAAATAAACAAATATATTGCTGGCCCTCCAGATACATTTTTTTTACTATAGTGCGGCAATTAACGTGTTAAATAGTGGTTGCTATAGAAAAAACATTAAACAATGAAAATCTTTTTTTCTAACTGGGTATACAACATTCATAGATTTATGAACACGAACAGTATTGTTTTAGCATTAGCTTACTCTTTTGCACAACTTCAGTTGAATTTCCTTGAAAATTGAAAAGATGAGGATGTTGTCAATCGTATAGAAGACACGAAGCTTCTGAAATGGAAGTGTATAACTTGGGAAATGGTACAAAGATTCAGGTCAAGTGCCTGGGCTGTTGAGCACAACCCAAACGAATCAATGAATTAATGGAAAGGTATGGAGAAAACTTTTATTATTTAATTATTTAATTAATATGGAGCATAAATATGAAAATTAAAAGAATAGTTACAAAAATATTAGAAAGGATTAACCAGGAATTCATTAACGGAAATCACACCGGAAATGAGTTAAGTAAGGACTAATAATAATTAATAGCTGTTTTAAAAATATGTTGAATTATTTTAATTTTTATTAGAGATAATTATTGTTTGTTGTTGTAACTTTTTAGTTATATTGACAATTAAATTAGGTTCGTAGTTATTATTGTACATGTCTTGTAATTCGTTTTATTTACTGTGTTCGATATATGGAAATTTTAATTGATTGAACTAATTTCGGATGATAATTTTAGTTAAAATTTAGTATTCCAGTTTCCTTGGTTTTTTGTTATTTTCTACAAAGATAGAATTTATAATGAGTATTTCAAAAACATCCCAATTGAAATACGAATTTTAAATGTTTTAGTTACCAGTTTCTCAGCAAAACATTTCTCAAAATCATAGTGGATCAGATATTTCCTCCAAATTAATCATTGAAAATTGAACAACTTTTTTCAAATGAACCACAACAAATTTTTCATTATTAGAAGGAGAAACAGTTCAGAATTCACATCAATTTGGAACAATGAGAAATCGAAAATTCTCTCTGCCCTATTTTACCTGTGAAGTACATTATTTTTCACTATCTCAGGTCAAACTACATATTATGCATTCCATAAACTCAATAAATCTTATTGTATAGCTTGCATCAAGACCCTTGCAAATATACATAGGTCAAGTTGTTGATCACGGTCAAATAGACATCGAAACAGAAAAAAATTCATTTTCCAAAAATCCGGAAAACCAAGAAAAAATTGCTCAAAAATAAGTATGAACAAAGAATATACCAAATCATTTCCAAAATTACTAAAATAGAGATGTCCAAAATTTAAGTGGCAGGTCTTACGGGTCCCTCATCTTAGAAAACGAGTCTTGATTGATTAGTTCGGAACCATCAGTGAGAGGCTTAGAGTCCTTGGCACCTCAGCCTTTAGGCTTTTTGTGCTCTTGGTTGTACCCTTTATGTGAAGATACCAGAAGTGCTTATCATGCTCAGCAGTCTTTTCTCTAAGTCCTTTTTGGAGAAATCCTCCCTTGGCTGCTCTAGTCTATATCTCCAATGAGACAGTGCTTAACATTCGAAGATAATGTGTGAGGATGTTTCCTCCTCTACCATGCTCACCCGACAGATAGTTTCATCCCTATATATGCCAATTGTATGCATGTGTTTCCTTAGGGTACAGTGACCGGTGGGTAATTCCATCACTTTTTTCATCTAACCCCTGCTGAGTTTTAATATTTCATTAGTCAGTGACTCCGAGGGTTTTTGATCAGGAGTTTGCTGTGTTCCTGTTTTGACACGTGGCTCCAGTACGTCCGATGTTTAGTTTGAATACACCGAGATGTACAACCACGTGCAGCAGTTTTTGATATTCCAAATACTGGTTCAGGGTCAGTGAATGCAGTTTCAGACCCAAGCTTTGCATTGCCTACAATACCCTTGTTTCCTGCGAACCACTTAGGTGTTACCCTATTGTGGTTGGCGAGTGTTAAGAGTTTTTGTAGGCAGTCACAGACCAGTCTAGATCTGATCTGGGGACATGCTAAATATTTCAGTGCTGCCTGACTATCTGAGAGTATTAGGATCTTTTGGCCTCTATACCCCCTTTCTATGTTCATTTGCAAACACGTACGATAGCGTAGATTTCTGCCTAGAATACGGATGCAAGCTTCTCCAACGATGCGTGGACATTGCACCTGGGTCTAGCACCGTGAACTAAAGCTCCTGTTCCTATGTCAGTTTCAGATCCGTCTGTGTACCACACCAACGTTCCTTCCTGACTGCGGCATGCATCCAACCCATCTCAATTTAGCTGGATATGATATGGTTGGTTGTCGTTTATTGTGGCCAACATGTTATCACTTCTTATTTCAAGAAGCAAGTTTGTGATAACATCTGTGATTCCTGGGTATTGGTTTCTTCGTGCCAATTCCCATTGCATTCCAGCTTGTATGCACCCAACTAGCAAAGTTGTTTTATAATTTTTGGCTTATATAACAATTTTATTTTAATGTTGATTTATTGTTGCTTTTAAGAATGCAACTTATTATATAAAGGTTTTATAAGAGCAAGTTTAGCTTTTCGTAACAAAATTGTTTTATAAAGTTATCACAAAAACAATTTTATACGGGTTATGTAAGAGATTTATAAAACATTTATTGTTTATAAAATTTAGTTGTTTTATAACACTTTTTTAAGAGAGTTTGGTAGCATTTATAAATCAGGTATAAATACATTATAAAACTATTGTTATAAACACTTTTATATAGCATCTTATAAAATGATTTTATTAAAGCAGCAGATGCCGCAATTTTATTGCCATTGAAAATTGTAGTTACAGACACAGCTATAAAATGATTATATAATTATTACATTGGAAGCTGTTATGTAGCTTTCATGAAATAACTAATAAATATATTAGATTCGGCTTGGCAGTTTTAGAAAAACAAACCGCGTAAAATTTCGGAATTAAGGGAGTGGAAGAAAATCAAAAGGAGTAGCGTTTCGGAGAAAAATAAAGAAAAACTTGAAAGTATTATGATTAGCAATAAAGAAATCTTTTATAATACGCCTGCATGTTCAGATAGTCATCCACAAGAAGTAATGATAAATCACTCAATAATAATTACAAATAATGATACTATGCCAGAAAAACAAACCGAAGATGAGAACTTATCATTAGAAGTGCCAAATTTTATTGGTACAAGTGATAATAATGACTTGGTAAGAGAAAATTGGTTAGTACAGTTAGAACCTGACAACGAAAGTGATCTGTTGATGTTAGATTAAAAAAGAAATTCTGAATTTAGATACATCAGATCATGGGTAGTTCATTACAATATCTCACATATGGCCATGCGAGTATTATTTCAAAATATCAATAAAAGGTTACCCAGTATACTGCCTCAAGACCCTAGAACATTGTTGAAAACTAGACAATAAATAATATAATCGTGTTGAATTTGTTTATCAATTCCTTTATTCATTATATTTTTAAAATACGGTCCTGTTTTGTTGGGTTCTTTTGAAAATTAAGTATATTTTATAAATGTTTTAAAATTATCACAAATGTTGGTATATTATTTTATAAAACCTACTTTGTCCACTAAACTGTTATATTACTGACAGCCATGTTAATAATTAGATATAGATAAAATTTTAATAATATCTCTAAAGATAAAAATATATTTCACTTATACAAATAGTTTTATGTGAAAATAACATTGAGTATAAACACATTTAGAAGAATACAACTGTTTCAACTGTTTCAAATATTACTACCAAAACTTGATTTTTTTTGTTACTCAACTTCTAAAATTATTATAAAACCTTGATAAAATTGGAGCGCAAGAAAAATTCACTGCATTGTACCCTATAAATCACAATAAAATTTGTTTTGCATCAAAATTTTTCTTCTGTCGGAAACTACCTACATGCACAAAAATCAAAATTAAGTGACAACAGTCGGACATATTTATTTTCTTTCTAAAGTTGGTGCTGCATTTAGGTATATTATCACCAGCAACTCTGAAATATAATTACTTGAAAACAATTTAGCTTTTTACAAACATATTAATAAAACAAAGTTGATTTATTAATACTACTATAATAGCAATAAAGTGGCATATAATTCAATTATGAAACATATATAATCCTTATATAATAATTTTTTTTCACTACTAGCCTCTAAACCTAACTTTATTGACTTTTGTTGAGGTAGTAAAGTTGTTCATTATTAACCAAGGTAGAAAAATACAGAGCCTACTTGATTATAACTAAATCTCAATCCATTTAATAGAATGTGAGGTTAACTTGTGCACAGCAGTCATGTCATGTGAAACGGGAATGGGAGTCGACAAACTAATATTTGTAAAAATAAAATGCCAGTAGTGAAGTAGTGAAAAAAATGCTATATGAGCCACGGTAGAAAGGTGTATTATTGTCTCGGATCCATTAATGGATCCATTTAATGGACCTTGACAATAATACCTCACTTTTCTACCTTGGCGCATAATTACTATTTAACCATTATATAAGTATCGCATAAAAAAATTTGAGAAATTTTCTAGCACGTTTATTAAACACTTATAAATCTTTTATAAAACAATTTTATTGTATTTTTATTAACATTGTATATCAGTTATATAGTAGTCGCTGGAGTACTCATGAAATATATTATATAAACAAAATGTTTTATAAATTGTGCCCATTTTGTGTTTATAGATGTTTTATAAACATTTTAAAAACGTTTCTGAGACTAACATTGTTTTATAATATTTATCGCCAAAACATTCCTACGACTATTATAAAATAGCAAATTGTTAGTTGGGCAGCCATTCTTGCTGCCACCTTAACATGCAGAGCTAGAGGCTTCCATTGCCGCAGTCGGGCTGCTTCTAATCGCACCTGTTGTGCAGAGACAGGTAAGCCTCTGAATTTTTGATAGCTCCAGTTTGGGTTTCCTATGATCTGTTTTTGGCCACCAAACTAAGGCTCCATAGGTAACCATGGGTCTCTCCACAGTTGTGAACAGCCAATGTACGATCCGTGGATTTAGTCCCCATGTGTTACCTATCGCCCTTTTGGCAGCCATTAGGGCCCTTTATTGGTCATGTAGGTGTGAATTCCAGGTTAGTTTTGCATCCAAAATTATACCCAGATACTTGACCTCCTGGCTTAGACATAGCTGCACGTTGTAGAGGCTTGGCAGTTTTGGTCTCTTAAGCTTCCTTTTTCTAGTGAATGGAGTGAGCGCAGTTTTTGCAGGATTCACACTTAGGCATTCCCTACACCATATCTCCACCGTTTCCAGAGCTTGTTGCATCAGCTCCAATATAACATTAGGGTATTTCTCACACATAGAACAATAAAGATTTTACCAGACAGTCAAGTGGCTTTGTAAGTACTCAGTTCTTAGTGTGTAAAGTTGGAATTGGTATCAAATTCTCAAAAAAGACTCTGCTCAATAGAAATACTTAACAAAATGTCTCTGGTCTGGATCCCTGGTCATTCTGGTATGGATGGCAATGAAAAGGCAGACTTTTTTGCAAGGGAGGGTACCGCAGGTGATTTAATCAGATCAGAGCCTGCAATTAGCATCTCATAAGTTTTTCCAAACAAAACCCAAATACCAGGACATCAAGAACAGTTTCAATGTTATGGCATGAATTCCAAGATATATTCATTTAGATGCCTCTATATAGCCGTCGAAGAATGTCTCCAAACAAGTGTTAGACTATAGCAGACATGTCCTACGTTGTCTAACAGTCCTTTCAACAAGCCTCTGTCGTCTAAATCATCATATGGTAAGACTTAGACTGTCCAAAAATCCGACGTGCAATATTTGTCTGGAAGATGATAAAACAGCAGAACATATACTTTATGTTTGCCCTGTAGTGGCTCGAATCAGGTATCTGATATATAGCAGAGTCCATATCCAATATGAAATTTGAATAAACTTTTGCAAGTCGCAGTGGAGTGCCTAATAGACCCACTCACCACAAATCCAACCAATCCAACTTCACTGAAGGCGAAGTAAGCAGCATTCTGATTAGATGTTTTATGGGTGAATAGCTAATAGTTAAAAAATGCCATTCGAATTTTGAAAACCGTTTTCACTGTCAAAATCAATATAAAGGGTGATCAATTTATACTGCAGAGTTTGATACATCCGTTGCCTTGAGAGATAGGGAAAAAATTTCATATAAGAGTTATATAGTTGAGCTTCACATTACAATATCATTTTCTGATATAGAGTCTTTCATATGGTTACATATTATCAAAGTTATGGTTTTTCAAATGAAACACCCTATATATTATATTGATCTTTAATTTCGCTCAGTTTCCTTATTCCGGCAATATAGGGCTTCACTACTTTCTACTGGGTGCTGTTGAAGATAACGCCTATTCAAAATGGTTTTCATTGTTTTGTATATAAAAAGTATAACCTATTCGCAAACTCCATATCAACGTTGGCAAATGTTGCTGTAGTAAAATCCCGACAGGCTTGTGTTATTGTCGTAAATCGTCAATTTAGGTCGGTTGAGTTGTTGAACAACTGACTTAAGGTGACGCTACATAAAAAAATCAGGTGTTAGTAAGTCTCGTGACCTAGGTGGCCACTCAACGGGATCTCTCTTCCCAATTCATTTATTTGGATAATTTTGGTCCAGCCAATCTCTAACTGCTACTGCATAATGGGGGAGGTGCAACCAATTTTCATCTAGAGTTCCGTTGGCTCTCTAGTTTATAAATAATACAGAATTCTTCAGCATATCCAAGCACATTTTGAATTTTCTAGTATAATCAAGGATCTAATCACAGAATCTTCAATATATCCGACCAATGATTGAGTTTCTCAGGATACTAAAGACCAATTAATACCAAAGTACACTCATCACTAACTATTTTTTTAAAGTCTAGGTTTGTTATTCATTCGTTTAGTCATGATTTCACAAAACTAGATTCGTCGGTCTGGATCGTCATAACCCAATTCATGAAGGATTTGCATTTCATATGACTTTCCGTACTGACTCATGTGACATTCCTCTCATTGCAGATACTTAACGAGTTAATAGGATCTATTTGACACATTACCCGCTCCTCTAAATTTTTCGACGAAATCACGGATATACACGCGACTTTCATGTTTTTCAGGATGTCTTTCATTAAGCACTGTAGCTGTCTGAATTTAACTTTCGTTCTAGGAGCCAAATATTAAAATTATCTCCACACGTTCGACAATACTGTGAATCATCGTGATCACTGAAGTTAAATTACAACCAAACGTACAAATGTATCACTGATGACAATCAAGTTCAGGTCAAGTTCAAGTCCTAAATAAACCAATAATTTGCCTACGGAAAGGCAATGCAAGAAAAACAGAGTTTGTTCTTTGAAAACTGAAAATCATGTTTTTGTTCAACTAATTATCACATTTGACACTCAACTAGGGACCATGCTTGCACCTTTTCTGGAACTTCTATTACATTTTCATATTTTTTGAGAAACATTATGAAAATACCAGTTACTGAAAGTTCTTCACACAAAAAACTCTATTTTCTAAATGCTGCAAAATATAGACATGCAGTATTGATTCTCTTCACAGTATTGTATTGTGAGTCCTATAGAATTAGTGTGAGCTTGTTCGAAGCGAAATATGGAGTAAAACAACATTGTTCCAAAGTTCTCCCTCGGTGTGTTGCAATTAATTAAAATACGATCTTTCTCAAGCCGTGAGATATTTTCCGACTCTCAATGAATTCTACTTTACATCTAGAGTCATTTATTCACCACGTTACTTCATGGCGATGCCCTAGTTTTGTAGTGATTATAAAAGCTATCCCGCCGAAAATACATTTCAACCTATTAATAATTTTATATAGTATTTGTGCTGCCATTATTCCAATGAAAAAAAATACATTCGACACATTCTCTTGAATAAATGTACTCAATTGTTGACAATATTAACGCACATGTTTTTATGTATTGAAATTCTTCGATCAAAATGTACTCCTAGGTACTTTGTTTCTTTGACATAAAACCAACATCGCTGGGAGGAGCCCTACGATAAATTATACAAAATTTGTCGTATGTTCAATTTCTTGTTGTGAAGTCAGAGACGTATACTGTTTTTGATATAATCTATTCACGTTTCTCAGCCAATAAGGGTTTGCGGAAAATTCAGTCACACATTAAATGTTGCACGTAGGCAAATAGGCGCTTTGTGTTTTAGGTTTGGTTAGATTAGATAAGATTTGATGGATGATATGGCTAATTGGCCTATTCCACTGCGAAATTTTCAGATCTATTGTTGTCCTCTGAATCTAGATTACATTCTCCAGTCCGTCTCTTTTTAAATAGCCAATCAGCCTCGAGACTGAACCTTTCATGTAGTTTCTTGTCGGTGGCTTTTCATCGCCTAGTACAAGGAACCGCACATTTGCCTAGCAGTCGCACTGAAATGAATTGTGCTCTCCAGTTCCCTCCTCTAGGGCGACAGAATCTGCACATGACATTGCCTCACTAGCTACATATATTTCCTTATTAGGGCTGTCTTAAATGTTGGCGAATGTCCTCTTGATTTTTGTGCCACCCACTTACTTGTGGCCATGTTTATTGTCGATTTTGCGACGCTGCAGAACGGTTTCGTTCCGATCCGATGAATGGCATTGATGAGCTTTGCCTGGCCATATTATCCGTCTGTATACTAGCTTAGAATTGACCCCTATGGAATCGGGTGCCTTCAGTGCAGCTTTGGTATCTGTGGAGATGGCTACTGAACAGTTTGTTCTTTCCTGCCTTTCAATCTCTTCAATGCAGTGGTGAATCGCCGTCACTTTCGCTTGGAAAGTTGTGACGTCCTCAGATAAGTTTTGTTTTAGGCCTATAATTCCTGCTCCCACACCTACTTCTGCCTTGGAGTAGTCCGTATGCCAGGTTGCCTCTGCATGTATGGGTACACCTCACAGGGTACACCTCCTTCCTCGTATCGTTATTTGGAACTTATTATTAAAGCTATATCTCGTGGCCATTGCTCAACGGGTTGTCCCACTAAGTCATCCGCATTTAGCTCCTCGATAAGCTCGCGATAGTCAGCACTGTGTGTTTGGCTTATGTGTTGTTGACTTTGAACTAGTCTGTGCGTTACAGATCTTGCTTCTCTTGTATACAAATGTGTAGTGATGGTAGATGTATGGCTCCCGTAATACACAGGCAAGCAAACCTTTGTGAGCTACTTAGCAGCATCACAGCTCCCTTTCGTAGTGTCTTTGTCCACCATACTACTGATACATAGGCTATCATTGGTCTAACAACTGTTGTGAATAGCCATTGGGTCATGGTTAAAACCCCTGTTTTTTCCACACGTTATTCTTCGTCTGCCGATGGAAATAAAGTAACTTTTTGTGTGGTCTTCCAAAGGTGAGTGTTCTATGAAAGCCCTTGATCAAAACGTACTCCTAGGTAATTTGTTTCTTGGACAACTGGAATCACTGTTTCTCCTACCACTATCGTTCTCAGGTCTTGTAGTGCCGTATTTCTCGTGAAAGTTATCATTTGTGTTCTCTGAGCATTGACTGTCAGTATTTCTTGTATGCACCAATTACCAAAAATATTTAAGGCATTCCGATACCACCCCATCAAACTTGCTCCTGACTACAATAGCAATGTCGACGGCGTATCCAAGAAAGTAAAAGTCTGTTGTGGACAGTTTTGTGGGTAGGTTGTCTACTAAGGTTATCCATAGTAATGATGATCGTGAATATGATCATCCTATACTCTCCTTTATCCATCGGCATATTGTTGTGGGTCTGTCCTGTCTATTCCTTGCATTAACCAATGCCTGGTAATATTGTCAAATGCTCCATCGATAGCTAAGGAAGAGGCGATCGCTATTTCTTAGTCTTCTGTTGACTTTGAGATAAGCCTGCTTAGATCATCTAGCGCAGGTTCCTTAGATTTGTCTGGTTGATAGGCATATTGACGATTGCTTAGGGGCATATACTTCAACACTGTGTCTCTCATATATCTGTCCAGTATTCTTTCATACGTTTGTATGAGAAAGAAGGATATGCTTATTGGCCTTTATGAATTTGGTGTAAGGTCAGATACTTTACCTATCTTGGGTATGTAAATGGCTTTAACCTTTTGTTATACTTCCGGTTCGGTCCCCCCATGCCAAACTGGCTTTGATGATCTTAGTTACATATGGTATTAGCACATTAATTTCCATTTGTAATTGAATGATATTTATACCATCTGTACCTAGGTATTTAAATGGTTTAAGTTTGTTCATGGCCCATCTTGTTCTATTTGGTCTTGTGACTTTGGTGGCTATTTTCCAGTCCGTAGAACTTGGCCTGTTTGGCATCCGTTTTAGTATAGTAGGTCTAACTACGTCGGTGGCCAGAATTGGTAAGGCTGATAAGTGAACGTTTGTTACTTCCTTCAAATCTCCTCCTTGGTTAGATTTGATTACTCTGGAAGCGTTGTCTGCATGTTTATTGTGTGGGCTTAATCACAACTTTTTTCTGTAGGTTGATAGCTGAAGAATATGTTGTTTGTCCCTCAGTTGCCTAGTCACGATAGAAGTGTCTACCAGTGCTCCAGACTACTAGCGTGAAAGTTTACTTTCCAAGCGATTCAGTTGTATATTTGTGAGAGATCAAATCGAATCTGGTGAACGCTCGTAGTATTCGTTCACCTAATCAAATACTGCTGATTTTTTTTTGTTGCCCCGTTTCCATTATCTATTCTTGAAGTGAAGTTCTTTCGGGTAATGTAATATTCGTGGGAGATAAATGTTTAAAATTTTATTCAAAATCAACAAGCATTAACAAAATTTGAGGTTAAAAAACCATAATGGACCTAAATCTGAAATTCTCAAAAAAGTTACAGAGACCGTATTTAAAAAAAAATAAATAAAAACTTCAAACAAAAAAAGGCAAATTCAGACTATTGCAGGAAGTTTTCCAATTTCGATTCCAAGGAACGGGAACATTAAGTATGTCATTCGACAACGGCTACTACCGCGACCTTCGCCTGTAAGTTCAAGTGGGGCCGAGCCTCCAGTCTCATCAGTTCCGATACCCTACATTTTCGCAGAACCGGAGCACAGCTTTCAACCGTATTACTGTCCTAGGTTTTTCTTTTGCTTTTTTAGTGGCATATAAATATTTACTTGTCACGATTTTGTTTTTGGTGTGGAATAAATAGAATGTACAGCATAAACAGTTATTAACACAAAAATTATACAATTTAAAAATATTCAAAGTAAAGTGCAATATTTTTCTATTCCACATTTTACAAATATTTCCCACAATATTACGTACTAAAACGTACGATTGAAGACTTAGGCAGCATTCATACTTATTCTCCCATATATAAAACATTGGTATATTATATCTAACTCTGCCATCTGAATGTGAATTCGACTATACTAATTTTTATTTATAATATTTTGACTATTTGGATGCTGCTTTGAGTTAGTGGTGGTGGAACTTAGAAATGTATCATGGCTCTTGCACTTTACTGGTTTTGAATTATTGTGATTATATGAAAATGAAAAACTGGTAATGGAATGATCTTTTAATGTAAAAATGACAACTATATAACTGTCTTATTTGACAAAAAGAAAATACAAGTGAATGTTACAAACTTCAACAAAACAAAACCTGCAGAAAACGCTTTACTAAATTCAATACTCCCACTTTTTGTTACAAGTCAATGTCAACATTCACTTTGACAATACATTCAACATTTGACAAAAATGTTGATGTTTCAATTTTGATAATGCCTTTGTCATGATATCGGCTGCCTGGTCATCTGTTTGAACATATTGTAATTCAAAAAATTCATCTTTGAATTTCTCTCGGATAAAATGGTAACGTACGTCAATATGCTTAGTTCTCTTATGAAACTCTGGATTCTTCACAAGTCGTATTGCGCTTTGATTATCCATAAATAAAACTGGTACATCCAATTTAACTTGTCGAAGATCACATAAGAGATTCTTCAACCAGACAAGTTCTTTTATAGCTTGTGACGCTGCCACATACTCGGATTCTGTTGTGGATAGTGCGACGGATTTTTGTCGTTCTGATCCCCAGCTAATTACACTTCCTCCAAGCATGAAAACATAACCTGATGTTGATCTTCGTGTTTGCGTGTCTCCAGCATAGTCGGCATCACTATACCCGCAAAAGTCTAAATTATTTCCGCTTACGAAACGTATTCCTTTGTTCATCGTACCTTTGATATATTTCATAATGTGTTTTACTGCATTCACATGTGCAGTAGCTGGTTTTTCCAAATATCGACTGACACTTCCAACTGCGAAACTAATATCTGGTCTGGTTGCAACGGCCAGATACATCAAGCTCCCGACTGCCTCTCGATAAGGAAAATCGATTTTTTTATCAGCTTCAAAATCTCCGAGGTTTTGTGAACTAGCTAATGGAGTTGTCACTGTCTCACAATATGTCATATCAAAACGATCAAGAACCTTTCTTGCATATCCTTGTTGATGAACATGAATCGATCCATCCAAAAGCTGATCAATTTCGAGTCCCAAAAAACATTTCAGCTCAAAAATTTTCATCTCAAATTCTCTCTGTAAGTGTCTAATGACCGGCTTAATGGCTTCTTGTTCTTCTGCTGCAATCAATCCATCGTCAACGTAAATTGCCAAAATTAACATTCCATCTTTTCCGTTGCTAACAAAAACGCATGGATCGGATCCACTCTCTTTGAAACCAAAACTGTTAAGGAAAGAAGTAAGCTTCTTATTCCAACAGCGCGAAGCCTGCTTCAAACCATATAAACTTTTGTATAGTTTACACACTCGGCCACTGTTGTCATTATATCCAATTGGCTGGCTCATATAAACATTTTCTTCTAAATCGCCATTTAGAAAAGCCGTTTTCACATCAAACTGTTTTAGTGTCATACGCTTTGCCGCAGCCAATGCTAGGATCGCTCTGATTGATGTAAACTTCACCACTGGACTAAATGTTTCCTGGTAATCGATTCCGTACTCTTGTGTAAAGCCTCGTACTACCAATCGTGCCTTATACCGATTAACACTCCCATCCGGATTTTCTTTGACCTTGTAGACCCAGCGATTGTCAATCACTTTTTGATCAACTGGCGCATCGACCAAAATCCAAGTATGATTTTTCATAAGTGAATCGTACTCTTCATCCATTGCTCTCTCCCACTGCTTGTAATCAATCGACTGAATTGCCTGCTCATACGTTCTTGGCTCATCACTGACTGCCAACATTGCAGACTGTTCACCAGTTACCAGATGTGATAATGTGTTACGATCACGTAGACGCCTATTGACAATATTTCTGCTATCAAGATCGCAGGTCATACCACGATTTTTCTGTTGATCTAGTGACGCACATTCATTTGTGTCCTTATCTTCGTCATTTTCATTTTCTGCACCTTTGTCAATACCATAATTGTCTTCGTTTTCGTTATTTTCATTCTTACTGACTACACTAGCATTTTCTTCAACACAAATATCGAGTGTTCCCATTGAATTTTCTAACAAAAAAACGACGTCTCGTGAGATCTCGATTTTACTAGTTTTCGAATTCCAAACTCGATATCCCTTTGAATTATTGTCATAACCAACAAACATACATTTTTCTGCCTTCGCGTCGAGCTTCTGACGTTTTTCTTTTGGAATGTGAATAAATACTTCCGAACCAAAAATCCGTAAATGGTCTAGCTTCGCCTCCTTGTTATGCCATAATTCATACGGTGATTTGTTGTCAACTGTGCTTGTTCCAGTTTGATTTAGCACATGAACTGCTGTATTTACTGCTTCCGCCCAGAATTTCCTATCAATCTTCTTTGCCTCAAGCATTGTCCTTGCTGATTCAACGATAGTTCGTATTTCCCTTTCTGCACAACCATTCTGCTCTGGTGTTTATGGCACAGTTCGTTGATGATGAATTCCAGCTGCTTCAAATAAAACTTTCAGCTTTTCATTGACAAACTCTGTGCCGTTGTCAGATCTGATATTGCGAACACTGTGTCCATGCTTCTTCTGAATCAGTTTAACACATTTTTCGATAATACTCGCTACTTCTGATTTTTGTTTCATGAAATATACGAAACGAAAATGAGAATAATCATCTTTGAGCAACAAAAAATATCTGGATCCACCAATTGAATTCGTCTGAAACGGACCACACACGTCAGTATGAATGATTTCGCCACACATCTTTGATTTTTCTTCGCGACTCTTAAAAGTGCTTCGATGATGCTTTCCATAGACACAAGCTTCACATGCAAATTCCTCATCAATGAAATCTATACCCCGACTTAGTAGAAACTTCTTCACATGTGTCGAATTCTGATGTCCTAGACGTTCGTGCCATGAACGAAGTGTAGCGTTTCTGATTGCTACACTCGTTGTAGTTTCAATCTTTGATGGTTGTATTGTTCTGAACAACATTTGAAACAAACCTTTTCTGCGAATTCCCACTGCAACAATGTTTCCATCTTTCAGCAATTTGCAACCTTCGTTGTTCATGTTCAATTGATGCCCGCGATCTAACACCTTTCCCAATGAAAACAAATTTTTCTTAAGTTCCGGCACGAACAAGACTCCCATGACTCGTTTGCGAATCCATTCATCTCCATTAAAAGCAAAAATGTTGATATCGCCTTTGCCCAGAGCCATGATCTTGTCACCATTACCAACTGTAATTGGTTCAGCTATTTCCGTATAGTTTTCGAACCATTCTCGGCGATGACTCATGTGATCAGTTGCACCTGAGTCCAAAATCCAAGTATCTTGGTCTCTATTTGTTGTTTTGTAACAAATAAAAGCATCATTTGAATTTTCTTTTTTTCTCCCGTTGAAGTTAGTCTTCTTTTCCGAGCATTCCCTTTTCCAGTGGCCCTTTTTCCCACATTTGAAGCATTTGCCTTTCGGTTTGTCATTTTTATCTGTCGCTTTATTATTATTCCATGAATTTCCTTTCTTGTAATTATTGATTTGTTTCTTCGAGAAGATTCTCTTAGCCATTAGCGCCTCTACTTCTTCAACTTGACCCTGCGACTTCAAACGAAGTTCTTCTGCCATCAAACGAGCCCGCAAATTTGCCAAAGTTTGACTATCTGCGTTTGCAGATTCCCATGCACTATGGAAATGATTAAACTCGGACGGTAGTGACATTAATATCTTCGAAATTACCATGGACTCAGAAATAATTTCTTTTTGATCACGTAATTGCTGCACTATTTCCATTAATTTTGATAAAAATGTCGCAATGTCATCTTCCGGTTGTTTTGTGTAGCCATAATATTTTTGTTGTAAAAATAAAATATTTGCCTTTGATGTTTGCTCATACGTACTTTTGAGCGTCTCCCACATCTCTTGAGCTGTTTCACAATTCATAATCTGCAGTAATGCCTGTTTCATACAAGTCGTGGAAATTTCTCGTCTGGCCATAGCATCCGCCTTCTTCCAAGTCACAATTTCCATAGCATAATTTGTACATTCAGCTGTCGGTTTGACGTTTGTTCCATCGACGTAGTCAAAAAGTTCGTTAGCTTCCAAAATCTGACGCATTTGAAACTTCCATGTTAGCCAGCTGCTGCCGCTTTCCAGCTTTTCAATATTAACGCGATCGCCTTCCATTTATTTTGTCTTTTAATAATTATCGGCTTCAAAACTTCAAAAATAAATTGATTTCCAATTTTCCTTTTCGAGTTCACAAATAAATCTTGCACAAAATAAATAACGATATTTACTGCAGTTAATCTTCCTTTACAATTTCACGTAATCTGGGCCCATAACCTTTTGGATTATTGTGATTATATGAAAATGAAAAACTGGTAATGGAATGATCTTTTAATGTAAAAATGACAACTATATAACTGTCTTATTTGACAAAAAGAAAATACAAGTGAATGTTACAAACTTCAACAAAACAAAACCTGCAGAAAACGCTTTACTAAATTCAATAACTGGCCCACTAATAGTTTTCTATGTTCACTCGTAGATCGTAAAAATTGGAAGGTTGTTTGCCAACAAGCTGTTCAACGTATTATCTTCTTTTTAGAAATCTCTACCCCATTATTGTCCACCTATCTGTCAAAGGTGTGATATTCATTTAAATTTAGCTACAAAGTGTATACATTCATGTGAGAAAATAAGAATATCTAAGTAAAAAATTACATATTAAATAGAATAAAGAAGCTAAAGCTCAAAATCTGCTTATTTTCTTACATGTTTCACTATACCGACTTTTCAATTAAAGTTACCAAACGAAGTTTACCCAGACTAGCACATCTGCTGTGAAGGAACGTGTATTTCAGCGAATTCCTCCGATTGTATAAAATTCTATGAGATCATTTACTGTGATTGCAATGATATGGAAGAAGATTACTTATATAAAATTAGTCTTCAAAATAATTATATTATAAATATTTATAAGCTATATTTCATTTAAAATGCTCTTGGCTGGTTGCTGGTTATAAACTCAGGGAAATACTAAATTAATCAAGTGGAATGAACATAATATTTAAACCAGAATCTGACAGCCTAGCCGAGTATATAAAAGTCATATTATAATTTTCTGTCTACATGCATAATTTGAATACGCCGAATTCCAGTTCTTGTCAATTTGCCTTGAAAGTCTGTGCCTGTGAAAATGGTCCTATCACCGTTATTCGGACATAATTGAAATTCGTCCCTTCATTGGATTGCTACTTATGTGTGCTGTCAAAAAATCAGCTCATGGAGACCTCGAAGAACTGTGGTCAAAGCAATATGGAATGTCCTTATATAGAGCAGTCATGTCAATGAAGCGGTTTAAATTTTTATGTTCTTCCGTACGCTTTGACAATAAGGAAACCAGGACTGACAGAAGAATACTTGATAAATTAGTCCCAATAAGGGACATTTGGGAACTATTCATTTCTAATTGTAGAAAATTTTATACGCCACATTCTTACTGCACAATTGATGAGCAACTTATGGGTTACAGAGGTAAATGTCCATTCCGTATTTATCTAGCGTCTAAGCCAGATAAGTACGGAATTAAAATGATGATGATCAGCGATGCTAGGACCTGTTATATGGTTAATGCAACTCCATACGTTGGAAGAGTTAGTACTGAAAACAATGAGCCGGTTCCTCCATACTATGTAAGAGAACATTCCAAACCAATTAATGGAACATACAGAAACATTACTGTAGACAATTGGTTTTCTTCCATTCCCCTTCGTGAAAATATGCTTGGAAACCATAAAATTACTATGATTGGAACCCTAAGGAAAAATAAAAGAGAGGTACCTCTTATATTTCTAGATGGCAGGGAGGAAGGGTCTTTCAAATTTGCCTTTGATCAGAATAAAACTTTGGTTTCCTATGTACCTAAAAAAAATTAAGTTGTTCTTGCCTCATCAACAATGCACTATTCAAACACTGTTGATCCTGAAACCGGAAATGATCTTAGATTACAATAGTATCAAGGGCGGAACAGTCAGCTTTGATAAATTTTGCCATGCATATACAATTACCAGGGGAACACGACGATGGCCAATGAGGTACTTCTATGGGATGCTTGATCAATGTGGAATTAATGCTGCCGTACTACATAACTTGGCAAATGAAAATAAAAAGCTTAACCGGCGGCAGTTTCTCAATACACTGTATCTTCAATTTTTAGAACATATGCTTCGACTTCGATTGGAACTTCCAACATTGAGCAAAACACTAAAGACCTACATAAAAGACATTTTGGATATTCCCGAGGAAACACTGGAGGCCGTGGTATTGCAAAAACGTGTAAGATGTGGATTTTTCCCTAGAGGAAAAGATAGAAAACCAAATTAGTATGCACTAAGTGTCAACTTGCCATGTGTGATGAACACCGTGGGAAAATCTGTTGCGAGTGTACCGTACAATTTATTAAGATTTTTAAAGCATTTATTTATTCATGTTTTTTTGTGTAGTTTATTTGTTTCTTTTTTTGTTCCTAATATGAGTTATTAAGCTCCTGAGCAGAAGACTATGTTATTTCTTTCTAAATTTTTTTTTCATAATAAATATTTATCTTTCTCTGTAATAAATTAGTATTTTTCTTTCTCTGTACTGCAATATTTTAGTCTTTAATTAAAAAAAGTACTATACTATCTTTATTGCTATATAAGATTGTATTTTTAACATATTTTGAAACCAGGGTGAAATGAGACCCCACGGTGCCTTTTATGTGTGTTAAAATAACGGTGCCCGTGGAAGGTTAATTAGACGGTTTTATTTAGTTTGCCGCTTGTTGAATCAAATTTAGTGATTAAAATTTTATCCCTTTCCTGCTGACCAATTGATCTGAAATTTGGCACACACCTTTAGTTCTGATGACAATACAATTATACATATTCAGAATAATTGTGAATCCAAATTGGTCGCCACCACGAAATAACTAGTAGAATACATTAGGTACATCATAAAAAATCCAATTGAAGATGTACGCCACCACAAATGGCGGAATTCATATTTGTTTCTGTTTCAATACTCTTAATTTGGGTTGGGATCAACTTTAGAAAATACGGCAAATACCTTATTCGCCCTAAGCAATACACTTTCCAGCAAAGTTCAATTATGGTGGAAGAAGGATGCTGTCCTTAATTTTGTCCACAAAATTCAAGGCCGCACTATAGACTCTACGGTCGAAATTCTTTGAGACAGGACAAGTTTACGTCGCACTGAGTCGAATAAAGTTTTTGGATGGATTATGTATTGAGAGTTAGACTGCAACAAATTGACAGGGAAGAAACCTGATAATAAGGCACTAGAAGAACTGATTAGAATGAGCTACATTAAAACTAAAAGCTTGAAAATAAAATAAATAAAAATAAAATAAAATAAATAAATAAATAAAATAAAATTCAAATTATAATGGAGATTTAAGCAAATTAAATTGTTTTATTTCATCGTTTAGTATGGATCTTCATCAAGTAAAAGCCTCATCTATTCAATTTAAAAAAAATAAGTTGAAAAAGACTTTTAAGTTAAACTATTTTATTGAAAAGAAAGATAATTATGATGTAGATAATGAACTAAAAGCTAAAAAATATTATACTAGTCATCACACTACTACTCTCCTCAATCAATCTAAGACATTGATCAGACGCAAAAATAAAGAAGCGGAGCGCCTGAAAGTTATTTTTCCTACAGTCGCGCGTAAAATGACTACTATATTCGAATGAAATCGTAAAGTCGACAACTGCCGAGGAATGTTAGTTTACGCTCTAGCGCAAAAAAGGAATCTTTTTCGCTCGCTTATTTAATCAAACCACGCCCTCCAAATTAACTCGATTGGTGAATATTTAACAATTTATCAGATTAAAAATAAAATAAAATTATATGAAAATTGTCAAAAATTTGAAATATCCTCAAAAATGGTGAATAATTATCAAAAATTGTCAAAAATTGTCAAAAATTGTCAAAAATTGTCAAAAATTGTCAAAAATTGTCAAAAATTGTCAAAAATTGTCAAAAATTGTCAAAAATTGTCAAAAATTGTCAAAAATTGTCAAAAATTGTCAAAAATTGTCAAAAATTGTCAAAAATTGTCAAAAATTGTCAAAAATTGTCAAAAATTGTCAAAAATTGTCAAAAATTGTCAAAAATTGTCAAAAATTGTCAAAAATTGTCAAAAATCGTCAAAAATCGTCAAAAATGGTCAAAAACTATAAAAAATGGTTAAAAATTGTCAATAATTTCAAAAAATGGTCTAAAATTTTGAAAAATTGTCAAATATGGTCAAAAACTATAAAAAATGGTTGAAAAATGTCAATTATTTTTAAAAACTGTTAAAAATGGACAATTATTGTCAAAAATGGTCAATAATTGTAAAAATTTTGAAAAATGGTCAATAATTGTTAAAATTTTGTAAAATGGTCAATAATTGTTAAAATTTTATAAAATGGTCAATAATTGTAAAAATTTTGAGAAATGGTCAATAATCGTCAAAAGTTGTCAAAATTTTGAAAAATGGTCAATAAATAATACGAGCCGTTTCCGAAAATCGATTTAAACACGTAATTTATAAAATCGATTTACTAAAAATCGATTAATATTACTATTAAAATCTATAAGTAAAAATCGATTATAAGAAAATAATAATCGATCTATATAAAAATCGATTATTTTTTAACATCCCTAGTCAGTAGATCTTTTTAAGGTTAATCATGATGAATAGCGAAAATGACGATTATTCTAGTACTCCTATTATAACCTAAGATAATATAAAAAATGGTTTTGATTATTAAAAGGGCGATTGTAGAAAAAATTATGTGTGTTTTTCGAGCGTAAAGTAAAATTGCCGCTTTCAAAAGATTGCCGCGCTCCGCTCCGCGTCGCGCGGCATTATTCTCTCTCAAGCGGCAGTCTGTTACTTTACGCTCTAAATACACACATATTATAAATGAAACTAACTGTTTCTAATTAATTCCACTATTTAATGAAAAAGTTGATGAAAATTTCAAAAAAGTATTGATAATTATTTTGATATTTGCATATCATCGTCAGAATGACAGAAGTTACATTTTATGTGATGACTACTTGATAATAAATATTTTGGCTAGACCAAATAGTGAGTGACCTATCTTGTTATTGACTTAATAATGTATATGAATGGAAAAAAGAAGAAAATATGATATTACAAATATTAAAGCTTAGGTATTATTAGTAAATTCAATGGAAAAATGCTATTTTTGAGTCTTCTGTCTTGTAATTTTTTAGTAACTTTAACAGAGGTAGACATAATTTACTTGAGGATTACCATTATACTCATCTAACGGAGCTTCCATGAACTTTATCAGTTCTTACAATTATTTGAAAACAAAAATGTCCCAGGACTGCACCGTCTAAGAAATTTGAAAAATTCCATTTTCAAGATGCTAGACATTTTTGGGACTTTAGAGAGATCATTTCTTGCGACTTTTCTAAGAATACTAGTGTTGTAACGTAACACTTATATTACGTTACGCTGTACGTTGTCTATTCCTCGTATATGTCATTTCACTTTTGGCCAAATAGAACCTCAGCCATACTTACTCAATTACTTTAATCGATAATAAAAAAACTTTATGTACAAAGCTTAAGAACTATGAAAATAGTGACCTTTTACTCTTCGGGTTTCTGAGTTTAACTTCCACAAATTCAAAATATTGTATATAAACAAAAAAATATATATCGACTTTAGCTTGGATCATCAATATTTAAGCCAGATGCGTAGCAACTAGAAAAAAAATTAAACTACTTTTGAAAGCCTCAAAACATGAGAATAGAAAACCAGAAAATTTTAAGAAATGTATAAAATTACCGAATATTTTGTATTTCTCACGAAAGAACTGGAAACATTTTAACATTCCCAGAAGAGACTCAAAAATTAATCAAAAATAACATTTTTTCATTTTATTTGTTTGGCATCCAGTTAGTTAAGTTTTCTATAAATAAATTTATATTTCGCGAGTATGGGAGATAAGGCAATATAATATTTATTGTTTTCAGTTCATTCAGATCATTATTTTCCATTCCAGATATCATCGATTGAAACCAGTGTAATAGGTGATAAGTTGAAAAAAAAATTCAATCTGTCTTTATTCAAGTAGGTATGCAATGCAAGTATGCATTATCAATTAAACAAATTAATTGTTCCAAGCCTCATCTCAACTTTCCATAATTATGGTATAAAATCAATGAATAACAAATTGCACAATAATTGACAGGTTATTCAAATTATAGTCACTCCACAATGCAACTGTAATTTGTGAAATATGTCGAGTGATATATGTCTTGTTTCTGTGGTGGAATTTATTATTTATTGTTTTTTTTTATTATTATTACTTTCACACAATTAATAGTAATTTAGTATAAATTATTCATTTTCTCTATTCCGAACTATCCCTTCGATGACTATAAACTTTAAAATACTACTACCTATGTTAAAAAAGTTGCTACCGGCAATTGATAAATAAAAAAAATATGTTTTATTTATCCAAATTTATTGTATTGCCTTCAAAGTAGACCCCTTCCTATATATTACGCTTACCCCAACGAATAATTTTCTAAACGGATTGTCAGCAATCGACTTCAGTACTCGTCGTTGACTCTCTTTTACCTATATCTCCTGTCAACTGAGGAAGGCAGTGGAAATTTGAATTTTGGGAGACAAAAACAGTCGGCCTGAACCATATCAGGCTCACAATAATAGCTAAGCAAGTGTGTTATCGTGGTGCAAAATTCATGTTTTCTTCCATTGAATCTGATTATTGTGGACGAATTTGCTCTTTTCGTTTTCGGCTCAGCTTGTTGGGATGTCTTCAGCGACCCTAATGCGATTGAGTTTTTTCCGGAAATAAAGGTCTTCCGGTATTTAGCGTGCAGAAACGCTTTTCACGCCCAAACACTCGTTTAAAATGGAACATATCAGGTGCTACCTCTCTTGTACTCGCACATCGATTTCCGGGCACTATTTCTTACATTTCAGATTTCATCGATGTGAAGATTGATAGTCGGTCAGAGCGAAGCAAGTCAATTCACCGTAAGTCTTATGTAACATCTTCAGCTCTTCGGCACACGAATTTTCATTTGTTTTGCAAAATTGAAGCAGATTTTTTGTTTAATGCAAATGTTTTTTGCAAATGGCAAACCATACTTGAGATGAACTGACAAAATCTTGAACCAAATAATTGCTCGAATCACACCGACTAATAGCCAGCATAACGTAAAAAAAAATCAAACAAAGATACAAACAATAGAAAACTCGATTTCCTCCGGTGTCATAAATTTAGAATGTGTAATAAAAACTTATTGGAACATAAACATCATATTGCCAATAAAATTGTTGCACAATTTGTGAAAACATCTCTAATAACTTGGATTAATGGAAACAATGGCAACAATTGAAAATTAGGTATTTTCAAGTTACTTGCGTCGTCACAACGAGTCAAATGTTCTAATATTAAACAATACCTTCTTTTGTTCTATATTTTTCAATGAGAAAAAAAGGCGTGAAGTACATTTCTGGAAATTAGATACCTGGTGGCTTTTGTAGTCAAAAGTGGATCGTTCCGGAGTAAAAGGCATGAGCCATACATAAATTAATAACGAGATTTTTTCATAGAGAATTTCTTAACTGCATCAATTTTACCAAATAACTGAAATAGATACGGAGTTAATTTTTCCCCCGCTTTTAATACCTACAACTACTACGTTTATGAATGAAAAAAAGACAGATTGAAAATTTGTCTCGAAATAATTACCTATGTAAATTGGTTTAAGTTGAAACAATGAAAAGCATTGAAATATTATATTGTATCATATCACATGTTTGCATAAATATATATCACAATACCTTCCGAATGACGAAAGTGTAACGTGTCGTTAAAAAGGATTTAAAACGTTAAATCAGAAAATACTTTCGAAATAAAATTTGCTTTATATTTCTATTTCAAAACATCTTAAAAATGTTTAGGTATATTTATTCTAGTAACAGTTCCGCCATCCTTTCTTTCATCTCTGAGAAATTGTAATATTTACAAATACTCCTATAAGAATTCCCATGTTATGTTACTTTATGGCTCGGAGCTATTTTGACCGACTCCGGCCAGCTACCACTGGCTCAATCATTTGACCTGTCACTGAAATATGGATAACGTTGAAAATATCAGACAAGTTTCCGTGTTTTTATGGAGATAACTTACGACTGTACAAGTATATTCTTCTACAATCACTATCCAAAGTAGGTTTTTGCATATCCCAATTCAGCTGGAAAGTTGACGTTTTCCGCTATATGTCATAATTATTGTATACTACGATAACACGTCGCGCAGCAACTTTTTATGTCAGGCAGCAAAGTAGCACTTTCGCTGGTAATACAGAAATACCTTTTGCTATTATGGAATTTTTTTTTATCTTTAGCTCGTTATTGCGAGGGAAATATTTCCTAATAAAAAGTTTCATTCAAGCTTTTCTCACCATCACTTCATTGTTAATCGAATCTGAAAAGGTTTTTTTAGAAGAAAATTTTCAAATAAATTGGTTTTAAATTTAGTTGATGATTCCCTTTATCCTTGGCAGGATTTTAAGATAGCTTTCCTGAAAAATTTTACAATATAATTTCATATTAAATGCCTAGAAAATGGAAAGAAAAGTATAGAGAACACAAGCTGGAAAGTGATTTCAAAAAGGCTGCGTGTGTTCTGAATTTTAATTTTCCACTTTGTTTCCTACACTTTTTGATTTATAACGGTATGGAGTTCGATTTATAAAAGCTTTATTTATGTATGTTTTGTGTCGTATATTACCAGTTGTACACGCTGCATAGTGGCTTCAGACCAATTATTACCAGTCAAACATATATTCATACTAAATGAAATACATAACGAAATGGCTTTGTCATCAATAATGAATTTTTTCTCTGTTGTACGTGGTTACGTGAAAATCGATATTTATTTCACATGTTAATATTTTTGCTTGGTTCAGTCTGCTTTGAAAATTAAACACTCTTGAAAATTGTGAAATAAACTATCTCATTTGAAAAAAAAATTCCGAATGCATTACTATTTCTGATTAAAAAGCAAAAACGATGTATTGCACGGGCATAACTTTAACGCCTTTTTCACGCATCAGGAAACACCTGCCTGCAATAACTATGTTTTTCGCTTTTTTATTGAAAGATGTTAATGCATCCGGATTTTTTTACTCAAATTTCAAATAAATTAGTCTGTTGCACAATTTTTATTTGTTATATATTTTTCTAGCAAATCAAAAATTACTGAACAAAGTTAGGGGCATAGGAAAGTTGTTTTTCCAAGCTAATTTTTGTATGATTTGAAACCTTTTCAAATATGCTATGTATTTCACGATACTTCTTTCAAGTGGAAGCAGAGTTACTAAAATGGCTTTGAGTAAATAATTGTTGACATCTGTTATATTTTGTCTGTAACTGTTATGAAATTGCTAGTTGTAGGTTGTATAATATAATACATTTATTAAACTTTTTTATTTTATTGTTGTGATTTCATGTTACATTTTTAATCTTTTTAAAAAATGTTGTATAGCGGTTTTATGAAAATAATATGGGAAATAGTCAAGTATATTTTATAGCGCCGAAGGTAATGCATAAATAAAACTCTTTTATAATGCTGATGTTAAATTTTCCTAAGACCTGCCGAAATGTTTATAAACCTCCTCGATTTTTAGAAATTTTGGGACTTGCCACAGTATGGTATGATCGAAAAACTTTTTGGAGAAATTCGATACAGAGCTCTGTAACAATAAGAAATAGGATCCCAACACGATTACCAGACTTGGAAAGGTAGGATTGTACGGCCAGGAACCAAACACACTGAAAGCTTGTGGAAAACTCTAAGTATCTTTCAAGCAGAAATTCACGCCAAACGAAAGTGTGGCCAGTTCAATATTGATAACAAATATAAAAGTCAAAGGATTATTATCATGTCGGATAGTTCTTGAGTAATCAGTTCTAAAATGGTATGGGAATGCCTATGAAACCTAAGTGAGAACAACATCGTCACCTTACTAGGGGTTCCAGGACACACTGGAATAGAAAGATATAAAATAGCAGATAAACTAGCAAAGAGCGAAGGGCTGAAACGCCCTTTTGGTGGCCGGAATCTTTTTGCGGTATTAGCTCTAATGTAATATTAGAAGAAATAGGCAACACCAAAAACAAGAGGAATTCTGACCATTGGGAAGATATAGACAATCAAAGATACTCCTGGAAACTACAACCAGTAATGTACAAATAAATGCCTAGGCCAAAGCAAGACTGTACTAACAGTTTTGACAAATGTCCTTACAGGACACTGACGCCTGAATAGGCACCTCAAAAAGCTCAAACTAGAGGAGCAAGAAGAACATCGATTATGTGGAATGGAAGAAGAAACCTCCATCCACATACTTGCGGAATACATAGCACTACAGAATCCTAGGGCACAATACCTAGGAGACTACTGGATAGAACAGGATAACTACCAGACTGAAGCCTGCGGATATCCTGAAATTCCCTCAGGAACTTGGTCTAACGGAACTACCAGGCACAATGGTACAATATATCCCTCAGGTCTCAGTGACTGTCACCCCAGTATACATACATAAATCCTTCAACGTCAGGTTTTTTAATTAAAAACTTCAACTTCAGAATTCCTAGATACATTTTCTACTTTGGAATGGAACTGTCATATAATACTGTGGCTCACTGACAGTAAATACTGCGACTGTTTTTAATGTGGAAAGTCACTACCCTAATTGAACTAACTGAATTTTTGAAGAATGGAGAACTACAAAATTCTGAAGACAGTTATGGAAAACAATATGCATAATATGAACAATGGGCTGAAGACAAGATAAAGAACTATTGTGCGTAGGAGGGGAAATTATATGTTTCACAGTGAATACCTTACGAGATTGATATTTCAAGTTTATTATGTCAAATATTACTTATACTCATCACATGATTCAATTTAAATAATAAAAATACAAAAGTCTCATTTATAGCTTTTGGCGTCAATTAAGAAATGTTCCAGAAGCTGGTATTTTAAATCCAAGCTTAGGTACTTTTGATATTATAATTAACATAGTCCTGATTATTCCCTTATAAAGCGGAGGCCATTGTCATAGTATAATCAAGATTAATGATTTTCAAGAGCTAACGATGAAGTTAAACGTCGTTGTTTTTTTTCAATTTCCCTTAGTTCGTAACAACTTGTTCAAGAACCCTCGAAAAATATTTCTAGACCTATATTTTTAATTCAATCAGAATCGTCTGCTTGAAATTTCACTCTTCAATCGAAATTATTGTATGCAGAGATCACATAGTTTTCAGAGTATATTCGTAGTGAATTATTATGAACAGACTTCGATACTTGTACGGACTTCATAAATAAAAAAGAAAACGTTCACGTATCGTTACTCAAGAAGTTCACCCAGATTGGGTATTTTTGACACTGCTCAGTATTTCATGTATTATCAACTCCAAGAGGTGATCTCGTTCACACATTTCAGTTACTCGTAAGACTAACTAATCATAGTTACCTAAGAGGTTGACTCTTAATACTTTAGCACATAGCAGTTTGATGAGTGATTAAGACGGAGTTTAACATACTACTGTTATTTGAGAGGCACTGTAACGCTACCGAAATATTGAAATAAAAACATCAAAAGGATTATGGTTTGATTTCCCAAAAAAAATAACCCAATGAATACACGACAAGGAACATAAAGATATTTACAATAAATATTACTAAGTAAAGGGGTTCTTATAAGCATACGTTTTTTTGTAACGATGCTCTGTAACACTCTGTATAGTTCAATATAATTTCAAAATATGGACTGTATTATTGTTCTCACTTTTTTTGTCACTTGAAATTAGTCATATAACATAATATTGGTACACTCTGTATTTCGTCAATTTTTAAATTGCTATTTCATTCTACAAGCAGTTTGTTTATCTACTGAATATGTTTTTTCATATTCCAGTCCTACACTTCTTTCATCATACACTTAAAATTGATGGAATGAAAATATCCAATTTTTGGACCATGACGAATATTCAGGGACACAACAGTATATAAGTAGAGCTTGAGCCCCACAATACGGAAAAAATTGATTGAATAAATTTCAACACAAAACAATTGGATTAAAAAACACGTAAACAGAAAATGGATGCCGGATAGTGGCTTTCAATTTAAATTTTCTGTCTCCAGGGGTACGATTTACGAATAGAGTTCATTGTAAAGAATGCTCCGTAAAACATAAAATTACTTACTTTAGTTCCACAAGTGATTGACATAACTTGACTTATTACTAAAAATAATTTATGCACTTTATTTGCCGTTTTTGTTACGTGTATCCCAACATATTTTACTTTGTGCTGCCCCTCAAATTGGGATTTCGAACGTTCATTTAAATTTGTTTCAAATTTTTCATTTGTCATCCCTTTATTCTGGTCGTCTGCACTTGTTTATTTTCAGTACTTATTTTTTACATTTGAAACATGATATTCTGAATGGCTGGGAATTATAATATTTTGAAGTTTCTTTGGTTTACTCTTTCAGGGTGCGAAATTGCTACTGTACAATAGATGTGCACATATTTTAGGATCTTTCCTTTGGTTGGTGATATTTTGTACTTTGGTTGAAGCTTAAATCTCTCCTCCTGACAACCATATTTTTCAGGTAACAACTATTTTACTCGTATTCTTGTATTCGTCAGAGCGAAGTAGGTGTACGTCAGCTTATTACTTTCAGGCATGTACTGAACAAAACTTTCCATTGCCAACTACTTCGTCCAGAATAAAGACTTTCAACATCAACTTCAACATCAATAATGATAAAACTTGATAAACCTGAGGTGTACTATCAGTTTACATATCAAACTGTGCGATATCTTACAGACGCAAGAAGAATAAGAGGGACGTCACTTCATTCGACGAAGAATATGACAAGTGAGGAATTTTGGAACCGTTGGCGATACTTGACACTGAACACTGCTTACACTTCCACTGCACCAACACTATCTTACGCGTCAAACTAAGACTATGGTGCTTCGTCATCTATTTATACTAAATTTTATCGCGTCAAACTTGTTAATCCTCGAGAACAAACCATTCTGGCGCGAAACATTTTAGAATTGCTTTTTTTATAATAAACTATACAACGGACTATAAGGTCTAGATCCTTTGTCTTTATTTAAACTATTATTATATTTAACTATTTCTATGCTTTCAAATGCATCCAACATTCTATTGTTGGATACGTTTTTAACAATTTGACACTATCTAAACTTATTGAATGATTACAATCTAAAACATGTTCAGCAGCATACGACTTCTATGTACGTCCATATTTTGAACGAGCTACATGCTCTTTAAAACGAATTTTTATAGACCTCTTAGTGTGCTCAACATATTTCTTATCACAATCATTACAACTAATTTCATAAATACCACTCTTTTCCAAATCCATTATTTTGTCTTTAGGGTTACATAACAGCTGTTTTAAGATATTGTTTTATGTGCAAACTAAATTTAATCCCGTTTCTTTAAATCTTTTTTTTAAACCTTGTTTATAACAAAGATTAAAGGTACTGAAAAGAATTTTTCTATTTTCCTATTACGATTTTTGGAAAAAGTGCATTGAGAGATTTCTTAAACCTATGGCGATAAGGCTTCTAGTAATGGTCTGAACTGACCTTGAGAAGCTAAAATACTGGTACTTTCGCTGTTCGGCGAACAGGAAGGAAGAGAATGGGAGAGAGAAGCTAGTAATTGGTTGCTTGACTAACGGTCATGAAGAACTTTCCAGAAACGGTTACATCAGCTGCCATCTGCAAGTCTCAAGGTTGAACTGTGGTGACATACATGTTTTTTTTGTGAGGTGGCTTTGGATATTAAGTGACGCATTAATGGGAATTCGGATTGAAAAGCTGGTTTAACATAGGAATGAGGGGGAGCCGAGAGCAAATTTCAAATAGAGTAGTAGAGAAGTTGAGGTAGTGGTCTCAATTAATTGTTGTGAGTCTCAGTTGCAATTATGTGTTATATTGCAACAAATAATCTAGAGGACTGGCTGTCGATACCACTTACATAAAAAGTTAATCTAATCAGCAGTTGAGCAGTTCAGCGCTGTAGTGCTTCGTATAAAAAATAACATTATAGTCTGAGCTTCTTCGATTTTGGAAATGTTCAAGTGTACAAATTAATTATTGTTGTTAGAAGAAAGGCAGAAAATGTTGGGAGGATAGGGTGCAGCGAAATCAAGGTCATTCAACACATAAAGGCAATACCTGCGACGACACTTAGTATATACACAGTTAGTTCACAGAAAGTTTTTAGTGCAGTGAATGAAATAGTGAATTATTTAAGATAAATAGTGTAATATTCAAGTTGCAAAAATAAATTAAAACTATTATTCCGAGTGTAAATGAATTAGTAGATATAAAGTATAGTATGTGTATATAAATTAGGTTTAATACAGTGTGTAAGTGTTTCTATAAATTAATTAATAGTAATTAGCCAAAGTAGGGTGTATAATAATTTTATCCCACCCGTAAAAACAGAATAAGGAAAACATTACACCATTAACTAAATTAAGCATAATACACACACGAGCTACACTTACATGGTTCTAAAATTTAACCAAAATGTTGCAATTGTAATATAAAATTAACAATTAACCAATTACTAATTGATTACCCTTCCTACTTCAATGAAGTATAACTGCCAATATTCCGACCGGCAAGAATATTAAACATATTAGGTCCTTACCAATATGGAAATATTCTGAAAATTCATCGGTTACTCAATTTTAAATTAGTTTTTCCATAAGTTTTTGCATTGAAAATAGTATTTCAGCCCGGGATAGTTATGCAAGATTTTCTATTTCGAAGTCGGCACTTCACCGTCAAATCCAGGCTGCTAGGGAACTTGGAGATTTCAGATACTCTCCTAATATAGGAAACAAGAGGATCTTCCCTATTAAACATGAGACCCAACTGGTAGATTATCTACTCACTGCATCAAAAATGTGCTATGGTTTAGGGTCTAAAGGGCTGCGCGGTCTGGTTTATAACAATGCGAACGAACTAAATTTGGTCTGTCCAGAGAAATGGGTTGATAGTCAGATGGCAAGTGAAGACTGGCTGAAAGGATTTCAACGCCGTCATAAACAAATTTTGAGCCTACGTATGCCAGAAAAAACTAGCCTCTCAAGAGCTACATCATTTAACGTGGTCAACGTCAATAAATTCTTCGATAATCTAGAAAGTGTCTTGAGTAAATTCAATTTTACGCCAGACCGAATATATAATTGCAATGAGACAGGTGTTACAACTGTAACTGACCCACCAAAAGTTTTTGCGAAAAGTGGTCTCAAACAAGTTGGTCACGCAATTTCTGCTGAAAGGGGACAACTTGTAACAGTTCTCAATTTCTTTTGTGCTTCTGGAAATTTTGTTTTTATATTTCCGAGAGTGAACTTTAAACATTTTATGTTGAAAGGTCCTTTCAAGACTTATGTGAAGGTGGCGCAAAACGAGTGTATGCTTGCAAATCCGGGCCAAACTTGAACAATTTATGAAATTGCTGAGATTGTTAATAATTTTTGAATTCTTTCACCCCTAAAAATATCATTTCTGGATTTTCCTCTACTGGAATATATCCACTTTATCGTAACATATTCGGAGAAGAAGATTTTTTATGTTCTTTTGTAACAGACCGTGAGAATTCTATCGTTACGAACAATGAAGCGCCAAATGTAGATCCTGTCGAGGCTTCTTCAAGCAGTGGAACTACTACCGTTACTGCTACGTCTTTTACCACTCCAGAAGCAATACGCCCTTTCCCAAAAGCTCCCGAGAGAAAAATAAAACAAGGCGGAAGAAAACGTGGTAGAACAAAAATACTCACCGACACTCCTGAACTTACGAATTTAATGGAAGAAGCAGAAAAAATGGAAAAAATCCGACAGAAGGCAGCAAAAAAGAAAAAAGTTGCTCGAAGGATTGTACAAGAAAGTGAATCGGGATTCGGATGACACAGATGAAATTTTACGGGAATTCGAGAGAAATAGCGACAAGGAATTTGAAATTTTTGAGGAAGTGAGTGATAATGTTGTACAGGAAAAGGACTACTTACGTGTTACTCGACTTTTCTACAAAGAAAAACAAAATTTCCTACATTGGAGATATTGAAGAAAAGCTAGACCATTTTGAATTCCGAATTAAATTTTTGAGGCGTCATGGAAATTCTGAAAAGTTTTTGTATCCTGTAGAGGAAGACATCTCTGAAGTGCCACGAGACCGGATTTTGAGAAAGCTTCCTCAACCCGAAAGAAATAAGGCTACAGCTCGCACTTTGAGATTCCTTATTTCTTTTAATCATTACGAAAAAGAATTTGGAAAGATTTTGTAAGAATTAGAGGAATAATTGTAAATCCAAGCTTATTTGTTTTTGTGTGTTCAAGTTATCAGAGTTTACTAATTTATTTGTATTTTGTCAATAAAAGCTGAGACAAGGTCATGTACCGATCACTTATTTTCTTGTCCCATTCACAACCTGGTCTTGTCCCATTCAAAGCAGTGGGTTATGAATAGGACATATTTTTTTTAATTAATAAAATAATAATAATTTTTTTGTCTGTTAAAATTGACGACATTCTGCGCGAGTTTTATTTGTCATTCACGTGACTGAACAAACTGGCAAAAACAAGCCATTTCCTATAAAAATGACAAAAATATAGCTCATGTAAAAAAAAGTGTCTCATTCACACCACTTCTCCCCTAATAACTATCAAGGTTAAAGCAACTTTTCAATAGAAAAAATATTTCTGCAATATTATTTTGTAAATGTGCACAAATATACTTTATCCAGGAGTGCTGAAGTTAACTCTATTATTATCAAAAATTTTATAACCTTGAAGGTTTCCAAACTTTTGTGTTGCACCATGTTGATGATGTTTTAAAATAATTGATATATATGGAAGAATAATTTATTTCAGAATTATTATATTGAATACTTATAATTCTCTAATGATAATTAAGTGATCAGTTTTTAAAAATAATCACAAAAAAATAGTACGTACTCACCTATTCGCTTTTCCATCTATTCACTAGTTTCTCGAGGTAGGTATTTACCTTCTATTTTGATACAAGCTTCCGTTCTATGACAACATTCTTTCTACACATTTCTAATCATCATCAGCACCTGCGGTCATGGATTCTAATTAAAAACTGCCGAATATTCTATCCTTTGAAATGCCATGCAAAACGTTTGTTTTTAATTTTCTTGATAACAATTTTCGATTTAGTGAAAAATTTTATTATATACTTCTTGTATTAGTTAGAAATTCCGATACCTGAAAGTTGAATTTTGGGTTTTACACCATGCAAAACTTTTTATGAAGAAAAACTTTATCTCGTAAAATTAGTAATACAAAAGTTTCTCATATGCTGCGAACTTAAGAGGACACTCTGCATATGTCCATAAACTGTATAAAATGATAAAACTGCAAAAACCTGGTACACTAACCATTATTCATTTGATTATACCTACTATTAAATTTGAATTATTTTGACGTGAGTGTGCGCAAAGTAAGTACTTTATGTATACTGATGCGATTTTGTTTTCAAGTGTTCTTTGAATGGTGGTTGTAGAAAAACTTATTTTCATGATTCACTCACCCAAAAAACAATAAACCATCATTAAGTAAACACCGGTTAAAATAGCCATAAGTTGCACAGGAAACTGGCATTATCGATTTCTACCCAATGCCAAACAAAAATAATGATTCCAAATATGTATATAACATCTAACAACTACTATCAGCATGCAATATTATGGCATTACGATATCTTTGCAAAATGCAGAATTAAGCTTCACAGTATATAGACTGCCAGCTAGTCAACGGGGGTATTATTTAATATCTATGATATTCGTAAATTTAATATTCACATTTAGGAATTTCTATTATTCTCATAAACCCTTCAAATTGTAACAGAGATGATTACAATTAAAGCATTAATTGCCATTATTAAAACGTAATCATTATGGAAATGGTTAAAGCCAGGAAGATTTAACTTGAATTGAATGTTTAGGTACGTTTCACTGCATGTTTTATTCAAAATTAATCAACCGTCGGGTATTGTTGGAATGATGCATTCAATATTTAATTTTGGATCATGCCAAAAGTGGTTTATGGTGCACGTATAAATGTTAAATATTCTATACATTCTTTTAATTAACGTATCTGTTTTAATGTACATTAAATAGAAAACATTGATTCGGTTTAATTTTTATTATACAGTATGTCTGAAAAAGTTGGCAACATAATTGAGGAACTTTTTTATTGTTAATGTTATGAAAAAAATTATTTTTTTATAAAAAGTTCAGGATGGTAAAACGCAAATATCCGATGTAAAATTTTCATATAAGTTTATAAAAAAATATTAACTTGTTACAAGAGTAAAGTACTTTAATTATGAAAAGTTGTTTGGAATGGAAAAATATGTTGTAATAGGCAATTACACCCTCATACTTAATTTTTTACTTTTTTGCCTCAAACTGAAAAAACATCTATCTATAAAAGATGTCAAACGTTAAGGGCAGTTATCATAATATACAGGGTAAAGTCTGAATACTAAATGTTTAAAATATCCAAATACAACTTTTCTATGGCCTTCTTAGTTTGTGAGATACAGGTTGTTGAAGGATGCAGAATAATACACATTTTATTGCATATCTTCTTGGTGGATGAAAGTACAAATTTAAAATTATTGTCTCTTCAAAACACATCAACAGTATTAATTCTGTCAAATTCTAATAAGCCAGTGGTGTGGTACGAGGAGTTCGTAAACTTTTATTGTACCATATTTTTGAAACACCCTGTATTTAGAGCTGAAGACTTTTGACTGCAATTCTTTATTGAATTTCTTACATAAAAGGTAATCTCTGTTGAACTCGATACAACACTCCATTTAGAAGATTTTTAACTTTTTATTGCAGTAAGAAACTTTCTCATTTTCTTAGGAATAATTTAATAGATATTTTTGTAGATGTACCTTATCAACGTCTGTCAATGCGGTTTATGCACGATGGGGCCTCGCCACATTTTATACTGTGAGCTAGGGAATTGCTAAATGAAAACTTTACGGGAAAATGGATAGGCCGTGGAGTAGATGCACAGGTCAAATGTCCATCACGGTCTCCTGAATGTAATCCAATGAAAGTTAGAGAAAAGTTTTATTAGAGTATTTTTAATATTTTTTAACGATCTAGCATGCCTCTAATTTACGGTACTTATTTACGGTACACCCTGTATAATTTTCCTCGTGATACTGACGAAACTTGCGTAATGACTAATTTGAAACGTATCAACCCTATAGATGATAGTTACGTTTGTATGAATGGTGTCAATGTTAAAAATTAATTCTTAAAACCAGTTTATGTCAATTAGTCAAAACTAATTTAATTTTTTTTTCCAGGTACGTACCAATTATATACCAACAAATAAATGGTGAGTTTTAAATTCCTTCTCATTATCAAAATTATACCTCAATGTAGCAATTCTAGGTTCAATTGTGGAATTTCTATAAACTCGTAAATCTATAGCTTACGATGATCTGTTACTTTTTCGATTATGGAATCTTGAAAATGGCAATTCTGGGATACTTTCTGTAAACGTTTAATTTACAGTGACGCAAATTAATTACTGCAATTTTCACTCCTACTTAGTTTCAAAATTTAGTTTGCTGGTGTTATTTCCATAAAATTGTAACAAATAGGTCTCGAAGTACTATTTATCTCTAAGTGGTGATATCAAGTGCCGGTAGGATGAAAAAATTCGGAATATACACAATATCCACCCTTACGCCCTATCGACCAAATAACTAACTAACCTTCGATAAAATGTCGAGAACACACACGCCAAGTTTTAAGTTTTGATTCACTGAGGGGGCAGGGTTTCAGAGCACTAATCCAAGGATCGTGACGTTACACAGAGAGATCATTAGCATGCCTCCTCTGAAGATTCAAAATCAATCCAAAAGAGGCCGCACTAGTGGGGGGTACATATGTTTTGATGATCCATTTGACAGTAAGGTTAAACGTATCTAATAAAAATGGAATTAACGGAAGATGATGTACTCCATGTATATTTTCATCACGGCATGCAAGCTATCGTTTTAAATCCCGAACAAGATGATTTTAAACTTGTGCAAATTTTAATTTCGCTCCAGGTGTATCTTCTTCGGTTAATTCCATTTTTATTACGCACTCTTAACGTTACTATCAAATGGAAAATCAAAACACTAGTGAGGCCTCTGGTGGATTACTTTTGAATCTTCAGATGAAACATGCTAATAGTCACCTTGCTTCGTTAAAACAGCCGGAAATCGAAAAAAATATACCTCATCTCTTTCTCACCACATTCCACACCCAAGAACACTACGAAGCTATGGAATTTCAGATACCTTTAAGAACTAATTGTTAATTAAAGTCTAACTATTATCCGTTGATACCTGTAAACAATGAAAACTCGAAAGAATGTATGCCCTCCAGAACAACATGATCGACTGTTAGTATCGTCATTCTGGAACGGTCTATTTTCGTACCATAGTAAGGTAAATGTACCTAAATCAGACAGTATTAGCAGTTCTGCAGAAGTATTGGATCGTTTTACATTTGTGTTGAACGTTTTGTTGAATTAAATAACATTTACACGCTCAATGGTCTTTCAAAAATTATGTATTTGTTTCATATTTCCCCTAGTTTGAAGATACAATAAAAAAAGTGGAGTGTTTACCTAGAACTGCATCTGAACCAAGATCCCAGTTTTTTCTTGAAAAATGTATTTTGCGATAAAGCTACGTTTACTCGAAACGGAATATTAAATTTACATAATGCACATCGTTATACCTATATTGGTGAAAATCCCATAAAGAGACGAAGCACCAGCAAAGATTTAGCATAAATGTCAGGATAAGTGTAACCGGCAAACAACCAGTACAGTTAACTGGCCGTTTAACAGGAGATGATTACCTTTACTTTTTGCGTATAATAATTCATCTGATTTAATGGACGACGTTCCCCTATTGACTATTAGTCGAGTAGCTGGTCAATATCTTAATCCTACTACGTGTGGAAATCGAGGAATTGGATGAGGAGGGCCAGTCAATTGGCATGCAAGTTCGCCCGATTTTAATCCATGCCATTTTTGTTTTGGGGCAAGTTAAAATCATTAGTTCATACTGTTCCCATAAAAAATCGTATTCAGCTGTGGGAAAGAATAGAGGGTGCATGTAATGAAATTCAAAACGATCCCAGATTTATTTCAAGAGGTAGACAATCCTCACAGTAACGATTGGATATATTTCTTACAACAAATGGTCGACATGTAGAACATATGTTATAACATTCAATAATATTATTGTTCTTAATTCTCTCCATTTTTTTTCAGAAAATAAAACATAGCTGGTCGAAAATATAAATGTATTCTTCTCGAAAGCTATACATAATTGCGAATTCAAACAAGAGCACTTTTTTTGGAAATCACTTATAGTTTTATAGTTAGTGTAAAATTTAACCAAATTTACCCGCCGCCCCTCCCACCCACGTTGAACGCTTGTTATGACAATAAAAAATTCCACATCAGTAATGTATATTTTATATTTATGTTGCGGAATTTGTTATCTATTGGTTTTATTTAATAATTATGGATTCACGTAGTGAGGGTTGAAATAATTAATTTACTAGTATTAAATTTCTACCCTGCTTGCAATACCAAACGCATGCCGTGCAATATTTTTCTCAATGTACTTTTAGGAGAATCTGGAAGAAGTTTCATTTCTTTAATTGTTTTTAGTACTACCTACGTGAACGGCTGAAAAAATTTTGTCCATAACAAAACAGTGCACATGTATTATTTTAGAGCGAATTCCTTCATGGTATTTATGTCTCGCGGCTATTCGAATCACCGGTCCGTTTTTTTTCCTTATGGGGGTTACGAGTGGCTCATTTTTACTTTCGTCTTTATAGCGAAATATCGTTCGTTCAGGGACTCCACTCATAGCAGAAACTTCCAGGAATATTTCTGAAACTCTTTTATCTTTTTTACTGTTGGACCGTTTTTGAATTTGACTATACTTGCATCCATTTTGATCTCGATATGACACAAACGTCAGCGACCAACTGAAATAATTATATATTTTTTAATTCTTACGAATTGAAGGTGAATAAATTTGAATATAAGGTATAAAACAGAAAACTCCCAGAAATAAATGAGAAAAATTATGTGGATAATTTAAATTATTCACATAAAACTGCAGTATTTTTTTAATTAACATTCCACAAATATTTCCCACAGTACTACTATTTTATTGGAGTCGATTAAATAATTGCAGATATTGCTAGTCATTCTCTCATATCCCATATTCCATTGCTATATCTCTTGAACGATGTCATCTGAATCTGAATTCCACTAATAGATGGTTTTTGTTAAATTGTTTAGGTTATATACTTTTCATTTGCATTTTTGCTGGTATAAAAGCATTGTATAAGAATGATACAATGATAAATATTATACGCATGGGGTCCAACAAAAAATTACCTACCCACACATTCAAATTTCGTTCTATAGCTTTTTTTATTGCCCCGCATTTCTATATTTCATTATTAATGTTTTAGTGTCGGTTAAATTTCTGCCTTCACTACATGTTTTATCATTTTGTATACCCTATGTATACTAGGTAAAAGAATAAGCTATTCGGATACAGAGTTATCGGAGACTTTGTCAGACGGATTCGGGAAAAATATCCTGGGTAACAACAATATTTCATCTTTTTCATAGCTTCTGGTTTGGTTCCAGATCAATATCAAATAATAAAAATCATTGTTGTGCTCAATTGGCAGATTAATTTCCTTCCCTGAGCTCACTTATCAAAACACAATTCAATCATAATACCTTGATTATCTGCTGAGGTTCGTATTTCATTTAGGTATTTGTGCTCCAGAAATTTGTTTTAGGACAATAGCCTTTATAGTGCAATGAACGCTTTATTCCATGCCCACGGCAATGCTTTAATTCCAAAGTAATAGAAAAAATTATGCTATGAATTTTACAGAACATAATCTCAAATTGTGCTCAAGAATTTCATAATTAGAAAGTTTGGATGCTTAATAGACGATTATTTAATATATTGTTGAAACTTGATACAATTTTTTTCTGCAGGACTTATTGGCGAAACCGTATTAGACCACAGCACCGCGTTGGTAAAATCTAAGGGTCTGTTTTATAATCATTTTAGTATGTTATAGACCAACATGTTAAAAAAATATATTTGAGAAAGAACCTGTACTGTTTGCTTTCGGAAAGCACTCTGAACTCACTTCTATATACCCTGTCTAGCTTCACGGCCAGAAGACGAGATAATATATAATAAAAGGCTAGTCTCGTCTTCCAGGACGTTGAAAGGTAACAATACCACAGACCAAATAAAAAAACTGCCCAATCTTATTAAAAATTTGGTGCCATGTGTAGTTAATATATTAGGCAAGATAGTTAAACAGAAATCTATCAATTTTTATAGCGGTAGATTTGAAACGTCTATCCATTTACTTCAAAATCAACGGTTTTGAAACATCTCATGACCCAAATAACAAGTTTAGTTTTTTGCCATTATTGCTTTTTAAAGTAAAAAATGAATAATGAAAAATGGTCTTGGAAGAATTTATGGAATAAAATACTCCTTGGTTTATGAATGAAGCATAATATCAGGAAGAACACATTTTTAGTTGATAAATAAAACTTTTGAAATAATAAAAATCGGATCCTGATTTAAGACTCGGGGTGATATATATTTAAAACCTCTGTGCCACAATTATTCCAAATGTATAAAAATCTCTGAATCGGAATAATCCAATATTTGAACGAGCTATATTGCCCCTGTTCACAATCCATTATACAGGGTGTACCGTAAATAAGTACCGTAAATTAGAGGCGTGATAGATCGTTAATAAATATTTAAGATACCCCATTAAAACTTTTCTCTATCCTTCTTAGTTTGTGAGACACAGGCTGTTGAAGGATGCAGAAGAAATACACATTTTATTGCATATCTTCTCGGTGGATGAAAAAACAAATTTAAAATTTTTTGTAGGTTATTGTCTCTTCAAAACACATCAACAGTATTAATTCTGTCAAATTCTAATGAGCCAGTGGTGTGATACGAGGGGTTCGTAAACTTTTATTGTACCATATTTTTGAAACACCCTGTATTTAGAGCTGAAGACTTTTGTCTGCAATTCTTCATTGAATTTCCTACATAAAAGGTACTCTTTGTTGAACTCGATACAACACTCCATTTTCATAAATATTAATACAGAGGTTCCAATTGAAAACAATTGTAAATGACTTCATTAATTGGAAGTATTATACATTATATTTTGAAAAGACATTATATTTCAAGCAAAATTCAACTTGTATTGCAATAAAATTGTTTATTTAGCTAATAATGAACCATGTATGTCTTATATGTTCATGTAATGAATTTATGTGTTACTCTATAGCACAAGATATTAAAGATGAACAAAATAAAACACTGTAGTTTACAAAAATGTTATTCAGTTTATATTCATCACTCTCACTTTCATATTCATCACTCTTACTTTCGTATTCATCACTCCCACTTTCATCTGATGAACCAGTGTTAACAGTGAAACACATATTTTCAACCACATCATCTAATAGTCCATCATTCCTCTACATTTCCTCAGCTATATGGTCCACATGGTCGCAGTGTTTGTTCCATTCCGAAGAACCAACTTCATCAAAGGCTGCTCGAACTAATTGTTCTATTTGAGCAGCACTTTGAGAAACATTTTTCATTGCCACTTTATGTATAACGCTACTCCATATTAGCTCAATTGGATTGAGGTCACAGTGATATGGCGGCAACCGTACCACAGTATGTCCATGTTTTTTCAACAACTCATCTACATAGTATGTTTTAGAATGGTTGAAACGTTTGACGAGATCCAGAAGTTCCGCTTTAAGCATATCATTTGTTGTTGAGATGCCATTTGCTTCAAGCCATTCTCTAATAATATGCTTCCGAGTTGATTGGGTTGGTGGCTTATTAATTTGAACACTGTGGTAAGGCGCATTGTCCATAATCACAATACCATCAGGAGGTAGGTTTGGTATTAATTGTGTTTCTAACCAGTTCATAAAATTTGTATGGTTCATGTCATCGTGATAATCCCCTGATTTGCTTTTTGACTTGAAAATTAGTAGTCCATTCTTCACAAACCCATAACGTCCACCAGCGTGTACTATTATGTACCGTTGACCAGCTCTGTTGGATGTATACCCTCCAGGTTCATCTTCCGATTGCCAGCATTTACTAACGCCATATGATGGATGGATATAAGTTTCATCCAAATAAGTTATTGGCTTCTTGTTGTGACCCAGGGCATCATTATCCCTCAACCTTCTTAAATAACGAGCCCGCCAAGCTACAATATCATTACGTTCCATCAAAAATTTTCTTTTATTGTGGCATTTTTTATACTGAAATCTAATATTTTTTAAGTGCTTTCTTAAGGTGTCTGGACCACCAGAGTAATCTACTTTATTTTTGATTTTATTTACCAGAATATTTATTGTTGGAACTTGTTTATCAACCGTATAGCATTCATGTACGGTTCTTTTCAAAATACCCAAGTCACAATCATCCAATTCTATTTTGTTGGTACCACCACTTTTTTGTTTTTTTGGAGGAGACCCCAGTAAAACACCTTCTTGCAACAGTGATTTCTCCTTTCTGATACGTTTTATGGAGGTAACTGATTTTCCTGTTGCTGCTGCAGCTAATTCTGTGGCTTTGTCCAAAGGGAATGACCACACACCAGCAGCTTTCTGTCTATCAAAAAATTCCACAACGTTTTTAATAATATTGCGAGCTTCACTGTGGACTGTTTTCCTTGATTTTGGGTACATTTTGTTGGGGAAAATTGAACTGAAAGAAAAACAAACATTAATAGGCCTGATGAATATTAAATGGCTGGTTATTGTGTGTTGTTCAAGATTATGTTTATTAATTATAATTATAGTACATACCTTACTATGTTAAGGTAATTATCAAACTAGTCTTAATAAAGACTGATTGTCCTGTAATTTATGAAGCAAATAATAACGTATAAAAATATAGAAGCAGATTATAAAATAACAGCTGACATCAAATATCAAATAGAATGCAGTCCAGTGTTGCCGATGTGAAAATAAATATTATCCGAACTTACAATTCAAATTATCAGAATTTGTCAAAATTACCAAAAGGACACAGTATTGTCTAAATAAAAGTCTGCGACCCTAGTCAATATTGAAAATCCCCAAAAACAATAGCTGTTTTATATATTATCCTTTCTGCAAAGCACTGGAAAAACTATTCGGATAGCGAAATTGTCTAAAAATCGGATAATTATCCTTACACTGACAACGCTGATACAGCCACTAAAATTGATGTATATTGATGAAATCATTCGGTCATATTATTTCGATTATGTTAACAATTACTAATGTACAATCGTTAACATTGGCACCTGATTGGCTAGTTGCGATGACCATTGTTTTAGTTCGCATATTTTCCGGGGCTCTTGTTTGCTTCTGACGACTGTAGACGATTACAATTTTGTTAAACAGTTACAGAGAAAATAAGGATGCAAATGAATTTCTTAGATTTTTTGGTATTCAGTGAAGCCACATTTTGCTGGTTTGAAGACGTTTGTACACAGCGTCCACAAAAAGGTAATGTCTGGGTGGGTTTGGTGAAAAACCATTTGATCAGTCTTTTTTTTATTGTAACTACTCTTACCGGTGCTAAATATCTTGATTTACTACATAATGAAATTATACCTGAAATATACTTTCACATCCCCATTTTCAAAGAGGCTTTAAGAAATATTTAAATACAATTTTCCCTCAGAGATGGATTGGACGAAGAGGTGCAATTGAGTGGCCGGCGAGATTCCACGACTTGACTTGATTTTTTTTCTCTGGGGCTACCTGAAGGACCGCGTTTATGTTAACAGACTAACTAACTTGAACGATTTAAAGGATCGTATACGTCTCGAAATGCAGGGAATTACTCCTCAAATGATCAACGATTCTATTTGTAGCTTCGAAGAGAGATTGTATCATTGTCAACATACAAATGGCCAGCATTTTGAGCACTTATTGTGATGAAGTATTTGAAACTTAAATTAATGTTTAGTTTATAAATGTCTGTAACATCCAGTTTTGTTTAAAATTACAATTTTAATATTTTTTTTAAATTTCCGAGTAAAGTGATACATTGCTATTATTTTTGAAAAAGAGAAAAAAATAAGCTTCTTTGTGATATGTCACTCGACCTAGGTTGCCATTTCAAAAAATACAATGAGACGGCCGTACGCTAAACGCTGACGTCAAAAACATTTGACATTTGATTTAAAATATGCAGAATAAAGTCTCATTGATCGTCCTAGAATTTCATAACTTTCCCTTAATCCGTTTCGAATATAATCCCTTGGAGCCAGACTTTTCAGCATCGCTGTATATATGTGACACAAAAAAGAACAAAATGACACAACTGAAAACTGAACCAAAGTCACAAACACATGCTTAACATTACCACAGAATAACCCACTCACATAGAAGAGACACCCCTTTACATATCCATGAGAAATACGTTGCGGCAAGGGAAGTGATTGATTTTGATTTTGCATTGATGACAGTAACAGTACCTATCATGCACTGAGAAAACTGACGAAATATCCCGCACTGCAAAAAAAAGTAGAGCGGTTTAAATAACTAAACTCAAAAACTATGTAAAACAGTAGTTCTATTGCAAATAAAGATGAAAACTACACAAATGGAAAAAAGAGTAAAGGTAACACTACGTGGGAACACTTTAAAAATCATCGACATAACGGCAAATTCAATCTACAATATTCACATTCACGTATGCAGCATTGATACGTGTGGCAAGTGGCTGTCTACTTTTCACATAGCAACCATAAACAATACATTGACAGTATTGGCGTCAGAAAACGGAGGTATTTAATGTGTCGCTTCTGCGTGAGTGAGTTATTCTGAGCAATTAACTCGTGCTACCAACGTAAAATGTTAGCTTTTCAAGAAAACACGTTCAGTTATGATTAACGACAACTATACATATGTCGCTGAATATTATGTGTATAGTTTTGTTCAAGTGTTTGACGTTTAATTGTGTGATGTTACAATTGATCTGTCACTTTTTGTAACTTCATCGCGAAATACAAAGCAACCCCTATTTTTACAGCTCGCATAACGTGAAAACTTGAACTGCAACGAACTGCGTTACGCACGAGCAGTCACTTTCGCACCGATCTGCAACATCGCCTGGAAGAATTCATAACCTTCAGCGTTTTTTACCTCTAGATTCATGTATTTATTTTATGATATTATTTTATTGTATTTGTTGTGTTTCGGTGGTAAGTACTTTTACCAATTTTTATAATATAATATTCATAAATTTGAGATAGGTATGCTTCTATTTTTTTTTCTTTGAAATGTGTAAATCCCTCGATATTATTAAATATATATTGAAACATTTTGCCTATGACAAACATATTTTTCATTTTGATGGGTAACATAAATTTTACAAATTGTGAACACAATGAAACCTTCAAAAAAGTAATATTTCACAACACTTGGCCACAATTTCTTAAAACAATTGATCCAAGTCTTAGGTGCTGATGACAAGAGAGTTATTCCTGGAAATGCTAGCTACTTTTAAAGGATGCATGATTAAGTTAGTAAAAACGTTGAAAAGAAATTACCCAGTATACATACAGTATATAACTATACATAGGTACATAGATATTTATGTTTTTTTCACATTTTTGTTATATTAAAAGCCATAATAATTGACGAAACATCAGATAATGGACTGTAAATTCAAATTTGCCGCTATTTTTTCAAATTAGTTTTTCCAAGGCTCGAGATGGCGCTGAAATTCAGGTTCAGACCTTAACATGGGAGAATCCTATCTATCCGTATGTATGTTATCTATGGCTGGTAACGTCGGATTTTCTTCACTGTACGGCACGGTAGTTTCCACATAATATTCCCAATATTCAAATGGTCGTCGCACAATGTACCAATATACATTCCCAGTTTTATTGAATCCTTAACAACAATAATTCTAAAACCGATATAGTCGCAAATATACATGTAATTCCTATTTTAAAAATGAATGATTAAATATAATTTGTCGTTTCTAACTTCACCCAAATAAAGAACATATCATATTATTAAATATTTTGACCTTAACTATTTCTGACAGTAATTCCAGTTAATTTCCATTTATCTTGCAACTTCATTGTAATTTGTATGAAGGCGGTGGTAAAATTTTCATAATAGCTGCAAAACACGTGAACTGGACGTCTGTAAAAAGATTTAATTTGTAGTTTGAATTTTATATTAAGGTTAAAATAAATTGTACGGTTTCTAAGGTATTTCATAAATCCGTTACATAACGGTGAAGAAAATGCGACAATCTTTAACGATAATTTCACAAGACCAATGATGTTTTAAATAGCAATAAAGTATTAAAAACAATGGATAATATTGGTATAGGCTTGGGTTATATTATCACCCATAGCATCAAAACAAGATGCTTTAATTTTCTTTTTTATTTCTGGTATAACAACTAAACTCAAGCGATTCCATTTATTTTTTCCTCTCCATTGTATCGCTTAGATTGGAATAATTGTTCAATAATTTTTATTATCAACTAGCGAACTGCCTTGGTTTTGCTCGGTGAAATAATTTGAAGATAATTATGATATTAATTATTATATTAACATATACCTAATCAATTTTGATTATTTTACTTATGGAGACTTTATAATGAGAACGAACTCCATGTATTCCAATTTCTTGACAATTTGAATAATCGATAGATACCAAACATCTGACACCAGAACAAAAACAGCCAATCATAAGCCTTGAATACACTTTGAGTTTATGATGTTTTATTGGTTGGCTGGCTTATTTTACAGTTCGCGGTTTGCGTGTGAGGTTAGGACATAGAAATGGAAAATTTTCTGGATATGTGCCTATCAAATGAATTAATATTTTTCTGCATAAAAAGCATATCAGTATTTTTTTTAAATTAATTTGCAGTTTTTGCTTATCATTATCTCAGGTACTTTTCTGAGTCATTGTTCAGCTTACTTCCAGTTTTCTTAGATCTATAATTGTGTAGACCAGCAAAAGTAAAATATTTCTCACAAGTAATGTATATAATTTTTAACTTAGGTAGATATTATAACAAATTTTTATTCCTTCTTTATTTATCTTTGAATATTTCAAATTACCTTTAGGTAGTAGGTACCTGAAAAATTCCTGGTTTTCTTGAATTCAACTCACGTTCTAAATTAGCTGCACTGACAACAAATATTTCAATTTTGAACTGAACACTCCTCACACATTTTCAATCTTCCTAGTTTTTATTATTCATTGTTTACTATGTGATGTTTACTGTTTAAAGGTACGTATCCACTACCATTGTATAAAGATAGGCATAGTAGGTTAATCTTAGGAGGTTATCATTTGACGAGGTGGACGCCACCGATAGATGGCAGTGGGGAGTTTGCGTCCTCAGCACGTCTTTTCTTACTGTACGTCGTAGCTTGAAATACGTATTTTCTTAGCTTTGGTCGCCAAATTATCCCAATAACAGATGGCGCCAAAACTATTCAGAATGTTATATACAGCCATAATAGATGTGTTGCAAAGTTTCTTATTTTGATTACCTATAACAAAGTTGCAATTTGAAGTTCACGTACGTTGTGATAATGTTGGTTGTGCATTTGGATTATTTTTTTTATTTGAGAATCTCTGAACGTGGATATATATATATATATATTTGATTTTTAAGGTAAGTGGACAATATTACAATTAAAATTAAAATTTTGGATACTAATTGCATTATGCAAATGGACCAATCAGCTTTTAAATATTATTAATTTAACAGTAAATTCTTAATTAAGTTGAGCTTATTTTTTCACCGTAAATAATGCTACCAATTAATTTCTAGGATTCAAATTTTAATTCTTAACTTTCATAATTATTCTTAGTTCAGATGAGTGTATACATCAATACCTATCTTGGTTGATATATCTAAATTATATTAACAGGGGGCGTTGGTGTGTATGAATGCTCCAGCTTACGATTTCTAAAAAAATATATATTTAGCGACCTTCTTACTAGAATTTATTAATGTAATAAATAATTAAATGATCAAACGAACTTACCTTAAGTGAAGTTCGATCATAATTTTGGGACAAACTCCAGTCCGAAGATATCAATTCGAATATTAATACGTAGTAGATCTTTTGTAGCTTGTTTACCACTAATTTTAAAGAAATCGCTGCGCACGTCCCGTCCAGTAGGCTGTCCGTCGCTCCTGTGCATATCAACTCGCGTCATTTGGTTTAAATTTCTTTTCCTTGCAACTATTGGGCTGAAACCTACTGAAAAGGTAAGGGAGGGTGGGATTGATATCTTCGGACTGGAGTTTGTCCCAAAATTATGATCGAACTTCACTTAAGGTAAGTTCGTTTGATCATTTAATTTTGTGACAAACTCCAGTCCTCGATATCAATTCGAATATTAATACGTAGATGTTTAAAGATATTACAGTTGCAAGGATCGCATATGCAGGTTCCTAATGCTAATAATCAACTATAACATCACTGATGTATCCTATCTATCAACTTAAAAAATAAAACATTATTATTATTTTTTCATCATTTTTTTTTTTTTTTTTTTTATAATGAAACTTATTTTTCCCCAAAAAAAAACTAAAATAAACTTATCCGTCCAGTAGGCGCCTAGCGTAAGTAGTAGGATCTTGCGTAGGGCGGTTGTAAAACTGAAAAAAGGTATGGGAAGTTTCTGACCAGCCTGCTGTTTGCCGGATTGTCTCAACAGAAACCCCTCGTCTATACGCCGTTGAGGTGGATGCGTGTCTCGTCGAATGTGGGCCGAATTGGGAAGTGTCAATTCCCGCTTGCTTCAAGGCAAACTTGACCCAATTGCTAACCGTTTGTTTCGAAGCACATTTGAATGGTGCTCTTGATGTCAAAAATAATTTTTTGGAGTCTGCCTTGCGTAGGTCCTTCGTATGTTGTAGGTAGTGGTCCAGCACCGAGCCTACACATAGGGAAGGTTTCTCTTTGAAAAACGGTACTTGTAAACATGGTTGGGCTTTGTTCAATGAGGACGACTTGATCCTATCTGATACGAAAATTTCGAAACCTTGTAAGGTGCTTACTATGTCGTTAATATTTATTGCGTGGATCGTTTGTATTCGGTGTCCCGTAATTAGGATCATTAATGTGGTTAATTTTACGGAGAGAAGACGGAGAGATAATTGTTCGTTAGGAAAGAGTCTCTCTAAGTATGAAATGAGTGGCTTGGTATCCCAAACTCGGTTATATTTTGGTAAAGTTGGTCGTATATTATAAATACCCTTGAGGAAACTCTTTATTCTAGGGTCTTCTCCGATCGGCTCTTGTAAAATGAGGGACAAGGCCGATCTGTGTGAGTTGAATGTCCCATATCGGATCTCCTGAGAATTTAGAAGATTTTGCAGAAATTGGAGTACTTGCTGCACCCCGGATTCAAATACAGGGTATGATCTTTCTTGGCAAAATTCCCACCAAAGTTTAAAAGTGCCGTTATACTGTTTTAATGTTCCTGCTGACAAAGACTGTAAACTTGTATTTATAGCGCATTCTGGGACCTTCTTCAAAATGAAAGCTTGCCTGATACACGAGCGGCAACCAGGGTAAGGTTGTTGGCCATTGGATGTCTTGAGCTAAAGGAAGAAGACAATATATTAGACTCCGGAAGGAATGTTATTTGCCCCCCAATTTAACCCTCTTAAATAGAGGGAACCAGGGTTGGGAGGGCCACCAAGGTACCACGATTATTCCTTCTGCTTTCTCATGGATTATTTTTTGTATAATTCTTAAAATGAGACAGAAAGGCGGAAATATGTAAAAAGAAAGCTTAGCCCATGATAGTGTAAATGCGTCTACAGCTACCGAGTATGGATCTGGTAGCCATGAGACGTATTTTTCACATTTATTATTTATTGAGGATGTAAATAAATCGACTTCTGGGTTTCCAAATGCTGAAACTATTTTATCAAATGAATCTGGCGATAGTGACCATTCCGTTTCTGGTGGCAAGATGCGAGATTCCCTGTCAGCTTCCCAGTTGTCCTGTGAGTTAATGTAGGACGCAACTATGAACATATTTCGTGATTCACAGAATTGCCAAACTTTCCGTGAAAGTTCATGTAGGGCCAGATGCTGTACACTGCGCATTCTATTAACGTAGGCCATTGCCGTTGTGTTATCTGTTCTGATCAAGATATTAACGTTGCTGGAGTTGCTCGTAAAGCATTTAAGAGCTAAATATATGGCTTTTAACTCTAAGTAATTTATGTGTTTTGATTGATCTATTTCTGCCCACCATCCATGGGTCTTTTGACCCTTTGTACAGGCTCCCCAGCCCGTCAAGGATGAATCAGTAAATATTTCCATGAAAAATTCAAGATTGCCGAGGTCATTGGAAGCCGTCAATATATGAGTTTTCCACCATTGTAAGTCAGTGTTTAGCTCATTAGAAATTATCATATGTGCTTCGTAGTTCATGTTTTTCAATTTCAAATATTTATATTTTTCCCGTTCTAATGACTTAGTATAAAGCCATCCATATTTTATCGCTGGACAGGCAGCAATTAGCGTGCCAATAAACTGAGCCAACTTTCGGATTTTACAGGATTTTAAGGTTAAAAATTTATTGGTGGCAGCATAAATTTTTTCTCTTTTTTCCCGCGGTAGACTAATTAACATATTTTGTGAATTGAAAATGAAACCTAAAAATTTTTGCTTATTTAGTGGTTTCGTGGAGGCTTTCTCAAAGTTTATGATAAATCCTAACGATTTTAATAATTCCATAGTTCGTGCAGTATTCTTAGCACAATCGTGTTCTGAATTTCCAAAAATAATAAAATCGTCCAGATAATTTACGCATAAAATTCCTTCCTTTCTTAATTTAGTTACAACAGGCTTGAGGAGCTTGGTGAAAGTAAAAGGAGCCGAAGACAAACCAAATGGGAGGCAGGAGAATTCATATAATTTATTTTCAAATTCGAATCTTAAGTATTTCCTGTGTCCCTTTTCAATGGAAATCAGAAAATACGCATCCTTAAGATCCACGGTGGACATATACATATTTCTCTCGATAATTCTGGAAACAGTTCGATAATCCTCCATTTTAAAATGAGGAGTATCGATGTATCCGTTAAGATTCTTTAAATTGAGGATGAATCGTTTTTTCCCATTTGGTTTGTCGACTAAGAAAAATTTCGAGATAAATTGCCCTGGGCTATAATTGCATTGGTGTACTGCACCCTGATTTATTAGCTCTTGTAAGGCTTTTACCATTTGAATTTTTTCGGTATGTGAGAAGCTGACAGCTCTCTCCTGCAAAAAGGGCTGTGTAGGTAAAGCTTTAAATGGTAAACGATAGCCTTTAATCCAAGAAAGTAGGAGAGAATCACTTGTTACCTTTTCCCAGGATCCTAAAAAATATGTGAGTCTTCCTGCTAATTTCATAAGACTTACCTGCGTTATTTCCTCTTCCTGTTCTGGAGATCGCGTTGGTTCGAAGGATAACGCCGATCCTGGTGATTCGAAGGATACCGCCGTCTGGTTTGCTCCGCCTCCTTCTTGGGACGAAACTGGCGATTGTAGTTTCCCGACCTCGTCGGTTTATGTGTTCCCCCCCCTCTTTTTGCAACAAATGTATAACGGTTTTGAGCGCTTGCCGTCTTAGTAAAAGCGGGAGTGTTGACTAAGTCTTCACCAGTTTTTTCAAGTGCTTTTGCTGCTTTAATTTTTTCGCCCAAATCATCACCGAACAGAAGAGAACCTGGGGTGGTCTTGTCGGTGATTTCTTTCACCTGCCTATTTAAGGCCTGGGTAATTAAAGAGCGTCTTGTTTGGGAAATCTGGTAAAATAAGTCAGCCATTAATCTGCCAGAATCCCATATAGGGTTTAATAACCTCTCTTTCATATTTTGAGGGATGTTTGCTTCATTTTCGACCAGGACATTTAGCCCCTGCCCCAAAAAACTTGGAGCTTTGCTCGCAGTTTCTTGGTAAGTACTTAAATTTGTATCCCTCTTTTTGTGAAGTACGGACATTACCGGCATTACCTCTGGATTAATTTCCGGCGGCTTCAGAATAGGTAGGTTGGTAGGGGTTAAATGTTTTTCCACGACTACTGATTTGTCGTTGGCGGAGAGGCCATGTATTATTATTTTTTCCCATCGGGAATGTATTGCTGGATGGAGGGAGAACTCTTTTTGCGAGGTATCGGGTTCCTCTCCTAGAATATTTAAAATATCTTCCCCCAAAACGACATCATTATTTATAATGAGGGGAGGCGTCAGTGATCTATCTGGAGACAACTGTGAAACTGTTGGGCTGCGTAACCGTTCAGGGCTTCTAACGTACAAGTTAGGCTCCTCATCGGTGCAATCTACTCTTGTCGATACATGCGAGTATCGCTCCGCAGATTGTTTTCGCTTACCTAGTCGAGTACTGGTTCTTGTTTCTTCTCTGCACATCGACTTTGAGCGCGAACGAGACATTCTTCGGTACGGCGATTTATAAACCCGTCGATGTCTAGAACGCCCCCGTGGAGAGCGAGAACGAGAACGCCTATGGTTGGAATGTGTTCTATTTTGAGACGTTGACGAATGTGAACGCATCGATGTGCTTCGACCTCGACTGTATCTGCCGTAGACCGGTTCACACCGCTGTCGCTTGCTTTCGTCCAACTCTTTTTCTAATTTATTTAGACGTTTTAACAGTTTCTTTTTTGTAATTCTCTCGCTGCTAGGCGAACGGCTTCTCTTGGATTTACCCATCTGAATAAAAGATTAATTGTAAAAATAAAATTTAACTTACCCAAGTTAGAATTTACGTACCACAAATTCTAACAGAACGATGTGAATTTCACAAGCACTAAAGATCGAATGACGCGAGTTGATATGCACAGGAGCGACGGACAGCCTACTGGACGGGACGTGCGCAGCGATTTCTTTAAAATTAGTGGTAAACAAGCTACAAAAGATCTACTACGTATTAATATTCGAATTGATATCGAGGACTGGAGTTTGTCACAAAATCACTTTTATCAATCAGCTCGTGGTGTGCTCAGTCTGTAGTGAATGAATAAATTTATTATAATATGAACGTAGACATTTTTACCTGATTTTAATTTAAATCTTCTTTTCGATATTTCAGAAATGTCTGGAAATAAGTCTGTTTTTTTCAAGTATGGACTAAGTGAGTGTTCAGATGATACAATTAAAATGAACCGATTTCCTGTGAATGACCCTACCAGATGTCAGAAATGGATCATCATTCACTCGGGTGAGTTATCTTTCCGACGATTATTTTTCATAAAGGAGTGAAAAAAAGTGAATGCGAATGAATGAGTGTGTAACAAAATTTTCAAAACTAAACATAAGTATTTGGCTATTGTCAAATAAAAAACAATTCGTCCAATAGTTTTTCTGAGAATGAGCTTATTTGTTTTATGGTTGCATTATACAATGAGGTCCATATGTATGGAATAAATTCAATTTTAGCGTTATTATGTACTATGTGAAAAAAACCCGAAACAGGTCGATTTTTATTCTTAAATTGACAATTTACAGTATGAAAATATTATTCCCCTCTAGCACCCCCTCGAAAATTTTAAATAAGAAAGGGGGTCGTGTGGCACCTTGTTGGAAAGGGATTTTAGTCCTCTGTTCAGCAATATAAAGTTTTTTTAAATTTGGTGCAATTATAAATGAGAAAATTAATTTTTAAGATGTAAAATTTTGATAATGTCTCTATCACAAAACTTTACGTAGAATGAAAATAATAATGTCGCATAATATTTAGAATGTATTTTCAAGGTTCTTGACAATTAAATTAAATGTTCAAAATGACCACCATTCACTTCTTGATAATAACCGAGGCGATTTTGGAATTCTCGTACAACATTTTGTATGACCTCGGGGGTTATTTTGTTAATTTCTTCCGTTATTCTAACTTTTAAATCAGCAATATTGTCTGGTCTATTAAAATATACTTTAGAAATAATCAGGTATTTTCGTATCTGTTCTGCTAAACATCAGGAAAAAATCTTTGAAGATACTAAAATATTAGTCAAAAAGCCAAATAATCAATTGATATGAATCTAGTATGCTGATGTCATTTAGGTATTTAAAGTTACTAAAGGACGTCAGTATAATATTTGTGCGCGTATTAAATTTAATTATGGCTCATTTGTCCGAGACTCAAAGAATAGACATTTTAATTATGATTGGTTGTGATAATAAAACAAGAACTCAAAAGGAGGTTTGTGAAATTTTTAATAATAAATACCCTTGTCAACACGTTTCGCACTCTACAGTTAGCAAAATTGAAAAAAAAGTTTCGTGAAACTGGACATGTAAAAAATATTGAAAAACCAGGTAGAAATGTTCAATTTACTGATAAAAAAAAGTTAGATGTACTTCTAGAGATTGAGGAAAATCCGCATAAGACAACTCGAGAACTTGCCGCCGACAATGATGTAAGTAAATCATATATTTTGAAAGTTTTCCATAAAGAAAAATACCACCCTTACAAAGTTCAGTTGGTTCAGGAGTTCAGGAGAAAATCCTCACTAGATGTGTGAGGCTCACACTCAATATCCTAAAAAAGTGAACGTTTGGGCTGGTATCATTAACAATAAAATTATTGGCTCTTATTTTTTTGAGGGCACAGTTAATAGTGGGGTTTATCTGGATTTTTTGATTAACTTTTCATTGCCTACATTACAAATACTTTTTTCTGATGTTAATCATCCAAATGAGATAGATCGATCTATTTACTACCAATAAGACGGAGCTCCACCGCATGATGCACGTACAGTTAGAAATCATTTAAACGAGGTTTTTCCCAATAGGTGGATTGGAAGACGTGGAACGATCGAAGGGCCGGCTAGATCCCCCGATTTGACTCCTCTCGATTAGTTCTTATGGGGTTATTTAAAATCTAAAGTATAATTTAATAGACCAGACAATATTGCTGATTTAAAAGTTAGGATAACGGAAGAAATTAACAAAATAACCCCTGAGGTCATACAAAATGTTGTACGAGAATTCCAAAATTGAATTTATTCCATATACAGATACATTCAAACAAAAACGGAACATAGGGATTTTAAGCATTGTATCAGAACTGCTTTTGAACTAGTCGACCAACATCCAGCTTCAACAGATTAAAAACACTATTATTACACTCGTTTATTTGGACACCTATAACATATCGTACAATTCTCACCACTTCGTATTCTCAACTGTGGGCGGTCCTTAATTAGCGTCGGACAGTCAGTCGATCGGTGAGAGTGGCCAAGCCCATAACTTTGTTTCAATTTAAAGAATCCTATTTTGTTTTATTTACGAATTTATTTTTATTTTGCAAGCCGTTATGGCCAAAATAAATCAAAACATATTATCTTAACTCGAAACATTAATTGTTAAAGAGAATTTAACAATTAATTTTCGATTTTAACAACATAAAACGTAAGCATATTGTTTTCATATGTAGCGTTTACTAACCCCATCAAATAATTATTCAATACTAAATCGCAGTTCGCACTTCGGACACACCTCGCACATAATTAACAAATTTGGAAGTAGAAGTGGCGGGCTTTTTTACAGTGATTCTGAATCCAGCTGTCCAGATCAATACTTGATATTCATTGAAGTGAACTTATAGAAATGTTTTATTGGTAGACTATTTAGATCGACGAATACACTAAACCCCTATGTTCCGTTTTTATTTGAATGTATCTGTATATGGACCGCATTGTATATTATAGGAGTACAAATTCCATATCCATTCAAACTTAAATTTATCAAAAGTACTTGAGTCTTGCCTAAATTTAAATTTTGCAACCACCTTCATGGTAAAGCAACATAAAAAATTATTGAAAATATGTCAAACTTACAGGTAAACACAACTAACCGAATACAAAGGGCTGGACGTTAACGTTCCACGATACTCTGTCGAAAATTGAAAAAATTGCAAATAGTATTGTTTTGTTATTTATTTCATGTTTCTGAACCAAGCAAGTAATAATAAGGTAGTGTATCTGTGTGAATATAGTTGCAAGCTACCCCGTCAATAAGATACAAAATTCACCTGTTCAAAGGTATAGAGATATTCCTTTTACCATATGGTAATAATATTATATTCTAAGGCGTAATAGATAAACACAATGGTAACTATTGTGGGGAATATTATAATTTTTTGAAAAATCTACAAGTTCCCTCCATTCTCGAGTTATGAGTTATACTGGGAAAACTAACAATACTGCTTTTAGTTTTTTTAAGCATAGAATTTTTCAATAAAAAAATATAAAAAACAGCAAAGTTTTATTTGATCACAAATTTATTATATACATTACCAACAGATCTTCGATACGACGTTTCGTGTCTTCACGAGGATAACATATTTTTTTACGGATGAGCCTATTTATTGTAATTATTAGTCAATGTTAAATATTCAAATTAAGAGATATATCACACTTCATCTCAAATAACTAACATCATTAATGAGAAAAAAAATTTAAATACGGTCCTGTCGTAGTTCTTTTGTAAACTTGTTTCGATTTTGCCAAACACATGTACCGAGTGCCTTACTTTTGACCTTTCCTAGTGTATGACTTTTTTTTTAACAAATATTATGATCCTCTACAATAGTTACCTTTTCGTCGATTTAATTGTCTTCGTATCTATTACGGATTAGAATAAAGTAATGTTACCATATTATGATGATAGAAACAGCCTGCATAAAACTATGGAACAAATTCATTATTTTTTAAAAGACATTTAAAAAAATCCTGGAGAAGATCAATTTTTATTTTCAACTGTAGTAGATTGTGTGTTTGTAATGTTATGAATTTATTAAATATGACGTCTTTGATATATTTTTCAAATGGAACACCCTGCATATATATTTTTTATTGCACTTTAAGAGGTGATGATTTTTCCATCTTATTGTTGTATGCTCAATCCAAAAAGTATAAATAGATAACACAAAAAATAATATTTTCAATGATTATAATTTTCGGCAGACTGTTGTGAAACATTTAAGACCGGTCCTTAGAATTAGGTTAGTTGTGTTCACTTATTGGTAAGTGATGAAGTTGTCAAAAGGATTTCAAGTAGGTATTTTGCGTAGTAGTTGATAGATTTTTTTTCTTTGATAGAAAGAATTTTTTGTTTATCTACCATACCCAAATTTTCACGTTGAGCGGTAACTTTCAACACAAGCAAATGAATATAATAATTATATTCAATTCAGATTTCATGATCTTAATTCTCAATTCAAATCTGTTTTGTATCTATATCTAATATTTGTTATTTTTTTAATTTCGGGTATTGTTAGAATCCTTGTGAATGGGCTTTTGTTTGATTTTAGAAACCCGTATTAAAGATAAGTATGAGAGTGTTTTACCGCTGTTGTGTACCTACCAAAGAAATTTCAATGATGAGTCGTTATTTTTGGGAATGGGTAGTTATTGTTTTATACCACACGTTTAGGATCTAAATGTTACAACGTTGGGTGCCAATTATTTTAAACCTTTCATTGATTCTACAAATGTTTTATAGATAAATTCCCTCGAAAATGGGAGGAGAACTTTTCAATATTATATTTTATTTATAAAAAAAGGTTTATTAACTCTTATCTCAAGATCTTGGATTCGTTTGCCCAGCGCCACCTATTTAAAAAAAATACTTTCTACGTTCACTCTCCAATTTATCATTAATTTAAGAAATTATAAAAATTTTTCTAAAACACAAATACAAATTTTTTATTGATCAATAAATATTAATAACCCTCAAGCACACATATATTATTGTTTTTTAAATAATAATTATTACTATAAAATATAACAAAATGTTGTACAACTGTATTATTGAGTTCAAAATTTATTAATTAACCATGATGACTAACGTCAGTTATTTATTAGATCTATGTCCAATAAAAAAAAATTACCTTATAATGCCAAATATAAATCGATAAATCTACGGTTAGTTATATGTGAATAAACTGTTATTGTTTAACTTTATTTTAACAATTTTGAAAGTGAGTTAAAAATTAGTCGCTATGCAAGTCATGAATATTATGTTTAAAAATGGGTTTGAAATGGATACCTTTATGGTTAATTTTCGAAACTTTCGATATCTCCGTAAGTATACCTTATGTATTCTTAACTTGTAGAGAGAATGTTTTACTGATGAAATAAAACAAATTAATTTGTTTTATCTTCATTATTTATTTTGAACTGACGTTCAAATTAAAATTAGTGACGCGTTTCGCTACACAGTAGCTTTTTCAAACTAGTGAAGCTACAATGAAAAACTTTTAATTTATATAGTGCCTTGATACGGAATTCTAAGATATTGACAAAAGTATTAAAAATGGGGATAAGTACAAAAAGTGCCTAAATACGGAATTCTAAGATATTGACAAAAGTATTATAATATATTTAAATAGGGATAAGTACATCTATTCAATTCGAGAATGTTTTAATTGTAATTTCAAATATAGGTCATATCTACGAATTATTTTACCTTAAGGTTCATGAATGATGATTCCTTTTATATTCTTGTTCCAGGTTCAAATATTTTTCGATTTGATCCTCTCTTCTAAATATATTCAAGCATTAGATGTCTTAAAATGTCTATAATAAAGAGCTCGTGACCTTTGATACAGTTGTTTCTCGAAGTAGGTATTCTCAGGTACGCAAATGAAGCTTCAATTTATGAATTTTCAAAGATTTACTCTCCACTTCTCCAGACATATATTGTCACTTTAACAATGGATAGACTCCTTCGGTTATGCAAATTTCCCCTTATTGTAATTTTTTTTTTAAATAAAATGATCCAAACTTATCTTACCACACATCTTAAATATTTCTGATCATCACGACGAAATTTATTTTTTAATAATTTCTTGTAATTTGTTTTAAAAAATCGTGGAGAAAAGATTACCGTCTTCAAGCTGTCGGATAAATTATATGTCCCCTTTGACAGCTTTTTCTCTCAAAATGTCAAATAAATATTTTCAATATTTATTCCAGATGTTATCCTTGTTAACTCCTATAATTATGCTAATTTAATTTTTCAATTCTCTAGAGTATTAATTATTATCACCTATTATAATTTAAGATACTAATGACATTATCTTGAATGTAAAATTTTGAACTCAATAATTTTTTTTATATTATTTAACATTTCCTAATATACTACATAACTATTTACATATACAAAGTTTTACATAAATATACCATACTGGTATTCAATACAAAATATAATACCTAATTTGTGATATCAGCACATACAGGGTTGTGTTCATGCACATACATTTCTATTTCCACCAGTATTATTCATATATACTACCTTATTTATGATTTAAGTTATTAAATTCGTTCTTTCTGAATTTTCATTAATACAGTGTGATACAAAATTTTATAATAATAAAGTTGTTTATTTTTTTATATTATATTATATTGTATAATATGATCAACACATGTCACTAGCATGGTGGTACAACCTGTATGTGACAATATACTGGTATGAAATGAAATAAATTTAAGTTTTTTAAACACAAAAACACAATTACCTTACTTTACCATAACCATTACAATAAATAATGTATGTTAACATTATTAATATTCCTTATTTCAGGTAATGCTGCTTTGGCAGACCTAAGCCAGAAATCGCTAAGAAATAAGCTGATTTGAATCAATCATTTCAGTGAAAATATTAGTCAATCTAAAAGATTGCCTATTACTGCTGTGCCATTCCGCTACATAAGTGATGAGGGTTCAGAAAGGGAATCCAACAAGGAAAATTTGGATGATCAAATATGTAATGCAATTGAATGTTTCCTCACTTCCACGAACATTTTCGAGAAGAGATTTTATTGCCCCTGATTTTTTCCAGAAACATTGTCATGACTTTTTGTGATAGTTCTGTCAGTAACTATGAAGATGAACAGTGGTTAAAACAGTTACAGAACCTTTCATCTTGTTCTATGGGAAGTGGAGATAGGAAGCAGTAATTGCAAGAAGAAAATGAACGGTTGAAAAAAGAACTAACCAATCCTAGGAAAAAAGTCAACAGCTTGAATACTCTATTGAGAGCTACAAAAAAAAAAGAATTATGAAAACGCAACTCTCTGCGAACGTTTTGTATGGAGAAGCACTTTTAATGGATTTTACAAAATCTCTTGTAAATATGCAATTACGACATAAGATCCCCATGGTTACCATCTGAAAAAAAAAACTGCCCTATAATTACTTTGTAAAGGACCTAAGACATAGATATAGATATTTGCGACAAAAAGGATTCACCTTGCCAGCAATATCAACAGTAAAGTCGTGGGTTGCCAATTTCCGATGCAAACCCGGATTCATTGATAATTTTTTAATAATCTTACTTTAAAGGCGGATACGATGCTGCCTTACGAGAAGAAGTGTATTCTAATGTTCGACGTAATGTCTATTAAGAGGAATCTTGAGTACAATATGAAAACAGATTCAATTGAGGGTTTCGAAGATCTGAGCGAGTTTGGAAGAAAGCCTTTACCTGTCGGTCAAGCTCTTGTTCTCATGATAAGAGGAATCTATAGCAAGTGGCAAATTTCTATTGCCTATTACTTTTTTAAATTAAACTAACTGTTTATAATTAATTCCACTATTTAATGAAAAACCAATGAAAACTTTTAAATATCATTTATAATGATTTCGATATTTTCATTGTTTTTTCATTAAATAGTGGAATTAATTATAAACAGTTAGTTTCTTTTAAAAAGGTAATATGGTAATATGAGTAGATTCCACAAAGTAATGGTCCAAACAGTAAATTCCTATTGCCTACTTTGTATCGAATGGTGGGGTGTCATATACTTCTTTATTGCGTATCATTACCAAGGCATTGGAAAAACTTGGTGTGCCAAGACCGGAAACTATAGGCATAGTTTGTGATTTATCAAGTACCTACTAATCAGAAAGTTATAAAGCATTTGGGATTTGACCTTATTTTTTTCTTAACGATAAAAAAATTTAATGCTTTTTTTGTTGTTCCTCATCTGTTGAAATGCGTTAGAAACATCATTGTTGAAAAATTCCACCATGATAGTACTTGATAGTTTCGACATAAATATCTGCTAAATTTCTGATAATAATATAATATTAAATTTGAAAAAGAAAATTGTTAGAAAAATCTTCCCGAGTGGTATGCAACAAACGCAATCTATTGTAGTCAAGGGCAATATATTTTTAATTTATTGTTGCGAACTCAGACTTTCAAATACTGTAAAAGATCAAACCACAATCTTTTTTATGTTTTTATTTCAACGTTTGTTTAGCGTTCCAGCTACCTTCATCAAGAATAATTAACTTTTATAAAATTGTTGGTCCCTATTTGAAGGAAAAAATTCGAAAACTAGACCATCAATAATATTATGAAGTTTAAGACTGCAAAAAATTGTTATGTCGGAACTTTACTAAGGATATGTAGAGGTCCATAAAGAAAAAGAAGAAGACATACATTTGGAATCACCTAGAACTGTCATCGAAAAGTCTATAAATGTCATCGAAAAGTCGGGAACAGGTGGAAAGTATAAAAAGCGGGACAATCGACCATTAGTTTAGTTTATCTTTGAGGTATTAGAGATTGGAGTTTTGTGTTCTGATAGTAAGACGTTATTAGTATTGATGCCCGATTGTACCAGTTTCGCTTAAAAGTGGAACTCCAGTATACCATAGATAATCTATGCAGAATACTTCAAATACTTCAAAAGTGACTAAACTAAATAACATTTTTGATATTTTTTAACTACATTTGTTCAATCCAAATAATCCAATTTCTATTATGGAAAGTTGAAAGAGAATTTGGTCGGCAAATTTAAATTCAGATGATAACTTTGCCTGAATTTGGGTTAAAAATAAACAGATATATTATAATTCAAAAAGACGGACGTGGTAAAGTGGAAAGAAAAGGAAAACAAATGAGAAGAATTTAACATCAAAACCCTTTCGCAATCTTCTAAGCTACAATTTTTAGTTCTTCATCAAGAAACTTAAGATTTTCTTCTAAATTAATTATGTTTTGCTAAATCAGTTAGATTCAATGAACACCAACACAAAAAATTAGGTTATATACTAGCTAGATTGTCACAAGTTACACAAATGTTCAAATAAAAAACATCACGGAAGGTCAGAACACATATCAACGCGCAGACGCATATCTACTGCTTAAAAAAACCCATGGACAAAGCTATGCTTAAAATGGCTTAAATTTTTAAGCCAGGCTTACTTGTTAAGCCAAAGTGGAGCAAACGGGCATGAATTGTTAAGTTTAATGTTGAAGAAATAAAAAAAGTTATTATAGGAAAATGAGTAACAGTATTTTCGATAAATGGGGGATAATGAAATATTTTTTGTAGATTGTAGTTTGATTTCCCATGATACATAACAAAAAGAATAATGAATAACCAATAATTATAAACATTTTTATTTATAATAATTCAATAGTAAATGTGAATACTTGACCACGAGTATATTCTATATAAGTATAGTACATTTTTTGGGTTTTACGGTCTTGGTAACCGAGATACAGGGTGCTTAATGGATTTTTCCCATTTCTAAGATCAAAACTAATGAGCTACTCTGTTTATTCTCTCGATAACACTTAGTTCCTATCATAGTCCAAACGAGTCGAGAACTGGTCATGAAAAATAATTTCCGAAAAAACAAAAAAAATTAGAACGGGAATAATGTAATGCGTTCCGAAGCAACACCATGTATTATCAAAGTTTGCAACAAACATTTTACGAATTTGAAAAAGTTTGAAAACTACAACAAATAGTTCACTTAATTTGTTGGCCATTCGAATTTCCCACTAACAATTTGTACTTGATTTGATATTTCGTGTATTAACTAAAGAATATAGAATCTTATCATCTTTAAGTGATAAATTATGAAAATTTATTATTTTTAAACGATTGCATTGTTACTACTTACTTAAATATTTTATGTGAATTTTGTTATTAATGATATTTTTTACAATTTTTAATACATTCCTCAATTTCTTAAATATAACAAAAAATATTAAATTTTCAAACTGAAGATGTTTTATTTAAACATAAGTTAATTGGTTAATTTCATTTTCATTCGAGATTTCAAATCAAAATCAATTCGGGAAAAGTCGAATATTCAAGTTAAAAATTTTCAAAACCGCTCAATAACAACTTATTTCAACAATGCTATGACTATATCGTGCCAATTTTAACGTGTGTGGGCTATTTTTCCCATGTTTAACTCTTTGTATCCCTAAAACTCCTCATTAGATAATCACTATACTTTATCGCACAAAATTTTCATTTATTTCGACTGGGACCTATTTTCCATAACATAAAAGAGATATTGAGTAACTCATTAACCCATTTTGTTTTTGTGGCTTACATTAATGCATCACATGAATACTGTCGAATTTTCCAAGTTTGGTAATGGATACGTGAATAGATTCTATTTTAAGACATCCTTTGAACTGCAACCTTTGAAGAAATTCATATACTTCTACATATATTTATGTGAATATTGAAGTAGTAGTTGTACAAATTACACTCAAAACTATTAGAATTGAGTTCTTATACTGTGAAAATATGGAAAATTCCCATTGAGTAATTTAATGGTACCTAACGATTGCCCCAATCAAATAGAACTTTTTACTATCAGTACACATTCTCTTTTTGCGGAAGGAAAAATCACAGATCTTTTACCGGAAGTATTTTACTATGAGAAATGATCCCTAGAAGCTACGTGAAAGGATGAGGTGGTGGTGCCCCGAGGGATTGACTAACGCGGTAATAAAAGAGACAGTCGAAGGTGGAAATTATGAAATTGCCCAACGTTAGATCCTTCACTCCCACACTAAATGCCGTTAATTTGTTCTGTTCCTTAGGGGTGAAATAATCCAAATTTTTTTATAAAAACTGATGATTTTCTGAAGTTAATGTTTTCCAGGCATTCCCTTCACATGTCTTTTAAAGTAGGCAAATCTAACTTTTAACATGTGGCTTGGTGCTAAAAAGTTCGATGTCAAAATTTTACTACGTTGAGTTAAACATTACACCATATTATTTCCAATAATATCCTCGATGTATGGATTGATTAGTTAAAGATTTAATATCTATAATGTTACTGCGGAAGCAGCACAATCAATCTTAGAAGGCCTAATGTGCACTCTGTCCTTTTTAGCTCCAAGCCACAGATCAAATAACGTTTAATAAATATGTGATCAATCACAATGTCTTGTGAATATACAATTCTCATATACCAATGTAAGATTGTTTGATGTAAAAACTTTTTATACTGTTTCAGTGAGAGCACAAAATCGCTGAAAAGAACCATACTAAACATATAACATAATATATCTGCTATCGTCTGTGGGTGTACTTACTTTCATATATTATATTTCACTATTTAGCTATAATATATCTTATAGCATAGCTCCCGTGACACTGCCTATAAGTTTTATATAAAACTAGCTGACCCGGCGAACTTCGTACCGCCATATTTTCTGAATTCCTAAAAGACTTTCTTTTATGACAAAATTAAAAAAAAAGTAAACAATAGCTTCTGTTTTCCATAGGACCATATATTGAAATAAAGTTGAAATAAAATAATACGACTGTATATATTCATCATATTAATTTGTTTATTGAAAAATATTGGAATACATTTTTTTGTCAATAAATTAAATGAATTTTATGGATAATTTCACACGCTTATTTACTCAATTGTGGTAAATAAATACTATTCTTGAAATTATTCTTATATTCTATTCTAATGCCTTGTAATGTAGGTACAATATTCTTGGTTTTTCTTTTTGAAAAAAAAAACATAGGGCCGATGGTTTGCCGACTCTTGAGCACGCAACGTCCAACTGCCCATGCGAAAAACATGGCAATTCAAGGTTTATTCTACACACTTCTAACGATTGTCCTTGGGATTTATTAATTGTCAGGAAAGTCAGTTGGCAGTAGTGGTATTCTTGGAATAAGCACATCTTCGGCTTTGAACTTTCCTATGATTACAGTGGCTTAATTACATTTTTCATAATTTTTTTTAACAGCGAATCTTGTTCTGTTGCACATTTTTGGTTCATTCAGATTGCGTAACATAATTATCACCGAGCCAACCTTGATCTGCAAAATGTGTGGTGGTTATCTTGGCAGATCCAATGAATTTAGAAATTCAGTTGGATAATTGACTACCTACTTCATTTGTATCGATAATGGAATCGATCGACTTAAATTAATGTATTTGTCCATCAATTTTAATCTGAATGTTTATATTTAAATCATCTACATCCTTATTTTTTGCTGCTAAAATGGCTCGTTTGCTCAACCAAGCATGATTTTTATAATTCACACCAATATTTGGGAACACTTTTAATATTAATTCTTCCTTTGAAGTTGTGAATTGACAAAAATTTAGTGGAAATGAAATAAGGCCAGTAGAAGCGTCAACAGGAATTCTCCCATTGCCAATGTCTAATAATGCATTTGAAAACACTTTTGCCCATATGTCATTTTACAAATGCGCCCTTGTCACCGAAATCCTAATAAAAAGAACCTTTAGTTATTTTTTATTGTACACAATCCTTGCCAGGGCAATAACGAACACAAAAAAAAGTATTATCCAATTTGTTGCCGGCGTTCTGAAGTTATGCGCGTACATACATTACGCAGTTCATTTTTATATATAAAATTTTTATTTTATCTCTTAAGACAACGGAGGTATCAAATTCCGAAGGATAAGTTAATATGAAAGTTTAATCTTAATGTGATAAAATGCTGTTTCTATATGTTGCACCAAATTCGTATTAAATTGCATCTTGAAATGAAAATCTATCTTCATTTTTTATAATTTATCAAAACTTGATTTACAGCCACGTATATAATATATAGGCGGATAATTTTAAAATATGTTATTTGCGACGATCTTATATTAGATGACTATCTACCTTACATCTCTGGCCCCCATAACCACGAAAATTTGGATGTGTGCAAGATAAGAACAAACGAAAAACAGACGCCCGTGTTCTAAGTTTTCATTAACTTGTCTTTTTGTGCCGTAATAAACGCTCTTTAGTGTTGAATCTACCTTTACGTCTCTTACAATAATTGCTTTCATAACAAGTCTTTTGTTCATTCCAAAGAAAATGTTTTCTTTAAGACACAGACGTCCGTGTAGATATTCCACTTTCATTTTTTGTAGAAGTGTTGACGAAATTTTTATTTCTCTCTTTTATTTCTATATAGATCAAAATAGCTTTGTGAAATAATCTCATAAATCAATAAATACCAAGTCTCCCAACATCATTTTTTGTGAACCTTTCGAAAATCCACTTCTCTCTTGTTATCTTGCTTTCATTAGCTTCATAAGTATTCAATTGAAATTTTGCACACTTATCAAGGAGCGGTAACAATATAATAATTTAATGAGTTAAATCCAATATCCTGACCACACTATTTTCAATAACATTTAGTCAGGGAATGTACTAATTGTGAAACATTGAAAAAATAATTTTATAATGAATTTGAGGTTGCCATCTTGCAGGAACTGGCTTTCAAATGTCGCCCGACGGTAAGAGTTAGATTCGCAACAACTTGCCCTAAAACGGCTATTCTAACAGGTATCTTCTTTTCGTCACAGCAATCACGGAATAAACAAAAAGATAAAGACAAAATATGTGTTTTCACTAGTAATACCACTAGAGGTCAAATTATTTCCGGATTTAATTTGGCCTCGTGTGGTAATTGGTAGGAAAATTCCACACCAAATTGTGTGTGAAATAGTTAAAATTTATTTTCCGATTTCCAACAACGTCACAAACTTTCTACTGATTTTACTAGCCCAAAAGTGCCATTTTAGGACCTAAAATATTATATTTTCTCATTTTATAGTTACTTGGGCTTACTACAAGTGGTGGAAAATCATTCAATCATCATCATCATCACCAATCGTTTTTCTGAACGCTGCATGAACAGATTTACTGCGCGTCACAGTTTTGGCATAAATTTAGACCTTTTTAAATTGTTGATTTCTACTAGGTGTAGTTGCACGAAAATACCATCTCAAGACACAACACAGTATATTCTTTAATTTTACATGTTTTGAGTAACTACACTACAAGTGGTAGAAAATTGCTTTCTTGCAAATAAAAACCAGACTGTCACTAAAATATTCTGTCATTATAAACGTCAAAAAAATTTCCGGTATAATTCGCTGTTGGGTACCCACGAGGAAATAAAATTCCGCTAAAATTTATCCGTTGTCATGGTGATCTGTCAAAAAAACACGTTTTGATTGGTTAAAAATTACAGGTGTGGAATTTTCTTGGGAAACTGTACTCTATGTACGGCCCAAAGGATAAATATCTCCAGGGAAAAACTCACCAGAGACCATATTCTTGACTAAGAGAGTGAAGCTTCCCGAGAGAACAGATATTTTATCTTTGTCACCACACTAACCAAGCAAAATGAAGATAAACCATGTGTTCTCTCGGGAAGCTCTACTCTCTCAGTAAAGAATCCGGCCCCTGGGAGCAATATCTCCAGGGAACAATCCACCTGGAAGCAATCCAATAAGGACCAATATCTTCAAGAGACTGTATATTGAGGAGCGATTTGGTTCCAAGGAAATGTAATTCGTCAGCAAAGCACTGTTCGGTTTCCAGGAACTGTTAGTAACGGTTATTCGTACGGGAGACATTCGGCAGCTATGAACTATGGAAACAGGGAGTAGTTTCGCTCCAAGGAACTGTACAATCAGGGTGCAATTCGTTACAGTTAGTTTCATTTATAACAGTAATATGAGTAGATTCCACAAAGTAAGGGTCCAAACAGTAAATTCAAGTAATCTAAGGATTTTTCACACAACTCAAACCACATATTTCAACATAAAATTATTTTCATAGAAATGGGACTTCTGCAGAGCACCCTTTGATTTTACTATTCAAAAGTCAGTTATAAACCACACACCGGAAACCTCTCTATTCATATTTATATAAAATTTGAATATTTTAACTTTTTATTTTAGAAACCAAAAGCTGAATTCTATTTTACGATACGATTGTAACGGCTGACTAAAATTGACAATCAGCGATTCTATTTGTCGATTAGTCCTAGAAATGAGAGTCGATTTACTCGACAGGTATGGACGAGTCGAATTCGTAATTAATTAATAATTATTAAATGGGCCAAGAGTAGATGGTCCACCTCCAGATCCAGTTTGGCCTGTTTTAATTATACTGCCTTTGTTTTTTATTTGATATTTAAAGTCGGTCCACGTCTAGCAGCAATAATATATAGTCTATTAGTTACTAGGTATATTTGAACTTATAAGTACGACGTATAAGTATATACAAGAAAAATTACTTACTTCTTGCCATTTATTGGATTTTTCTCCAAATCCTAATGATTTTAGTTTGAGTCAAAATTTAGCCTATTTTTTCTGTTTATTCCTTCCTGAGACCTACCATTGGCAAAATCTCTATTTTTCTCCATAAGTTAAAGAAGAATTTCCCAATGGCAATCTCGTATCTTGAATAACATATCAATATTATTATTTATTATTTTCGCAAATACAAAAATCGAAAGGTCAAAAATGTAAAACTAGTTTTTTATTCTGCCCAATGACAAATGAATGCTGTCGACAATGTCAAAAACAAGTTCGACTTCACCAAGTCTAGCAGCAATAACTTAACTTTGAAAGACTCGTATCAAAATTGCTGTCCAAATCCGAGAACACCCGATTCCAATTTGATCGTAAAATGGAATAGGATGTTCCGATACGATCGAATTAAAGATCGTATTCCAGAAATACTTCACGACAATGACAATTAAATAATTGGTGGAATAATATAGGTACAATCGACAACAGAAGTATAAAACATTTCATTGATCCACAGCAAAAATAGGGTATGAAACATCCTTTTCGGTACCGGAACCCTTATGCGGTATCAGCTCCAATGTAATATTGGAAGAAATAGACCTAGCCGAGAAGATGAGATCAGACCATTGGAAAGATCTAGTCTAGTAGGGCTAAGGCAATCGAAGATACTCTTGGGAAACTACAACCAGGTGAGATAGAATGAATGCCTGAGACAAAGTAAAACTGCACTCCTAACAGGACACTGTCGCCTGAATGGGCACTTTAAAAAGCTCAAACTAGTGGAGCAAGAATAATGTAGATTCTGTGAAATGGAAGAAGAAATTTCCACTCACATACGTAGGAAAAGCATAGCAATTCGGAATCAAAGGAACACCTAAGAGACCACTGCATAGAATAGGGACACTTACCTAGACTGAAGCCTGCGGATATCCCGAAACTCCTCCAGGAAATAGACTCAAGGAACTAAGTAGGCCAATAAGCCTATCCTCCTTTCTACTGAAAAGATTAGAAAGGTTGCTGGACAGGTACATAAGAGACGAAGTGTTAAAGGACAAACCCCTAAGCAATCGTCAATATGCCTATCAACCAGGCAAATCTACGGATCTTGCGCTGGATGATCTAAACAGGCTTATCTCAAAGTCAATAGAAGACAAAGAGATAGCGATGGCCACTTTCTTAGACATCGTGGGAGCATTTAATAATGTTACCACGAATTCATTGAAATTGAAAAGGTTTTTCTATGATATCATTGAACCATCTCACAATAACCGATATAGATGGATAGAATTGAATCATTTTCATTTGTCACGAAACTAATGGAGTTAATAATAATCAGTGAAACATCAGTTTTTTCAATAAATTAATTATTATCTCGGGTGCAACTGAACTGCGCCAAATTACAAAAAGATAATCCCGTACCTGAACTGCGCCAGGTATTTTTCTTACCTGAACTTGGTCTACTCTGTTTGAATTACGCCAATATTTATTTCAATTTAGGATTTGTTGCAAGTTCTAAATTTAAAAAAAATAATAGATATAGTTCATATAACAGCCTTTTTGGTGTGCGTCATCGTTTGTGACGTATATCCGGGTTTTGGGTATGTCGATATTTAATTTGTTATTTTGACATATAGCTAACCTTTAATTTGATGAATAAAATCATCAGGATCGTTTTCAGCCAAATTCGAAAAGGCTATGAAATTAATAATACTTGGGATATGAAAACACTGCAAAATAAAACAAATTGTATATTTAATTTACATATTAAAATAATTCAATATTAGTAAATATAGACCTGCATTTGAATAAATAAAATGCTAACAATAAGATCAATATTCACTTTTCATAAATAATAATTTACCGTAAACAACAAAGTACAGACCTGACGAGAACTGTCAGTTGGACATTAGAAAAAGACGTAAGACACATTGCCGCTACGAAAGAAACGTCTGCATCGTATTTTGAACGATGTATTTTCAAAAGATTAGGGTTAACGTTTGTACTACGTTTAAACGGTTCATTATTGTGATATTTTGAATAGGATTAATCACAGACCTGCCTTTTTTTCCATTTCTTCCAACGTAATGTGTTAGAAAGACATTAACAATCAATGACGCACACCAAGAAGGGTATTATATGAACTTTACCTACAGTAGAAACGGTGAAGCTTTTCCATCACGTGACTGTAACGTCAGCAATATTATTCATATGAATCAAATCAAAACTTCTGTCAACTCAATAGGAATAATCGTTATGACTAATATTCCAAAGGTCGGCCTTTTACAAATTGGTAATTAAACAAGAAATTTAACTTTTTTAATTGTAAGTATTTATTTTATTTATATGGTTAAGATCAACATATTTATTGAAACTATCGATATACTGGGTGAATAAGTTATAAAATCCAAAATTAATATTTGTCTTGAAAATACACTATCACGAAGAAAGCATCCTTTTTGGCTAGCAATATTTATTCATTCTATTAATGCTCTTCTGTTGTTTTCCATTTTATATTTAAATCCCAAATGTTTCGATAACACCAATAAAGAGGTATTTCCAACAGAAAGAATTTCCTTATTTTTTATTTCGTCATTTATGGTTTTCACGGTAACATGATTCCCTAAAAAAATAATAAGTTTAAAATTATCATTATCTCAAACAAGACAAAAGATTTTTTTATATTTACTTCATACTAAAGTTGAACACAAATTTTTGATATTCAATTTTTTTTATTATTTGTACCAAATAATGTATAAAGCAACCCAGTATATGTGACATCAAATAATTCAAATTAGAAAACTAAATTGTGAAAAACACAATCTACACTCAGACCGAACAACCGACCGAACATTTACGGACAGTATTCAACTTAGAAATCAGCACATGTAGAAGCTATAATTTATCACATTCAAATTCAAAATATGCACAACTATCTGTATTCTAAAACTTTTATTAATTACCTACTCATAACCTCTATAATCGCACTTACGTTAAATTACCTACTAGTTTTCCAAGATTTTCATATACCACACTATAAGCTGCTGGTGAAAAATCTCACTGTATAGATAATACTACATGCACTATGATGTTGTAATCTTAACTATGATCTCACTTCTCTTTTATTTAAAGTGTAAGCTGACTTTAATCTAAGGGTTAAGAATAATATAAGGTGTTGTATTATTGTTTCACATGTTTGTTAACTTACTTTGTTCATACATGTTATTATATAAGGTATTCCGTACTGCCATTTTGGTTCCCTCGGGTAAATCCTCTGTTTTTAGTTTTAATCGTGGTGTTTGACTGAGTGACGTTGGGAGAGTTGGAATATTTTCCTTACTTTTTTTAAGGGAACCGTTTTCACAGATATTTTCAGTGCAGTTGCCACTCTCTGAAATATAATATTAAATAGAAATGTCCTTAAATAGATGTTAACTATAGTATAATACCTCCTGAACAGATGAAATAGGTTGAAATATTCAATCAAGTTTATAACAAACTCCTGGGCTCGTGAATTAAGCCATTTTCCAGGCATTTTCTGAAAATAACTATTGGTTATTATACCGTTACAAGCACAATCAGACACTTGATTCATGCAAATTTGAAAATTCTACAGAGATTTACAAATTGTAGAGAATTATAAATACTATTTACCACCAATAAGTAGTAAAATAAGCATTGTAATACTCCCGTGTCACGGTATTTTAGGTGTTATGAAATGTCAAAAAGTTTACAAGTTGATAATGTATTATATTCGTACTTACCAATGTTAAATTGAATAAAAAGTTAAATTAGTTCTTACAAGAACTGATTTTAACAATAAATACACTTTTAATCCAAAAATTCGCTAAAAGCAAGACAGTAAACTAAGCATGCATGACCTCAAATACGGTAATGTCAAATTCAACTTTTAGTACGATCAGTTATTCACGTTACGTCTATTATATCGTTGTTTCTTTTTACGATTACTACGGCAAATTTAAAGAAACTATTACGTATGTCTTGTAGTAAGTCTTGTGAAGAAGACAATCGATCGTAGGTTGTCATGTTTGATTTATATTGATAGAAGAAGATAGAATGTAGAAAATATGTGTTGCATAAATCGTAGATTGGATCACGTGATGGAAAAGCTTCACCGTTTCTACTTGTAGTAATAAGTAAGATATATTATAAAGTGTGAAATAATAGTTTTATTTTCATGTAATATACAAAGGTACAAATATACATAATTATGAATGTAAACAAAGCTAGAAATTAATAGAGATAGGTAGTACTGAATAATCTATTTTATAAATTGTAAAATAATCCTTTTATTTTAATGTAACCCACATACGCAGATACAAATATAATATACTTAATTCTAAATGTCTAAGAAATAACATAAAAATAGCAATTTTTTTATAGGATAGATGTAAACCTCCAAATTTAAAAGAAACGCACTTTACAAAGTCGTAACGACAAATTTGTTTTTTTTAATTGAACAATTTTACATTCAATGAACTTTTGTTTATTTAAAACTTCTTTTCTAACATGCCTATTTTTTTTAATTATTGAATTTATTTTCATATTGTAACGTGCCTCCCTTCTTACACGTGGCTCCTGCCACAAGAACACGTCACTATGGACACCCTTGATGCAAAATTCGGGTTTTTAAATCTCGGGCGCCAGATTATTAACGTGGTTTGCTCCACGGCCCCTTGACCCTTAGCGTCAAGAGTTCCAGATAGCCTCAGATGGAGGTTACGGAAAATTCCAGGGGTCTGGTTGAATTAAATTTAACTAACTAGTGAAAATCCGGAAAAGCCAAATCTTGGTTCTCCAATCAATAAATTGCGGTTAAAAATGAAAATAATAGGAATTCAAAACTTTAATCTATTAATACTCTGTGGTCTATTTTACGAATAATTATTTAGTGACAAACAAATTAACAGGGAAAATAAAATGAGGTATGTATTACCTATATCTGGGATTTTAACGGACTTAACGGTCAGGTTATCAAATACGGTTCAAATCTACCGGGTTTTACGGGGTCCCTAATGCACGATTTAGATCTGCCGGGTAATCAGACAAATTGTGGCTAAGCCTCTTCCAAGTCTGATTAACCCTTGAATCCAAATGAAACCGGCAACTATTATTCCGACGGGAAAAAAAATATAAATAATGATCCTACGAAACGGGAAAAGAACGATTTAGATCTGCCGGGAAATCAAACAAATTGTGGCTAAGCCTCTTCCAAGTCTGATTAACCCTTGAATCCAAATGAAACCGGCAACTATTATTCCGACGGGGAGGAAAAAAAAAATATAAATAATGATTCTACGAAACGGGAAAAGAACGATTTAGATCTGCCGGGAAATCAAACAAATTGTGGCTAAGCCTCTTCCAAGTCTGATTAACCCTTGAATCTACTAAAGCCGGTAACTATTATTCCGACGGGGAGGAAAAAAAAATATAAATAATGATTCTACGAAACGGGAAAAGAACGATTTAGATCTGCCGGGAAATCAAACAAATTGTGGCTAAGCCTCTTCCAAGTCTGATTAACCCTTGTATCTACTAAAGCCGGTAACTATTATTCCAAAAAAAATAAAATTTAAGAACGAATTAGATCTGCCGGGAAATCAAACAAATTGTGGCTAAGCCTCTTCCAAGTCTGATTAACCCTTGAATCTAACTAAAGCCGGTAACAATTAAAAAAAAATATTTTCCCTCGAGTTAAACGGTACCCAACTATCGACACACAGAGTAAAAATATTCGTACTAGCATAAACTTTAATCTATTATACCTAATCCACTTGGATATCAATTTAATTTAAAACTACTGACAACCAAAAGCATAAAATAATTCGAGAATCCACTAATAATTCATATCAGTTAATTAATATATAATAAACGCAGTAAATAAAAATTCGAAATCAAATTACGGTTGACAAATCTTTATTTTCAGATAAGAGAAACAAAATAAAAAACGAATTTTAGTTCAACAACAAAAGAAAAAAAATAGCCGGTCGGAAAATTTTCAAAAAAATACATTAAACAATTTAATAATAAGCGGCGATACGGAAAGTTTCGAATACACAGTTTATTTGTTAAAATTTATTTACCTTAATAAATACAGCCCACACACAATCGGAAGACGGAATACACAAAATTTTCGCACTACGGTTTTTCGGTTTTTCGGAAGAACGTTCAACGGAGAATGCTTAGAGCCGAAAAAGGAACTGATTCTTCAGAGAGCAAATAAGAAGCCAGACGGAATGAAGTTCGGAGCGCGAATAAGAAGCGACCAAAAATGAATTGTTTTCGAATTTATATCCAAAATTTTAGTTACATTCTTCGGTGTGGGAATTAAAACGTGAAATCTATCTAGTTTCGACAAAAACTTGTAAGTATACTAGACGGCTCTCGATTAAATTAAAATGTTATATATACCGGGCGTCCTTTCAGTTGAAAAATTTAAATATCGGAAATGAATAAATTGTGTATGGTAGAAGTTGGATTTGCGTAACTCGGACTTATACTAAAATATACACCGGTAATAGCAACAAAATAAATCACTGCGGTAGTCGAAAGGGTTGTAAAGTAACGAGTTATATACACCCTAGTGGTAAAATAAAATATATTACGGAATAATAAAAAAAAGTAAAAAATTAAACTTGCAAAGAGCAGAAAAAAAAAATAACTCGTTACAATATATGAGTCCGTTTGCATATCAATTAAAATTTTTAAAAAACAATGAATGCGATGCGATGACCAGTTTTCTGATTTGAATTTTGAATGGAAGGATTCACAAGTATTGGTTGTTCTAGTTAAAGTTGAAGTATTTTTCGCCCATATTGCTGGTGGAAATAATGAATTCTCATCAATGTAGTTGTCCACATAGTATTCTGAAAAATTATTAATTTTTTCATCCTCCGGTTTGTCACCTACCTCAGCGGAAGCGAGAAATGTTAATCCAAAAACATGTCTTAAAACCCTTTCACTGTACAACCTGGAAAACATAGATAAAAAATTATTATTTTAGATGGTTGAAGTTATAGGGATGCATATACGCATACTTCATCGAAAAAATCATAACAACCCCCTCTATTTATTTTTCACCACTTGTCTCCCCATAGGGATAAATACAGTTGAAGGAACTTATATAAAAAAAATAAAACACGTTAAAATTTAAGTTGGTTATTATTTATAAGTAAAGCAATACCCCACAATCGTTTATCTTGAATGGAATTTGTAAAAACAGTTTCTATGGTTCTGAAAACATAAATGTACTTCACATTTTACACAAAACACATGTGATTTGTATTTGCAACCTTCCATCTTACATCTTGAGTTATCCTTTTTGTTGTCAAACTGAGGAAAATCGTTATATCCATCAAACCGTGCTTCAACTATAGGTCTAACTTCATTGCAGTGCTTATTTGAAGGTGCAGGAGACTATCTAGCAGTCGAAGGTCTTCCACGTGTATATAGGAGGACTTTTGAAGAAAATCGAATGTTCGGCGACAGGTTGTCTAAATGCAAATAAATCAAAGATATTCTTTTGTATATTCTATCCACGAATTGGTTAGTACAAGATCAACAGCATGAGTTATCATACGCACAGTCCATTCCTTGGATCTGTCTTATGATCTGTAAATACTGAGGAGAAAGTCTCCTTTATCTACGCTCCCCATATTTTTATTATACATTTGTAAATATTGTTTTTCTACTTTGCTCCATCTTATACAATGATCTTCATCTCCTATTCCAACAAACTTTGATGCTGTCACGACAGATTTATTATGGTACCAACAAAAACTGATTTTCTTATAAAAACAAAACTCTAAATCAGCATCTGCGATTGTCCCCATGTTCGAACATGTTTTTTGAGAACAAAAAAAACAATAAAGCAATCCCAAAACACAAACACACTAATTATACATGAAACTATATTATTTTTACTTACCGAAGATCTATTTTCAAGTATTGTTTGTCAGCAAAACTTTATATCAACAAACTCTCAGCTACGTACACATAACCTGATTACTAAAACCACTGTCAAATGTTGGAATTTATTGATACGATTATTATACCAGAGATGGCTCTACCTGTTCCGTTTCGTATACTAAGATTCCCTGGTTACGTACAAAAACATAGTGGCGTAGAATCTCGTAGGACAGCATTACATGTATTAGAAATTTGTGTCCCTTCCAAAGGACAAATCTAGTGAAAGGGTTTTAACCAATTTCCAAAAGCGGAAACGCTACTTTTATGTTCGATTGATAGTCCTAAACTTTGAATTTTTCGCCACCATGACTGAGCGAGGTGAAAACGACAACCAATAATTTTTATTGTCGGCCAGACTTCTTTAACTCCTTCATAAATTGCCACTTCAAAATCTAATATCACTTCCTTCGGTTGAGTAACCATGAACTTCACACTTTTCCTTTAACCTTAATAATACAGCAGAAGATGTAGATTTTGTTTGTCGTTTGAAAGACAAAATGTAACAGGTACATAAAATCCTCCATTGTACGCGTGTATGGTAAAAAGTTCATAAAAATATTTTTTCGTTGACCGTTTATTAATTTCGATATTAATGAATTATTTTATTTAAAAGAGGATGCGTTAATGGACGTCATTAACGCACTCTTTTTCATTAACAAACTCTTTTTGTGATTTTGACGTTTTGATGACATTTTGATATAGACAATATACCAATATCATCATGGATATTTTTCAAGTTTTTTGAAGCAATGTTTTAAAAGTATGCCAGGAAGACAGGCTCCGTGTAATTGATTATATTTTTTTCAGTACACCAGGTATCATTCATCAATTCATTATAGGTTTTTCGTAAAGATCTCGACTTTTAGTTGTTAACAAACTCGAACATGCATAGTTTGCACTCGCCAACACTGCAGCAGGTAATTCAACAGGGTTTTCTAACTCCATAACTGCACAATTACGAATTTACAATAACTCTTTCACAGTGACAATTCGCATTTTATATTTTTCAATGATAACTGAGATTTTAAGCCAACGTGATTTTTACGTGAAATTGAAAATGTATGGATTCAATGACATTCTACGTCATTGGTATGGAGTTGACATTATTATCTCCTGATAGTATTTGTGGAAAAGTGAATTTTGTCACAAAAAAAGAGTTTACGGTCAACGAAAAAATATTGTAATCAACTCATTTGTTAATGGGCGATTAATAAATTCAACTATTAAAGGCACTCACCGCACTGACCGCTCGTTCGTGCTTTAAACAGTTTCGTTTATTAATCGCCTTCATTAACAAACTAGTTTATTAAATAACTATTAAACAGTATTCAAAACTACCATCCATGTACAATGTTTTTTTGCTGGCACATATATTTTATATCAGTTGCACAAGCACAAAACTTAGACGCACGACATTATCTAGTAATTACTTTTCCTGTTTTATAGTTTTTACATTTACAGTATTCAAAACCTCTTGCAATTCTTTCACAGATTTTGCTAGCTTTGGCTAGCTTTATTTCTAATATATCTAGTATCCTTTACAGTTATCTTCTGCAAAACTTCACTTCTGATTTGCAATTCCTTTCTGATCAATTTAGTTAGTTTTCCTGCGATATTTTCTACGGCTTTCCTTTCAACAGAATTGTTAATTTTTTACGATTTATTACGTCCATTTTAACCACACATGTTCATCATTCATTCGCGAATATACTCCATTTGATTGTGTATATAGTTGTAGCACATTGTTTGTTACAACTTCCTCACCTCGTTTCTTCTATAGATTTTACTAGACCTATTACTTCCATAGATCTCAAGCATATTCCAGAAGTGAGCGATCATGAAATGATAATATTTAATTTGCCTTTTAAAATAAAATGTAAACATCCAAAATATATAACTTGCAGAAAATTAAAAAATTTAAACTATCACCAATTCATTTACTAGCAGATATTGACAGTAAAGTAGAGTGTTTATCAACCAGTATTTTGTCTCTGCTAGACCTACACATGCCCCTTTTCAGTGCTACAGAATTACAAGAAAGTACGCTCCATGGCTTACTGATATAACTCGCCCAGTGTAAGTTGGCACTTGGACTTTAGACTTCTGAGATGCGCGGTAGAACATCTGATCGCTCGAGACTCAATCAAATGGAGGACCCAGTCTCTATTTCGGCCGCATACGGTTAATATCGCAGTAATTCCAGTGGCGTAGTAGTATTATAGAAGTTTTTAGTTACGGTAATTATTATCAGCCGTTAGTTTATAGAAGGTGTGGTTTTATCTTATAGTTTAGATTGTAACGGTTTCAATTCAACATTGGGTATTGAAGAGATCTTTTAACTTTGACCATACAATTGTATTAAGATAAATAGTATTTATGAATGTAAATGAAATCCACCACTCACCTTGTATATATTGCTCTAATACCATTTACTAAAATAATTAATAGTTAATAATCAATAGTTCAACATCATTGCCCAAACTTTATTTGGTTATGTTTACATTTTCTGTTACATTGTTACACTAACCTTTGACCTGCTCACCTGTTGCTAAGGGTAAATAAATAGAAGAAGACCGACCTTGACCTTGTGAGGCTTGGACTGGTCCATAATCCTCCATTCTTGTGCTGGTGCTTTTCAAGAGGTCACATGAATTGTGCTCTTTCGAAGTTATTTCGTATTTAGCCCAGCTACAATCGTAATCTGTTAGGAAAATTTAGTGATACCTTAAGTGGTTATTTAAACGCATCTAGCGGATTTCCTCCTAACAGGAAAAGGATATTACTTTGAGGTCACCTTCCATCCATGGTAAGTACCCACTCTTCTCTCTTATTGACCTAGGCATCATGAGAGTTTCGTATTTCAGATATCTTATTCGTCGTCTTATTCATCGTCTTATTCATCGTCTTATTCATCGTCTTATTCACCGTCTGGTACATCATCTTATCCACCCTCTCGTTAACAGTCTTCAACAACTTCTTCAGTCTTTTTCACTGACTGCGTGAGAGTTTTCTTCTTAGAGCCGTGTAAGTTACGCAAAAGGAATACGAGTGGCAGAAAACTTACCAGTAGAGGACCAGCCCCCTTCGTCCAGCTCCTGCGACATATTGGAAACACACCACCTGATACATTCCAAGTAAGATCGTTTATAGTACTGTGCTGTGCCTGCTGCTTGTAGGTGTCTCAGATAGTTTGTCAACAACTCTATCAGGGTTTACTGTTATACTTCATTGCACAATTCGTTAGGAAGTTGAACCTACATGAATGTAACCTATTGTGATAACTGCTCATAGATATTTCCTAGTTAATAATTGAAATACTAACCCCTCAGTGTAATCCAAAAGTATACTCTTGGAAGCCATTCTACCATCTGGTATATTAGTACATTGTCATTTATACTGTACATTTTAACCATCAGCGGTGCCCACTTGTACATATTACTTTTAAACATATATATATATATAATCATATACCCTTATACCCTTAGGTGTCGGGTTTGCATTTAATTCTCGTATATAAATTTTTTCCATTCTTTCCTGTTTCTTGTCAATGTTCTCGCCTCTTCCCATGATTTACCTCTCTCTCTTAGTATATTACCCACTATTGTATTCCATGTTTGTCTTGGTCTTCCTTTTTTTCTTTTTATTTGTATTTTTGCCTCATATGTCCTTTTAACTTGTCTATTGTTATTCATTCTCTGAATATGTCCCCACCAGCTGAGTTGTCTTTGTTCTATAAATTTTAGTACGGGCTGGACACCTAATTCATCTCTTATTTTTGTGTTCCTGATTTTGTCCTTTCTTGTTGCTCCAAATGTTCTTCTCAAATATTTCATTTCTGCTGCCTGTATTTTGCTTTTTTGTTTACTTGTAAGAGTCCAAGATTCGCATCCATAAGTTAAAACTGGTCGATATATTGTATTATACACTTTTACTTTTGTCTCTTTGGTGATTTCTTTTTTGTTTATAAATTTTTGGTTCATGGCATAGTATAGCTTAATTGTTTTCTCTATTCTTTCATTTATCTCTGCATCTTGTTTTCCTGTTTCCTCAAAAGTTATTCCTAAGTATTTGAATTCTTTTACTTGTTCTATTTGTACATTATCTATTTTAATTTCTGTGTTGATCTTCTGTTTTCCTATTACAAGTATTTTGGTTTTATTTTTGTTGATTTTCATGCCTTCTTCTTCCATAACATCTTTCCATATGTTCAGGTTTTCTTGTAATCGGTTTTCACTTCCTGCCATTAGCACCACATCATCTGCAAATACTCCTTCGGCTATCTCTACTCTTTCTAAATTTTTATACCCAACGAACATTTTCTTCACCTTCTGTTGGCTTTTTTTAATAATACTGTCCATATGTATATTAAATAGTGTTGGGCTCAGTCCCCCTCCTTGTCTTAATCCTATGTTGGTTCTAAATCCTGCTGATTTCATGTTGTTTTTTATGATAAAATTTATGTTTGTTTCATATATATCTTGAATGATTCCGATTATTTTTTTGTGTATTCCCTTTTCTTTCAGTCCCATCCATACTTTTTCCCTAGGTACCGTATCAAATGCTTTTTCGAGATCTATGAACGCTAGGTATGTGTTTCTATTTTCTCTTCTCTTCTAATTGTTTTATTGTGAAGATGTGAAGATGTGATCCTGCGTACTTCTTCTTGGTCTGAATCCACTTTGTGCTTCTGAAAGTTGATTTTCTAGAGTTGGTTTAATTCTGTTGTTTATAAGCTGTTCATATATCTTTATAATGGTATTTAGCAAGGTTATTCCTCTATAGTTTTGACATTGTTTCTGGTCTCCTTTCTTGTGTATAGGTGTGATTAAGGCTACTCCCCATTCTTCTGGGATTTTTCCATCACACCAAGCTTTGTTGATAATTTCTAATAGCACTTCCAGTCCTATATTTCCTAGATTCTTAATCATTTCCGCTGTAATTCTATCGTCATCCGGCGCTTTCCCATTTTTCAATTTTATAACAACTCTTTTTAGCTCTTCCAATTTTATACTCTGTATTTCGGCTTCTTCGTTTTGATTTGTTCGTTCGACTTCTTCGTTTTGGTTTTCTTTTTCTTGTTCGTTATTTGGGTTTCTTTGAGTTTGTTGGTCTAACATCTCTTGAAAATACTCTCTCCATCTTTCTATGATGTCTGCTTCATTTATTAGTATCTCTTGATTTTTATCTTTTATGTACTGTTCTTTTCCCTGCTTATATATTACTATAAAATAGTTTTTGATTCCCCGTACTATCTTTTTCCATTTTGTTGCCAAAATCTATCCAGGCATTTTGTTTTGCTTTTATTACTAGAACTTTGACTTTCTCTCTTTGGTTTTTGTATCTTTCATATTGTTCTTGTGTGTTGTTTTTTAAATATTTTTTCCATTCTTCCTTCTTCTTTTTAACCTCTTCTTTAATTTCATTGTTCCACCATGCTGTTTGTTTTTTCCTATTATCTGTTTTGTAAGTCCCGCATAGTTCTGTGGCAGTGTTAATGACTACGTTTTTAAATATGTTCCAGCCCTGTTCTGTGTTAAGTTTTTTTATGTCAGAGGATTTTTCTTTTAGTTTTTCTTCTGTTTTTAGTTGATATTTTATTGCAACCGTTTTGTTTCTTAGTTTGTATGTTTTTATTGATATGTGGCTTTCTTTCTTTACTGTTATTTGTTCAGTTTGTGTACTGTCACCTTTAATTTTTGCTTCCAGTAAATAGTGGTCACTGTTAATTCCCGCTCCTCTTTTAACTTTAACGTTAAGTATATTTTTTCTTTCTTCTTTTTGCGTTAAAACATAATCGATAATTGATTTTTCTACTCTGCTATGTTGTACCCTCGTGTATTTATGGATATCTTTGTGTTGGTATGAGGTGTTACATATTATCAAATTTTGTAATAGACAGAAGTCTAAAAGTCTTTTCCCGTTGTTATTTCTTGTTTTTTCTCCATATTTTCCTAGTACATTCTTGTATTTGTTGTCCTGTTCACCTACTCTACTGTTAAAATCTCCTGCAATATATATAATTCCCTTTGATTCTTCTACCGTACTTGTTAAATCTTCCCAGAATTTTTCTTTTTCTTCTGCTTTACCATTTTCATCCGGTCCATATACTGTTATGATCGTTCTAACTTTTTGTTTTCCGTTTCTTAGCTCTACAAGTAGTATTCTTTCAGATATCGCTCTATACCTTACAATTTGTTTTGTTAGTTTTTCATGTATTATACATCCTACTCCTGCCGCTGCTCTCTGATTTAAGTTTACTCCGCTATATATTAGAATGTGGTCGTTTTGCATTCGAATTTGTCCTTGCCCTTTCTTTTTTGTTTCGCTTATTGTTAGTATCTGTAAATTTGTTTTTTCAAATTCATCTATTAATTCCACTTCCTTCCCCTGTAGGCTTCTAACATTCCAAGTCCCTAGTCTCCATGTTGTTGATTCATTTCCAGCTTGTTTTCCTTTCATTTTTCCCTTTCTCCTGTCCGTTTTCATGGCATTTTTGTTTTGTTCTTTTCGTTCCTTATCTGTCTTGTTTAGTTTTTTTTTGTTGTTTTAAATATTTTTTGGTATCTATCGTCGATGTTTTCCGGTGATCTTTCCCCTACAGTTCTTTTATGTCTGTCAGTAGTAGATTGTTGTTCCTCCTTGTGTTCTTCTTTATTTGGTTTATTTTTCTCAATTATTTCGTTGTTTATTACTAATTTGTTATATTTTATTATCGCCTTGTGTCCTTTACTCCTTGCTTCCTTTAGTTGGGGTATTAGTGCTCTTATTTCTTCTTGGATATTCTTTGGATAATCTTCATCAATCCATATTTCAGTACCTCTAAGATATTTGGCATTTTTCAAAATTTGAATTTTCGTACTTTCTTTCAATAATTTTATCATTATCGGTCTTGTTCTGTTTTCTGCATATTTTCCTAGTCTCCGAATTTCGTCGACCTCTGTTACCCTATCAATATTTAATCCAATTTTCTGCATCACTACTTCTATTTTTCCTTTTGTTTCGGTTTCTTCTTTCATCTCTACGTCAGTAACTCCTTTTATTATAATATTTTTATGTCTGACCGTGCGTTCTAATTTTTCTATTCTTTCTTCCTGGTTTTTTATTTTTTCTTTTAGATTATTGTTTTCTTGTTTTACTTCTTGCAATTCTAGCACGATGTTATCCAATTTCTGGGTCATTTCTTTCATATTTGTCTCGATTTGTATGAACATTTGTTCTATTCTAGCCATATCTCCCATTTTTACTTCTTATCGCGGAAAAAGAAGACCCCGGTCAACCCGTCGGAAGTCTAACTTTTATCGATCTGAAGTTTATTTCAAATAATATTTCTTTGCCTCACTGATAGTTTTGAAGGTCTGGCAACATCGCTTTTTATCGATTCAGGTTCTATTGTAGATAATGTTCCAAGTTAATTATTTATATCAATATCTTTTCACATTCACTATATTGTTTTTTTGGGTAAATACATAAAATACGTGTTTTTACGTCGGGATTTTTTTGGTCAGCTGAGCCTAACACTTCCACTACACTAAACAACTTTTCTTGTGATTGATTTCCTCTACACCACTCGAATTTTCGGGTTTAATGTAGGAGTAAAATTCAACCAATGTTTCTACACTCAGCGCCACGTTGCCAGGCGCCAGACATAATCATTTTATATTTTATTTTTGTATTAGGTTAGTTTAATATTTAACAACGTGCTTTCGATTGTCACTTAACAGCGACAGCTGAGAGTAGGTCAACGGCGTGAGCCACCTTCTATTAGGCCTACTCTACACCTTTAAAACTGTTGTAGGACATAAAAGTCAGTGACTATCAAATATTCAGTAAACGTAAAATAATTTAGTGAAACCGTTAAATAATTGTCTTTTATTTTACCTCGACCCCTCTCCGTTGAGAAACCGGCATACCGGCAATCATTATATATTTATTTAAGAAACCCCCCCCCCCTTTTTGTCACCTCAACTCCAGTAAAGGGAGAAAAGGGGGTGACAAGTTATAATTATTAGAATGCATCTTACCACAACAAACTTGCAGAAAATATGCCATACTCAACAAAGAAACTAGAAATGCATCAGGGGTTGAGGGAAAGAAATATTTCATTTGACGACAATTTACAAAACCACAATTATATGCTATTATCAAAACTTATAAACCCAAATACAAACGTTATTTTATCGATGAATTAATAATGTCGCATGGGTTTGATGTTCTACGATGGCCTCCATATCACCCCGAATTAAATCCTATCGATAGTCTGGAGTGCAATGAAACACTATGTTGCTGAATAAAAACGTAGGTTTCAATTTTAACAAAGTTGCTGGCTATTGCGACGAATTCTTCAAGAATTTCAGTGGGAATGTGGAAATCAAGGTGTGACCATGCACAAAAATTTGAAAAGGAATACATGGAAAAGAACCTCTACTAGATCAAATCATAGATGAGTTTATCATCGACATAGAAGATAATTCTAATGAGGATGGTGACTCTGATTTTGATTCTTCTGAAGACAGTCATGCTGAAGATGGTAGTTTAACCAGAATTTTAAATTTTGAAGACATCGAAGGAACTTAACGAATTAGCTTAGTGAATAATCTTTTGTTTTTATCTTTTAGGGATTTTTAATTTTCATTTTATTTAGTAATATATTGTAAGCATTAATATTTTATTTAAAAATATTTAAGCAAAGTCCGTCCGGATATAGGTTTGTTCCAACTGGCATTTATGAACCGCACTGGAATCGTTTGAGTACTGTTTAGTGCGCAAGCTCGAATTTGGGAAGAACTCATCAACTTTATCACCCCTTCCAGAAGGTACAGTTTGTATACCGTCCCAAGCAGTCCCAAGAACGATACTTTAATCAGTTGGAACGTGAAAGAAATACAGCACTTGCTCGAACGATACCAAAAACGGTTCTAACGCCAGTTGGAACGAAGCTAATATAACTTTGTAATCTCCTATTAAGATAAATAAATATTTGTAAACACCCTATTGTTAAGTGATTATTTATGAACCCACAATTCAGGTAATATACCAATAATTATAACAAAGAATTAACTATTATTATAAATATTTCTCAGCAGGCGGCATGTACCTATGACAATTTTGAAGCAAAGTGCGAGGGTCGTACGCGAGTAGCCAAAAGCTCAATATATCTATCTTTATTCAAGCAGTGTCCGTTACTTTTTGTTCGCGCATATCTCAAGTGCCAAATTACACTGGGCGAGTTATAGCATTCGTGCCATGATGATAAATCGGGATAGGGCGTTTAAAACTTTTTTTTTATTCGGTTATTTAACGTCGGTCTATTTCTGCAACTCAGGCTAATCACCGACGCCGGGAGCACTCTACCCCTAACCGGAAATTTTGCCGAATCCACTAGTGTTCCAACCAGTGGTAGGGATCTTTATCGAGCCCAACATCCATGGACTCGGGACCTCGGTTTTACGTCTCCTCCGAAAGACGGCATATCTACATTATACCTCTTGCTCATTGGTATAATGCCTGCGAGCTGTGATATGCTACTGACCCTAGTAATCTACGGTGCTTCGCTGCAGGCTGTACGGGCTCTACGACGGTGTTTCCCCAGTGGTCACCCATCCAAGTACTAACCTCGCTCGACCTTGCTTGGTTATAATTATCGCATCAGAAGCGTTCCACTACAAAGCTAGGCCGACGCCCTTTAAAACGTTTAAACTTTCCAAAAATGAAGTACATCGGCCAATCATAATAATATAAGCAGTTGAGAAATATGGTTACAATAAATTGCAATAAAAAATTAAAAGATGTTATACTATAAGTCGAATGTGGAAAATAAATCATCCAAGGATATGTGGAAACATTTTAAACATTTAATTAACCGAACAAATACCACTAGAAGGATTTTAAATTTTAATAATGAATGGAGTTGTGATGATATCAACCGACACTTTGTAAATGCAGTACCTAAATTGGGTGCCAATATAGATACATTATCTTTTTACAAAAATAATACAAAAAGTACTCTGTCCTCTTATTTAAAATTTATTCCAGTGACGGAGATTGATATTCTAAATATAATAAAAAATATTAAAAGTAAAGCTATTGGTATGTATGGTATTAATATTTTGACTATACATTTATGCCTACCTTTTTTTATTCAGTATTTCCTTTACAATGGAAAAAAGCATATGTCACGCCAATACCAAAAACACAAAGCCCTGAAAATTTTAACCAATCAGTGTTTTACCTAGTATGTCTAAAATTCTAGAAAAATTTATTAATATCCAGTTGCAAGACCACCTACTGTGAACCAAATTATTCCAACCACGCAATCCGGCTTTAGAAACGGATATAACTGCACAACGGCCATGTTGAAAATAACTGATGATATTTTCAAGGCTTACGATCAAGGTAAACTATCTTTACTAATTCTTCTAGACTATTCAAAAGCCTTCGACACTAATACACTAATACTTCCTCGTATTTAGAAATAACAACTGGTGTTCCCCAAGGATCTATTTTAGGTCCAATTTTATTTTATATTTACACTTCGAATTTTCCTTCCAGTTTCATATCGTTTACACAGCATTATTATGATGATGACACACAACTGTTCATTTTATCCTGATGAATACAAGCAGGCTGTAGCCTCAATGAACTATGATTTGCATAAGCAGCTGATATTTGCTAAGGATCATTGTCTCGAACTAAATGCCTCAAAAACAAATGCTATTGTATTTGGTAAAATTAGTCAGAGACAAATCTTTTTGCGAGAGAATTCCAATCAAATTGTGTTGGATGATAAATCCATACATTTCAGTAAAAAAGTGAAAAGTTTGGGGATATGGCTAGATGAAGAATTGAGATTTACGGATCATATCAGCACTGAAATTTCTGTACCAAAGTCGTGGTGCTTTGGATAAATCCGCAAGTCTATGTTGTGCGAGGCATTAGTGTTATCTCAACTAAACTACTGTGACATCGTGTACAATTCTTGATAAACTGAGTTTGATTCTAAGAGAATCCAGAGGCTACAAAATTGTTGCCTTCGTTTAGTTTTTGGTATACGTGAATTTGACAGTATAAGCCATACTTTTAAATTAATAAGTTGGTTAAACATGAGAAATCGTTGCAAGTTGCATTATTTATGTTTTTATTATAATATGACACGCAAACAGACGCCACCATATTTATACAACAAGATTAAATATCGAACGGACGTGCACACATTAAATTTAAGAAGAAAGTATGCTTACTGTACCTAGGCACACAACTGAAACTTCTAGACGGTCTTTTTAATTCTGTATAGCCGACCAAATTAACAGCTTGTCCCAGGTTTTTCGAGCAGTAGGTCAAAATAAATTTAAAAGACAAATGTTTGAAGTTATGATAAACCAACAATGAAAAAAAAATTTTTTTAAATAATAATTAGTACATTAGATTATACTTACCAAGATTATGTTGTATGCTTTTTGTTTATTATTAATTTCGAAAGTATTGTATCAATTTAATTATTTGTAGTATTCTTATACTTTTATTGGGTTAGGTGGAAGAGCAGATAACTGTCACAAAAGTAAAAGTAAATCAAACAAATAAACTTTCAAGTGGTCCACCAAAACAACAGCCCACCCTAGAAACCTACCCCTGCAATTACAGCAAATAACCCGATAATTACAGATAGTTTTAAAATAGTTAATATCAGATATTAAAATCCTGATCCGCTGGCGCAGGTCGGGCAGCAGCTTAAATTTTATTTCATTACTTTTATACTTGAGGATTAGTGAGGCGCAGTTTGTGTGCGACCATGATCTCGAGAACTATGAAACTTAGGTATAGTACCTTTTTATAAAAACTTGTTTGTAATTAAGTCAGTAATCCAAAAACTTGAAAATATACGAGGTGTTCTATTTAAAATAACGAACTTCCAATATAACCGGAAGTCACCGAAATTCGAGCTTATTTTCATTCGATATATCTGTGTCGAAAACCCCTTATTACAAATTTTCAGATTTTTATTCTGATCGGTTTTACCGTAATGCCTAATGTGCCATCGAAAAAAATCACTCTGTACATTAATCCACTTCGATAGTTATACCTCGTTTGAATTGAATCATATTGGCAAATTGTTTATAAAGTATGTTCAAAACTCATTATAAAAAAAGTATTTATGCCAAAAAATAAAACACAATGTGAAGAAATTTTTATAAACTTCACAAATTACTAAACTGGCAATTACCGCAAAATTAAATCTACTAAATATCCGTCTTGCTTTACATTTTACGAATTGTTTCAGTTTTATATTTTTCAGATATTGGAATATTGGATGTAACCAGAATGGTTTTCGGACTTGCGAATATGAAATGAAGGATGACCTCGACTTCGCTTTAATTTCTAACCGAAACAATTTTGATGGAAACTTTCCGTGTTGAAACTTATTTTTTTAACAATTAAATCACCACATATTTGGAGCCTTGCTTCATAAAGAAATTCCAATTCGAAAATATGCAATTCCTTTTGAAATTTGAAATATTTCACCTCTAATTGTATCGAAATCAAATTATTCCTCATATATAAGATATGTCCCCGATATGTGGTTGATATAATGTATTTTATAATATGAGTTGAGGTATTGATGCCCGTTTGCACCGTTTGGAATTTAAGCACGCCTTTCGTACATTGCTTTTAATTTTAAGAAGAACTTAAATTTTCCGCTTGTTGCACCGCTGCAGGTTAAGAACTGCTTAATGCATTGCGTACATGCCAACACTGAGAAAATCTAGTAACTTATTAGTGACTTTTCAGATCTGGCTTTGTATCGAGTGACAGTTAGCTTTCACCCGCGTCAAATCTGAACAGTTAACCTATGAATACAAATAAAACAACAAACTTCAGAAATCAGCAATTGTTATCAAATGCCCAGTGCAGGCATCAAACGAAGTGCTGCTAGGGACTGATTCATGGGAGACACGCTGCTGTTTCTGTAATAATAGTTGATCATTTGGTCTTGTAGGTTTCGAAATTTCTGAGATTTATCTATCAATCCAGAAACCCGTGAACAACATCTATTACTAACAGAAACTATTCTTTTCAAGATTGCTTTATATTATCTATCTCAAGTTAAACGGTGCAATCGGCCATAAGAAATAATAATATTGGCTCATTCAGCTGCCAAAGGGGAAAAATAGAAACAAAACCTTTCGCAAGCGAAATTACTTATTTATTATTCTTAATAATTCTATAAACTAAAATATCATCTAAAAATAACTTTTTAATTACTAATCCACTTAAAAACAATGAGAAAAAAATAAACATTAAAATAAATCAAATAATTATTTTTCTTGCTAAATGTCTAATTTAAAAAAGCAAAGATAGTATCTTAAATACTTAATACATCGAAAAGCAGTCTTAAGAAAATATTCGAATGAACAGCTATTGCCTAAGAGTCAACAAAATAGAAAGAAATAATTCTCGAACAGTCACAAATAAAAACCCATTAACAATATTTTTTTATTTTAACAAACTTAGGCTTTTCGGATAGACCACTAATATGGTTTGTATGGGTATTAGTGTAAAAATCTTTGGGTAATCATCATTCTCAACTTAAAAAAAAACAATATTTTGATTATGAATACTTAACCTCAAATATGTAAAATAAAAAAATCGATAATAATCTATAATAATAAATCCTTTGATAGGTAAGGCATCAATACAGGCCAAAAAGAATAAAGTAACAAGGAATGTAAAAACACACAAAATATTTTAAATAAAATTGAAAAATGGCAACTGCCAACGATATGTAAAAAGAAAAAAGAAAAAAGTTTTGTAGCGGGAGACGGGGTTTGTGACCACAGTTGTTTTTTGACTTGCTATGTGCTACACTATGCACACAAACGTTGTTGTTCCCGTTCCTTTCATTTAAGTTTTAAAACCTCTCTTATTTATTTCTCTATGTACAACTTTGCTTCACTCAGAATATGGATGGTAGTTTTGTGGAATAACATGACATTTTTTATTTCTTATATGGTTCAATGTTACGGGGGAGATATTTTAAAATTTAATATATGGTTTTTTTGGTTTTCAATAGCTCATTGGAAATTTAACTGGTTCATTATCTCGTTAATTGACAGTACCACCTTTAAATGTTATACCTACATAAAGTATTTCCAAACGCATAACTGGAAACTATTTATAAATAGATATGACTAATACAGGGTGTCCCAGAATTTTTTAGACAGGCTATAACTCTAAAACGGCTGAAGATAACTTCATAAAATTTGGTATGCAGCAATTGGACGGATTTTACAATATTGCGAATCCCTCATGACGTCAGCGAAATCATCAGCGTAGCTATGACGTCATGTCATTATAAAATATCAAATGCAAAGGTGGTCGTGTGACTGCTCATATTAAAGGTCTTTTTATTCTGAATTCAACCATGTAATACACTTAGTATGTTAAAATTTATTAGTTGTGTATTTTCGATCAAAAGGAGTTTAACAAAATAAATAAAAAAGTTTAACAAACAAATTTAATCACATGAAAATCAAGGCAATAATACCATTATTCTACAATTAATTTTCAATAATGTGCTCAAAATGCCCCCCTTCCGCTTCAACACAAGCCTCAAACCTTCTCAATAGTTCACGCGTACATGCCGCTCTTATCATTTCTGGAGTAACAGCTCTACATGCTTCTTTTATTTTATTTTTTAAATCGTGAACATCCCACAATACGCTTGTAGTCGTTCTGTTCAAGTTTTACGAAATCTCAAATAAATATCGTAGTTAGCCATGATGTCAAAATATTTTGACATTTCAACGAAAACAGTGAATGTAATTCTCGCAGTTACTATAATAATTGGCAGAAGTGAATTCGTCTTAATCGAAAATGCCATTTTTATTCATGTATAATGAATACGTTGATATGTTGATGATTTTTGGAGAATGTAGAAGGAATAGCCGCAATGCTCGTATTCTTTATGCAGAACGATTTCCTGAAAGACGCATCCCATCTTGTCAGACATTTTATGAAGTTGAAAGAAAGTTGCGGCAAGGTTCATTTCCTAATTCCAAACACACGCACCATGAAAAAGTAGCTCGAACGCACCAAAATGAGGTAAATGTTTTAGGGTACGTAGCAATTAATCCTCATGTATCAGTTAGAAGTCTCGCCGAAGAAGTTCATGTTAGTAAAAGTACAATTCAAAGAATTCTTGCAAGTCACAAATACCATCCATTTAAAATTCACTTAAATCAGGAGTTACGGCCCAATGACTTTGTCCGAAGACTTACATTTATAACACACATTCAAACTATGATGGAAGATAATCCAAATATTTTGAATAGAATCTTGTGGAGTGATGAATCACGTTTTCATAACAATGGTGTCGTGAATCGTCATAACAGTCATTACTGGTCTGCAGAAAATCCGCATTGGGTGAGAGAATCTCGATTTCAAACAAGGTGGGGAATAAATGTTTGGTGTGGGGTATTTAATGGAAGGTTGATAGGGCCTTACTTTTATGATGGAACATTAACTGGTGAACGTTACTTGATGTTTCTGCAAAATGAGTTACCAGATTTATTGGAGGATATTCCATTAAATGAAATAATAGAAATGATGTGGCAACAAGATGGTGCTGCTCCACATAATTATGGTAGGGTAACGCAGTTTTTAAATAATAGATTTCCTTCTTTCTGGATCGGTAATGCAGGACCATGTCTATGGCCAGCGCGATCACCAGACCTAACACCCCTCGATTTTTTTATTTGGGGTTATTTAAAAGATATTGTATACTCAAATCCACCACGCGATGTTGATGATTTAAAAAATAAAATAAAAGAAGCATGTAGAGCTGTTACTCCAGAAATGATAAGAGCGGCATGTACGCGTGAACTATTGAGAAGGTTTGAGGCTTGTGTTGAAGCGGAAGGGGGGCATTTTGAGCACATTATTGAAAATTAATTGTAGAATAATGGTATTATTGCCTTGATTTTGATGTGATTAAATTTGTTTGTTAAACTTTTTTATTTATTTTGTTAAACTCCTTTTGATCGAAAATACACAACTAATAAATTTTAACATACTAAGTGTATTACATGGTTGAATTCAGAATAAAAAGACCTTTAATATGAGCAGTCACACGACCACCTTTGCATTTGATATTTTATAATGACATGACGTCATAGCTACGCTGATGATTTCGCTGACGTCATGAGGGATTCGCAATATTGTAAAATCCGTCCAATTGCTGCATACCAAATTTTATGAAGTTATCTTCAGCCGTTTTAGAGTTATAGCCTGTCTAAAAAATTCTGGGACACCCTGTATATTTGATAAGATAAAACAACCTCTCCTTTCCCAATTCATTCAACGTTGTAGATGACTTCAATGTACTTTTGGGGATAAAAAATACTTTCTTTAAATGTGAAATTTTCGAAAACATGAACAAAAATAATAATTTGTGTCTGAACAATAAACTTTCATTAATCTGAACTTGAAAAAATCTTCCATGTCTATTAGCTTTGGTTATCATTGACCCATTCAGCGGCTTAGTTGGAAAATAAAAATGCTAATTGTATGTTCAGTCACAAACAACGAAATTTTTTTAAAAATATCAAAGAAGCAATGAACTCATTCATTACATTATTTGAAACAATCTGGGTAAAATTACCATCAGTGAATGTGTACATGTACATTCTGTGGACTAATATCAACATTACCATAAATCCTCCTTATTAAAATCACTATAGTAATGCAAAGCTTTATGAACTGTTGGCGTTGAAAATAATGAATCCACTAAAATTTCCTTGGAAGTGCTAATCCCGACGGGATTATAAACAAGATTGAAAATAATTTTTTAAAAGAAAATTCTAGTTGCTAGTTAAATTTTGTATTAAAAACTTTGTAATGGAATTATAAATTAAGTTTTGCCCTTAACGTTTTAAAGTTTTGGAAACTTCAAGACAGATGAGATGAGATGTACAAAAATGAATGATATTTTTTAATCAAGTGCAGAAAAACTGATCAATGAAAACTTACTATCACAAGTGAAGAACAAAGTACAAAAAACTATGTTATAGAAAATATGCCATCTTATTCAACTGCCGTGAGAAGTTCTAGGAATTAGGTTAGGTTAGGTTGGGCTTGTGGTGGGTCTGTAAGGCCCTCCACTGCGACTCATAAGAGTCTATTGTGGCTCATACCTATTCAGATTTCACCAAACAAATTCAGCTGGCCATTTTCGTTCTCGGGATAAACTGTCTTCTATTCTCAGAACCATTTCCAACAGGCCAAGGGAGTCCCTCTGAGCCCAATGTGCCTTGAGTGTCGGTGAAAATCTTGACACTTCTTGCCAGGTGGGTCGCCGATTTTCTCCCTTCCATTGCCGGATCATATTCAGCTGAGGATCATTCTCCTGATCTTCTCTGATCCTGGTGGGTGATTATTCTTTGTTAACTACTGTAGTTCTTGAAAATGCAGCTTCCTTAGATTCTGCCTTGTTGAAGTGGGAACAGTCTGCTTTGAACGGTCGTCTAGACAGGGAGTCGGCATTTCGGTGGCTCACACCAGCCAGATGTTCGATGTTTAAATCGTACTCTTGAAGTCGTTCAATCCATCTAGCTATCTGGCCCTCGGGATTATTGAACTGCATCAATCACTTGAGTGCTGCATTATCAGTCCGTATTAAGAATTTCCTTCCATAAAGATACTGGTAAAAGTGTTCCACAGACTTCTCTACCGCCAAAAGTTATTTTCTCGTGACGCAGTAATTTCGTTCTGGTTTGGAGAGGACTTTACTGAAATATCCCAGCACTCTTTCCTGTCCTCCTTGGATCTGTGAGAGCACTCCTCCAATCCCTACGTTGCTTGCATCAGTGTCGAGAATGAATGCAGGATGTATAACAAACTCAATCTTTAACATAAAATGACTCTTATCAGCCCCATTTATACATTAGTTACGGTTTATCAACAGCATACTGTACTGAAGAATTCGGCATTTTTCAGTAAATGTGCAAACTCTGCTTATGTAATAATAAAAAAATTAGATTTATATAGCTATAAAAAACAATACAATTAACAATTAGGCGAGGTTCAAACCACCCCTTTCACGGTATACGACCGTCTGAATGTGCACATATATGCACTATACGCCACTACACCGATCGATTTTTTTTGTCGTTTCGACTACATTATCGAAACGGTGTCCGTCCTATAATAATAGGTCAACGCTAGCATCTTATATCCAATAAAAAAGTTAAATATATGGAATATGACTAAACGGAACGATATGTGATGAACTAATAAACTGTGTGGACAACAAGAGCTTAAGATTAATTTCCCTCTCAACTTTCGTTCCCCTCGCCCGATCACACTTTTCGTAACGCTCTCGTCACGCATTCACCAGCTTACTCCCCAAGTCAAGCGTGCGTAAAGAAGTTTTACTTAAAAACCCCGGAGTCATTCGTAGGGACAGAAAGAAAGCGGGTTACCTGCTCGCTGGTTACCGGCGCCGATAGAGGCAGGCTTGCATACAGAAAGAAAGCGGGCAATCGGAATCGGCTTCTGTTTTCGTAGATTTATTTAGTTGAAGGTTAAAAATAGTGCAAAACGGACGAACAAATTTTATTAAACAATCCGTTTTTAAAATTAAAAAGGCGAAAAACCGGTATTCATCCTATTAATCAAAATAGAACACAATTTGCGGAAAATCATAAGTTGTTCAAAGAATTAAAAGATTATCCAGATCGCTTTTATCGTTATATGCGAATGAATCATTTTTCCACCATATTTCTGTTACTGTGGGCTTTACCATGTTTCTCCCATACAGGGATTTGCTCAAAAACAGCAGAAATTAATGCTTCCGTATCCATCACCGGCTCGCTTATAATTAAATACTTTTCCGGTAAACTGCCTGCCGCTTGCTACACGCACCGACAAGCTTCAGTCTGTTTTCTCTGTGCGCTTACGTTTATCAACCATAAGTAAATTTAGGCGCCGATTGGCACCGGTAACCAGCGAGCAGGTAACCCGCTTTCTTCCTGTCCATACCCTAAGGCCGGTCGCCACCGTTGTTCGGTAGAAAAAATTGCTTTCACACCAGTCGTCGACGTGTACTTGAAAAGTACAAAGCATCACGTTTTTGTTGCTTTGTGTGTAAAAAGGTTAATATGAAGACAAAAGGAAATAGAAACTCCAAAAGGATACCCATGTGCCTATCCTCTTTATTTACAAAGACCAAAAAATTTTTTGTCACCGTTCATTCAAATTTGCGAGAAGATTCACGCAAATTCTTTATGTATTCTCGGATGTCAATTTCTTCTTTTGACGGACTGCACCTGACTGGTGATGTACTAAACAATCATATTAATTTGGCTTCGTAGTTAAAAATGAACGGAGTATTAACTCAAATGATTGTAACGATTTGGAAGCTCGAACTGTAACTGGCAAGTCATTATGAATCTTTGTAATACAGTGACTGAACCAATATGACAGAGAAGTGAGTATGGCCTTAAAGTGAACATTCAAATTATGAACATCAGTTATTAATTTTACTTGAGTTTTATAGTTGACAATTACATTGACAATGTCGAATCATTTGATATACGAACATAATCTATGTATTTTGAGGTGGATATCAAAATAAAGGTTCAATTGAGTGATCGAAGTTAATTATAAGTTCTGAATAGCATTGATAAATAAATTTGTCTCTATATACTTGAAATGCCGAAAAAATCACTCAGGTAAATGATGAATAAAGTCAATTTTTTTGATAAAATATCCAGAATTAGCACGGCACTGCTACTGGTTGTATCAGCTGATGCTATTGTCCTCAAGCTTAGTGTAAGGCTAGGATTGAGCATTACTCATCTTGTCTGTTCAGTAGTCGAAGTCAAAAAAATGTTTTTTCATTCTACCTCTTTGATAAACTAACTTTTGTTACTGGCTTGCTACTGCTAGGTATTTTTAGAAAATATGCCAGTAGAATGTTTAGTTATTGAGGCGCTTTGAACATTCTACTGCGAGATTCTTTGGACTTCGTCATGATAAAGTTTTGAGAAGTCGAGTAATCCTTCGAACGTTTTTGTGTTCCATCTTTTTGAAATTTGTACACTCAAAATAGAGATAAAATCACGTTTTTTTGTTTCACAATCCTCAGTTTTCTCTTCTCATTTGTCAGACTTTGAGACTGTGAACATGTTTTTCAATGATTATTAGTTTTTCATCAAATGAACGATTTCTCAAGCTTAAGTTTTTTTTTCTGAAAACATAACAATTCCAATAATTGAATCACTTGTTCTCAAGAACTCAAAGTAAATTCAATGGAAAAATATGCTATTAATACACATGTGTGTCTGATGTTTTCTAACAAAATACCTTTGTCGACTCTTCTTCTTAACTTCGTCTAATCAAACAAAATTGCCCACAAAAAGGTCTTTTAGAACACATCCCATTTGAAAGGAAAAACGTAACGAAGTGGAAAAAATGTAGGTTCTGTCTTAAAATAAATAGCGGACGGTCCTTTGAGGATAAAAGTAAAATAAACACGAGATACTCCCTCAGAAAAGCTTAAACGTTGAAGATTTGTATGTTTAAAAAAATTCCTGTGCGTCGTATTGGTATTTTTTTTATTTAAGAAAAATAAAGCGCATCAATCCTTTAGGTTATTAGCGCTACCAAATGAACAATAAATACTAAGTAGTACTACAGTATAGGTATAAAAAAACAAACAATTTTAATAATTAATTATTAAATTTTGTGCAGAAACTGAATAGCACATAGATAAGCTACCAAGTTTTCCATATTGTATTCTTCTCCGAGCAAGTGGTACATAGTAGGTGGGATGTTAAATGTCACTCTTTGCTGTGAAAACTTTGGACAGTCTATTAATACATGCCTCACTGTTAAAGGGCTTTGACACACTGTACAGTGGGATTGTTCGGATTTCGACATTAAGTGTTCATGGGAAAATCGGGTGTGACCTATTCGAAGACGGGTCAGGATAACTTGTTCTTTCCTGGTTTCTGGAACAGCCCTCCACGGTTTAACTGTTCTCTTCACGTCTCTGAGTTTATTGTGAGATTGGGACCACTGGTGTTGCCACGCGTTGTTAACCGATGTCTTAATAAATATTTTGGTGTCTGTTATTGTAGCTCTCGTGACTTCGGTGGCACTAGGGTTCTGAATTGCAGATTTAGCAGCTGCATCAGCTCGCTCATTTCCCTCTATTCCTGTGTGTGAAGGTACCCATAATAACTGTATAACTGCTCCTGAATTGTATAGCTGGCATAGTTCCTGCTTAATAAGTATCAGTAATGGGTTTGATGGATATGTCTGGCGCAAACTTTCAATTGAGTTCAATGAATCAGTTACTATGAGCAAGTGTTTAACATTTTCTCTATTGGCATGGACTAGAGCTTGAAATATCGCATAAAGTTCTCCAATTAGAATGCTTGTAATATAAGGTAGTCTAATTGTTATGATCACATTTGGAGTTACAAGTGCTGCTCCAACTCCAGCATCCGTTTTGGAGGCATCTGAGTAGATATTTTCCTCTAATTAGGGTATGGTTTGTTTCGTTCTTATCAAAACTTGTCAACGATGTATCACATATTGGTAATTTTATTATACATGGAGGAGGGAAGGGAATGAATTGAGGAATCGTTGGAGGAATAGATATATGTAGAAAGTTGAGGAATCTGTTAATTCTTTCATAAAGTGGTGGATCTGTTCTTTTCCTCTTTTTATAGTCAGCCGAATAACGATTGGAGAGGGTGTTGTCATAAACTGGAGGATTGGGATTTGCAGATATACTGATCGCGTAAGAGAGACTAAGGTAAATCTGTCGGAGGTGGAGGGGAATTTCGGAGGCTTCACTGAGAAGGCTCTCGGAAGGGCTTGATCGAAATGCACCCAGGCAAATTCTGATCGCAGTATTCTGGACTGGATTTAAAAGATTCAGTACTGTTTTTTTTGCTGACGAGTATGCCACGCATCCGTAATCAAGACGTGATCTAATTAGTGATCGATATATACGAATTAAAGACTTTGAATCAGCGCCCCAATTCCTATTAGATAATATTTTGAGCAGACTAGAACTTTTATGAGTTTTACATATCAGGTCGTTAATGTGAATTGTCCAAGTCAGCTTGTAATTCCAAATCATACCTAGATATTTTATATGATCACCAAAATTCAAATTATTGTTGTATAACTTGAGTATGGGGTTGAAGAAAAATGGATTTTTGGAAAAAATTATGCACTTCGTTTTCTCTGAGGAGAATTGGAATCCTGTAGACTCAGACCAAATTTCAAGATGTCGAATATGTTGCTGCATGACAGACGTCATGTAGTTTATATTTTTACCCTTAATATATAAAACTAAATCATCTGCGTATAGTTTCCCCTTCAATAGCTTATCAAGTTTATTTAAAATATCGTTTATTGCGATTAAAAAAAGTGTTACGCTTATTATCTAACCTTGAGGAGTGCCATTTTCTGGTTCAATGCTATTCGAGAAATGCCCGTTCAATTTTACACGAAAGGATCGTTTATATAAATAGTTTTTAATAAACGCAAGCATATTTCCATTTATTCCCCAGTCGTATAATTTTAATAAAATTTTATGCTTCCAAGCTGTATCATATGCACGTTTGATGTCAAAAAATACGGCTAGAACTTTTTGCTTGTTAAGGAATGCTTCATGAATGTCGGATTATAAGTCGATTATGTTATCAATTGCTGAACGTCCTTTTCTAAAACCGTTCTGTTCCCTGTTTAGTAAGGAGTTGGATTCCAGGAACCAAATTAGTCGGTTGATTAATTATTTTTTCTAATAATTTGCAGACACAAGAGGTAAGGGAGATAGGCCTATAAGAATTAGCAGCATTTTTGGGGCAGTTTGGTTTTAAGATCGGTACTATTGTTGCTTCCTTCCAAGTATCGGGGAATTGTTGTTGAAGCCAGTAATAATTGAAGATATTTAATAGGAATATTGAAGCTTGCTTGGAAAGGTTCCTTATGAATGCTGTTGGAATATTATCTGGACCGGGGCTACTATCTTTGACCTTTTTCAGGGCTTCGTAGAGCTCATCTAACGAAATGGAAGTGTTAAGGGGAGAATTATTGTTGGAGTCGATTCGAATGGGATTGAGTTTTTCAGTGAGATGTTTATATTCAAGGAATTTACTGTCATAATTGGCATTACTGGAAAATTGTTCAAAAGTGTTTGCTAATGTATCGGAAATTTCCTGAGTACTCGTTAGATCTTGTCCCCGTTCTGTCAGTATGTTGATATTAAAATTAGAGTAAGTACCAGATATTCGTCTAATCCTATTCCAAATTTCTGTGGGGGGCGTAGAGATCTTTATATGAGATACAAAGTTTATCCAATACTCTTTCTTAGATCTTTTTATTATGTACCGCGCTCTAGCTCTGAGATTTTTGAATTGTTGTTGATTCTGTATGGTATTATGTTTTTTATACTTATTAAATGCTTGTTTACTTAATTTTATCGCATCTTTACATGCATTATTCCACCAAGGTAAGGTAGGACCATTGTGGGAGGAAGAAGATTTTCATATCGCTATATCCGCGGCTTTTGTGATAATGGACATAAATTTATTTAATAATTCACTATTGTCGATTTCGTTAAAATTAGTTTGATTTAAAAGGTTATCTACAAGGCTTTTATACAATGTCCAATTTGCAGATTTTAACTTCCATTTACTGGTGGGGTGATGTGATGTGATCGGATATTTGATATAATTATTGGAAAATGGTCGCTTCCGTGAAGATCTGAAAGTACGTTCCAAGTAAGGTTAAGTGCTGTGGTGTAATCGGAAAAACTTAAATCAATGTGTGACAAATTACCATTATAACTATTGAAGCGTGTGGGACTGCCATCGTTTAAGAGTGATAAGTTATTTTGTTCAATAGCGTCGTATATTATTTTACCACGTGGGTTAGTGTAGGAACAACCCCAAAATACATTATAACTGATGAAATCTCCGACAATTAGTCTAGGAAGAGGAATCTGATCAATAAGATTGGTTAAGCTCTCAATGTTAATATCCTTACTGGAAGGAAGGTATATGTTACATATATTTAATTTGGTTATGCCTTGTATGCGTACTGCAATTGCTTCTAAATTAGTTACTAATGGAATTGAACATGATTCTATATCTTTTTTAACATAAATTGATACGCCGTCGCTGGCTTGTCCACAATTTTGTCTATTAAGAAAAAAGCCGTTGAAGTTTTTAGGTGTATAAGTCTTATGATTTGTGAAATTTGTTTCTTGTAAACATAATATTAATGGGTTCTGCTCTGATATTAATACTTGTAGCATTTCCAGATGTGAGTATACGCCGTTGATGTTCCACTGCACTATAGTATTGAACGCGTTAAAAAAATTTAAAATAAAATTTAAATAATTGATTTTCAATAAGTTTCCTGCGATGAATCGCTTTCAGTGTCAGTAGTTTGAGAATTACAAGCATGCTTACATTTTTTTCGAATTTAGTACACCTGGTTTTAATACCGCGATCAGAAAGATTTGGATATATTTCTTCAAGCATATTACACAGTGCTGGCAAGTCATTGGTATAATTTTGAGCAATCAATTCGGGATTGCGTGAACCATAGCAGTTATCAAATAGATCAATGAGTTGGTCGAAGTTAAGAGGAAAACGAGAGTCTTGATCGTCGATAAGAGACTTAGTGGGCTTAAGTAGTTCTTGTGTCGGTTTTTTTGGTTTTGATTTTTTTGCTGAGAATTTGGTAATGTTTAAGGTTTTGGTAGCAATGTTGATGAAGTGGTGCTTTGAGTAGCAGTAGTTGGAGTCAATTGGAGTAGTGGAGATCACTGTGCATTGAGATGCTATGTGACCAGGCTGTTTACATTTAAAGCAAGACATTCCGTCAATGGACATGAAAATACGTGGGATGTGTTCTCATAGGTGACTAGGAATGAATCTGGGATATTTGCGTCGTCTTGTAGAGGAGTCGAGTACACTTGACGTCGAAAACTACCGATATGACCATATTCCGTTTTAGAAAAACCCGCTCTTACGGGACTTACAGGTGATAGCAAATTGAAGCCCATATTTTTTAATTCTGCCTCTAAAGTCTCATCAGGAATGGAGGGATAAACATTTGATAGTAAAATACGACTTGATGGGGTGATCAATCTTCTTGCTGGAATAATTTCATTATTTATAGATATTTTACCATCTTTCGTTAAATATTCTTCTAAAACAGATTTACTTGATAAGTATATGCAAATTCGGTTGTTTGAAATTCTTGATGCAAACGTTATATTTTTTGGTTGAACTTTAGGGCCTAGTGCATATGCATATTCTTCTAATTTAACTCCGTCTAAAGATGGAAATGTGAGGGCCAGTGCTTTTGATGGATAAATTTTCTTAGATGCTGCCAGTGAGTAGGTAGGTTGAGAGATGGGATGAGTTATCGTTTGAGTACTTCTGTAGTCAGAAGACTCAGTCGCTTCTACGTACATGATTGTTGAGGGTATGTTAATGGACATTTGTTTAAATGCGGTCCTGTTCACTACCGAACAGTGCGGCGATAAAGACCGGCTGCCCAAGCGATAAGATAATTAAAAACTATCCTATCTGTTAGATTTTCTGTGTTGATTTAAGTATACTATCAGGTTATGGGGAAGAAAAACATAACTCACTGGTTTTCCTCAAAGTTGATAACGTTGTTGGTACACTTACACAAACTAAATACAAATTTGAATAAATTTTCACCACTAAATTATTAAAATAACAGGAGCTGATATCAAAACACCAGTACGGTATTGGTTTCAGGACCGAACCTCCGTATTGGTATTATTCGTTTGATTAAACCAGACTTATTTCTAAAAATATATTGAACTAGATAGGAATAGTGAATTGAAAGTGAGGTTTTGGTATCGACATAATGTTAATTTTTATCATAAAAGTGATTGAGTATAATCATAGATGAATAAAAGCTAATAACAATTTGTGGTTTCAAATATTGACCAACAATTTTGAATATGGAAGAAGTAGCTAGGACAAATATTAGTCAATTTCTCAGTAGCTGGATAATGCGAACAATTGTGAAATTTTATGAATTCCCAATTGGTTTTGTAATATATTATAGGTGATTTTTTTATTAATTTGCTCATCTTCAGGACATCATTTAAATTAAGATTTTAGAATAATTAAAGCAAATGGACACTAAAGCCAGAACCACAATATTAGAGATCTATAATTTCTGGCAAGTTGAGATGTCACGCGCTCTAATTGGTATTCAATATTACGTCAAAAATGGTTTCATATAAATTTATTTCTTAAGAAATATTGAATTATTTATTGAATCCAATAAATAAGACTGGTTTTCGACATCTTTTGACCTAACTCAAACACACAAAACAAATCTCTTTTTGAATTTCTCATAGAACTATAAACTATCGTATTCTTATTGGTATTTCTTCAATCTATCGAATACAATAATTTGCCTATTCTCTCTGAATACCTGACAAAATCCACCAGAGGCAGCACTAGTGGGGGTAAAGATGTGTTATCATTTTCTTATTTACAGCGTGAGTCTTATTATACAATGAATTGATATTATAAATAAAAAATTTTAATAAAAATTCATCATGCTCACTAAACATTGTGCATTTGAGCATTCTGACGGTTGAAACATATATCAGCAATAATAACAAAATTCACATGAAGTGACATCTAGCCTTCTACATGTTATACTATTTTCATTACCAGAAACAGGTAAACCACGATATGAAAGCCATCGCCTTAAAAATTGAAGAACATAAATCTTGATTCTTATTTCACTCCAGGTACCTACCTTATTTTCCGGAAATTCCATTTTTATTGGGTACTAGCTAAAACCTGGTCATGCGATGCTGTGGCTCAGTTGTGTAATATGCCATAAGCATTATCGAGGTTAGATTTTCTTCGCTGCATAATCTTTCACCAAGCAGTTAAGACTCTTGTCGATTCACTGAATAATTGGAAACTTTTGTTTTACACAGGAAAATTTCTAATATATATAAATTACGTTAATCGGCATCGATACTAATAATAATAACGCTATTCTCAGTTGAATGACAACATTTTGTGTAGATGACCATTCATCAACGAAAATAATGATAATTTTATTTTGTTTGATATACCTATGTGCGATTTACTCTAAATAACATGTGCCGTTTGCCGTTCACTGTTCCAATTATCATAGAAATATTGACGTAGTCAATAATTATCGAATTACTGTTTCTTTTGTCAAACAATAATGTTGAATCATAGAAACGTTACACGCGTTGCTGTGGCTCAGTTGTATATGCATTATTGAGGTTAGCTTTTCTTCGTGGCATTTTAGTAAAAATCCTAATCAACATGCAAAACGATAAACGATATACGGAACAATTTAAATAAAATTGAAATAAAAAAATAGTAGTCAATGGGGACAAATGCATGTATCCACTAAAAAACTTTATTGTACGCCTATGGTAAATGGACAGTTTTACCAATAAATTGCCCCCTCTAAAATTTTTGTCGTACGCCCACGATACGGGATGACGGTAGTTTCTAGTGTTATGTATTCTGTTGTAATAAGATGTTGAAAAATCATAAATATCTTTAATATCTTGTGATCGTAGAAAAAATATTGTGTGTTATTTGAGTAGAAAGATCTTCACTTTCGATAAACTGCCGCGGTGCATAAGCGGCAAATTAGTACTTTACGCACTAAATATACGAATAGCCATTCTTCAAATGGCAAGTAAGCATAACCAAATGTTTGATAACTGAACAACGCCTTAAGCTTGAGGTATCATGTGGTATATTTTTGAATTAGGAAAAATATGGGCATCACGAAAATAAAATGAAATACACGGTGTTTTTCAGATTTTTCAGTATTTTACGTTTAAAAGGTAAGAAAAAAAGTGAAAAGCATTTAAAACAGGTATGACCAGCCTACAGTCCAGCTTATTATTTTTTTCGGTTAGGATTTTCCATTTTCTATCAATATCAAATATTAAAATAGTTTATAAATGTTTAGCTTGGCAACCTCGAACTACTTTTTGAGATCTGTCAATAATATTTCGATTATAATTGTGCATTTATTTGGTTTTCTATTGTAATTTCTTTATGTATGTGCTTAGAAGACATTTATGAAGGTGAGAAAATGTGTAGTTTGTAAAAATACATGGAATAAGAAAGATGATCGGTTATTTCACAAGTAAGGTTGCTACGTTGTCAGCTTGTGTACAGTTCCGTAGATTAAAATTAAATCTTTAAATTATTGCATTATTTTAAAATATTATACACCAAACTCCACAAAGTTATGCATGCCATTTTAAACTGCCAGGCGTGCCAAGTCTGGTACTCGTGCCGTAGGTTGCCGACCCCTAGACTATAAATATGTATCTTGTGTACTTATGTATTTTAGTATTTCTGTGTTTAAATTTGTTCAGATTTAGATTCAGATTTAGTACACAATGGAATGGAACGCACCCTTTAGGTTAAGTTATGTTTTAGTTGTTAAAAAACGACATATAGTTTTCCCAAATCTTTCATAATAAAGCGTTAATCCATTACAAACAGTAAATATTTAATAAAAGCCACGCCAACCTTATCAGTTGCAATATGTATTGTATTTTGTTCCGAGACCAGAACTGTGTTTGCCGTGTTGGGAAATGAGTTTTGTGGATTGTAATATTTGTATTGTTCGAATAAAGTACTTAATAACATTTTTTTCTTTGACATAATTATTGAATTATATTTTTCATTCAAAATGCATGAAATAATATGTAATTACTAAGTTGATTGATTAAAATCTGTATCTGATTAATCTACTAACGTATCAATAATAAAAGATTTCGTTTCAGGTATGTATGGAAATGATGTACTTTTACATTTTTAATCGGTAAGTTTTAATTTTAACTTTTAACCTTAAGTGTTTGTAATAGAATTCTGATTCTACCAGATTAGTCAAAAGTTTTGTTCACACTTATCAGTTAATATACTTCAAACTAATACAATATTAGTTGAAGGCAAAAGAAAAAATAGTGGACAAAGCTCACATAAAGGAAAAATAGTTATATAACAGTGAATAACCGCAGACATACATATTTTCAGCTTATCTGTAGTTTTTAGTACGTCCACCTCCTTTGCTGTAGAAAGAATCTCTTAAATTTTGATTTAATAGGGTCCTGGGTCATCTAGTAATAATTCTACAGTGTGACCCACTTAAGATCACAACATCCAGATATAGCTATTAATTATTGATATTTGATGAACGTTTGATATATCGTTTGAAAGGTCTCTTCATTCTCTATTAAAAAATGTTATCGTTTTCAAGTTTATTGCAACAATTAAGATAGAATAAAATAAAATCATGTGGTTACCGAAATTCCCTACAATACAATCAAAATCTAAAATGTAATGCAAAACGGAATAAAATGTAAAACACTAGAAGGAACTATGAATGTCAATGAAGTAGATGTTCAAAATGTTCACCGCGAACGTCTTGGCAACATTCTAATCTTAAATAAAACTGTCTTCTAACATTATTTAATATATCAGGCGTGATCGACCTAATCGCAAGCGTTATTCGTTCTTTTAAGTCATTTAAATCAAAAGGTTTAGTTTTGTACAGAATGCTCTTCACAGATCCCCATAAAAAGAAATCTAATGATGTAAGATCAGGTAATCGCGCCGGCCATTCTATCGATCCTCGCCTCCCTATCCACCGATTGGGAAATATTGCATCGAGATACTGCCGGACATTGCGTTGGTAATGTGGTGGTGCTCCATCCTGCTGAATCCATATTGTATTCACTGGAACTTGAGGGTTTCCTGCATCAGGATATAAATTTGCCAAACTTTGAATGACATCATTTTGAATTAGTGACTAATAATGATCGCCTTTCAAATTGCCCTAAATGAAAAAGTGGCCAATTAACCTTTTGAGGTTATTTCATGTGTTCTTCTCTCATCCAGTGAGGATTTTCCGTTGACCAGTAGCGGCAATTTTACCGATTAGCATGACCGTTTAGTGAAAAAGTGCACTCATCAAAAAACATAACGTCTTCTGATTGGATAATATTGTTATCCAACATGTCCATCACTCGCTCACCACAAAAATAAGTTCTTGTTTCTTGGGATATAGGCGGTAAATCAGGAAATTTCTTATGAAATTGGCGAGTTACTTTTCTTTACTTTACTTTATGTTAATCTAACCATTTTTCAGAATTGAAGTTAACTAATTTCAAACTAAAATTATAATACTAACAACTTATGTATAATCATAAAATAATTTGCTAAGGCGTTTTAAACCAACTAACGTTGCCACGGAAACTATTTAAAGTATTTTTAATGGATACCATCTAAAAAGCACATTTCTATGGTTTTGACTTAATTTCTTATCAAGACCTAAACGGGAAATAAGTTTTTGGGTATATTGTAAACAGTTTTGAGTAAATGATAGCGAATTTCGGTAACCACATAATTTTATTTTATTTTATCTTAATTGTTGCAAACGATATATCACAAGCCTATTATACTTCCCATTTGAAAAATTGGGTGTTGTGTCGGTCAATCGAAGGGGGTTGAAGGTAGGGATCGCATTTTCACGTTAAAGAATGTCAATTTATAATTTAAATTTGGTGTGTTTCGGGATTTTTTATAAATATGTACAGTAACTGAGATAATAAATTTATTCCGTTTGGCTTTTGCAAACTATATGTTAGTAGTGTACATTTTTAGGAGGCTTCAAAACGTAATTTTTCAAAAAAATTATTAGCGTTTTTTTTTATTGTACTTTTGGTTACTATACTGTAAAGAGTATTGAAACACTTTAAAAAGGTAAATAAATTTTCAGTAATGTAACTTCACCGGTGTCTGAGATGTACGTCGTCAAAAATTGTTTTTTTGAAATTTGAACGTCCCTGTATACACGCTTATGAAATCTAAATTTTGGTGGTCAGTAAAAGACAATTGGTTGAGTGGTTGCCCTTATTAATATTGGGTTTTTGTCGCGTCGTAGCTAAATAAATACTTTCCAATGATTGGTATCACCATCATGCCTATAACAAAATTCCATGCCCTTACCTTTACGCTCTTATTTTTAATTAGATAATTTAAACGAAATTGAAAAGCTGGCTTTGATTTTAGTAAAATGGTTGAAAAATTGTCGTTACGAGAAAAAATTGAAATTATACGTCTTTGGAACAGTAGCTCAGTGCTCAGAATCAACAATGTATTTAATGCAACCGGAGCTGTAAGTAAGCACATTTTAAAGAATAATGTAAGAAGAAAGATTCTTCTACATGTCCGATCATGTGTTAGATCATTCTAGAAATATTCGCTTACTGGTTTGAAACGGGATAGTTTAGATTTAAATCTGTCAAGATGGAATATTCGAAGCTGTCTAAAAAAAATGGACGCATTCAAACCCAAATCTCTCCATACTTTAGAACCTGGCGATGAAGACAGACGTATTATGGAATTTTGTTTATGAGCTCAAGGAAAATATTCTCTTTAGCGATGAAGCTACGTTTTCAACAAATGGAGTCGTTTCGTCCCAAAATGCACGATATTGGGCTACTGAAAACCCACAACGACAATATTCTGAGGTCTACGTGTGGTGCGGAATATTTACCGACCGAATAATTGAACTCTTCTTTTTCGAGGGAAACCTAATTGTACAACATTTTAAAAAGTTTTCAACAAATCAAAAGACAAAATTTGTATTTTCAATTAGACGGCTGCTAAGCAGTGGCTAAATGCGAATTTATAGTCCCTTTTCCGACCTTTTTAAACCACCAAAATTATAAGTTCATCAAATGCCAATTAAAAGCTATAACTGGGAGTTGCGATCTTAAGTGGGTCACACTGTATATGAACTTGTTTGATGTAATTTCCGTAAAGGCGTTTCCAGTTCAAGCGCCTGCCCAATTGGAGGAGAATTGACCAAACTGTTAGAATTAGGAAATCGTCAGAATCCATCTGGACAAATTCAATGACATGACTTCACCGATCGTCAGTTACAAGATATCTGTTTATCGTGTTAAAATTTTATAAGCATTTATCGTTTTCATTACCTTGAATAATTGACTTGCTATCGACTCTCCTGAGTAATCAATGGGAGAAAAAAAGTTTGTTGAGGTTCAATGAAATGACTGTTTGGCTTCATTAGAGAGAAATAAGCTTTATTCTCATGAAAAATTAGGTGGTTGTAAACATCCTGTTGGATATTTAATGTGAATTCACCGCCGAAGCAAAGATTTTTCTCCGAGGGATGAGGAATTTTACTGGAAAATATCTGCTTTAATCGGCGCTAGAACTACAAACAATTACTGAAACACTGAAGATTTAAAAAAATAATAGTTCAATACTATTAAACGCTTTACAAAATTAGAAAAAATTAATTTCCAAAGAGCAGACCGTCCACTAAGAAGCAACAACTACTTCTTGGGCTATATGCCCCGACAGACATTGAATTACACTTCTGAAGTAAACGGGGTTGGTATATCTGTTAAGATAGAACCAACCTGGTTTGCGATTAGAAGGAATAACATTACTTGTAGACCGGTTTCGGCGTATTGCGTCTCATCAGCCCAAGGTAGATGCTATTCGTCCAGAAGCTCTGAGAGCACAATCCTGGACTAGAGACTACGTTGATACCACACCAATACATTAGCCTCAGTTAAGGAAATGCTAAGAGTGCGATATCAGCAACATATGTAGAGATGTCGCTGATATCGCACTCTTTTTTTTTAAAGTAGAAATTGAAAAAATATTTTAAAAGCAGTCAAAGTCCACTAATCGAGATACAAACTTCTCTAGTTTCATTATGCTTATCTGAAAAATTTAAGTTATTAAAAAAGGTTTCTAAACGTATACTATTTCCCTTGATCATTTCACGTCTATAACTAAGATTTTTAAGCTCGTGGCTCATTTTAGTATAACAACACTGCCTATAAATTATACTGGGATAGGATGGGATAAACTGAAGGAATTTGCTTGGATGACACGGGCTTATTTCTTAATTGTTCTCCTTGTTGTGTTCACACTTAACAGGATCAAATTACGTCTGCAGCAGTACTACACAGTTAGATACTACACGAGTCGAAGCACCAAGCTTCATTTCTGAAATTTCAGGAAAAAGTTTTCATTTAATATAATCAAATATATCACGATTGAAACGTTTCTCCGTAATTTCCCTTGATACTTGGAAATATGAATTCCAAATTCACTTATATATGTGAAATTCTCCCCTGAATCGATTGGTGATCCCTAGAACGTTGTAACTCTCCAATAAGTTATTTGTAACTTTTGGTTTTGAAAAGTGAATTTTCGAAAAATTAATGACTCTATTAGAAGGCAAAATAATGATTTTATCGAAACACTGACTATTCTGACTATGCCAGTCGATTTATTGTTCCAAAAAACACCTTATTACGAATTCTGACCGCTTTTCATGTCAGTTCGTGTTAACTGCTAGAGATAAATAAATAAGGTTGGAGAAAGCCTTCTATCTACTCTCTAAAAAGAAGTGTATCATAAACGACATCTATCGGAATATTTCAAATAAATAAGACAGGTAAGATGGTAAGACAGAATTCCGTAAATTTTCGAGTATCTATGCAAGAAAATTTAATCAGTTATATACTTGAGTATAGAGTATATAATCAAGGATATTACGGAAACTGTTTCATTGGCTAAGTAGGTAGTTCAAAAAGTTTTTACACTTAACTTGAGGTATGGTTTTTGGTCCAAATATCAACTAAATCAATACCAGAAAATAATCGGTATGTGTTAAATTATTGGGTAGGCTGTGATTGATTGTTGTTTCTAATAGGTTGTATTTGTAAATGTAATAGGACTAGATCCATTTGCTCCCGGGAAAAGGCGGATGGTTGTATCTGCACCAATTTCAACAGTTTAATGTGTGATTTAGTAGCAGATATTTTTATGTGGGAGCCGTAATCTAACTTCGTTCTCTATAAACTTTTGAAATAAAATTTTCCTCAGCAATCTAGTGTGGTCAATATTTCATACTCTTTTCTTTTTGTTTCTGGATTACCTGTGACAATTAATGTGACCTGTGACAATTAATGACTAGGTCTTCGAAACGTTCTAATTGATTGACCAGCAATTACTGATTAAATTTTCATTGCTCATCATAAAACGAGCAAACTAACTCCAAAAGCGATACTGGTCGACTAAAAAATGATGCAGCATTGCAATGTGAATTGACAAACTTTTACTTATTGGAAAATTTAAAATATGGATACGTGAACAATTCCAAAAATACTAAAATTAGTGTCATACCGGAAGAGCAACTGTGTTAATATATTCCGTATGAAGATGAAATAGAGTTTTAAGGAATATTTTATGGAAAAACAAAAAAACCTAATTCTTGAGTGAACAGCAATCGATAACTTTTTGGTAATTGTTACTTACGTCCTCCAAAACAGTGTCAACATGCGTTGTTTACAATATAGGGAGGAGGAAAAAAATTCAGTATGTTCCCTGAGGTTTATTTATTATTGGGTTTGTTCTCACTTGCTATATAAGGGATATTACAGATTTCACGTGAGATAAATATAATAACAAAAACAATGAAAAAGTTTCCAAAACAATATTTTCGCAGTTCTTTTAACAATCCTCGATAACACACGATTCACACATTATTCACAAAACATACATATGAGCAAAGATTACAAAAATAAATGAGCATCAGATCAGAGATGAAGTTTAGAAACACAAAACATAGACACACAGAACAAAGGGCTAGAGAGAGAAATAATTTCAATTACAAACGCCATCTATCGGAATATCCCTAATGAGCTTGGGACTAAAGTCGCAATGGTATTGCACATACCGTGGCTTACTGCCATTAAACACGTACCTCGTGTTTATTGATCGAGGCCAATACTGATTACGAAGGAACGTGCAGCCGCGAAAAATGTTCCTTAACTTCGAAAAATACTTTTTAAAAAGCGAAAAACTACAAAATTGAGACGTTTATTACATTAAGGTTACCAACAATCGTTGTTAATTCACAATTTGTGTTAATTTATGAGATCTGGTATAAAAGCTTAGTAGACTAAAATTAATGTTAACGTTGACGGTTTACGTTTCGTAACTCCTCCGGCATAAGAGAGAACTATGGAGTTTCTTCAGAGTTCGAAATCACTGGAAAATTCTTGAAGCCCTTGTTTGTCTGATTTATGTTTTCTTCTAATGCTATTGACAACCAGTAGAACTATTATTGAAAAAACACAGCACAGCACATTTTGAATATTACATGAGTTCGTCCAAGTTCACTGAATCTATTTGCATTTTACTTCAGTTTAAAGATTTCATTTTTGAATTTTCACTTAAAAATTGTAACTTTGCCAAAGTCTTTAAATTAATATTGTTTATTGAGACTACACACTGATTATTTAGTTCAATTATATGCTATAGAATTATAAAAAGTGTTAAGTTTGGCAAAGTTAATAGCTGTTTCAATTACTTGAAGTGAGTATATTGAATGTTATTTGTAGATTTGTGAAACGAATGATAAGTTTCTACGTTATTAGTTTTTAAACCTTTAATTTAGTTTTGTAAATAATTAATAAGTGAGCTTAATATTAATTGGTTATAAGCTAAGATTTTAGAATTATTCAAAAAGTTTTTAATGGATGATTGGAGTAAAGTAATTATAGCGTCCGTCAAATAATGATCTTCGTGATCGATTTTTCCAATATGGGTTTAATAGATTTAATGGAAGGGATATTTTATGTTCGATAAATTGGATCATGTGATAAGAGTTTTTAAAATGTTCAGTAAAGATATAAATTTTAGGAGATTTCGATAAGGAGTAGTCATAGATGAAGACATCCATATGAATAATTTCGAAGGGTTTACTAGCTGTTTCTGTTAACACTAAGGGAACATAGGGAGTTTGTCTGTCATATTATTTATTCTTTTGGCAAATCGTACAGCTATTGATATAATTCGTTACAGTAATTTTCATATTTTACCAATAGTAAAGATTGCGTAATCGTTCTAAAGTTTCATTGATTCCTCTATTGTTAGTTTTACCTCCATGGTATATTCAGCAATAAAGTGAGAAATGAAGCTTTCATTGTCTATTTCAGGAATTTTGATTTCCATTATTTTTTTATTATCGTATTGTTGCGAGGTCACCAACTCAAAGCCGGCCCTGTTCCTTGACTGTAAATGCCGGGATTCTCTCTCGAACATTCTGGAATAAGGTTTTGTTTGTGCAAAGCACGAGAGAATTAGTGAAACGGACAGTAAAGAGTTAGTTCACAGAAGTTCTGAGTAATCGGACAGTGCATAAAATAGTGAAGATAAATAGTGTAATATCCAAGTGGTGAAAATAAATTAGAACTAATATACCGAGTGTAAATAAATTAGTAGACATTAAGTAGAGCGTGTATATAAATTAAGTTTAATATAGTGTGTGTTTCTTTAAATAAATCAATAGATAGTAATTAGCCATAGTGTGTATAATTTCATCCCACAAGTAGAAACTGTTTAAATAAATAACGAAAAACATTGCATTGGTGTCAGGTGTGGGGTAATATAAATAAATAATCACGTAAAAATGGCTAAGAGACTAAGTGACCTGAAAGTGACGGAACTAAAAGCAGAATTGGAAAATCGCGATTTGGAAACGCCCGGAAAGAAGAGTGAATTAGTTGAAAGCTTGAAAATAGCACTGGAAGATGACGGCTTGGATCCGGAAACATTTTTATTTAACGACGAGGCTTCCACCTTAATCTCGTCAATTTCCCCTAATATTTCTGCTAATATGGACGAGAAGATTTCTGATATGAAAAACGATATTTTTCCTATGGACGAGAAGATTTCTACTATGAAGGACGAGATCTCTACTATGAAGAATGATATTTCTGCCGATATCTTATCAATGAAAAACGACATTGCCGCCGAAGTCGAAAATAAAATTTCGCCTTTAAAATCAATATCGAGAAAATAGAGAATAAAATCACAACAATGGACGAGAAAATCCAGGAGTTAGAGAGGAAAATGGCAGACTCAAGAACACAAGACACGTCAACAGAAGAAAAAAAGATCGAACAAATAAAACCATGCAAGCTAGAAGCACACCCCAAGACAGAAGATATTGGCAGTTTTGCCCGAGTCAAGGCCCCAACGTTCGACGGAAAGATGTCGTGGACCAATTATGTTAAACAGTTTGAAGCAGCCGCTAGAGCAAATGATTGGTCCGATAAGGAGAAGGCAGTGAACTTGACGATCGCGCATCGGGGAGATGCCTTAGATGTGCTTCAGACGATACCCCTTGAAGAAACGGATGACTTCGAGGAGCTGAAGAAGAGGTTGGACATGCGATATGGTCACGAACATCTAGAACACTTGTACCAATCTCAGATGAAGAACCGAAGACAGAAACGTGACGAAACTCTTCAAAAGTATGAAGTGGATATCGCCCGACTAATTCGATTTGCTTATCCATCAGCACCGGAAAACATGATGGAATGTCTGGGCATCCAGCCCTTTATTGATGGCTTGCGTGACCCTGGTATGCAGAGGACGCTTCATTTGTCGCTTCCTAAAACATTGGTCGATGCATTAACTGCTGCTCTTGAATATGAAGCAGCCACGAAGGCTTCGGGATACACCAAACTCAGGACCATTCAAGAAGAAGGTGACGAAGATAGACTCGACCAGATTGTCAACTTAATAAAAAGCATGGTAGACAAAAGGCCGAAGAAGATTAGATGCTGGAATTGTGGCGAGCTGGGGCATGTACGCATTTCGTGTAAGCGCCCTAGGACTCCAGCAAACCAAGAACCCCAGAACCAGGAAAACTAGAACGGGTCGGCCATGAGGGGAAGCACCGACCCAGGATCGTTCCAAAGACCCTCTCATACTGATAGCTTCTCTCAGATGCCGTAACGACAGTGTATATGAGGATGGCGAAGTGAATGGCAAGAATAGAACCATCCACTAGTCCTTGGGTATCTCCAGTAGTGCTCGTCAAGAAAAAGGATGGAACTACCAGATTCTGCGTAGACTATCGTCAGCTACACAACGTGACGAAGAAAGACAGTTATCCTCTGTCTCGAATCGACGATACGCTAGACACTTTGGCCGACAGCAAACTGTTTTCCACCTTGGATCTGAAGTCTGATTATTGGCAAAGTGGAAATGGACCCAGAAGACAAAGAAAAAACTGCTTTTACCACCGAGTCCGGATTTTGGCAGTTCAACGTCATGCCATTCGGGCTCTGTAATGCGCCCGCGACATTTGAAAGACTCATGCAGAATGTCTTGAGAGGGTTATCTTGGAAAACATGCCTGGTATATTTGGACTACATCGTAGTATTGGGGAAGACATTTGAGGAACACCTGAAGAATTTGGAAGACGTATTCAAACGACTTCAAGGTGCCCAGCTCATCTTGAACCCAAAGAAATGTCAGTTATTCCAAAACCGAGTCAACTATCTGGGTCATATTGTGAGCAATGAAGGAGTGGCGGTGGATCCAGAGAAAATTGCTTCCATCAAGCAATGGCCACAACCTACCGACAAACATCAAGTTAGGAGCTTTCTTGGACTTTGCACATACTATCGAAGGTTCTTAAGGAAGTTTGGGGATATTTCCAAGCCACTAACTCGACTCACAGAAGAAACCAGAACTTTTCATTGGGATGAAGAATGTCAAACTGCTTTTGAAACCCTGAAGACGATTAACCACGGCGCCGATACTAGGATATCCGTTACCAGAGAGAGAATTCTTTCTTGACACTGGGGATTGGAGGAGTGCTCTCACAGATCCAAGGAGGACAGGAAAGAGTGCTGGGATATTTCAGTAAAGTCCTTCCCAAACCAGAACGGAACTACTGCGTCACGAGAAGAGAACTTTTGGCGGTAGTGAAGTCTGTGGAACACTTTTACCAGTATCTGTATGGAAGGAAATTATTGATACGGACCGATCATGTAGCACTCAAGTGGTTGATGCAGTTCAAGAATTCCGAGGGCCAGATCGCTAGATTGATTGAACGACTTCAAGACTACGATTTCAACATCGAACATCGGGCTGGTGTGAGCCACCGAAATGCCGACTCTCTTTCTAGACGGCCGTGCCCAGCAGAGTGTTCCCATTGCAACAAGGCAAAATCTAAGGAAGCTGCAGTTTCGAGAACTACAATTGTCAACGAAGAATGGTCACCCACCAAGATCAGAGAAGATCAGGAGAATGATCCTTACCTGAGGATGATCCGACAATGGAAGGAAGAAAATCGGCGACCTACTTGGCAAGAAGTGTCAAGATTTTCACCGACACTCAAGGCATATTGGGCTCAGTGGGACTCCCTTGTCCTGGAAGAAGGTCTATTAAAACGAATCCTTGAAAACGATTATGGTTCCGAAAACAGAAGACAGTTAGTTATCCCGAGAACAAGAGTAGCCGAGGTATTGAGGAAGTTACACGATAGTCCATCAGGAGGTCATCTGGGAGTGAATAAAACCCTTCAGCGAGTCCATGAAAGGTTTTATTGGACGAACAGCTCCGACGATGTGAAGGACTGGTGTAAGAAATGTACGACTTGTGCTACGAGTAATGGACCACATCGCAAGAGAAAGGCACCCATGAAGCAGTATGATGCTGGACGCCCATTCGAAAGGATTGCTTTAGACATCGCTGGACCATATCCGATGACAGAAAATGGTGGTAAATACATCCTGGTTGTCTTGTATTATTTCACAAAGTGGGTAGAAGCTTACGCGATCCCGAATCAAGAGGTCACATCTGTCGCGGACGTATTGGTGAAGGAATTCATCTGCCGATATATAGTGCCCTTGGAAGTTCATAGCGATCAAGGAAGGAATTTCGAAAGCCGTGTATTCCAGGAAATTTGTGACAAGCTGGGAATGAAGAAAACCAGGACTACGGCGTTGCATCCACAGTCAGACGGAATGGCCGAGAGAATGAACAGGACTATTGGAAAATACCTGTCCAAAGTAGTCTCCAGCCACCAGAGAGATTGGGACCAATATCTTTCCCTGTTTGCATTGGCTTATCGATCCGCCATTAATGAGTCTACAGGTCAAACACCTGCGAAAATCCTATTTGGACGCGAAATGAGGCTTCCTTGTGACCTGGAATTTGGTTGTCGACCTGGAAAAGCCCTAGCTGGAGAAGATTACGTGATCCAGTTGAGAAAAAGATTGGACGATGTGCACGAATTGGTCCGAACGAATCTTCAAGTTGCCAGCGACAGAATGAAAAAACGGTACGACACGCAGGCCACAGAAGGCAGTTTCAAAGAAGGGGACAAAGTATGATTACACAACCCGAATAGGAGAAAAGGCTTTTCTCCAAAATTACAAAAATCTTGGGAGGGTCCGTACTTGATCAAGAAAAGGATCAATGACGTCATCTATCGCATAAGCGAGATCCCCAATGGAAAACCGTATTGTCTATTCACTTCTTCCCTATGGATTTCGGGAAAAAGACTTTACATAAATTGGACTATCATCTGTCAAATTTATTTTATGTTTTATTTGATTAGTGAAACTCAATGGTATTCCTAATAAAATATATCTCGATAAAATAAAAATATATCTCGATATTGGAAACAAAGATTTTTAATAGCATTTTTCTCTTCTTCATTACAATGGGGAAAGTCTGAGATGTTTTAATTTGGCTTTAAGTTTATTATCTTGTGAAATTGATAATTGAGAATCGGAATCAATATCCATTTTTTCGACAAAATCGACTTCAACTATCGACAACTTAAAGTTCAAATTTTCGGTTAATCGTTGAACCGAAAAATCACCAGTAGGTATTATACGTTTAATTTCCTATAAGGTTACAAACAATCTGTGTTAATTCACAATTGGTGTTAATTCATAAGATCTGGTATAAAAGCTTAGTAGACTAAAATTAATGTTAACGTTGTCGGTTTACGTTTCGTAACTCGCGGATGAGTCTCCGGTCTAACTGAGGAAATCAATTATTCTCTCTCAGAAATTTGACTGAGTTCATCAACATACCCCCCGTCAAAGTGATACATTGATACCGACGCTCCTCTAATATTTCCGATGACATTTTTGTAGAACGTTGCCTTTGCTCCCATTTAATGCATCAGCTTTGACAATTAGTTTTCAATTGGAAATAAATATCTTTTCATGGAGCATCTTTTACATGTCTAAATGAAGTCAAAAGTCACTGGGGGGCCAGATTTGGAGAGTATGGTGATTGAGGAAGCAAATCTACTCATGCTCAGTTCGATTCAACCATGTTTTCATCATCTTGTGACGCGGGGCATTGTATTTTTTCTATTTCATATGAGACCATCGATTCCTTAACTCAATCAATCCAATAATGCCCTGTAATATTCTCAAGATAGTCGATAAAAAAAATAACATGCGCGTCCCAAAATACGAATGACATAATCCTTCCAGCTGGTTTTTTAGTTTCTGGTCGCTTCGAACGACTTTCACCGGCGGTTGTTCACTAAGTTGATCATATTGATTCAGGTGTGGAGTGGTGAATGAAGGTTTCATCCAGTGTTATTTCCCGAGGCAAAAATATTATTTCGCTTGAACAGCTCGGGAGAGCGCTCTAAATCGTCGACTAGGTGCTGGTTTGAACAAAAGCGACACCCACTTTAATAGTTACTTACGCATGCTCTAATGTTCATCGCTGTTTCACGCTATTTCACGCATCTCCGGTGTTTGTACAGCCACCGTACATTGACAAGAATAGTAGTTCAACTCTTCGGAACTCCCCTAAACGTTCCCTCCTTGCCCCGTCAACGACTTCGGGCTGGTCGGGCCCGGAGCTGTATACCAGTTGTCCACAGATACCGCTGAGTACGTATTATACCGGTTGTAGTTTCGTGTTGCGTTGTGTAATATTGTGAGAACATTGTTTATATTTTTTAATCATTAAACCTAGATTAATAGAAATAATTATAATACTTTTATGGGCACCCAAAGGCAAATTAAATTTTTGGAGGAAATTGAAATTATGCTTCAAAATTTAAAAATAATTAATTACGAGGGTAAATGCGTTACAAACCTAATGAAATTTATATCTGGATGGAAGTTAACCATAAAATCATTAAGAGAATATTTTGAAAAAAGCAATATACATTTTTGTTGACCAGAAATCTTGATCAGGACTGCCTTGAAAATTTCTTTGGTTAAATTAGAAATTGTTGTGGCAATTCTAGAAACCCAACACCCATTCAATTTTGTAGAGCGTTTAAGAAATTGTTCACTCTGAAATAGTTTAATGAAGTCGAAGGTGCTAATTGCATGAACGATATTAATGAAGTTTTATTAGACATTAATACGGACTCGGCTGGAACTTTTAAAGATATTATTTTCCCCCTTTCTACTCCAAAAACACCTTTAAAAGTTTTTACCAGTGACAATCGAAATCTTACTAGCCCAGAAGGTAATGCAATAGTTTATGTTAGTGGGTATGTTTTGAAAAAATGTTTGTTGCAACATTCTTGTTCAATTTGTGAAGAATTTAACCAACAAATTTATTGGATTGAGGAGCCACGATTTTCACTAAATTGAAAGCCTATGTCCAGAAAGAAAATTTCCCTTTTTGGAGGTTTGACAGTACCCCCTATCAATATTGTGCAATATATAGTAGAACTTGAAAATATATTTATGGGTAACTTTAATAAAAATGGCTGGCAGAGATGGCATTGGAAAAAATCTGCTAGAAATGTTTTAAAATGTACCGTTTAACCACCCCTGGGATGGATTCTTGAATCTCGAAATCCGAATTTCGTAGTCCATTTTCGACAAATGTCGACGTCGTCGTATGTTATCTATTCTTGAAAGTCGAACTCGAGATGAATTCGACATTTCTCGTTCGAGACTGCATCGAGTGAGTAAACTCCTTCAACTTCTAATCTTGAGTTCGAAAGATTATTTTATTTGTCATATTTTTTCCGTTAAGGTTATTTACTCATAAATCAAAAATTATTTAGTGAGGTTATATCGTTTCAAATCAGTTCGTTATTTATAATTTTAATATCATATTTATTTTAAGTGTTACTGTTATTTTAATTTATATCTGTTTTGTATTGAAATCTAAGTAAATAAAAGTTGCTGACATTTTTGTCAAATTAATATCAGTTATTAATAGTAACATGAATCCTAATTTCGCATTATTGGTGGCTATTGAAAACATCGGAGATAATGTTCACTTTCCAGGCAATATAGAAGAGATGAATGACAGAGGACATTTGACTTTTACACAAATTTCTCTTTGATTCAGTTTCGTGTCACAACATTACAGCGTTGTCACCTATACATTCGACAAATAATGCCGCATGCGTTTTAAATCTCGATTCGTATTGAAGAATAGTTTTTGACAACAGTGATCGATATTGCCGATGACAAATGTCGAGTTCGAGATTTCGCATTCGAGATTCAATAATCGAGCCCCTGTACAAATTTTCCAAAAAGTTATATGTTATCGCTTTATACTAGACTACGTATTTATTTTACAATAAAATTTATAAATCGTGACCTTAAAAGAAACAAAACAAACAAACCTCATATAAAGTTGTCAATATTAAAAAATTTTTAAAAATTGTCTGTTGACTTATATTATTATGTTTAATAAATGCTTATTCCTGCTACTTCTTGTTTTATTTCAGTAAAATATTTTGTAAACAATTCAATACTAGTTAAACTTCTAGTGTAGTAGTTAATATTCGATGGCTACTTACCAAAAGAAAACATGTATTGAAAAAAATAGTTTTCTAACAAGGTACGTTTTTACCGGCCCCCGTAACAAACACTCAATTTATAAATCAACAACCCATGAATGTACGACCCTCGTAAATAGGATGCACCTGCTAATCTCACTGGCGACAGCGGCTTTACTTTATAACACGACATCAAAGACCCAAAGGGTGAGTTGAACTACTATTCTTGTCAATGTACGGTGGTACAGCCCTGTATAAATGCAATATGCCAGTCAAGGATAGTTGATTTTTCTGGTTACCAAGCTACCTCAATCGTTAACGGTACGTTACGGTGCTTCATTTATAATTAGTTTCATTCAATATTTGGTGAAATAAATGTTTTGTCTCTTGGGTTATAATAAGAATTTCTGGCCCCAGATTGCCAAATAGAGCTTACATTAACAAGCAGTGTCATTTTAGATAAATGAAAAATATCAAGAGAGCAACGATGATAACCTCTAGCATAGCGAAAAATCTTTTGTGATACACGTACGTTTCTTTGTTGTTCTTTGGTTTCAAGTTTTCACACACCAATTTCTCCTCAAAAAAGCACCCTCATCGGTATTTTATTTTCGACCAAACGCTGCAGTTTTTCGGTGTTAGTAATAAAGAAATGTTATTTATCTAATAGTGTTGTGGCTTCTTGTCGTGGTGGAATAGATAGTGCGATTCAAATTTCACTATAATTTCAGTAAAAAAGTAAAGGTTCAGAACACCTTTCTCAAAATAAAGTGAGACGACCAATATCTGAAGTTTAAACATTTTTGTATTTTAGAATATCAAAGCCCCTTATAGAAATTTGATTTCAGTCAGCTATAAGAAATTTGGATAATTTTCTAGTCCACATATTGCGCAAATATATATTTTATCTATTGACGATAACACAACGCATAAAGTATGAGCCCATTTTGATCAACTCGTGCACTTACTCCATTGTTCTTTCGAACTAGAGTTGCTGTACAATTCGTTACTCTTTGAAAGGATCAATTTCCTCCTGATCATCGCTTTCATAAAACATTTTGGAATGCTGTGTTTGCCTCAAGTTTTGCCTACTGGAGCTGGCACCTTGATCAAATTTTTCCAATTTCTCTATCTCTCCCCTTCCCCCCCTCTCTTTCTCGTCAATCCTTTTGATAACTGTATGCATTTTCTTTTAAGTTGATGAGTCTGAATGAGGTGAACAAGTTAGCTATGGATATTCTTTTTAAACCCTTTTCTCTTAGTTTGGGAAGTCGCTTTTAGTATTGGTGAAATATTTTTAAAAGTGACTTATTTTTGGGTTTTTGTTGGAATCCTCTATTTTTTTATTATTGTGCTGGCAATATTTCTTCCAACTCTGTGTGTTGCGTCTGCAAGTAAACGAAGACGTTCCGGAAATATATTGCGATTAAGTGGACATGTTCCCGTGGTGGCAAAACCACTAGTTGCATTTTGAACTGTAGCAGATTTCCCTTATACTGCATCAAACAGTTCACTTTTTTAAACGATGAAATGATTCTGCCTCTTAAAGAAGCAAAAATAACTTTTTTGCCCAGAGATGGCTTAACAAAATGACAAAGTGTTGTCACCACTTCAAAAACAGCCGTCATCCAGCCAGATTCTTGGTGATGCCCTAAGTTTTCTGGTGGCGCCTTATCTGGCAATTTATCCTTTTTATTTTTGGAAAAATGAGGACTGAAATTGCACATTTCAGCACTAGCTAGCTGTAAATGAATTCTAACATAATATATTTAACACTCAGTATAATAGTTTGTATAATATTTCCAAGGCTTAATTATTAATTGATTAGTAAACATCGCCTTGAGTTATTAACAAACTAAGTAGACGTGCCGAGGGAGATTATAAATAGATATTTGTTAGAATACACGAGGTTCCTTTTTAAACATAAACTTGAGAGTCAACCTCTGCCCTAATTGTGGCCAGTCGTTATGATTTGGGATACCACGTAAATTATATGTATGTAGATAATCCCAGTAAACAATAAAGTTATTTATATTATAATGGTTTTATATTGGAAGCAGCTTATCCTATAACCAGAACTTATTACATGGCGACCGTGACAAATGGTGAAAAAGGGGCAATTCAGAATCAACAAAGCAGGACGTAAAGGAAACTGGAGTGGTAAATTCTAATTTCATAGTTCAAGAACAGGCAGTAAGAATTGGTAGTGAAGCTCGTATACTATTGTATATAATAACAATCACTCTATTACATGACGATCCTTGAGACTGGACTCTTCTGATAGTGATTAGATGGAAGGGCCCTTCTGGGCAATGGAAAAAAATACTTTTCTCATTTTCTGGAACAATATTTTATGCTAATGACGAAGAAGCAAAATGAAAATATGGTTCATGGAAAATTAGTATTAAGGAAATATGGTAGATTTATATGTATTTTTAATAGAATTATGGATAAGTTATGGAATTAGTTATATGGATTTTTACATAGTTTTTGTTCTAATGGAAACAAAAGTTTATGTTTCGAAATTTATGTAATTATTATGGAATGAATGCAATTTTTATTATGGATTTATCATGGAAAATGGATATTTTATGGATATACTGAAAGAAGAATAATTGTTTTATGGTTATCAAAAATGGAGATGGTCGAAAAATAAATTGTGGTCCAGGAAGAAAATATAAATAGTCACATTTAACAGTGGTAAGTTCATTATTTGGTGTAATTTGTTTTCACGATTTTATTTTAATTTTTCATTATTGATACAATGTCTTAAATTGTAATTATCATGTTTAGTAAGCATTTTTGACTTTTTTATCATTGCACAACGACTAATTCTAATTTAACTAACGAATTTCTTTTTATTTCTAATTTTTTTACTTTCAATACTCACGCTATTTTTGTTTTATATAAATTATTTTTAGTAAGTTATATTTTTTGTTATGTGCGAGTTACTTAATTATTTATGTATTTCATTATTTTTTAAATCAGAATTTGATTCTCTCTTGAACAACATGTTCGATTAATTCCTGTTTTTGGATTTGTTTATACACATTTTTCAATAGAATTTATAAATGAGAATATTATGAAATAAACTTTCACACTTTAGGAATTCCGAATCATTACGGATGATCGTGGGAAAAAGGGTGAAATGTTAATGAAGGAACAAATAGTGCAAACTGTAGGAAGCAACCTAGACAATATTATTATTTCATGAGTAAAAATGCACAGAGATGCAAAAATATGGAAAATAAGGTATTTTTGGAAATACAGATAAAATATAATTAGGACTGACATGGAAATTAAAGGCAAAGAAAGCAGTAATAATTTTAAATAATATTTTTGGTGAAGGAATTGTGAAAGACAGTTGGAAAAAATTCACAAATATCTTTTTAGTGATTTTCAATCAAATAAAATAACTAAACAAGTTAAATAAGACATCGGTAGTTTATGGAAAACAGATTGCAATTATTTAATGAACAATATATAGTTAAATTTTTCTTTTTTTTAGAATTGATTTATTTTCATGAAAGTTTTTTTAGGAGTGTTTTATTTTTTAGATCTTTAGGTTTTAATTTGGTATATATATATTTATAGTGGATAAAATTTGTCTTCTAAATATAATATGTACAACGGTTATTTGGCAAAACTGATGGTGGATAAGTTATTCTGAACTCAATTATTCGTAAGTATTATTATAAGGGCATCAAATTTTTCGGAAAAAAAAATCGAAAAATCACCTTACTAAGTAATATTTTTGCACCTGCACGAATGCATTTTGTTGAAAAAATATTACTTTGCATAGTGTTTTTTCGATTTTTTTCACAAAAATTAGATGCCCGAATGGTATTTGACAAGACTATTTCATGAGTAACAGATACAGATAGCTTACAAAACATACTACCTATTATACTTGCATACAGGTAATTTATTTAATCACAATATACTACAAACTCTATTATTTATGGTACAATTAAAATATAAATTGCAATTTTGGTACACAGTAGGAGTATTGTTTGAATCTTTCAGGATTAGGTTTAGTTTCCAAAAGCTCGTATTTCTTTGCTTTCCGTAAACTGTTCCGTAAACTGTTTCCATATTGACGTATGGCTTTTAACGGTATTGTACGGTACACTTTTCTCAATCGCCAGATCAATATTAGTCATAGAATCACTTCCAGAGCGGCTCATTTTCACTACATAAGCTGACTAGCACCGTTTAAAAACAATATCACAAAATTCATTGACAATAAAATCAGAAAAATTGTGTAGAGTCGATTTCTAGTGTCCTAGGAGACCAGAATTACTTGTTATCAAAGGTATTGTAATTTTTGGTAACAACAGCTGTCAAGTTTTGCCGAAAAAACTGCTGACAGGTGCTGTTATACAGTTTTTCATCCAGAAACCATTTGTAATTCAAAATTGCGCGTTTGTGATTGGTGGAAATTAAGACTAGGGAAATAGTCATATATTTACCGAGTACGATAATTCACACCGGTTAAAGTGCAAATAGTTCAGTTTTTTTGATCACGTGGTGTCAGTTTAAAAAGTTTGAAATAATAATTATGGGACAGGGGACACTTCAGTAGTGCAAATTATTTTAAACCTAGTATTAGATACATAATAGGGTGGAGCGATTTTATACAAGAAAAAATTATCTTTAATTTTTCTTTTGACCTGTGTGCTCGATTGGTGCCTTTTTATGTGGTTAATGAAATGGCAAAATCTGGGTTCCTAAATGTGACGTCTTCAGGTTCCTAGATGACCCCGAAAATTTACCTAAAATAAAAAATGTATAAATAACCAAATAATTTTGTTTATTTTACTAGTAACAGCTCTTCGCTTGGTTTTCTTCGCAGAAGACCAACCCAGAACCCACCACGGGGAGGTGGCTGCAAATCGGGTTCCACCCATTCCCACCCTCCCAATTTATCTTCAAAACTAAACAAAACTAAACGTAAAGGTACCTTAAATAAGTATTTCGAAGTTACTCACAGAAATGTTTTTTGGTTTCAACTTTTGGCAATTTTTGTCTCGATGATATTCTAGCTCTTATCAATCCATCACGTGATGTTGTGCCACAAACTAACGAAGAAGCTTCGGTAACCAACTTTATATGCCGTTCAACCGCTTGCGTATGGCAGGGAAATTTAAGTATATCAATCTCAACAGGAACGTGTAAAATCATTTCTGAAAGTTCATCATCACTTACGTTTTTGATTATAGGAGGCTCTGTTATTTCAACTGACTCCCAGTCTACCAAGTCAAAATACTCTTGGGCAACGAAATTAATAGGTGGTACTTTAAATTCGCGAACACTTTCGTCTCTATTCTGTGATCTGCACTTTAATATGCGACGTAAAAATAACTTCCGGATGTGTTTTCGATCATCAGCTAACATGGCGACTAGTACATTCTCAGGGTGAGCAAAATAGCCGTTTCGTTGAATAACTGGGTCCACTATCTTTTTTATTTCACTTGGTAAGTACCGAGACGATTTTATTATATGAAATAGATGTTTTGCTCCGTATTTGCAGGACAATTGGAACTTAATTTGAAACCAAGTAGTCGCATACACATTGACAACATACTCCGCCAAAATTTTCAATTGACTTGACGGGTCTTTGGTAGAAATATACAAACGCAGTATCCTATTAGCCGTTGTTAGCCACCTGGAATGAGATATCTTTCCAGGTTGCCTTTCTGCAAGCTGCGACGAAATCAGGCCGCTTTTGATTCCTAAGCTCATTTCATAAAGGTACTTTTGATCCGTGCTTAGTTCATCTATATTCACAACAGGAAATTCAGCATCTATTTTCTCAAAGTCAACAACTGCCATTTGCTCACATCGATCAAGAAGTTTTCCGATAGTACCTGTAAAGCCACGAGGATCATTTGTTTTTCCGTCTAACTGTTGCACTAAATGGCGGAGCGGTAGTTCGTTAGCGTGTGACATTCATATGAACCAATGAACTGGCTTCCCAAGTGAAAGTTCTATTTGTCTAATAACACCATTCTTGAAACCAGTATTGACAACGGTCCCGTCACAACCGATAACCTCTATCGTACTCAAATCATCACCCAATGAGTCTTTTAGGAACTTTGTGATGCTGTCTTTAATGGACTTCGCACTACCGTTCTCTGGAGATACGTATCCCATGTATTTAGAGCCTGGTTCAGACAATATGATGATGTGCTCTTCAGTAACCGATTTAGTACGTTGACTTGACTCTGTTTTTTCAAAAACTAAGGTTCTGTCTTTTCTCCCGTCAAAGTGAATTCCAAAAGTTGAAGGAAGCTCGTCATCTGTCTTTTTTTTAATAAGACCCGTCCTACATTTCTTGCGTTCCCTTCTAATTTTAGATCTGTCACAACTAAACTGATTCTATTAGCAACACTAACCCAAACAAAAGACAATCTCCCCACCACACTATTTGGTTTACTGTTTGGTTTACAGCTGGAATGTGTCTGCCTGTTAAGACTTGTTAGCGCTTACTTAGAGCCTACAGGTATAACAAACTTAACGTAATTACTGTATATTTAGTAATATATAAACTTAGTAATGTAGTAGTTTTTCAGATAAGTAATTATTATACTAGTAAGAGAGTGGAAAACGCTAAAAATTATTGAATTTAAATGGCTGATAGGAATCTGAAAATAAGTCAGTAAGTGGCACAGGTCTTTTTATGAGTTTTCAGAAGAGAATAAGATAAATTATAACACTAGAGATTAAAAGACTATAAGAAAAATATGTTATAGAATTAAAATTCGAAGTTAAAAAAATTACTGATAATGAGAAATTTCCCCCCCTCCTAGGAACCTGAAGATTAAGTCCGATAAGAGTGAGATTTTTTTTGGTCCATACTCACCCTAAAAGACATTTATTCCGATACCAGGCATCATCAGATTATAAAATTGAGAAAATCGCCCCACCCTAATACATAACCTCAATAAACGTTCATAATTAACAATCGTATGTTGGTTGTATTGGGGATTCAAATTAAGAGTTTAGCTCAGTAGCGGCCTTAACTGAACTACTTCTTTGTACATTGTTGTATAACCTCAATTATCTTTTACAAAATATTTCCATTGATTGATTGTAGTTTAGACGTTGCCTTTGGCTTTTTTTCGTTTTTTTTTTATTATATTCGTAGTTCTATATTATTTAACATTAAACATGATTGCTGGGAAAATATCGTCTTTTATTTAATAAATCGTGTTACGTTCTAAATATTGGAAAACGATATCATGGATTTACTATTTGGTTGAATATTTTCCTGTAATCAGCTGTTGACGTGTTTCATAATCCGTTTGCACATTGAAATATTAGCATAATCTAATTCTAATTGAAATATTTCATTATCGTTGCATGTCATTTTTTATTAAACAAAAACCTAATATATGGACACAAAAATCAAATTTTAATTTAAAAATAGATTATATATACATATCAAGTGTCATTTATGGCAGGGTAACTGGGTTAAGTCAATTTTAATCGAGTGTAAAAAGTTTAAAACCATTTTGATTTGGACCTAATTATCGTACAGAAATCAGTTTAAAAAAGTGTAAAAAGTTCTGAATTAAAAGACGCTTCAGTTGAAAAAGTTAGAAAAGTGCGTAATTAACTCAGCTATTATATCCCAAGACCTATGAATTTAATCCATGAAACTGTCGAAATATTTTGAGCATGATTTTGCTCCGCGGGTTTTCATCAATTCATTGTGCATGAAACTATTTGTCAAAAAGCAAAATCATGCAAAAAATATTATACGGCTGGAATATTTCCTGAATAACTTGAAACCAATTGATTGAAACCAACAACTGTAGCCGTATAGAGACATGCGTTTTTACAGTGTTATGGTTTATTTACGATAAAAAGACGATGACGTTGCAAAACAAAATTTTTTGATGTTGCCAGAATGTAGATTTTTTCTTTATTCCAAGGAAACTGGAGAAAAGTCAATGTGACAGATCTTATTTTTTATTCGCCTCTACTTAGTAAGGCATAAATTGAATGTGTTTGCTTACAAATAAAAGGCTTGTATAATAGTCTCAGATTTATTTAATATGAGTATATATTTACGTGAAAAGTATGAATAAAATACAAGAAACAGTAACCAATCATTCTATATATCAATTAATATTTGTATTTATTATTGCAAATTGGAATATAATAAAATATCAAGTAAATTTTTTTTATTCATTAGTTTTTTACAGCTCGAATGATCTGCCCTAAGAAATATTATTCACTCTTTTTGTTAATATATTTAAGACTCTGTTAGACAATTACTTTCAGTTACTACCTACTGAGTTTATATTGTATTTTAAGATTTCCGTATGAATTTATTCTTCCTTAAGTCCTATCTATGTTAATAATAATAACAAGAATAACATGTTGTGAATACACATTTTATTTAAAATAGGTAAATGGGCTGCCTATTGCTTCACAAATATTCAATCAAACATTTATGTAGTTCATATATAGTTTGGTAAGTCTATCTGAAGCTACGCAGCATCGGTAAAGGGCGAGGAAACATGGCCGATATCTGTCATAAACGTGCCAATGGCGTATGGTACCTATTTCATAAAAGTATCAAAAATAATTATTATTATTATATAATAATTATATCTATATAGAAACTGATTTATGCTTTGCTTTAAAGGTGCGGTATTTTTCAAAACACGGTATCTGTTAAAACCAAATAATGTTAAAAATCGTACTTGAATTCAATATGGATACGAAATAATAAGATACCAAGTAAAACTGAAAATACGAAGGTAAATACTGACAATAAAAACGCCACTGGATAATCAATGTCAGTCAATTGTTGAAGTGAAAGAGAAGAACACACGCACGCGCTTGCCAATAGGAAGTCAGGTGGTTACTTAGCAACGGCGGATTGATAAATATTCACCAATTGAGTTAGTCGGAGGGCGTGGTAATTATAATTCTCGCACGACGTTGCCGGCCTGAAGGAAACCCATAACATATTTGGAAAAGTGTTCATCTTTTAATATTCAGAAATTGAAAAAATAATGTTAATAGACAAAATCCAATGAAACAAGCACATTGAAGAACTAACGTTTAATCATTATTGACATATTGTTAATAACAAAAAGTCCATGTTCTAATTATTATCACTACAAACTTAGCACTTTAGCTTTTTCATAGTTAAACGAGGCAATATCGAATGTTTTCGACCGTATTCCTTTCACAGCTTCAGTTATGTTTGCCAAACTATACTGATAGTGGTTTATTCCTATAAAAATGAAAAAAATGCTGAAGCATGCATCCGTTCAAATTTTATAAATTCATTAGAATTTTTAAGAAAGTATTTTGAAAAGATATACCATGTTGTATTAACCAGCTCTGTATATCAGATTTTTCAGTAGTTGTTGTTGGCACTTTATTTACCATCGTACTATGATATCCTGCATTATACATAACTACTATGGCAGGTTCTTCCAAGTTCATTAAAAGCTGGTATTCAAACGATTGTTGGTTGTAATGCTTAGTTGCAAAGCTTCTGCAACTCTGTAAAATATAATTTAATTTATAAAAGAAAAGCACAAGTTTCTATAGTCTAATTTATCATTAAAAACATTCAACTTTATAAATTTAAATATATATATCATTGGTATTGATAAATAATAATTAAGGTAAATGGTATTACTCATGTCTCTTACAGCAGTAAGCGAGCCCCATTGTAGCATTCTCATCGAATATAACTTGTCAAAGATGTGACCATCTCTTGGCATTTACTTTTCCACTGCTTGGGAATTTTAATGCATTTAACTACATATCTACTGCCTAATTAATTAGTTACGAAAATAACTGTATTTTTTCAATATTGAAGAAACAGTGAATTCAGGAGTACCAGAAAAACATGTAAATACTAAGACGATGATCGATGTCAATAATCAATAAATGGCATGCTAAACCTAACCTAAATTGTGTATTGAGTCAAAACTGCAGAATTTTTTGAATCGATCTAACAACGTCTTAAGTTTTGCCAACCCGTAAGCTGTAAATTGCCCTGGCCGTTAAGTATAAATTGGATTCACGGCTGGTAAATTTATATTTATTCTGATAAGCAGGAAAGTAACTAAAAATGACGTCAACGTATTTTTATTGTAAATAAACCATAGGAGGTGAACTTTTATGAATTGCCTTGCCAGATCTATACTATCACACGAAATACTACTAAAACGTGAATTCATTTCCACTAAATCGTTAAATCAATTCAAACGACGATGTTTGTGTTTCAATTACCATTTCACTTATTTAAACAGATTTCGTTCAAAAAATGGTGGCGTCTATTTCATGATGAGGGAAATAATCAATTAAAAAGCCCTCTCACGACATCAATTACACATTTTAGAAGAATACAGAACCAACGATTTAAAAATGCAAGCACAAAATCGTGAATATTGAAAATAATAAATATACCCTGACTTAATGTAATTTCCGTGGTTTTCCTTATATAGGTGCTTTAAAGCGGAAAAATTTAGTATGATTCTAAAATATTTGAACAAAAAAATATGTTGCAATTTCTCATATTTTTTTATACGCCCTTTCCATATGTATGAACATAATATACACATTTGTACTATTTTTATAATATTTCATTCTATTTTCTAAATAAAAGTTGGGCGATAAACAGCATTGTATGGGTCTTACAGTAGGAAAAATATATAAGCCGGTAGAAGAAAGGATAAACAAAATTTATGATAGTCGTCGTCATCAGTCTAGCAACGGTTTTGTCTTCGGCTGATATTTTTCCTAAATTACGACACGAAGTTTATGGCGGAAAGCACCATCTCTCATTTGTTGTTTCGCTACAGTGAATAAGGAATTGGATAACTCCGAAACATTCTCAATTAATTTTAAAGTACAAATTGTCAACAGTTGATTTGGAACTGGAAATAGGCGGAAAATGAGATATTGTATTCGGACACAAAATTAAGTCTCCTGCGTTGAAATCATTTGTCCATCTTTTGTTACAGTGTCTCCCAAAATAATTTTTCTTGCAAAACAATTGTTGTCAAATTATTCGGAGTGATTATACAGAGTGGATCATTGAAGGGTGGATTATATTAGATTATAAGGGAGTCGATTGGGCCTTACCACACTGCGACCTATGAGATCTTTGAATGCCTAAAATTCGTTTCGGAGCTAGGTCTGTAACCTGAACATCCTCTAAAGAGACTCGTTCCAGGTATTTAACGCGTTAGCGGACGATAACTCTGCAATTGTAGGTAATGTGTTCCACCGTGTCATATATTCCACTGTCCACTTTGCCCATCTTACACAAATGATTTCTAAGTGAGAATTTCTGTGATTACTCTAAGATCAGATTTATTAAGCTCCAAGAGCAATTTAACGTAGTGACCTGGACTATTTCTTCTGTAGGCTGCACTAAGGTCATTTTCCCATTTTTGAAGTGAGAGCCACCAATGTAATTAGAGCGCTTTCGTTTTGTGTTCACTTCTCTCGTTGATAATAACGTCTAATTTGAATTCGGAATCCTGTTTGGTAGACATTAAGTCCGTGGGCATTTTTATGGTTGCTCCAACTCGTAGTATCTCAAGATCTCCCGTTGTTACATCGCCGGGTTTCAAAAATTTAGCCTAAGCTAGCATGTAGGCATTTTCCAGAGCGTAGTGGAGGAGGTCTAGCATTACCTCTAAGACTACGCTGGGGCACGATCTCATTGCATCCGTGATTCCCATGCAGCAAAATGACGAATCTCCTCACCTCACCTCACCTCTCCTCACCTCACCTCACCTCCATAAGAAAGTGTTTTACTGACGCGTATCGTATACTAGATTATTTGTCTTGTTATTTTCAACCTAGCTGGAATCAGATGTTTCTGTCGATTATTTAGCAACCTCTTCCATTTTTTCTCTGACGTTTATACTCCAGAAAGTTTCATATTCACAGTAACTACTAAAACTAAGATTTTCAACATTTAATAATTTATAATGAATAACCCTGTACATGAATGTTAAGAGTATTGAATAGCAGGAATCGGTTTGGACTTTATTTTTGACTTATCCACGCATTCTATTACTTTCTTATTAACATACAATTCTCTCTCCAAGACTATTGAATCACCAACAACTTGTTCTGTTCAGTATATATATATATGGTTGTAACCTCGATAGTAAATTCATTCACTGTGAAAGATTTTCTCCTACTGTCCTACTCAGAAGAAATTTATTCTGGCACTATAATCCCATTTTGTTCCAATTATTAGATCTGCATATTTTGGTTGATGTTGTGCCATCTGTTTCTCGCATTTTTCATAATAATGGTCTCTCAAGAATTAGGTCTCTTTATTCAACCATAAATATTCCTTAAAACTCTATTTCATCTTCATACGGAATATATTATCTCAGTTCCGGTTCCGGTATTACACTAATTTTAGTATTTTTGGAATTTTTCAAGTATCCTTATTTTAAATTTTCCAATAATAGTTTTTCAATTCATATTGCAAAGTTGCACCATTTTTTAGATGACCAGTAACGCTTATGGAGTTAGTTTGCTCGATTTTGTGATGAGCAATGGAAATTTTATCAGTAATTGCTGGTCAATCAATTATAAGGTTTCGAAGACCTATTCATTCATTGTCACGGGTAATCAATAACCACTTTTTTTCCCTCATTCAATCTGCAGTACATACCCTATTAAATCCAAAATCATCAGATTTAATGAGCATTTATTAACCTGAATTCCTAATATTACAATGTGAACCACTATTATAATACACTGGGGTATAGTATCCAATATCCGCCTCTCCTGGAAAAAACAGAAACAAAAAGAAAAGGGTATGAAATATTGAACACAATTGAATTTCTTTCTCATGACCACTAGGTTGCCGAGGAAAATTTAATTTTAAAAGTTTATAGAGCACTTGGTCGATCAAAGTTAGATTATGGCTTCCACAAATAAATATCTGCTACTAAATCACACATTAATCTGTTAAAATCGGTGCAGATACAACCATACAACACATAGTCCTATTATATTTACATACAGGGTGTCAATTTTAAAACTTACAATGGGCCGTACCTCGTGAACGAAAAGAGATTTCAAAAAAATTTCAAAACCGTTTCTAGGGTAGAGAGGGGGAACTAAAATGATGTGGGAGAGAACGCACCCCCATCAACCCTATGCCCCACCTACCCCACCTACAAAAATTTAAATGGCAACCCCCTAATTGTGATACGTCGTTAGAAAGCCCGTAGAAAATGCTTTCCAACGGTCTAAGTCATAATTATACAGGGTGTAACAATAAATCAGAAAAATTTATTTGACAACAAAAATAACAATTAATTGTGGAACGATACTTCGCTTTGGAAGTGCAAATAATCTCGGTGCCGTATCAGATGAGCGTGGTGAAAGGTTTCATCAGGACATTATGCATATTGAAAGACGCTACAATGGAAAATGGACAGCAACAATGCTTGCTGATTTTTGTTGGTCGATTCGCCGAGAAACTTCGATGGAAACGATGAAAAGAAAAAAAACTACAAAATAACTTGAATTATATTACCATATTGAGATAAATATAGTGATATTCCTAACTTGTGACTGTAAAATTAGCATATTTCACTGTAAAACTTAGACCCTAGTCTTTTTTCACTTTCTTGTAATTGTTGTTACTTTGATAATATCATTTTTAAATTAGATAAACATCACGTTTAAAATCTATCTGCTGTATTTATTTGCATGTTAAATTCCGTGTTTAGAGCACCGAATATGACGTTATTATGCATGAAAACATTGAGGAGAAAAAAATATATTTTTTTTGCAGACCAGTGTAATTATGAAACCAAACGACGGCAACAGCTACTTTAAAGGGGACTTTAGAGTAAAGTCTCCTTCCGATAAAGAGGACTGTAGTTATTCATTATGAAATCGGTCGTTATTGGACCTTCAGATTTTTCGGGACAAAATGTAGCAATTATGGGAATACTACGAATAGGGATGATGACAGCCGCTAAGAATAAGTGAAATAATGATTTGAAATCATTGTATAGATTGAAAAGATTCTGAAGCAATCACTTATTTTTACATTACAACTGTGATTACTCATATTTATTTTAGTAAAAATGTAAATACAAAATATGACAATCCGCCATCTTAACTAAAACACCGATCACAAACGCGTGACGTCACCTTTTGTATATCTTTCGAACTTTTATCGTAATTTCTGGTTTTGCATCGTTTATATAATTCATGACTATCACACAAAATAATTCAAATTAATAATCAAATAAATTTTTAATTTGCAGACTGTGAAATATTTTTGAAGTATTTATAGATGTGTGATGCCATAGAGACGCCATTATTATTCTTACGTTTTGGTGCGAAATTTGAATTGTATTTTGAAAACGAGAATTTCTCCTTGAAAACCCTTATTTTTTCAAAAAATAATTTTTTTTGATAAAGCTTATGCATGCAAACATCGTGGAGCAGTTTTTCAAAATCAGTCATCATGCCTATTGGACACACCAAATATATCCATGGTTATCTTACGTCATCGGGCAGTCAGCCATATTGTTCAAATAACCAGTGAAATACTACAGTCAAACACATCCTCAGTTGATGTCACCAATATCTACCAGAAAGACAGCAATTTCACCTCGATTCCAATTATAAGAATTGATCGGTAACCCAAATGGAAAGTGTCTTAAGATATGCAGCAGACGAGTAATTGGAGCTTCCTGTTGGGACATTTCAGGCAGATGGAACTGCTTTTGTGAGAGTTTTGTAGCTAACTTGAATATTATGAAGGGGAGATCTTATTCATTTTTCTCTTTGAGATGAATCAGACGAAAACAAACGAAATCAAAAACATGATTAAATTTAATCAAACAGTTCTTGTCTCATTTTCTTGTGAAATTTAAGGTGAATGTGTGTATGAAACATCATAGACAGTTCATCCGTTGGATTATCAGGAAGTTTACTTAATACAGTTTGTTCCTCAAATTTTCTCTTTGAAATTGTTACAAAATTTAATGTTTACAAACTTTGACAATAGAAAAATCGTACAATATTTACAAAAAAAACATAAGTTTGATAACCCAATCAAGAAAATGATATGTGGGCTCAGAAAAAAGTAACAATTTGAAAATTATTCAAACTTACAATACTGATAACTTAGCTACTCCATCGCTCCCCTAAAACCACAAAATTAAATTACTGAAGGCAACGTTGGAGATTTAGTTAACATAATGTCTTTAATAATCGTCATAGTCCATCAAACTTTCACAAGTTACACATACATCAAATTATTATACAGCAGTTAAAATGTTGTGTGAATTTCAAACTTGGATTTATTTAAAAACCTTATTCCACACGGAATGGTATATATTGTTATATGCATATTATGTTCGTTTTTGTATCAATCTTGACACTACAACGAAACTTTGTTTTATTTTGTCAAGGTTCAGCCCTCTATATCTCACCGAAAGGGAAGAAGATGATATACATGAAGCTGAAAAAACATAGGAAAATCATACACAGGGTATTTGCTGCAGCCGATCGTATGTCGTACTGATAGTGTTTTCACTAGCTATCATAAGACACACGCGGCTGTGGCAGGTATCCATATTTCAACTTTAGAACATAATTCGAGTTTATATTATTATCATTATTGATATCAACAAAACGTAATGAATATAGTTTTAATCGCGAAACTAACGAAAAACAATTCAAAAAACGAGAAGTTTTAAAAAAATAGGGCATGTTATTTTTCTTCCATATGTATATTGTCCCCTTCTAAGTAATTCCTCTCAGATATAATATATATATATATATATATATATATAGATATAATATATATATATATATATATATATATATATATATATATATATATATATATATATATGTCTAACTATTATTGTGGGGGATGCGGCAATGTGAATAAGTGAACTCTTTTTAGTTTGTTCTGAGCTTTCGGTAATTTATTATCACCATTATCAAAGAACTACAAAAGATACATTTATAGATATTTCAACAGGTATAAATAAATTCAGTTTAAAAGTAAAACATTAATTACTTACAACTAAGCGAGGTTAATCACAATATCTATATATAATATGTATAATATGGAGAAAAAACATGGTATAAGATATAATTTTCTTTTTCAAGAAATTAAATTAAAAATAAAACTATCAAAATTGACATTACGACATCGATGTTAATTTTTAGTAGTCATAGAAATGTCTTTAAATATGTTTAGTATATTAGCAAGTGAAATAATAGTTGGTAAGTTAATATGAAGGAACAGAATTCTCATCTTCAATATTTGAATTTTTTGTTTTTTTGTAAAAAGATAATAAATAGCTATAAATTGTACTAAGTTTTTGAATATCAGTTCTTTTATTTAAGCAATTATCTTCTTGAGATATGAATGCCATTTCCAGGATAATCCTTTTAGAGTAGTTGTTTTCTTTATGTAAAATTTCAAAGTTTTTATAATCTATTATATGATTTGTAGAAAAAACATGTTCAGCTAATGCTGATCTTTCTGGATATAATCTTGCATCGCTCTTATGTAGAGCTATACGTTTAGTTATTTTTTGTGATGTTTCACCTACATATGCAGATTTACATGTAGAGCAAGTCAATCTATATATTACATTAGAAAGATCAGTAAGAGGATCAATTTCTTTCAACTTACTATAATCACAATTAAGAGAGAGAACATTTTTATTTGCAAGTTTTATATTAGTTACTTCTTTTAATATTTTGGAAATTCTAGGTGTAAGCTCTCTAAAGTAAGGTAAAGATGCAAAAAATATGTTAGTTGTAGTTGTATTCGTTACATTTTCTGAGTTCGTAATAACTAAATTTGGTTCAATTGCAGTATGTATGGGATGAGGGGTGTTAAACAGAATTTTTCTTACTAATGTTTTAGGATAACCATTATTAATAAATAGGTTAGATAATATATGTAAGTTTTTATCATGCATCGTACTATCTGAGATAATAAGTACCCTATTTTTCATTTGTTTTATCAAATTTATTTTTGTTGAAAACAAAAAATTCAAATATTGAAGATGAAAATTCTGTTCCTTTATATTAACTTACCAACTATTATTTCACTTGCTAATATACTAAACATATTTAAAGACATTTCTATGACTACTAAAAATTAACATCGATGTCGTAATGTCAATTTTGATAGTTTTATTTTTAATTTAATTTCTTGAAAAAGAAAATTATATCTTATACCATGTTTTTTCTCCATATTATACATATTATATATAGATATTGTGATTAACCTCGCTTAGTTGTAAGTAATTAATGTTTTACTTTTAAACTGAATTTATTTATACCTGTTGAAATATCTATAAATGTATCTTTTGTAGTTCTTTGATAATGGTGATAATAAATTACCGAAAGCTCAGAACAAACTAAAAAGAGTTCACTTATTCACATTGCCGCATCCCCCACAATAATAGTTAGACCTAACTAGTATCGGCAACGAACTATTTCCTATATATATAAATATATATATTGAAATGATATCATGGTTTTTGAAACTAAGCTAACTTAACTCAGGATGTTGTATAAACAAAGGAATTTAAATTAAAAACTTAGCTGTACACCTACTTGTTAAGTATTATAAGATACCCAGTTGTATCATCAATTGAATCATAAGAAAGGTTCAAAATAATATTTGTGTTGTTTAGAGTCTTACATTAAACATTGATGTAATGTAAACAAATTCACTTAATATAGTGTAACTTCCGTCATCATAGCGACATGCCATATTCATGTTTGGGATTGATTTGTAGTTGGTGTCTGAAAAGAAAACAACGTTATTATTGTGATTAGTAATTAATTATTATTGGAAGACTTGGATTTGATATATGTTTTAACCTATATATAATTGAATGTCAATAAGACATGAACGTCAAATTTATTTAATGACACATCGATATCGATGTTGAACACAGAATTCCGAATGATAGAAAGTAGGACCATAGAAATAAACATAGACGTGTCATTTGTTAGTAAAAACTTGATGAGCATATTTAAAATTGCGAAATTAGAATTATTATGAATTAATATTTAGGAAGTAGATATTTAGAAATAAAAAAAAATAATAAAGTAGATTAATTACATATATGGTATTTAGTTATTTAGATTATACATTTTGTAAATAGTGTTTGAAATTATACCTTTTGAAAAGACTATAAATAAGAAAAAGGTATCAATAGTGTTAAAATTATTAATTATGGAATTTAGAACATTTATTCACATGACAATAGACTATTATAAAAATAAATAGTGTATTTAGTAACATGTGGATATCCAAGGAGAAAAAGTTTGTTGAAAAAACAAGGGAGTTGAGACGAGAGAAGTAAAAGGAAAAGTCAAAAAAAGAAAAGGTTTAGCAAATTTTAAAAAAATAATGGTTAAAATTTGAGAATTTAGTTAAAATAATTCATTAAATCTATAAAACAACTATAATCCAGAGAGAAAACAAGTTTCACGCTCCAGAAAATAGTGCTAACGGAAGAAAAAGTATAGTAAATTTTATACCCATTTAGAATAAGACCATCCTTATTTATTATTAATAAATCGGTTGAAACAAAAAATTACCAACAAAAATGAACGTCGTAACTAATTTATTAGATGTCACGTTTTTGAAGTTACGTTAAATTTTGATTTCATGTTAATGTCATAACGCAAAATAAGATATAAAAATGCGATATTCTGATGAATCCAAAAAACATATGCTTAATGTAGTAAACTATTTTCAAAACGATTTAGGATCTCGATTTAAGGCAATTCAAAAAGCGTCCGAAGCACTAAAAGTTCCAGAAAGCACATTATATAATCTTGAAAAACCAAACAGAGCTACAGATTTCGAATTTAGAAGAAATATGTCTGCAAGCGTTTCCCGGAGCAAAACCCGAATTACAAAAAATACCCTGCATTGTTTGAGGGAAGTAATTTATAAAATGTATGCGCGAAAGGATAAAATCACAGTAGAAACTATTTTACGGCAATTTATCGAAGAGTCTCCAGAAACTGAGATTTCCAAAGGTTCGTTATATTTGGGAATTAAAAAAATGGGTTTTCATTTCAAAAAACAGGATGGAAGAAAACATTTATTGGAAATGCCTGCAGTCAGATTAAAAAGAATATTATTTTTGAACAAATACCATGCTGCTAATAGCGAAAAGCTCTTTACACCTGTTTTTCTGGATGAGACATGGGTTTTTAGTAAAAGCGGGGACAGAAGAATGTGGCAAGATGGTACTAAACACAGTGATTTAAAAATAACTGGAAGTGGGACACGATATGTAATTGTTCATGCCGGTAATAAAAAAGGTTTTGTGGCAAATGCATCGCTTATTTTTAAATGCAATAAAAAAACAGGCGATTACCATGATAACATGAACACCGAAAATTTTGAAAATTGGTTTAAACAGCAACTAATTGTAAACTTGGAAGAACCATCGTTAATTATAATGGATAACGCAACGTATCACAGTCGCCTGGATGAAGAAATCCCAAGAAAAAGTTGGAGTAAAACACGCATGTTAGAATGGCTCAAAAAAAAGAATATTCCTTTTCCAGATCACATTTTAAAGAATGCTGTTTGGAATATAATTGAAAAGCAAGTTTTGCCAGAAAAAAATTATCATTTAGACAAATTCGCTGCCGAGCATGTTCATTGTGTTCTCAGGCTACCACCCTATCATTGCCATTTTAATGCCATCGAAATGGTATGGTCAGAAACTAAAAGGCATTATGACCAAGCTATTACGAAAACTGCAAGGTCACCTACTGAAGTCTTAAAAGTATGGAATGACGTTGTAAAAAATGTACCAGAGCAACACTGGCAGAATTACATAAATCATACAGAGAAAATTATTTCTGAAGCATGGGAAGTAGAAAACAAACTGGACCTACTAAACATCGAACCTATGCATGGTGATCTCTGTATCCAATGAATCCGATGATGAACTATCACTTTCCGAAAGTTATTCTGATTTAGAAACTAATTAAATTTTGCCTTTAAGATCAGGTTGTCATTTTTTTGAAATCTAGAATTTGTACTTAATCGAACTCTGAATTGCCATATTTTTTTAAGAAAACTATGTATCTAGTTAATAAAACAATGTTTTTAAAATTAGTGCGCTTCTTTTATATTCTTTTATTATGTCAACATCTTTAGAATTTTATGAATTTCATAAAATTAATTTGTATTATTACAAACCGCCACTGATAATATGAAATTTCAAGTCACTACGCCAATGCAATAAGAAATATGTCAAGCATTTGACATGACAAAGGTCATAACCTAATTTTTTTCATGCGGGTTCAGATGGTTCAAGAAGCCGCTTACGTTAAGTTACTAAAACGGCTGGTACCTCTAAATAGGTATTAATTTTACTATAGATAATTGACTCCATAGCAGTGTACAGGGAAAACGAGAAAGCCATTATTTTGAATTTCAACAAATTCATTGATCCAGGTCAGTGGAATTCTTTCTTTGGTACCAAAGCAATAACATTGAATAAAAATGATCATTCTTTCTAATTAAAATCTATATAAAATAAAAGGCCACAATAATTTGAAAGAGTAAAATTACAATTTACAAGCATTTATCACAATTAAATTAATTAATAAGAATTTTTGCTTACCTATTTTAAAAAATACTAGGATCCTTTAGTTTAGAATTAATTAAGAAACATTTTCTAATTGTTATCATCATGAATCCATATATTATGTAATTTATTGTATAGTTTATACGTTTTAATAGTTCTTAAATAATTGTTATTAACTTGAATCCATATATGTAATTTAATGAGTTTATGCATTCATTTCAATGGTTCTTATCATTAAATCATTATTATTATTTTGAATTCATACTTATAAGTAATTTGTCGAATCTATTCATTTATATTTCTTGTGATTAAATAATTTAAATATCGTATACAATATTTATTCTCACTTACACATTAACAAAATTTCTAACTGAATTGTTGATCTGACACTTACAAAGTCACGTCAACTTTGCAGCTATTGTGTGTACAAGCAGATTGTAAATGTCAGTGGCGTAACATAATTTTATAAAATAAATTTGAATACGGTAAAACAAACATTAATTCTAAAACAGATAAATATTATTTGGAACCATTTATTAAAACATACAGCACAGTATCAGATAATTTCTCATATACAATCATCGCCTGAACCCAAAGAGAAAAAGAGTTTTTTTCATGCCCCGGCATGAGTATTGAGCAAGTTGAAGGTAAGTTGATCAAGGTATAAATATAAAATAATATTAAACTCAAAATCAATTGAAATAAAAATAAATAATTACAATATATATATATAGGAAATGGCATTCATATCTCAAGAAGATAATTGCTTAAATAAAAGAACTGATATTCAAAAACTTAGTACAATTTATAGCTATTTATTATCTTTTGACACAAAAACAAAAAATTCAAATATTGAAGATGAAAATTCTGTTCCTTTATATTAACTTACCAACTATTATTTCACTTGCTAATATACTAAACATATTTAAAGACATTTCTATGACTACTAAAAATTAACATCGATGTCGTAATGTCAATTTTGATAGTTTTATTTTTAATTTAATTTCTTGAAAAAGAAAATTATATCTTATACCATGTTTTTTCTCCATATTATATATAGATATTGTGATTAACCTCGCTTAGTTGTAAGTAATTAATGTTTTACTTTTAAACTGAATTTATTTATACCTGTTTGAAATATCTATAAATCTTTTGTAGTTCTTTGATAATGGTGATAATAAATTACCGAAAGCTCAGAACAAACTAAAAAGAGTTCACTTATTCACATTGCCGCATCCCCCACAATAATAGTTAAACATATATATATATATATATATATATATAGGAAATAGTTCGTTGCCGATACTAGTTAGGTCTAACTATTATTGTGGGGGATGCGGCAATGTCAATTTTGATAGTTTTATTTTTAATTTAATTTCTTGAAAAAGAAAATTATATCTTATACCATGTTTTTTCTCCATATTATACATATTATATATAGATATTGTGATTAACCTCGCTTAGTTTTCTTTGATAATGGTGATAATAAATTACCGAAAGCTCAGAACAAACTAAAAAGAGTTCACTTATTCACATTGCCGCATCCCCCACAATAATAGTTAGACATATATATATATATATATATATATATATATATATATATATATGTGTGTGTAATAGTCTAAGAGCCGGTGGGAGGTCGACCTTCACCCATCAGATAACCGGATGAGACCTTTTTTTATGAAATATTTTTGATTTACAAACACGCCTATGATAGCTTGCCTATCGAAAAGTGTTCATGGCTATTTTTAATTAAATTAATTTTAATCATTTTTTTTTCATCACCTTCACTCTTATGAGCCAAATAAATTTAGTATCAACTGATAGTTTTTAACATAGAGAATATGCCTTGGTAGACTTGCCTACTGATTTCTGTTCATAGCTATTTGGCAAGCAGGTATCAACAGATAAGTCAATTTAGATTATCTTCACCGATATGATAACCAATAAAAATTGGTATCCGAAGAAAGATAATTTAAGAGCGCGCTCCCAAATTAGACAGCTCAAAACAGTTGGCACCCCTGACTTGCAACAAAATTTAGGTCATTTTGTAAACAACAAATCTAAAGAACGCAGTAAAATCAAGTGTTGAAATTTTAACACAATATAACTTGGACCTTTGTCTTGGGGATCAGGTATTTTGGTTAAGTTTTATATTGTTATAAAAAAGATATTAGCCATTATGTGATGGTATGTTTTTGACAGTTTTGACAATTTGTGGTCACCAATTTGAACGCCAAGATCTGATCCCCAAAAGAAAGCCTAGAGAATTCCATTCTGAAAATATGAAATCTCAAATCATTATATTTTTTGAGATTTGTTGCATACAAAATTTTGGAAACGAACATTAGTTCAGACGTTCCACTGTCTTGATGGATGACGCTGTATGGAACTTCAATGACAGATGATGACGGTTTTGTGTCCATAAAAATATTTCAAATTATTTATTATTGTTTATAGCATAGCTTGTCAGTATTTGTAAGTGGTTATAATAAAATAATCTTCATGCTGAAAAAGTAAATTTGTGCTTCGTAAACGCTCTTTATATTTACTCCACATGTGCTCCATCACAAGTAACGTGTTTAGTGCCTATAGGTGTGAAATAAACCACAAATATTTTTAACTACTGCTAGTGATCCCACAAAAAAGTGCCCTATATTTATTGATCCCCATATCGGGGCGTTTTGGTTCCTCCGGGGACCTGTACACAACCATAGACTTCATCAGCATACATAAATCGGCCACCCAAGTTAGTGAGAAAAACTACATTGGTAATAGTAATAAATGCATTCTACTAATTGACCAAAATAGACCTTTCGTATTCTATTCTATACTGTTGTAATCTTTTATTTTCGAAACACAGGAATAAAAATGTTATATATTTTTGATCTTCAATTTTTCCAGGTGATGTATCGAAATGTTATTATAAATACTTTTTGTAGTTTTCCTCCAGTTTGTAATGAACGGACATGCCTGTTTTTCCATTGACTCTTCTTAATCTTAATTATTCAAGTAAATTATAGCAAAAATGTCTTCTTTTATTGAAAACAAAAAGAAATAATTTAGGCAATCTTTTTGTTTAATTGTAGTATTACAAATTTGAAGTACAGAGTAAGTAGGCAGTTTTTATACTTATTATAATAGAGAAAGAAATGCTAATTGATTACGTAAACTATAAAAATGTTTATTATAGCAATAAACAGACATGTCTGCTTTTTCAATGATCCTTATTAATTATTCCAAAAAAATCACAGCAAAAATAGGTGTATATGTTTTTATTGAAAAGAAACAAATCAAAAATATTCTATAAAAATAAATAAAATTATTATTACATTATGTTTAATGTATTTGTCTTCATATTTATTAGTACATAGCAACTGAAGTTCATCTTCCATTTTTCTCTACCATTTCTCCTCAGAACAAAAAGAAAATAAAAAGTTTTAAAATTATCCATTTTTTACGAGTCTACACTGACAAAGGGGTGGTGACACCCATCGACATTCTGAAGTCTTGATCCATATAGTTATAAAGACTGAAAAAAAAACAATTTAATTCTAAATACTCTAAATAAATATTTTTACTAACAAAATTATTTAAAACTCATTTCAGCAAAAGTTTTAAACAATCCATTTTACCAGAACTGCAAATGAAATAAAAAAATTAGATGTTTCTTCTAAATAGGTGTTGATTTTTTTTACTTACTGAATGGTTATAGCGATTATAGCGAACACTGCTACGTATATGGAATATTATTTGGACCTGTGCGGGCAGTTACATCAGACTTCATTTTGATTACATAATCAGAACTGTAAATGAAATATAAAGATTAGATGTTTCTTCTAAATAGGTTTTGACATTTTTTTACTTACTGAATAGTTATAGCGAACACTGCTATATGGAATATTATTTGGACCTGTGCGGGCAGTTACATCAGGCTTCGTTTCAATTACATAATCAGAACTATAAATGAAATATAAAGATTAGATGTTTGTTCTATATATGTTTTGACATTTTTTTACTTACTGAATAGTTATAGTGAACACTGCTATATGGAAAATTATTTGGACCTGTGCGGGCAGTTACATTAGGCTTCGTTTTAATTACATAATCAGAACTGTAAATTAAATATAAAGATTAGATGTTTCTTCTAAATAGGTTTTGGCATTTTTTTACTTACTGAATAGTTATAGCGAACACTGCTATATGGAATATTATTTGGACCTGTGCGGGCAGTTACATCAGGCTTCGTTTCAATTACATAATCAGAACTATAAATGAAATATAAAGATTAGATGTTTCTTCTAAATAGGTTTTGACATATTTTACTTACTGAATAGTTATAGCGAACACTGCTATATGGAAAATTATTTGGACCTGTGCGGGCAGTTACATTAGGCTTCGTTTTAATTACATAATCAGAACTGTAAATTAAATATAAAGATTAGATGTTTCTTCTAAATAGGTTTTGACATTTTTTTACTTACTGAATAGTTATAGCGAACACTGCTATATGGAATATTATTTGGACCTGTGCGGGCAGTTACATCAGGCTTCGTTTCAATTACATAATCAGAACTATAAATGAAATATAAAGATTAGATGTTTCTTCTAAATAGGTTTTGACATTTTTTTACTTACTGAATAGTTATAGCGAACACTGCTATATGGAAAATTATTTGGACCTGTGCGGGCAGTTACATTAGGCTTCGTTTTAATTACATAATCAGAACTGTAAATTAAATATAAAGATTAGATGTTTCTTCTAAATAGGTGTTGACATTTTTTTACTTACTGAATAGTTATAGCGAACACTGCTATATGGAATATTATTTGGACCTGTGCGGGCAGTTACATCAGGCTTCGTTTTAATTACATAATCAGAACTGTAAATGAAATATAAAGATTAGATGTTTCTTCTAAGTAGGTGTTGACATTTTTTTACTTACTGAATAGTTATAGCGAACACTGCTATATGGAATATTATTTGGACCTGCGCGTGCAGTTACATCAGGCTTCGTTTTAATAACATAATCAGAACTGTAAATGAAATGTAAAGATTAGATGTTTTTCCTAAATAGGTTTTGACATTTTTTAACTTACTGAATAGTTATAGCGAACACTGCTATATGAAAATTATTTGGACCTGTGTCACTTGTCAGATCTGAAAATTAAAAGAAATTAGATTTTTGTAAACAAGTCTTGTTAGTGTTTTTACTTACGCATTAGTATCGGCATCCATATCTTTGCCCTAATTATCTGGATTCTGTCTTGCCAGACTTTTTTTTCTCATATTCTGATATTGCTTGCTTGATATAAGGGGGGTCAATGCATTTCTGTCCTTTTCCTATTTTATTTCTGATTATTTCAGGAGCTATACATTCTGTATAGAATTGCTTCAGTTTCAGACGCATTTTTTCGGCCCATATTTTTCTATCTGTCTCAATTTCCTGTAGATATATATCTATATCTATATATATATATATCTATATCTATATCTATATCTATATATCTATATTATCGCAGACATACACAACAAAGTAACATCTGCTACTATTAGCACAACACAACCCCGTTGTGTTGTGACTATTAGTTATTTTGGTGTATTCTTTGGTTATATTCTGGTTATATTCAATTGTACGATTGCCCCTGGATCTAAAACACACGAATTTGTTAGTTTTTTGCACAATAAACGTAAATTTTTAGAATTTACATAGTTGCCACAACTATAAAAATAATGTTGAATTTACTTACCTAGTTATTGTAACGAGAAAATAATAATGAAAAACCTACAATTATCTGAAATGAAACAATAACAAAATATAAGCACATACTTACCTTATATATTTCTATTTTGGAAACCCAAAAATTAATCACAATTTGCCTTATGACTAATACACAAATACACTCTATGTACGAAGTCGAATATCGAATTTTGAAAACATAAGATACCTTACATACAGGTAAAATGGTCACTATATAGATATTGCAAGTACCTAAAAATATACCTAATATCTTATGACGTGCATAGATTTTCTTGTTAAAAAAAATTTTCTCTTTGTTTGAGGATTTTCGCATAACATGGCAACATCGGTTGTGAATGCAGCATTCTGTATTTTACGATTTTACTTGGCTCTTTTGGATTCTAAAGCTTCGATGCCAAATGTAAAAATTATCCCTAGAAATCCTTACAATTTGATAATCCTCTCCACTATGACGATAAAAAGAGATGAGGATGGTTATCTAGTTTTTAGCTTGCCATAGGTAATAATAATTGTTGAATAAAATTAATGAATGAGGTAGGTAACATTACATTTTAAAAAATTTCGAAGCATAAATGTTTTGTAGGTAACTTTGTCTTGTCAATATAGTCGAAATTACCTTGCAAATTAATTGATTATATAAACATTTAAAACAATGAAAGAAAATAAGAACCCAAATTATTATTATTGAAGGATGACTTAGTAATAGTGTTAGTTGTTGATTTGAAAAATATTGTAAAACAAAGGAAGACTAAAAAATTAATTTCGTCTACCTACTCTAGAAATGGCAATAGCGCTTCTTGGTCATAGACTTGGTAGAGTTGAAATATCTGAGCTTTATTAATTTTTCCCTTCAATCTTATCAGTAGGTACTAGTTATGTGGCTTCAATAATTTTTGGAATGAGTGTAGGTCCGTAGAATGGATAAAAAAACTGAAGTTTCTAAAATGTTTTAGCGAAAAGCTCGGTCAAATTCAGTTCCTTTTTGTATAAACATATTTCAAAATAAGTAATCTTTTAAAAACGAAAAGATGTTTAGAATTAAAAATACTTTTCAAATAGGTATTCAATATTGTTCATTTAGATCAAAAAAATAATTTTTCCGACATTTTCTGTGAAATAAATTTTTTTTTATGTAAAACAATGTGTTAAATATTTGGAAGTTATTTTTAATTCTAAACATCTTTTCTTTATAATTTTTGAAATTGTCCAAAATAAATGTACCTACCTACCTACTTGAGACTCTCCAGCAAAAATACATCTAATTTAAATTTTGATATCTAATGTACATATATTATACCTGGTTTATTTCGTATTCAATAAATTTAAAAAGAAAATGAAAAATGGTCGGTAATAATTGATAATGGGTTGTAAGTTGTGTTGTATATATTATATCTATAGGTAACCTATCACGTGAAAATATTCACAAGATAAGCTTTTTGCAGTGTTTTTTCATTCAGATAATTCCAATGGATTTTTGTTAGGTCGGCTTGGTTTGCTTTGTATTTTATCATTAGGTACTTACCTACTTCTCAATAAATGGAAATTATAAATCTCGATATATAAAACTTGAAAATATAGAGAAACGACGATAATGATTGGAATATTATTTTAATTTCAAAATTAACCTATAAAAGTACAGAAAAAAATTAAAGAAGAAAAGAGAATACCTATAGGTAAAACAAAGCTGTTGAGTAAAAATAGCAAATAAATGAAATCATAATTTACCTATTGCGATTGAAAATAAAAATATTTGCTGGCAGAAATTGTGTTTGTTTGAAACCAAAACATCGAAACAGCTGATCCGGAGAGAAGTTTGTTTGAATCGTGAAGAGCATAGATAAATACTTTTTTCTACACCCACATGTATATTATCCATTTTCTGCACAATTTACAGAATGTAAATGTAGGCCATTCCGGTTAACTGAACGGATATGATTTCATATACATCCTAGAACGTATATGAAATCCACCAATCAGCATTTGCGTTTAGTACCCGCCAACTAATTTTTTTTCAATTTCATAGAAACGTCAAAATAACTTGTCAAAATATTTCTATAGTTTTTAAGAAAAATATTAGTAAAAATGAGTGATTCCAGTGATGAATCAATAAATAATTTTCCACCAGATATTCGCTTTGCCGCAAAGGAGACGTATAACGTATAGAAACAGAATAAAATGAATATTTAAGGGTACTCCTCACAAACGTCAGTTTTTATGTAATAAATTTGACGTTATAGATAGATGATTAGTATATTCATCGGTAGTCCAGTGGTAAGTATCCCAGCCTCTCACGCGGTAGATCAGAGTTCGATTCCCCGTTGGGAAATTTTTTTTAATTTTAATTTTATTTCCAAATAATAATAAAATAAAAATTATAGTAAAATTATTAAAAATTTTTAATTTGAAGTTATATTACAGTTTAATAAAATGTTTATTTTATAGATTTTTTCTTAAGTGGGTCGTAGAAAAAGTATACTGTTCGACTCGTGTGGATTGTCCACAACGCTCTCGGACGATTGAGCACTCCGCCTACGGCGTCGTGCTCAAACTTCGTCCGCGTGCGATATGGCCATCATATCCACACTAGTTGCACAAACTACTATAAATACGGTCAAGAGTGGAAAGACAAAAAGAGAGAGAGAAAATAAGTTGCATAAATAAAAGCCGATTCGGTACTACTAGCGACAACTATCGTAAATATTTTGAACCAAAAAATTACTAGATAAGTAACAAGTTTTGTGTAAGTTTTAAGGTTTATACACCTGCACGGAGGGCCCTCTTAATTACAAAAATAAAAGTATAGGCTCGCCTGGAAAATACCGTTCATAGAATATTATTGCCATGCTTTAAAGTTTTCAAATCGGAGCGATTAAATATGTGTGAGAGAGAAAGCAGTTTGTCCGAAGTCCGTATGATAGAACGGCGCAACATAGCAGTTGCGTGCGACCAGTCTGTTGGATGTAGAAAAATATTTTGTGATAACACGTGTTCAGGCTATTTTTAATTGAGAAAGATGAGTAAATAGTGTTTTTTGTGTAATTCCAAAAAAATGTATTATTGATTTTAATGATGATTCAATTGAAATAAGCTCCTTAAATTTTTTTTGGAAAAAAATTTCAATAAATAAAAAAAAGTACGTTTATTTTAAAATATTTTATATTTGTGAATATTGTTTTCTTTTTTTAATCATTATGTTGATTGTTTTAAAACTGTAAAAAATATTATTTTGTCTGTAAATTTGAGTTTCGGGAGATTTGTGTTCATTAATTAATAAAATTAATATATACCCCAATTCGATGTGGCTTCATGCAACCGATCCAGACTGTATAAAATTGCGCCCATTGGATTGGATTGGATAGATGACATCGTTCAAATGACGGAAAATGTAAATGAAGAAGAGTTACCAGAGTCTGAAGATCTTAATGCAGCTTCAGATTATTCGGATTTCGAATAACAATTATAAATTTTGAAATATTATTTTTCTATGTACTCTGATTGCTTTGTAATAAACGATTTTTATAACTTAAATTAATTGAATATTATTATTGTATTATATTTTTTACCCTGATTAAAAAAAAATTCACAACAATTGACATTGTTAATTCTATGAAAAGGAATCCAAAAGTATTGAAAAAAATGAAAATTTCTCTATTTCAAATATTTTTTAGTTCCTTTTTTTTTAAACAGGGAATGCGCCTGCGGCTCGCGACATAAACGCACCTTCGTGAATAATAGCCATCATTATATATGCTTGTTGAATAATATACTATTATATTATATATTATTAAATAAATCTGAGAATATTGTACAAGCCTCTTATTTGTAAATATACACCTTCGATTTATGCATTACCAGGCACATTCCAATAAGAAAGAAACATTGCCAGATTGACTTTTCGAGTTATCTTTAAGTAAAGGAAAAAAATACAGTTGGTCAACGTCGCAAAATTTTATTTTGCAACGTCATCGTCTTTTTATCGTAAATAAATCAACTTTTCACTGTTTTGAGGTCTATCCTATCTTTGTGGTTAATATGGTCACCTAATTTTATATTATCTACGAATAAAATGATCATACGTTTATTTTGTTTCAGCGGTTGTAAAAAATTAAAATTGTGGTTGGATTGTTATGTGAGAGCTGAAATATATACAAAAATGGATTTTATGGTAATAGTCGATACTCTGCTATCAAATCATACAGAATACAATCGTAAAGCATATCCACATTGTATCTTGTTAATTTAGAAGCAATTCAGATTGAGCAATTAATATTTTTTGCGGAAACTACAATATCGACCAGGTTGAAAAGATTGCAAACGCGAATTGAAATTTACATCTCAGTTCAGTCGCAATCTGGATTATTTGAAATATTTATAAAATGGATTAAATTGTTTCTCGAAAAACGTTTTTAAATCTATTCAGTTCTATTTTTCTACGCCGTAGAGGATTGTTTCATTTAATTTCCAAACCTAATTCAATTGAACAATACAGGAAGCTTCATTTATCGGCTTTTTGAAATTAACTTCTATTGTTGTTTAGTTATTTTTTTGAAAAAGTAACAATGCGCTGGGACCAATATTTATATATAAAAAAAGAAAATTTAGTTAAAAAACAAAAATGAAACACGAGATAAAGTGAAATCGAGATTGTATAAAATAGTTATTTATGCAACAAGTGCTTTTTTTTCACGAGTGGAAAAGTTCAGGCGAATGCGTCAATTCCATGAGTGAAAAAAAAACACTTTATGCATGTGTTGCATACACTATTTTTTCTACAATCAAGCAAATGGACTAAAATTGGCGTCGATTTGAATGTTTATGTTTGTCATGATGACAAAACCCTAAGTAAAATGTCAGATGAGTGCAATCTGCAGAGCCATTAGCGGAAATATTTAAAATTAGCGTTAAAAAAACTACTTTATCTCACCCTAATGTCACTTTATCTCACTGTAATGTCACTTTTTTAAACTGTTTAACAAATACATATTTTATGTACGAAAATCGATTAAAAAAACGTCACTTTTATTAATGATTGTAGAAAAATTAAGTTAACAAACTAAAATCATAATACTGAAAAATGTATGAAACAAGAAAATATTTTCTCCACGATCATCACAGAATTTGCCAATTCTGAAATCAAATTGGATTACAGAGTGCTGGACATTTTTTTTTTCAATAGTTACAAAGGTTTATCGAACACGTATTTTCAGCAAACCTAAAACTCTAAAGGCATAAAAGCAAAAAGTTAAAATATTTTTTCTACAACTGCTATGAAAAGTGAAGTATTTCTCATACCTTACTTAATTTCAAAAAACCAAATATTGCTCATACTGTGAGAAATATTATTTCTCACGGCACTTTGCCCACACCACATACATTTATATGGAGAATCAAATAAAATCGACAAAAACTTAGTAGGCTTCTGTCATCTTTAAATACCTACTTAGTTGTCACAAAACTGTCAGATCAATTAATATAACGAAGAATTTAGAGAAAATAAATGACATTTCGGGTTTGACCATACAAAATTGTACAAATTTCACCATCAAATATAATTTTAAATAAAATTATTCAACAGTATAGAGATGGGATACTTTAGTGTTATTTTTGTTTTACTAACCATAAAAATAAATATTAAGTTACTTTACTTGTATTCTTTAAATTTGTAGAGTTGTAGAAAAAGTATAGTGTGCAACATGTGGGGAATAGTATATTCTGTAACAAGGTTAGAATGAAAATTCGATGCGAGTGGAATAATGAATTTTCATTCTAACCGAGTAGCAGATCATACTTTCTCCACGATCAAAGACTTTAAATGGAATTGAACAAAAGATCATTTATATTATAGAACTCAATCACAATTATATTAGGTAAACACTCAATGTGACAGCAATAATTTTGACACTTACTCAAGTTTTGCCACTACGATGAAAATAAACTGCGTCAAGGCTAATGCTGTTGTTGCTAACCAGTGTGAGAATATTATTCTATCACAAGAGAGAGAATGTAAATACATTTAAATTGCATGGGGGCAGAGGTGTTGCAGAATATTTCTTCAATCTCAAGAGAGTGTATTCGATGGAATAGTATATTGTGCAACTAGTGGGAAAAGTACTTTCTAGGTTCATGCAAAAAACAAAACTTTATTGAACTCTATTTAGTTGAAAAAACTAGTTCTTTATTGCACAAGTGCAAAAAAGACTTTATTGCACTCATCTGTCATTTTTCTTAGCGTTTTGTCATCATGACAAACATAAACCATTTAGAGCAACCTAAATAACACACTTTTTGGTTTTTGCATGCACGTAGAAAAAATATTGTATGCAACTCGAGCATAAAGTGTCTTTTTTTCACTCATGGAATTGACGCATCCGCCTGCGGCTCATGCGTCAATTTTTCCATTCGTGTAAAAAATCACCACTTTATGCATAAATAATTATTTTGGATGACATTCTAACAATATTATAGTCCACTAGGATTGGGATTCAGTGAAGTGCACGCTCCAGTAACGGTTTTATTAAGAATAGTGCTTTTTTGCTTATTTCGGAAATATTGTTAATAAAACGTTAGTGTTACTTTTTTTGTGATATGATAATTTTTGTTTTAAAATATGTCTAAATCAGTTTTGTGATTTTCAGTATTGAAGTGTATGCTGATTAACAGCAATTCCAATGATAAATCATTGGAAAACCTGTACAAAAAATTATACTATCCTGATCCTGATTTTTAGAACCCCCTACCCCCGATGTGACGTCACACATTTTTCAATTTTATATATGTATTCAAAAATAATCAAAAGAAAAAAGTTATTTTCATTTTTTCTTATTTTGATTAAATAATCTTTAATAAAATCAACATCAAGTCAAATATTTTAGATAACAGAAAAAAAACGACTACCTAGTTAGGAAACAATAAACGGCTAATTATGTTAATTAAATATACAAAACTTTTAATATTTCAAATTTTAACGTGTGGCGTCCCCTGCCCCTGCCCACACAATGTCACATTCCGGTGATACCTTCCCTCCCTTTAACGTGTGACGTAATTTATAGATGGCCCCTAACGCTGGTAATTGATAATATGGGAAATTTCTCTTTCTAACATTTGTAACCAAATATGCGCCGAATCCCATTGAATATGATGTTCCTTTTTCCAAGCATGTTTGCAAATACCTGACTCAAAGAACTACCTATCTTTAATATACTTTTTGTGTTCATTTATTCGGATTCTCAGTGGTCTAGATGTTTCACCTAAATAAAATTTGTCGCATTCACAGCATATTTGATATATGCAGTTTTATGATTTATCAATACACAAAATCACAAAACTGATTTGGACATATTTTGAAACAAAAATAATCATATAACAAAAAAAGTAACACCAAACGCGTTTTATTAACATTTCCCAAATAAGCAGAATAGCGCTATCCTTAATAAAATCGTTCCTGGAGCGTGCACTTTACTGGATACCATTATACAGTGTGGGACACAGAAAACAGTCCACCCCGATATTTGGCAGTATTCCTTATATTTTAAGGAAATTAAGAAACACGTCGATTCTTGTACTAAGGGGGACACATTTTTACGATACAGGCATCTGTCATTTGTCAACCCCCTCTCTTCCATTTTACCAACCCCTTATTTTTAAATGGGGAATATACCATGTACGGCACATCATTAGAAAGGCATTTAGATGGAATATTCAGACATAATGATCGTTCACGATTTTTTTTCGATATTTACACCATCTTTGCAAAAAAGTCTTAATTAATTGAAAGTACAACACCTCTTAAAAATGAAACGCAACGCCTATGGTTTGCTAATGTCTCATTTTTTCTGTCACATCAAAAGTAAATTAAAACAGTTATTGCAAAAAATTAGTAATTTGGTACTAAGACAGTTTGTTTAACATTGTTATTAGTTAGTTTTTGAATATTTCCAAAATGGTATATTCTATTGCAGAACGAGTTGAGATTATTTCCATATTTTTTGAAAACGGGAAGTGTGCAAGAAGAACAGCGAATTATTTAATCATTTTCACGAAGACAAGCAACTTCATCACTCATACGTATTACAGCTAATGATATGATTTCGTCAAACAGGGTCAGTAGCTAACCAAAAAAAGAACTATGAAAATAGGGTTAGGACTGAAGCGGCAGGAGAATCAATTTTAGGTCATATTAATTTAGATCCTACAACAAGTACAAGAAAATTGGCCGAATAATCTGGTTTTTCGCGCACTACCGTTCGTAGGGTTTTGAAACATCATAAATTTCATCCCAACAAGACACATTTGGTACAGGAAATAAATTAAAATGATCCAGACAGACTACTACAGTTTTGTGAGAATATGACTGACGAAATAAATAATAATGCAAACTTTTTATTCAATATTTGTTTTTCGGATGAATGTTTCTTTTTTGTAAATGGTACCGTAAATCGACACAATTGCCGCTACTGGGCTGACGAAAATCCTAGAGTATTCCACGGAACACATACCCAACATCCTCTTAAATTAAACGTGTGGGAAGGAATTTATGGGGATCGTCTTGTTGGGCCATTTTTCATCGATGGCAACTTGAATGGAGAAACATATCTCGAATTATTAGAGGAGCCTATTGATCCTGCTCTCACAGATATAATCGAAAATGACAATAGGTACTTAGAAGATGATCTCTTTTTCCAACAAGACGGCGCACCTCCACATTACAGTAGAGCTGTAAGGCAATATCTTAATGAACGATTTCCTAGGCAATGGATTTTTTTGTGGGGTTATTTAAAGAGCAAAATTTATAAAACCGAACCCACTTCGTTGGAAGAACTAAGACGACGAATAGTACATGAATGCAGTCTAATAACTCCTGAAATGCTCCAAAACGTTCGAACAGCGACTATACGATTGTATGGAAGTCGATCAACATCAACATCTAATTCATTATTTCCATATTATTATATCATAACTTCTTATTTAGTTAATTTTCGTTATAGTATTACAATCAATTATCATATTATTTTTGCAATCAATATTTACTTAATTACAGTTACCTGTAAATAATTGTCATAATAGTAAAGTGTGATCTTTAGACGTCAAAAAATAATAGTTCAATACTATTATAACGTTTTACAAAATTAGAAAAATAAATTTCCAAAGAGTCACTAAAAAGCAATAACTACTTCTCGGGCTATGCCCCGACAGATATTGAATTACACTTCTAAAGTAAACGGGGTTGGTATATCTGTTAAGATAGAACCAACCATTCTGGTTTGCGATTACGCTTTACTAATATGACAATTATTTACAGGAAACTGTAATTAAGTAAATAACTACAAAACCGAGATGGTTTTTTGTCGATATAGAATTTTGGTTTGTGATTAGATGTAGAGATGTCACACTCTTAGCATTTCCTTTACTGAGGTTAATGTATTGGTGTGGTATCAACGTAGTCTTCAGTCCAGGATTATGCTCTAAGAGCTTCTGGACGAATAGCATCTACCTTGTTTTGATGAGGCGCAAATACGTCGAAACCGGTCTAAAAGTGATGTTATTCCTTCTAATCGCAACCAAGGATGGCATATAGCCCGAGAAGTAGTTGTTGCTTCTTAGTGAAAGGTCTGTTCTTTGGAAATTTATTTTTCTAATTTTGTAAAGCGTTATAATAGTATTGAACTATTATTTTTTGACGTCTTTGCAATATTTGTTTTAATTTACTTTTGATGTGACAGAAAAAATGACACATTAGCAAACCATAGGCGTTGCGTTTCATTTTTAAGAGGTGTTGTACTATAAATTTATCAAGACTTTTTTTTGCAAAGATGGTATAAATATCGAAAAAAATCGTGGACGATCATTATGTCTGAATACTCCATCTAAATGGCTTTCTAATGATGTGCCGCACATGGTATATTCCCTATTTAAAAATAAGGGGTTGGTGAAGTGGAAGGGAGGGGGTTGACAAATGACAGATGCCTGTATCGTAAAAATGTGTCCCCATTAGAACAAAAATCGACGGGTTTCCTAATTTCCTTAAAATCTAAGGAATATCTATCTATAACGCATTCAGACCTACTGCAAAATATTGCATTAAAAAATTGCAATTGCAACAAAAGTAACTGTCCCAGGTACCTGCTCTTCGCGCACATAAAATGCATACAAAAGACTTGTCTTCCACGAAGTTTCAGCACTATAACTTAAAAAACGACGAAGATATGAATTTTTGAAGAAATTGCGAATTTTCCAATTTTTCCGAATTTTCTTCGCTCCTAATTATCCAATTACTCCGCTGGAAGATACGTTATATTCGTATTTGTATTATCTACAATTCATCTTTTGACATCATTACGATTACCTATTAAGCTTTCGTGTTATTAACATAAAACTAAAAAAATGACGTTTTTTTCGTTTTAAATGTTTATAACTAATTCCTGAACAAAATTTGCGAGTCGAAAATATATCAGGTTCATACTACGTAATGTTTTTTACTTGATGACACAGTCCGTTTTCTACTAGGATTTTTGTAATAAAAATTTACCTATTGGTTGGACTATATAAAAATGGAAAAAAGATATCCATAGGGCTAATAATTCCTAAGCTTCAATATTTGTAATATCATATCTTCTTCTTTTTTCTATTCGTATATATTAAGTCAATCACAAGATAGGTCACTCACCATTTGGTCTAGCCAAAATATTAAACATCAAGTAGGCATCACATAAAATGTAACTTCTGTCATTCTGACGATAATATGCAAACATCGAAATAATTATAAATAATATCTTAGAGTTTTCATTGCTTTTTTCAATAAATAGTGGAATTAATTATAAACAGTTAGTTTAATTTAAAAAGTAATATCTGAAAGGGTTCATTCATTCATTCAAAACAAGCACACCTAAACTATCTTTATAAATAAGTTTAATAAGGGGGAATGGTTAATATCTATTTGGTCGTTAAGCAGATTACCTGAATATTGGTTTTCATTGATCCCAAGATCTTCCAAAAGATTTAATTTAAAGGATTTGGGTTCTACATGTAAGATTTCAAAATTTGAATCGAAAGTAAGTTTGCTTGCTAATAAATGATTTGAATAGTTAGAATCTTTGTTGTCATATCTAAGTTTGTCTTCTCATATTCTAGTTTTAAAATTTCTGAAGTTCTACCAATATAAATTTTGTCACAGTTGTCACTACCGCATCTTGATACCTTCAGCATGTTCCTTGTGGTGTATCCTCATTTTATCAAGGATATGATCTACTGCGAATGGACCTTAAAAATTTGACAACAAATTTTTTGCAGTCTTAAACTTCAAAATATTATTTGATAGGCCATCCAGTGACATGTCAAATAAAATTCAATATGGCGTCCCAGGGCAATATGGTTTTTCTCCTCCCTAGTAAACAACGCATTTTGACACTGTTTTGAAGGACGTAAGTAACTGTTATGTGAAGTCTCCTTAATATTAGATTTAGTAGTGCAGTTGGCAACACCAGATTGTCACTTGTCAACTTCAATAAGCCTTGTACAAAAATGTCGTAAAATACATGTTCAGGTATCAAATAATCTTTTCAATAAATCTACAAACATCCTTTGCTCATACACACATATTATTGTCAGAACCCGTCAAGTCAACAACATAACATGGTGCCAGAAGTGTCTCGTTGATTTTTTTGGTATGAAAAGGATGTTTTATTGCAACGAGTCAACGAAAATCACAAATTAGATTTTCAATTTATTAAAGTACTATATAGTTTGGCAAACTTAACTGAAGCTGTGAAAGGAATGCGGTCGAAAACATTCGATATTGCCACGTTTAACTATGAAAAAGCTAAAGTGCTCAGTATGTAGTGATAATAATTACAAAATGGACTTTTTATTATTAACAATATGTCAATAATGATTAAACGTTAGTTCTTTAATGTGCTTGTTTCATTGGATTTTGTCTATTAACATTATTTTTTCAATTTCTGAATATTAAAAGATGAACACTTTTCCAAATGTGTTATGGCTTTCCTTCAAGCCGGCAACGTCGTGCGAAAACCATAATTACCACGCCCTCCGAACTAACTCAATTGGTGAATATTTATTGAACCTCCGTTGCTAAGTAACCACCTTACTTACTATTGGCAAGCGCGAGCATGTGTTCTTCCCTCTCACTTCGACGATTGACTGATACTGATTATCCAGTGGCGTTGGTCAGTGTTTACCTTCGTATTTTCAGTTTTACTTGGTATCTTATTATTTCGTATCCATATTGAATTCAAGTACGATTTTTAACATTATTTGTTTTTAAAAAATACCGTGTTTTGAAAAATACCTTACCTTTAAAGCAAAGTATAAATCAGTTTCTATATATAATTATTATATAATAATATTTATTATTTTTAATACTTTTATAAAATAGATACCGTACGCCATTGGTATGTTTATGACAGATATCTGCCATGTTTTCTCGTTCCTTACCTATGCCGCGTAGCTTCAGATAGACTTGCCAAACTATACATTAATCGTCGTCATTGTACAGTGGTCCTGAGATCTTGGCTTACCTTATAGGTCAGCCAGTGGTGGTCTGACACTTGCCAGTCCTGAAGTTTGTTTTATATTTTAGCTGTCGCCAGCGTAATATCTATTAATGTTTGGCTACGGGCGTTAATAAATGACGGCTCCTTGCCTCTGTTTAAGAATGTTAGATCTTTCTTAATTATATATTAATATAGAGACTTACCTCGGGCGTTGATATCCTTACTGCCCCAGCTCAAGTGGTGAGAGTTTGATTCGCAACCCAAAATGAGCTCCACCTTCTGGTTGAGACAGTTATCCTCTAGTACCTCCATATCTTTAGTCGGTGGTAGGGTGGCTGCATCTGAAGGGAGGTAGACCGATGCGAGTATCAACGCCGTATATTTGCTTTTTCCATCTGGACATTCCACTCCAACCGCATTAAGGTCTGAGGTGCAGAATTGTACTATCGGAAGGGCTCTGTATATCCTAGGAACGTAAACAGCTGTCCTAGGTTGCTGATTGCTTGGTAAGCTGAAAATTTGACCAATTAGGCTACTGAAACCAGTAATGTTGGTCTTTATTTTCCAGGGTTCCTGGATCAACGCTATTACATCCTCCAGTACATCAAGGTGGCGATATAGTGTTGCCGTTGCCGCCTTTTTGTGTTGGAGGTAGCATTGTATGATATTTACCTTTTTTTCCAACGTCCTTGCCCATGGGAAAGGTGATAAAAGGTGAAATTTATTTCGGGTGCCTCTTCCGTCAGGTCATCGACTGTCATCTATTCGGATGCTACGACGTCCTTTTCGGGACCCATGGTGGCCCTGGTGTCGATATCCACTTTAGGTGGCTCGACTTCCAAGGACCTCGGATCTTCAGGGGTACCCTCTGCTTCTTTTTTTGTTGCCCTTATTGTCAATGAGATGAACGCGTAGCTTATCCTCATCGACTTCTTCTTGAGGACAGCCATATCCTCGTCTCCGATCCCGAAGACGAGGAGTTGTCCTTGTGGGCTTTCCTTTGCCTCATGGTAGAAAGTGCACCATCTTGCCACCGCCAGATCGGGATTCTGCGCCTTCAGCCGACCCTCTCCTTTTCACCGGATGTCGTCTTGTGGACGTCCTCCGGGATCCACAGAGAAACTTTGGTAAGCTTTGGTAGCTTATCCACACTGACGACCGCCAGTGATGCCTCGTCCCATGGCTTAAGGTTTTTTGTGGCTTTTTTCAACCACTCTAGCGTCGCGTCGTCATCGCAGACCATTCTGATGATTTCACCGGAGTGTGTCCACGACTTGAACGTGGGCGCTTTAACGAGACTCTCCCGTTCTGCGGTAATTTTACCGTACGGGTTAGTCTCGTCTATTATTGCTACCCTGAGGTGTCTCAAGACGGCATCGGCGAAGGTTTTGGAATGTGCAGCGACATTTCTGTCGGTGCGCAGCTTCTACAAACTTCTTGGGATTCCCTCCGTGGAGGTGCTAAAGTGAGGGCGCTTTCCTGCAGGGGCAGCCGTTCAAGGCGGAGCCCTTGGCGCCCGCCGCAGGAGGTGCCCTTGTCCTTGCTGTTGGAGGCGGAGTGGAGGAGAAGGGGGTGCACTTGTAGTTGCTGCCGCCCCTGTCCCTTTCGCTCCCTTCCTCCTTTTGGCCTCGTCACCACAAATGCGCTTTCGCCTTGGCCTTTGTGTAAATTCACGAGGTGATCTTCCATGTCCAGCCTCATTCTGAGCAGTAGCTTGGGGTGGACATTTCTGTACCTCCCAGCTATTGCCTTTGATTGAGGTGAGCACTTCTGTCCAGCCTCGGAATTGGTTTTTGTTTTTGTTTTTTTTTTGAGTCCATTGTGTACCCACGAGTAGCAAGGGAAGAGTTGGTCTCCTCTGGCAGAGACCCGCATTACCAGAGGAGGGCTGATTAAAATGGGGTTTCACCCGGTCCCCAAGGGGATCGTTCGTAACCGCATAATACCTTGCGGCCATGCAGCTGTCAGCACGATTCCTTACACCTTAGCTTGGGTAGGCTGGTTCACGGTGGCATGTTTCGCAAAGGCTTTTGGGGAGGTTTAGTTCCCCTCGCCCTACCATTTCTGCCACTGACCAAGGGGTCCAGGGACCCCCAGACCCTTGGCCGTTCCCCTATCCGCCACCTGGGGATGCGCTTGATAGGTAGCTCAACCATCGAGAATGACTGAGGTATTTTTCGTCATTAGTGTTGAGTTGTTTTATTTAAAAAAAAAGGGCGGGTTATATGAAGTCTCCTTAATATTAAATTTAGTATTGCAGTTGGCAACACCAGATTGTCACTTGTCAACTTCAATAAGCCTTGTACAAAAATGTCGTAAAATACATGTTCAGGTATCAAAAAATAATCGTTTCGATAAATCTACAAATATCCTGTGTTGATACACACATATTATTGTCAGAACCCGTCAAGTCAACAACATAACAGTAACAATTACCAAAAAGGAATCGATTGCCCTTGACGACGGGTTGTAAGTCAACTCACCAACCTTGGGTGGTAATAATTTATGCAGTCTTTGCTTGGCACCATTTCTTGTAGTATTGATAAGCTGCTTCATACCTCTTCCTTGATGACAGCAGCGACAGACAAGCGATATTTGCTGATTCTTCTATATCCATTTGACTGTTATACAAATCAATAATTTCAATTTCTCTCAATTTTTGATAATAAACTGTTAGCTTGACGTTGATAAAATAACAATGCTTATGACGGTATAGAAAAGTATCGAATTGAATCAATAAAAATCCAAGAATAGATGATAGAATCTTATAGGTATACTTCAAGTACAAGTATATTTGCTAGTCTCGAACTTTTTTGCCAGCCCTCGCCGTCGCTCGGGCGCAAAATCCTTCTCGACTAGTAAATGTTACTCACATCCTTTATAGTATAAATAACTATTTGTTCTCTTGGTAAACACAAGAGTGTTTATTTTGGAGAAAGGTAATTTTATTTGGTTCTAAGGATTGTCTTGTGTTTTGATAATAATAAACAATACAAAAATGAGTCTTATAAAACTTTTGTGTTGCATATGTGGATTTCGGACCAACTTTTGGTTAAGTTGTGTCCACATTCATTTTTCGTTAGTGGTAGTGGACTTCTTATTTAGTTTCATCACAAAGCAGAAAGAGTTTAAATAAATAGGTGTACCGTACACTTTGCATGTTTTTACCAAAATGGAAACCATCAGCTTTGGATGTCGAAATCATCCAGATTGGATACCATCACAATTTATCATAGATACGAAAATAAGTTATGAGCAATAAATGCTTTTACAATATTTGGTGTCTTTTTTCACCCAGTTACTATATTTTTGGATTTAAATGAGCGAGAGATAAATAATATGCTTTATTATCAAGCAAAATTGCAGTAATTTTATAAATAAAGTGATTTAAAAACTAAAAAAACAATAAAATAAGAACATAAAATAAAATAATTCCATTGTTAATATTTACATACGTAGGAAATACAAATAGGCAATAATTATATTTAATAACATCTTTTAGATCACACAAATTTGAAAATAATTTTCATTCATTTGAATTGCATAAAAAAAATTAAACTTCTTTCAAACACACTGCAATACCATGAGTCGTAGGTAACAGTTTCTAAATTTAGCCAGTCAAAATGGAATCATTTTATCTTACAATCTACTTGATCACACAATATCATTGGTCTACCATCATCAACATCATCACAGAAAAAAGTCAAGTGCCTGGGCTGATGAGCACAACCCAAATATATGAATGAGCTTTTCTATCTCGTTAAACTTCTCCATGATATGAAGGTATGCTTGCAATAAAATTTTGAACTATCTCTTGACCTAGCTTTTCTCATTCAACTATGGAAACTTCCTCTACCTCTACCTCTACTTTTTTTTCTCATATATAGGATATTGCTAATATTGCCAAGTATTGCCTTGCTTACTAAAACCAAAACTCCATTGACTAAAGTAGATCCTACTTTCAGCACAAAGCCAAATTCAAAATATGTGTAGGTATGTAAACTTTTGAAAGCCTCCATCTGCTCATTGGTTCAAAAACTGTGTGAATACACCAAATAACTATTCATATCCATATCTATACTCTGTCCATCCAAGCAAGGGAGTGTTCCAAAACAATATCATGCATAGTGCACGTGATCTCTGTATGGACAATGGACAATGAATTCTGCCGGCCGATTGCAGTTAAATCCGATTGGCCAGCGCATGGAGGCATATTTATTTTAGCCAATAGATGCAAAGGCGCATGGTGATCACGCATATATCGTTGTTTGGGTCGCTCTGTTTGTTCGATGGATAAACTTTAGGAGTTCATTCATTTCCCAAATGTTTTCAAAGAAACACAAAGTCAAACCACAGCGTATAATATAAAATCAACAAAAACATTCTTGAACACTGTTTACCATTGAATAGACAATATAAAACTGACCATCTGTCTAAATTGTTTGCACAGGACGGCCATATTAGGTCACGTGATCTAGATTTAGATTTGTTACTTTCAAGAAGAGTTTCAATTCACAACAACCCAATCTATTACAGGGAATATATAACGTTAACAAATAAACTGAATTACCAGTGCGATTTTTGAGTAATGGCTTTATTTTTCAGGTGATTATTGATATAAATATCCTGGTATGTACAAAATTCAAAACCAACTATGTTGATGCATCAGTAAGTAACATGGACGACAAAATGTCATGGGCACAGATCTGTCCAAAATGTAATTGAAATGTATCACATTCTGTGTGTGAACTCATTACAACCTAAATCTGCAGGAAGAAATATTTTTCTGCATATAGTCGCGTCAATTAATACGTAAAACAGGCAATCGGAAATTCTCACGAACAGCTTCAATTTCTATAGCAACTAGTGCCGGTTTAAGAGGGATTTTTTGAGTACATGGCGCCGCACCGAGAGGTGATTGCAAAGTATATCAGCTGGGAGAAAAAACTTTTAGTTGAATTTGAAAAGAAAAGGTTATGAAAAACAAGCATAAACTGGTAACCAAAGTAGGCACAATATTTATCAAAGAAGATAATAAAGGAAATGGAAAAGGAAAGGTTGATTAAAAAAAAACAGGGAGAAAAAGAGAAAGGGAATTCTGCTAAAATAGGATACAACAAAATACTTCACAATAATGAAGAGTGAACATGGAATTACAATTGGAAGGCTGATTTACTGACTCAAAAGTTTAATTACTATCGAAAACTCAATAAAATTACAATTTGGAGACAAGATGGAATTACAAACAAAAATATTAAAAACAACTAAAGGACAGAGGAAATATAAAAAACCGATAGCTTGGTGGACAGGAGAATTAATAAATCAAATGCAACAAAAATTAATGGGATATCTCGGCGATTGTAAATTGCAGCGGCGGTCAGAGTTTCTATAATCCTTACATGTAAATTGCAGCGAATGGTCATGTATGGGTTCGTAGTAACTATGTAAATTGCAGCGCACGGCCAACAAAGAGCGTTAATCTTACCTGTAAATTGCAGCGGCAAAATTTATGAAAACCTACTGAGTTAAACTTGAAACAAACCGTAGATTATTTATACCCAGTACCACTAATAATAAATAATTTTTTCTATGCCCCACTATTTAGAATTTCTGTCTTGATTAAAACAGATCATTGATTAATTTATCGAGAAGGGCAAGGAAAATCATTGATGAAGCCATTTTTTTGACAATGTATAGCTTCTTCAATGATTTTCCTTGCCCTTCTCAATAAATAGTGAAATTCTTAAAAGAATTTAATCGCTGCAATTTACAAGTCGGATTAAAATCTCAAATTTGACCATCGCTGCAATTTACAGATTCTATTATCAACTCTTATCAGGTATACGGATTAAGGATTACCAAGCGCTGCAATTTACATCTGCCCGGATATCTAATCGAAGTAATCCGTACAGCATGGAATGAAGAACAAATACCTGTTGATTGGAAAATGGCACTGATCGTACCAATTCATAAATAAATTATAGTTAAAAAAAACTAAAAATCACGCTTTAGAGGTAATCGAACTTTTTAGTAGAAATAATTCTTAATTTAAGAATAAAATGATTAACGAGAAAATTAATGTCATTGTAGTAATAACGTGGGGTGCTCAATATAAATTGTTACAATTTCTAGTTCTATTCCGAAATGCAGAGTTAGTGTATAAATGTAGTACAAAGCACCCCACGCTATTACCACAATGACATTAATTTTCTCGTTAATCATTTTATTCTTAAATTAAGAATTATTTTTACCTTTTTAGTTCGATTACCTCTAAAGCGTGTTTTTTAGTTTTTTTTAACTATAATTTATTTTTCACTTTTTAGTACTATATAAAAAACTTTCGAATTAATCTGAGCGTTTAAAGTGGGTAAAAATCGAGTTTAAAGGTTGCATTATAAATGAAACACCCTATATTTTACTACTATATTGTATTGTCATCGGTGCTTGCCGTGTGCGCAAAATTTCGAATTAATCTGAGCGTTAAAAGTGACTAAAAATCGAGTTTAAAGGCTGCTTTATAAATTAAACACCCTATATATTTTTCAACACGCAAAAAAAAATTTTTTAGCCGTGAACGGTATTAGAACCCACAACCGGTGAATCCGACGTCATCGAAGACGCGTGCCTTAGCCAGCTCGGCCAACGAACGTACTTATATTGTTTGGATATACTAACAGTTGTAATATAAGCCACTTGCTAGGAGAGTTACAAACAAGCTCACAAGCTCACAAACATACAAACTCACATACAGGTGAAGCTAATATAAGCGTGTTAAAAAGAGGAGAAGCACAATTCCAATAATTATAGAAAAATATATACCAGAAAATAATAGACAGGAAACTAAGACCCATATAAAAAATACACTAGAAGAATCACAACAGTGTTAAAGAAAGGAAAGGAGGCATACCAGATCACCTTTTTACAGTAAAATTGTTCGGAGAAAAATGACGACAACAAGATAAAGAAGCATGTATTATGTTGGTTCTATTAATTTGGAAAAGGCTAAGCGTTATGGGACATTCTAAAAAAATAGAGGAATTAACAAGAATAATAGAGAACATATAACATTTAGGAAAACTAAAAGGATTAATACATGGCAGGGGATTGAGTCCTCTATTGTTTATGGTCTTTAGGGATAAAATAATAAAACGATGTTCATGAAAGATGAAAATATTCATATAAGCTACAAAAATTTACAAAGAATAATCATCGCTGATAGAGCATCTGCAGGCGATTTGATTATGATGACGGGTATAAACAAAGACCTACAACAGATCTTAGAGACATGGAATACAACTTTAAAAGAAAAGAGAACCAAAAACAAAATATTGAGATTAATAATAGGATACAAAACACTCTAAAATTGTATTATGCAATAGACAGGTCCTTTATAAACAAAAAAGAACTGCTGGAATTGATTGAAAATTGGCTTAGCTGGTGTGGGCATCAAAGAATGGATGATAAGAGGCCTGTCAAACAAGTGTGGGAATCCAAGGCACAGAAAACTAAAAAAAAAGGAATACCGAAACAAACATGAGATGTTATGAAGATAACACTAAGTTCCACCCACAGTACATTTACCTAGTTTTAGAATAAAGCGTGCTTCATATTACTCGCCTATAATAATTGAACAAAAAAGCATAAAGAGTAGAAAGATGTATTTCACAAAGAAAAAGGTGTAATTGTGTGATTTGATTGAACATTATTTTAATACGATACCTACAAAGATTTCTAGGATAATAATGATTAAAAACTTATTATTTCGCACCGTAAACAAGCACGAAATGAAATGTATTATGCACTAGTGCTAGTTAAAATTGCCAATTATTACATTTTTCAAGTAGGTCGTCAAATTTCGCAACCTAGCAAAAGGCGACGTTGCCGGCGTTCAAAAAGGTAGGTAGGTAGCAATAGTATATTACATACCTAAGCCAGTAAAGTAAGAAATGTCTCAGATCACATTTAATTCTCGGCCGAAGCGAAGCTGAGGTTGACAAACGTATGATGCAAGATTGGTTGGAAAAAATAAATATTGCGTTCAATAATGATTTTTTTAAGGCAGAAACATATGCAATACTCAAAGATCATAAACCAAAATATCAACTATCGATGACATTTTAATTTCCAATGGTTTTGAGGTTGTAAGATTACCTCCTTATCATCCTGAACTGAATCCAATAGAATTAGTTCGGGGCGCAATGAAAAATATGCTGCTGACAGGAATGTAACGTTTAAATTTGACAAGGTTACAGAATTTTGTGATGAATCCTTCCAAAACTTTTTTGTAGAGGATGGAGGTCCAGATGCAAGCAGAGTATATGCAAAAAGAGCCTATGATTGATCAGATCGTCGAAAAATGTATAATAAATTTAGCAGATGATTCTAGCAAAGGAAACGATCATTCGGATTCGGAGGAAGAATATGACAATTAGCATTACGAAACCACCAATACAATTTTGAATTCTGAAGAAATTGGGGGTGTTTCAGACAACTTGAAAAATATTGAAGAAATACGCGCCGATCTTTCATCAGAAATAAACTACACAGATTTGTAAATATATAAAATAAAATTTTTATTATTTAAAAGTGTTACTTATTATTTCATTTTATATTAAATATAGAATGAATATTTCACATTTAAATAAATTATTGATTATATTTAGATTAGTTGCATTATCAAAGGTAATACCACGAGTGCTTCAAATTTGATCGATAATTTTTTCTTTTCCACGAAAACTTGTTTATTTGGCAAAAATATGAAAACAAACCGACTGATAAAATCACGAGTCCGTTAGGACGAGTGATTTTATCTAAATTCGGTTTGTTTGAATGTTTTTGCCTCAAATAAACAAGTTTGAGTGATGAAAATAAAAAATTATGTGATGAAATTTGAAGAACGAGTTGTATTTGGGAAGATTAATTTTTTCAACAATTTAAAAGGATTTTGTATTAAATGTTCAATATTCTCTTGGGTGATGGCACTGAATCGGTTTGTGTTCATTTTTCAATAAACTTCGAAGCACTTTTAGTTGTCAATAATGACAAATTCAAAGTAAAATTTCGACGTTTCAATGTAAACAAGGTATTATCGATGAGGATGCAGAATTATCAGTATAATACCGAATGATTGGCTAGAATAATGTATTGCTATTGGTTAAAACCACCAAAATGTCACATTTTGACAAGTGAAAAAAATAATTAGTATTATCCGATTTTAGGAAACATATCTTTCTATTGAATAACATTAACAAATATTTATCTCACTATAGGTACTTATAGCATTGTATAAAGATAGGCATAGTAAAACAGTAACAATGTTAAAACTGTTTGAGGCAATTTTGCACGCCATCTAGTTACTTTTACGCTCGATCTTCATAAAAATGACCCGTAACTTACTGCCCTCTGAAATAAACTGCACTATTTTCAATAACTAAATTATTTTTGAAAAGTTCCCTACTAAATGTGAAGTTTTCTTTATCGTCGAATTCCGAACAATAAAAATGATGACCAAGGCCGACGATACATTGTTGCCGATTTTACTTTTTATTACGAAAGTGACACAAATTACCTATTTGATGGGAATCTATAATAGATAGATAGCGCGTATTTTGAAATATGATGTTCATAATAATGTTATAGCAGGAATTCATCTTGATCCGAAAATAAACTTAAACTCAGTACCATTATTTGTCACCAATTTCAGTGTATAAAATAGTGATTTTTATGCAATGAGTTCGTATAGCACTAGCATTAATCTGTTTATCACTTTAAAAATATGGGATAAAAAGAAGAATCCTGGTACAAAGGAACTTCGTTCGTGAATGTAAATTAATTCAAAGGATATTTTTTTAAACATTCGTATTTTGATGATCTCTTAAGGAGACGAAAAAATAAGTCTCGGTTATTTTGTATGCTTTTTTTAAGATTTCAGTTGAAAATTTATTCATTTTACGCTTTCCATTCTGGTAAAAATATTTTTGGTTTTGTTTCGCTTTCTTACTGTATTGAGACGTAGGGACTCAAGAAATATATAAAATCAAAAACAATAACTTCAAAAAAGTGCTAACTATATACTAATACATTAAAAATAATGAGATGAAATTTACTAAATATATCATAATTACAATAATATAATATCGTACTAATAATTAAATTAATGACATTGTAGAATTCTGAAATGGCCTTTCATAAAGAAATGCCCTCGTTGATCTATTTGCGGATTATTATTCTAAAGGTAGATGCTAATTTTTTGGCATTGAAGGTTTTAACAGGTCGGAGGTCGGTAGTGTGAGTGTGAATCATTTTTGCTCTGAATAGAAAAATCTGGCTAGGGTCGAATTCCGCAAAACTACCTGAAACTACCCGAAAGAGGGATTATCGTATCATTAGCAAGTGGGACCATATAATTTGATGATTTCCAAAAATAGTATTCAGGTACACAGAAGCTCTCGTAATCTATCGAGAAGGACAAGAAAAATAATTGAAGAATGTATACAGTGTTGGAAAAATGGCTGCGTGAGTTGAAAATGCTCTCGTAATTTATTGAGAAGGGCAAGGAAAATGATTGAAAAGAGTATACAGTGTTAAAAAACTGGCATTTAGCTGTTAGCCGTATTCTAATCCTCCCGCGACTTTTTGAGGAACTCGACCTAGGATTAAAGAAGCAGGTAGGTTTCTGCGGATTTCGGCACAGTCCAAAAATCAGAAGGGGAAACATTTTTTGTGTTTTGTATTCAGTGATCAGCCTACACTACATTGGTGACTAATAGTTTTCTTTGCAATAAGTTAACAATTATTTAAAAATTTCGACTCTTGACGTAAGTCCAACTTATCTTTGGTCAGTGGTTGCCGTCGCTAGACGCATGGAAAGTATCTTCAAAGGTACTTACCTCCCAAGTGAGGTCATTGCATTCGACATATTAGATAATAAAATAAAAACATCTAAAGTTTTGATAAATGAATTTATTAGAAAATATCGAACAAAAATATTAAATTAGGTAAATAATAACTACACTTTTTATAAAATTATTGATACACAAATTATAATAATTATAAACCGTAAGTGTCCAGCGCGTTTAAAAAAATGATCAGAAACTACAAGTAGGACGGTCCTGTAAATATACCTTGTGAACTTTACAGCTACGACAACATACACAAATCCAAGTAGTAACAATTCAATCGTTTAAAAATTATTGATTTTTATAATTTATCACTTGAAGATGATAAGATTTCTTTCTTTAGTTACTTAATACACAAAAACATCAAAACAAGTACAAATTGTCAGTGGGAAATGCGAATGGCCAACAAATTGAGTAAACTATTTATTGTAGTTTTGAAACTTTTTCAAATTCGTAAAAGGTTTTTTGCAAACTTTGATATACAGGGTGCTGCTTCGGAACGCATCACATTATTCACGTTCTATTTTTTTTTTTTTTTTCGTAAATAATTTTGTTTATAACCAGTACCCGACTCGTTTGGGCCATGATAGGAACTGTGTGTTATCAAGAAAATATACATTGTAGCTCATTAGTTTTGACCTTAGGAAAAAATGGGCAAATTCCACTAAACAATCTGTATCTCGGTTACAAAGACCGTAAAACCCAGGGCGCATCCCAACTCGTGCCCACTAATCCCTTAAAAGGTACAAGAGTAAAGGTCTCAATAATCTGTATACCTAGCTCGTGCTCGATTGAAAAATTTACCTGTTCAAATTACCATCCCATCTATAGGAACAGGTATTATTGTTAAATTGGGTTTTCCTGAAGTACACAATTTATTATGAAAAACGTAAAAAGTTTCCAAAACTTCCATCAAATGCCGAAGAGGTGTTTGAAGTTTTAAACAATATCAATACTCGCACTTTACAAGATGAGAACTTTGACCAACCTAACAAAACCTAACCCCAACCCCAGTTAGATTCGACGGCGGACCGAATTACGAAAAATTCGGTGTGCGATTTCGGAATTGGGTCCCATGTACCTACTATTTGTTTAATTTGACCAACCTAACAAAACCTAACCCCAACCCCAGTTAGATTCGACAGCGGACCGAATTACGAAATCAAGTGATATTGGAAAATGGTTGCGTTATTTCAAATAAATGATATGTAGGTCTTGAATATTTAATTATAATAAATAAGAATTAAAAACCGCAGTTCCGATGCACCCGGGCACGAGTTGGTGTATTAATTTTCTACCTGGTTTTTGAACGGGCACGAGTTGGTCAGTGATTTTCGGGGCCAGGTAATAACGGGCACGAGTTGGGAAACGCCGAAAACCCAAAAAATGTAGTACCTACCTATATGTAGAATCTACTCGCGGTGACCCATTCACTATTGAAATACTCAAAATAAAAATGTTGATAAGTATTGGTTATTCATTATTCTTTTGTTATTTATTATAGGAAATCAAACCACAATCTACGAAAAATATTTCATCATCCACATTTTGTCGAAAAATATCTACTGTGAATGTACCTTAAAAACTTAAACTTAAACTTCATAATATTATATTGATAGTTTAGTTTTCGAATTTTTCCATTAATGTCAGATAGGGACCAAGAATTTTATAAAACTTAATTATTCTTGATAACGGGTAGCTGGAACGCTACCGAAACGTAATAAAAACATGAACAAGATTGTGGTTTGATTTCCCAAAATAAATAGCAAAAAGAATAATGAATATACCACAAGGAACATTCAAAATATATTGGTTATTCAGTTATGCTGAATGATTGATAGATTATTATTTTCCTTTGTCTGTCTAGTTTTTAATGAACTTGAAAAAGTTTTACAATATTTGAAAGTCTGAGTCCGCCACAATAAATTGAAAATATATTGCCTATGACTACAACAGATTGCATATTTTCTCATTTTATAGTTATATACTTGGGCTTACTACAAGTTGTAGAAAATCATTCAATCATTATCATAATCAATCGTTTTTCGGAACGCTGCATGAACAGATTTAGACTTGATTTCTACTTGATGTAGTTCCACGAAAATACCATCTCAAGACACAACAAATAATTTAATTTTACATAAGTTTTGAGTAACTACAAATGGTAGAAAATTGCTTTTTTGCAAATAAAAACCAGACTGTCACTAAAATATTCTGTCATTATAAAAGTCAAAAAAATTTCCAGTATAATTCGCTGTTGGGTACCCATGAGGAAAACATTTTCACTAAAATTCATCTGTTGCCATGGTGATCTGTCAAAAAACACGTTTTAATTGGTTAAAAATTACTGGTGTGGAATTTTTACTGAAATGTTTGCTACAAATCAGCTTATTTCTTAGCGATTTCTGGCTTAGGTCTGCCAAAACAGCATTACCTGAAATAATGAACAATAATGTTAACATACATATTTATTGTAATGGTTATGGTGAAGTGAGTATTTTTTTGTGTTTAAAAAACTTGAATTTATTTCATTTCTTTAACGAGCATAACTAAAAACAACTACAGTAAAACCCTTGTTTGGAATTTCCCGAATTGTATCAAGATAATCCCATACCTATGTATCATTCCCAAAAACAACTACTCATCATTGGAATTTCTTGGTAGGTACCCAGGTTTAATAAGGGTTTTTAAAATCAAACAAAAGACTATTCACAAGAATCGTAACAAAACCGGAAATAAAAAAAATAACAAATATATACGTACAGAAGATATTTGAATAATCTGAATTTAACAAAAATATTATATGTATTTGCCTGGTGTTGAAAGTTACCGGTCAACGTGAAAATTTGGATAAGCCCGATAAACCAAAAATTTTTTATATTAAAGAAAAAAATTTATTCTATGAACTACTTCGCAAAATACCTACCTGACATCCTTTTGACAGCTTTATCACTGATAAGTGTACACAACCAACCCAATACCAAGGACCGGTCTTAAATGTTTCACAATAGACTGCCGAAAATTATAATCATTGAAAATATTATTTATTGTGTTATCTATTTATATTATTGGATTGAGCACACAATAATATGACAGAAAACTTAAAACTGCTCATTGTTGAATTATATATATTTATATTACTGCTCCTATTAATTTAAAAAAATGATTTTATTCACACATCTGTTATAAATCAAGCATGCGTCTTATATATTTTTGAAATTTACCTATAAAATGGAAATAAAAAATATATATACCATTAAAAAGTCTATCAAGGGCGTCATATTTAATAAAGTCATAACGTTATAAACACACAAACTGATATAGTCGAAAATAAAAATTGATCTTCTCGGGGATTTTTTTAAATGTTTCTTTTTTTAAAAATAATTAATTTGTTCCATAGTTTTATACAGGCTGTTTCTATGATCATAATATGGTAGCATTACCATTGTATAAAGATTGCCTATCTTTATACAATGGCATTACTATATTCTAAACCGGAATAGATACTGAGACAATTAAATGGACAAAAAGGTAACTGTATTATGTAGGAACATTATAATTGTTTAAAAAAATCTTATTTTATATCAAAACACTTACTAGGTAAGGTCCAAAATAAGGCTCTCGGTACATTTTTTGGCCAAATCAAAACAAGTTTATCAAATTACTACGACAGGAACGTGTTTAAGAATTGTTCTCATTAATGTAATGAGGGAAAAACTTGACTTGAGGAGAATGAGTGATTTGCAAAGATTGATATATTTAATTAGAATTTAACTTTTAATTACTTACTGTGTACTTACATTATATTTTTTTTATAATATAGATAATAAAACAAATCTAAATGTTGAAAATAACTATTTACAAGACACTGGACGTGATGCCTGGATTTAATTGAACAGTCACTATGGACCTGGTCCAAGTAGGTTGAACAACCGAGATGACGTACCTGGAATTAGATAGAAAAACACTCTGAGTATTCAATTTGCCATAAATAATGATTAATTATTGACTAACGATTAGTATAGTTGAAATCCCCAAAATTAATGAAAGTATTAATAATATACAAGGTGCATCTTATGTGTTTGAACTGTGATTATGCATATCAGTACTAAAGTAAAGTTAAAACCTCACTTGATCAAAAATAAATGCCTAATAGTAAATATTTAGGGTTATGAGGAAAGGTGCAAGGGGCGCAAACTCTCCCCAGTGCATGTAAGGAATATGTGGCACAAACTCTCCACAAACAATATTATAACTACTGTAAGTGGCGCAAACTCTCCACAGTACAGCAAAATAATATTACACTGCAAGTGGCACAAACTCTCCACAGTACAGCAAAATAATAATACACTGCAAGTGGCACAAACTCTCCACAGTACAGCAAAATAATAATACACTGCAAGTGGCACAAACTCTCCACAGTACAGCAAAATAATAATACACTGCAAGTGGCACAAACTCTCCACAGTACAGCTAAATAAGGTTACACTGCAAGTGGCTCAAGCTCTCCACAATACAGGGGGGTGGAAGGAGATATAGGTGACGTGAGAAGTCACCCTGTATCAGGAATAGACAAACCGCAAGTGGCGCAAAATCTCCACAGTACAGTATAGGTATGTGAGTTAAACTGCAAGTGGCACAAACTCTCCACAGTACAGCTAAATAAGGTTACACTGCAAGTGGCTCAAGTTCTCCACAATACAGGGGGGTGGAAGGAGATATAGGTGACGTGAGAAGTCACCCTGTATCAGGAATGGACAAACCGCAAGTGGCGCAAACTCTCCACAGTACAGTATAGGTATGTGAGTTGAACTGCAAGTGGCACAAACTCTCCACAGTACAGCTAAATAAGGTTACACTGCAAGTGGCTCAACTCTCCACAATACAGGGGGGTGGAACGAGATATAGGTGACGTGAGAAGTCACCCTGTATCAGGAATGGACAAACCGCGAGTGGCGCAAACTCTCCACAGTACAGTATAGGTATGTGAGTTGAACTGCAAGTGGCACAAACTCTCCACAATACAGTAGGATTGGATGAATAGGAAATGCAACAACAAATTAATGTTCTAAATAACGTTGAATATTAAAGAACTTTAAACAAAGTTATTATTAAAAATAATTAGCAAATATATATACTCTATGTGATAAAATATCTTTTAAATTCAAATATCAAATAACAGGCAAAACTGAATTACTCTGTGAGATAGACTCACCTATTTAACTCCTGATATGCACCACAATACACACTATATTGTATATATTTAAATTTATCTGGCTCAAGTGAACACTTTAGTTATCTTCTAGCAACTAAAACCCAAATCGTTCTTAAAACCTTTCTTTCCCCTTTCGTGGCCTCGAAGGCTACGTGACATTATGATATTTTACTTATCTATTTCAGATAATTGTCGAGAAATGCATTTCTGAAATATTAGGGTGTACCCATGATTTAATTTATTTTACTTGAAACGAAAACTATTTTAAGAATAACAGGGTGAGAAAAAAAAATGTCTTACAGTCGGCCATCCTGCGAGCATCTAGTCCCGAGATATCTACTAGTTCTGTTCCCATCCTGACTGGTTATTTTTTTTGACTGGACTGAAAATGGATTTCAGAAATCTTTGACATGTTTACCAATGAACTAAACTATCCATACAAGCTTTCAGTAGACATATGATTCCCTGCTGTGGCTCCTGTCTTTACTACTGTGTCGAAAATTAAATCCACAAAATTGCCAATTCTTCAGGCGTGAAGACACTTATTTAGAGCACAATTTGTCTAGTGAGGGAGTACTCCCCTATAAAGTAAAATATTCAGTCATTGAACAATATCCAATGCCCAAAAACTCGGAAGAATCTAAAAGGTTCGTATCATTCTGTAATGATTACAGACGTTTCATTCGGAACTTCGCTGAAATATGCATACCTCTCGAAAAATTATCCAGGAAACATGTAAAATTCGAGTGGTCGGAAGACTCCGAAAAATTATCCCAAAAAATAAAAATATCCTGATTTCAGTAAACAATTTATACTGACTACAGATGCTTCAAATTACGCGTGGTCTGCATGCAATTCTTAGAAATACGAAGGTATAGATTTACCTATATCTTATGCATCGCAAAATTTTAAGATAAGTGAATAAACAAACCTATAATTATGGAAGAATTGTTAGCTATCCATTGGAGAATTAATGACTTCAAGAGTTACTTGTATGGTTCTCCACAGTTTATAGTAAAAACGGATCATAAGCCGTAAACACATCTATCTCAATGACAGAACCCACTTCAAAACTCACAAGAATTAGACTAGACAGAAGAATATAATTTTGAAATACAGTATATGAAAGGAAATTCAAATTATGCAGACAGTATTTCAAGGATATCCATAAATGAATTAGAAGACTTGTACATAGATAATTTTCACGTCTTAGCTATAACGAGGTCAAAAACTCGACAAAATAAAACTCAACCTACAGAAGAAAATAAAATAGTTTCTGCAAAAGTAAAAACAGATGTTCGCAAACCATCAGTATCTAAGTACTGAATAATTTAGAGGCGCATAAATTAGATATCGAAAAATGAATATATGTTATTCAACGCTCTACAACTAAGTTTTGAAAAATATTTTTCAAAAACAGTGACCGTGCAACTAAGATGAAACAACTAATTCCCGGGCTATCTGCCCCGACATACATTGAATTACACTCCTAAGTCAAACGGGGTTGGTATATCTACAAGATTTAACCAACCATTACCAATACTGCAATTTGAAAATAACCGTGTTTCGCTAAGGATGAACATACGGATCAAAAACAGAACATTAGAATTAGAATTGGGTACACTCATTATTTCCCAAAGCTGAATACGATTTTGAATTGGGACAGCATATACTGACAATTTTAAGTAGCCCTAAAAACAAAAATCGCACGAAATGAAATCGAGTAATCTTGCAGGCCAATTGACTGGCCCTCGCCCTCGAATACATCGATTCCCGTACGAACTGTGAGTATATTGACGAACTACTCGACTAAAATGAACAGGAGAACCATCGTGCATGAACCAGAATTTTGCCGTGCCATTAGGGAACGTAATCCATTATTAAATCAGGTATATTATTTCGCAAATCAACAATTAAGCAGTACAAGTTTTATGTACCAGTGCGAGAAGTGACTACTCAAGAATTTCTCTATGGCAAGATTTGACAATATCGGAACTGTTAATTTTTTTTTTTTGGACTTACCTTACATACAGGTACTTTAAAGTTACCTACCTTGCAGGACTATTGAGAAAAAAAAACATAAGACTATTCTCCAGCTGTTTCTCACATTTAATGGGTAGGGATCGCTACTTGCTAATAATGAGATGCCCCTATGTTCCTGAAGTTAAAACCAATGAGCTGTCCCCAGATGGTCGTAATCAGGCCTATACTGGATCATTTTACTAATAAAATGAAGATAATATATTACCCATAAAAAAAAACTTATCCGTGGATAAATCTATGGTCTTGTGAAAAGGGGGACTTTACTTCAAGCAATATCTACCAAAGAAGCGGCAGAAATATGGGATAAAGTTGTATATGGTAATAGAAGGGGACGGAACAATTTTAGATATGATGGTACATACTGGCTCGAGCGATATAACTGGCGGAAAAGATCATGCACAAAAGATAGTGATGTATCTGATGCGCGAATGTCTGAATAACGGACATAGCTTATACATGGACAACTTTTATAATAGTTATTCATTGGCAAAAAAAAAGTTGCTTGATCAAATACCTTTTGTACAGGTACTCTCAGAAAAGCCGAAAAGATTTCCCCAAAAACGTTGTAGCTACAAAATTAAGAAAAGGTGAGACCAAAGCTATGTATAACTGCAATATGATGATTGGCAAGTGGACCGATAAAAGAGACGTCTTAGACATGTCTACTGAATAAAAAAAATGAAGTGGTAACTAAAAGCAAAAGTCAAGTATAATAAATAGTGGAATAGACATAAGGCATTCGTGATCAAATGATGGCTTATTATCCAACGGCACGCCGAACGCTACGTTGATATTAGAAAATTATAATACATGTGATCCAGTTGTATTTGCACAATGCCCATAAACTTTATAATAAGTACTCTGGTTAGAAAATGACATTTTACAACTTTCGAATGTCCGTATTAGAAAAACTATTGCCAAAACAGTCGCAATAAGCAGATGTACCTGTAAATGTAAACCATTTACCTGTAGAAATCGAAATTCTCAATGAACTTGGACAAACGCTTAGAAAATAAAATGTAGGGTTTGAGCTATGGACAAAAAAATACGGAAAGATACTGTGTACCACTGCACAGCTTGTCCCGAGATGCCCGGCCTCTGCATATGAAATTGTCTTAGAGAATACCACTCATTGGAGACATAAGATTCTAGGGCTATAGTACCCAAGGAAGGATTTCTCTGAGGAGAATATTGTGGAAATATTATTAAGCATAATAAGGGCAACTAATCTCTTCACATAAACAGAGCAGCCAAGAGCAAAAAAAAACAAAAAAAAACTTAAAAGCTGAGGTGCCTTGGACTTGACACATTAGCAAACTCTTATACCAAACCATTGCCAACCTTCGGAACTTTGTAGTAGCGTAATAGATAGTGGCTTCCCCTAAACATCGAAAAATATCACGAAGTTCATCGACCTTTTGAAGCCAAACCGAAATCGATTGCACCCTACCCTCGAGGTCAAATACAGGTACAGTACCACATCCCCTCGGACCGTCTTGATGGGCCGTTTTCGTTCGGCAGTATTTTCGAGAAAAGTGGTCATTACAGTGATCAATCGTTCAATAGTCATTCGGTGTCAAAGAATCAATACGGTTTCTTCTTGGGGTAACAGATTCACTCGAACCCGAAGCCCGAAGCCTCTTGGGTTTCAATTGGTAGCGGTATTTTATTGCGACGTTGGGGACCCATTTCAGTTGATTATTATTACTTTTGTGATTTATGGTAGAAATACGGTAAATAAATATTTAATAAAATAAAAACACAAAGCTAGAATAACATTTAAAAAAAAATAGTGTCATCTCGGCATTGTAATTTTATGTCATTGAATTAATAAATCCAGGTCATCTCTATCCCACTTCTGATAAATTGTAATGAGGGAAAAACTTGACTTGAGGAGAATGAGTGATTTGTAAAGATTGATATATTTAATTAGAATTTAACTTTTAATTACTTACTGTGTACTTACATTATATTTTTTTATAATATAGATAATAAAACAAATCTAAATGTTGAAAATAACTATTTACAAGACACTGGACGTGATGCCTGGATTTAATTGAACAGTCACTATGGACCTGGTCCAAGTAGGTTGAACAACCGAGATGACGTACCTGGAATTAGATAGAAAAACACTCTGAGTATTCAATTTGCCATAAATAATGATTAATTATTGACTAACGATTAGTATAGTTGAAATCCCCAAAATTAATGAAAGTATTAATAATATACAAGGTGCATCTTATGTGTTTGAACTGTGATTATGCATATCAGTACTAAAGTAAAGTTAAAACCTCACTTGATCAAAAATAAATGCCTAATAGTAAATATTTAGGGTTATGAGGAAAGGTGCAAGGGGCGCAAACTCTCCCCAGTGCATGTAAGGAATATGTGGCACAAACTCTCCACAAACAATATTATAACTACTGTAAGTGGCGCAAACTCTCCACAGTACAGCAAAATAATATTACACTGCAAGTGGCACAAACTCTCCACAGTACAGCAAAATAATAATACACTGCAAGTGGCACAAACTCTCCACAGTACAGCAAAATAATAATACACTGCAAGTGGCACAAACTCTCCACAGTACAGCAAAATAATAATACACTGCAAGTGGCACAAACTCTCCACAGTACAGCTAAATAAGGTTACACTGCAAGTGGCTCAAGCTCTCCACAATACAGGGGGGTGGAAGGAGATATAGGTGACGTGAGAAGTCACCCTGTATCAGGAATGGACAAACCGCAAGTGGCGCAAACTCTCCACAGTACAGTATAGGTATGTGAGTTGAACTGCAAGTGGCACAAACTCTCCACAATACAGTAGGATTGGATGAATAGGAAATGCAACAACAAATTAATGTTCTAAATAACGTTGAATATTAAAGAACTTTAAACAAAGTTATTATTAAAAATAATTAGCAAATATATATACTCTATGTGATAAAATATCTTTTAAATTCAAATATCAAATAACAGGCAAAACTGAATTACTCTGTGAGATAGACTCACCTATTTAACTCCTTATATGCACCACAATACACACTATATTTTATATATTTAAATTTATCTGGCTCAAGTGAACACTTTAGTTATCTTCTAGCAACTAAAACCCAAATCGTTCTTAAAACCTTTCTTTCCCCTTTCGTGGCCTCGGAGGCTACGTGACATTATGATATTTTACTTATCTATTTCAGATAATTGTCGAGAAATGCATTTCTGAAATATTAGGGTGTACCCATGATTTAATTTATTTTACTTGAAACGAAAACTATTTTAAGAATAACAGGGTGAGAAAAAAAAATGTCTTACATTAATGATATTACTTATTTGAGATAAAACGTCATAACAATCTGAAGTGTGATATATCGCTTAATTTGAATATTTAACATTGACTATATGTAGTTGTTTCGCCATCAAAAGAGAGTAATAAAACAGCAATAACAATAGACGACCCTTTCGTAATCGCCGAGAAACTGGTCAATAATCCTTGCATAAGCGTGGTTCTGGTTTTAATAAAAGGGGTAAGATAAATCTACATTTTTAGGTAGTTATATGTATATTGAAAAATTACTTTATTTTGCATAATCAAACCAACAAATTTAAATGACTAAAAAAGTTATTGATAATGACATCAAATTAACCTGAATATTTCAGAAAGTTTAGATTATTTTTTAATAAAAAAATTATGCCAAGTTTTCACATAACTTAAAGTTACTACCTAATATTTGTAACCGGCGGCGACATGGGGTCTTAAGTAATTTTTTATAGACTATCATTATAAATATAATTCTATAAGTGTACGCCCATGGTTTACTGGTTTCCGATAATTTTAATACTCTCTCCTGATGGCGAAACAACTATAATAATTACAATAAATGGGCATATCCCTATTTAAATAAAATTATGTTAGCCTTTTGAAGAAACGAAATGTCGTATCGAAGATTTGTTGGTATTATACATGTCTATAGTAAATTCGTGTTCAAATAAAACTTTGCGGTTCTTTGTTATTTTTTTATTTAAAAATTCTATTCTGAAAAACCAAAAGCAGCCTTTTTAGTTCTCCCAGTATAACTCGAGAATGGAGGAAATCGTTGTAAATTTTTCAACAAATAATAATGTTCTCCATAATAGTTACCATTTTGTCAATCTATTACGGCCAGGAATATTGTATAATAACCATATATGATAAAAGAAACAGTCTGTATACATTTGAACAGGTAAAATTTTATCTTATTGACGTGGTAGCTCCCATTTATTAACACACAGATCCACTATACCTTATTATTACGTGCGTAGTTCATAAACATAAAATAAATAACAAAAAATACTATTTCCAATTATTTCAATTTTCGTGGAATATTATAATGTCCAACCCTTTGTATTCGGTTAGTTGTGTTTACTTATATAAGTGAAATATTTTCAATAATTTTTTATTCTGTTACTTTACCATAAAGGTAGTTGCAAAATTTAAATTTAGGCAGGATTCAAGTACTTTTGAGAAATTTAAGATTTAACGGATATGGAATTTGTACTATTCGTATTTTTTTTGTAAATTCTTGTACTCGTATAACATGCAATGCAACCGTAAAACAAATAAGCTCATTATCAGAAAAAACTATTGGACGAATTGTCTTTTATTTGACGATTATCAAATACTTATATTTAGTTTTGGAAATTTGCATACACACTTATTTATTCACATTCACTATTTTTTACTCATCTATGAAAAATAATCGTCGGAAGGATAACTCACCCGAGTGTATGATCCAACCACTTATTTCCAGCCGTTTCTGAAATATCGAAAAGAAGATTTAAATTATAATCAGGTAAAAATGTCGACATTCATTCATATTATAATAAATTTATAGAATTTATTAATTCTCTACTGACTGAGCACACAACGAGCTGATTGATAAAAGTGATTATTTGTTATATTAATACATTTTAGTGAGTATAGGTCGCTAAATATACAGTTTTTTTTTTGGAAATTGTAAGCTGTAGCATTTATACACTTAACGTCCTGTTAATATATTTAAGATATATTAACCAAGATAGGTATTGATGTATAAACGCAACTGAGCTAAGAATACTTATAAAAATTAAGAATTAAAATTTGAATCCTGGAAACTAATTTGTAACATTATTTACGGTGATTAACTAAGCTCAACTTAATTAATAATTTACTGTTAAATGAATAATTTTTAAAAGCTGATTGGTCCATTTTTATAATGCAACCAATCAGTATCCAAAATTCTAAATATAATTGTTAATTCTTAGTTTATAGATTTTCTGGTTTTACTAAAAGAAGAGATATGTATATTAATTGTAATAACATTCTACGTACCTTTAAAATGAAATATATATCAACGTTCAGATATTCTCAAATAAAAGAATAATCCAAATGCACAGCCAACGAAACACAACAATGACACAATGAACACAATACAATATTAATAATGAACTTCAAATTGCAACTTTGCCATAGGTACCTACCCAAAATAAGAAACTTTGCAACACAGCTCTTATGGATGTATATAACATTCTGAATAATTTTGTCGCCATCTGTTATTGGGGTAATTCGGCGACCAAAGCTAAGGAAATTCGTAATTCAAGCTACGACGTACAGTAAGAAAAGACGTGCCGTGGACGCAAACTCCCCACTGCCATCTATTGGTGGCGTCCACCTCGTCAAATGATATCCTCGTAAGATTAACCTACTATGCCTATCTTTATACAATGCTTATAGCACATTAAACATGTTTAGCGTATTGTATGATTTCTTACCCGATTAGGTACTTTCTAGAATTACAGATCATTCTAGGAAGAAGATTAACTATTAGGCCGTCGAAAATATTAACATTTGCTTTTATAAATATCTTTCAGAATTAGTAATACTTATTTTATTAATTTAAGTTTCAATATCAACACCAGTTCTTGTGATGAGATATAATCTCAGAATATAAATAATAATAGATTAATTTTGAATTAGAAATACATATTATTATTAGGTATAATAGGCTGTTTCAGAAATATTACAATCGAGAGGGTATATATACCTACCATTTGTATTTGATTATTTTATTGGTACACTACTGTTACAGCGAGCGAACGCGTTTATGTTCTATCTTTCGTTTCTGCATCTTTCACTCTCTTTCTTCGCGCTCATCTACCACTCTAGCTGTTCTGGCCGTATTATACAATTTCCAATTGTTATTGTTTTTATTGTGTTTTATTCCAAAAATATGCAATAGCCCAACCTTGATCATGTGAAAATAATGAGCGATAAGCTATTATCATTATTAAATTATTATATCAGCGATATTGGAACATATTGTTGCCTTTTGAAATATTCTATGTGTATTTGTTCTATGGCATATTGACATACAATTATCCAAACAATAAGATTGCATATTTGGCAAACATTTATTTTATAGGTGACTTCCCAAAAAGGATTTGAATCCAAAATGAGCTAAATCTTTCACACTATCAAATATAATTTAAACTTGAGAGATGGTATTTTATATTTTGGAATTCTTTATCCAAACACAACACACTTAACTGAAAGAGTAGACAACCCAAAATAACATTGTTAGTGTAGATCAAGACATTAAAACTTTTTGTCGAGTCCTCGGCTATGCATATTTAAATTAGTTGTTTTGACAAACATGGGCAGCAACGAACTTCAGTCTCAATGTATGATGTGTAAATGTAAATTTTGGATTTTGTTGTGTACCTACCATGGTATGTGCACAGCTAAAATATTTCTTGCTTTTCTGAAAAAAAAGGATACGTGTTGGTAACCATAAAACCCTACTGAGATTAGTTAAGTCATGAAATTCAATTAAAGTATTCAATCATAAGCAAACAAAGGAAAAGGAATATTATGGGCCAAGAAAGAAGTAGAGTCGAAACAACCCAATTTAAAAAATTCCAACATACGTGGTGTGGTTTATAAGGGATTATCCCGTTCTACAAATTTTACCTAATTCGGATCTGCATTCATTCATAGGTTTCGCATGATATGATTGAACTATTCCAAATATAAAAAAATACAGGATGATTCTAAGATTTTGAAATTATTAAACGAAAGTTTATATTCATATGCTTTTTCTATGTGCGCTTACGTTTATCAACCATAAGTAAATTTAGGCGCCGGTAACCAGCTAGCAGGTAACCCGCTTTCTTTCTGTCCATACCCTTAGACTTTCACAGTTCTTCATCAAGCCAGTAATGAATTTTGAAAGTAAACGAAATAAATGTGTTTTACACCGTCAAACTGGTGAAGCGATCAATAATGTATTTAATCATAGAACAGAAAGAAAAAACTTCTGGGGTTCTTAAAATTCCACTCAATCACTTAAATTAACGCGTTATTGCTGCAAAAGATGTTACTGGAATGAGTGAACGAAGAAGTTTTTAACAAAAAAGTGAAATAACTACTGGTGACATCATCCACATCTCTAGAAAAATATGAAAATCCGTCTACTGTATCGTAATGTTTTTCCGATATGCAAGGGAAATAAAAGAAGACGCTACATGCGTAGATATTATTATGTGAATATAATTTAAAAACAAAATCTATATTTTCAGTTACTGTCTGATCATAATTTTCCCAACAACTTCACTTGATATTTCTCCATGACCATTTTCTAGATAAGTATAAAATTGAAATTGAATTTTTTATAACATCTACTGAAAATAGGAAATAAATGCTTAAAATATAAGATACTACATATATACAGGATGTTTCATTAAGATTGGTCCAAACAATAACTGGAGAAGCCCTAGCACATTGCATGGAAACTCTAGGATAATTTACGTAGAAAGTAGAGAATAATTAAAAAAACCTGCTGAAATGATTGTGGCGTAAATTGTAGAGATTCAAAAAAATATTTATTCCTCTGGTATAAAACGAAAATTATATTTGACCCCTATTGAAATTATCCTAAAAGTTACATGCAAACTGTTTGTTCAGTATGAACAAAAATGTTGGATGGTGTCAAAACGACGGACTAAAATCAGTTATAAAATATTTTACTGATGTATTTTAGGTTAAATATTTATATTTTGAGTTAATTATGGACAATTCTCAATGAAACACCCTGTACATATATATTATTGGAAATTTCTATTTAAGAAGCGGTTGATAATGTCATTCAGATATTTCAAAATATACAGTGTGTTCTATATGAAAAATGTGTAGATATTTATCACCACCTAAAATTTGACTATAGTGTAAAAAGTCACAAGGAATCATTTTATTCCATACCAAGCTTTATTTTGAAGGGCATGTTTGTATGAAAATAAGTTTTGTTCCAATAACGATCACAGATCATGAAATGCCCAGTATTCGAGCCAGCCTTACAAATATTTTAGGGGATAATTGGTATTGCCTTAATTAGAAAATGAATGATTAAAAATTATTGCAACGAAGCATCGAGCAAATACCAAAACTTATTGAGTATAAAATAAAAATTATCTTGAAGAAATTAAATAACTTTGACTAAGTCTATCACACAAAAAAGTTCTCCTGATCCCATAATAGAATTCTCACTGACTTAGGACCAATTACAATGGAAATAGTACCAAAACTTTCTGCAATAATAAGGTTTGTAATACCTTCCATACGAAACTTCCGACACTTCAAATTACACCCACAGCACATTGAATATAGCCATTGGGAACAACAAATTTGATGATAAAACAATATAATATTTTAACTAAGACCATGCACTTGTGAAAATTAACTTTTAAAAATTGTAACAAATATGACATTCGAAAAGTCTGGCCAGAATATATGAAAAAAAAATATTATTAATAATTATGTTCAAGGTAACTAACAGTGAATATCTCTTGTTGTAGTAATTTTTTCGTTGTTGCTGAAGCAGTATGAACTATTTTCATGAAATTTAGACAAAGTTTTCAATACTTTCTGGTATTTTATCGTTTATCTTCGCCAAAGTGTACGCTGGAAACAGTTCAAACAAAGTAGTGTAATGTTGGGGTGATGTGAAAGTTGTGTTGTTGTGTTGTCTCCCGTTATTGACAGGTAGATAGTGAAACTAAATCTTGAAGAAATAACAAATTCTACCATTATAATATTATTCTAATTGATAATGAAATTCCAAAATGATTTTCTCCAAGTTTTGATTTGTTAACATGTTAAGTTTCTTGTCCTCACAATTAATTATTAACTTGTTCTTGAAGGAAGTGTACCTTCATTTAATGGGAGACAACTCGACCCCGACCGTCAAAATTAGATATCATTGGCGTCGAATGTTGATCGCTTAAGAGCGCGCTCACAAATTAGACAGCTTAAAACAGTTGGCACCCCTGATTTGCAACAAAATGTAGGTCATTTTGTAAACAACAAATCTAAAGAACGCAGTAAAATTAAGTGTTGAAATTTTAACACAATATAACTTAGTTACGACGTTCATTTTTGTTGGTAATTTTTTGTTTCAACCGATTTATTAATAATAAATAAGGATGGTCTTATTCTAAATGGGTATAAAATTTACTATAGTATCACTCCATCCTATAGCTAACTGTTATCATGAAAAGTCAATAATCTAACCTCATTTAAATATTGGTTTTGGCATCTGTCAAATTATAAATGATAAAAATTCATTTCCATAGGTGGTATTTTATTTGAAAAAACTAAGTAGACTAGCAACGAAATAAATAGAAAAGTCACTCAGAAAAAAGTCACCCTAAAAGAAGGAAAAAAGTAGTAAAATTTTCATTTAAAGAAGTTGTGTTGTAAAATAATTCCCACCTCATGAAGCTAACGTTGAATGAATGAATAGCATTCTCAAAAATTTTTAACCTGCACACCTGGGGAGGAGAGTTTGTTGGCAACGGTACTTTGGATAGTTGGAAAATTGTTACAGCTGTTCTAACAATTTCAAGATAAGTGGTTTTCTCATTTTTTTTACTCACCAAAATAGACAAATTACACCAAAGGGTCTACTGTCCACAAGTTCATAGTTTTTACTGTTTTAATTTGATTGTATATTTTTAGTATGTAAAATAATTTGTTTTGTTGCAATTTCAATTAAGGGTGAATGACAGGCCTGGGTATTATGCATGAGTGTTTTATACTATAGGAGTAAGGTCACAGTTATTGTTTTACTTTTTTTTGGAATTTATAATCTCAATGATTTCAGTTAGATTTTGTAATTAAATATATTAAAATCAGGTTAATGTGTTTAATTAAAATCATTTAGGTTTTTGTTTACAAAAGGATAAAAACAATAAACATTTTTTAACCTGCACCCATGAGATTATGGTCTATTGTATTTCGACTAAGTAAAAGGTCGACCCTACTTTAGTGTTGGAATCAAAGAGTGACTGCAACATTAAAAATGGTCCTTCGAGCCGGATATTGTTTTTAAAATTTTGGACGCTGAAAAAAGAGTTCTCTAAAAAAGTAATCTCATCTCTCACCATTAATTCTCACCGCTGTGACTTTCACTCAAATTTTTGATATTATTTTGATATACTGTGATTTTATTGTACATTGTATTTTATGTGTGTATGGCTAGAAGTTAGTCATACCCTGCTCCAGTGTTTCACGCCATATTATTTGATTTGTTAATAGTTAAAAGTTTAAGTCACACACTGATCTAGTGTTTTCCACCACTTAGTTACATTTGTTATTGTAAATGTTATATGACTCGCACATTGTAAATTTGAAATTTGTGATTTTTACTCGCTACAGGCACATTTTGTCATAAAACTTTAAACCCTTGTGGCAGTTCAGTGTTTTGAAACAATGAATGTCAATGAAGTTAAAGGGAACAGGACAATAGCAAAAGCTGCTATTACGCGAATAGAAAACTGGGTTGATGTTAACATTGATACCACAGACAATGTGTTCAGTTTAAAAGGTCGCGAAGAACAGTTAAGAAGTGCATTTGAAAAATATTGTCGGGCACAAGATTTGTTAGATATATATTTAACTTTAGAGGAAAATACTGAAAATAGAGATTTAATTGAAGATAGATATTATGATGTTTTGTCTAAAATTCAGCAAAAGATTAAAGACTTAAAATATGTAAAAACTCCCACCCCACCAGGTTCATCCCCACTTTTCTCTCCTGTCGCTCTCCCCCCATTAGTAAAATTACCGGAAATTAGAATTCAACAGTTTTCAGGTACTGGAACAGAATGGGTTCCATTTTTTCAAATTTTTTCTGCTCTAATAATTGAAAATAAATATCTGACGGATATTCAACGTTTCATTTATTTAAAGACTTATTTGGCAGGTGAACCTTTGAAGTTGATTGAGAATTTACAAGTTACTAATGAAAACTTTCACACTGCTATTGAAATTTTGCAAAGTAGATATGAAAACAAAACTCTGGTAATAAATAGTCTTTTGACTGCAATTTTAGACATAAAACCTGTGCAGAAAGGTACATCTACAACGCTACGAGAATTTTACACCGAAATAAGTAAAAACTATAAAGCACTAAAAAATTGTAAATTAACAGACACTCAGCTTTTGGATTTGATTTTAGTTTATTCATTAGAACGCAAATTAGATTTTAATAGTAAGAAAAGTTTTGAGTTTGATAGAAATTCAGATGAATTGCCCACACTCAATGAATTTTTAACATTTTTAGATGACAGATCAAAGTGTTTAGAAAATTTGAGATCAGTAGATAATAATGAAGGTTTTTTAAAAAAGCAAACGAAAACAACACTTTTCAGTAGTGTCAATAATAAGAATTTTCACATCGGCCAACACAGCCGAAATGGTTGCCAATTTTGTAATGATAAATCTCATAAAATTTACTCTTGTTTAAAATTTAAAAATATGACTTACACCGAGAAACAAAATTTTGTTAAGGCTAAGGGATTTTGCTTTAATTGTTTTGGAACTGCTCACACTGTTATGAATTGCCAAAGTAGAGGTTGCAATGTTTGTGGTAAGAAACACCACACTCTCCTTCACTATACCCCTACCATTCAAACAAAAAATAGATTTTCTTCACATCCAAACTCTCAAAGGGTCCCAAAGAAATGCTCACCCCTCACAGTCAATTTCTCACCAACCCTCCACTAGTTCGTTGTCACACAGGACAAACACCCCACCAAGAAATAATTTTTACAACCCACCTCCCAATAGAGAATTTCAAAGTAACCCAAATAGTTTGCGTGCTCTCAACTCACCAGTGGCTGCTGAAAATCAGCAAAACTATTCCAATGTGACTCACTCTCTCTCAGCTATAAGTACGAAAGACTCCTCTGTGCTTTTAGGTACTGCTCAAGTTTACGTATATAATTCACAAGGTTTGCGTGTTAAAGCTAGAGCAATTCTTGACCCCGGGTCACAAAATTCCTTCATGAGTGAAAGTTTTGTAGAAAAGTTAAATTACACCCCCTACAATAAAAAGTTGAACGTGTCAGGCATTGGTTTAAGTGCTATTCTCTCTCACCAAACAGTTGATATTGTTTTTTACTCCACTATTAATCGCACCAATTTTGAGGTTTCTTGTTCAATTCTTGAGACAATTACATGTAAACTCCCCAAGCCATAGTGGACAGATCAAAAATAAAGTTACCCCCTAACACTCAGCTTGCGGATCCGGCCTATTTTCAGCCTGCAGAGGTCCATTTTCTCATCGGAGCTGACTGTTATTACGATTTAATAAGTGATGGTTTTTTAAGATTAGGAAAAAACTTACCCGTGTTACAAAACACCCTTCTCGGATGGGTGATAGCTGGCAACGCTCCTCTTTTACGCCCTCAAAGATATTCTAATTCCCATGTGTTTACCTGCTCATCAGGTCCCTCCTCTCCCACCTCTAGTGTAGCAATGCTCACACAAGTAAGAGATCACTCCAAACTTGAAAATTTAGTTGAAAGGTTCTGGAAATCGGAGGAAATTCCAGAAAAAGCTCATTTATCTCTTGATGAAAAATTATGTTAAGAAATTTTTGTGTTCACTACTGAACAACTCGATGATGGTTCTTATCAAGTAAATTTGCCCCTAAAAACCTCTTGTGAACACCTCAAATTAGGTCAATCCCTCTACACTGCAAAAAATAGATTCTTGAACTTAGAAAAGAGATTTCAAAAAGATCGCACCTATTTTTTAAAGTATAAACAATTTATTGATGAATATGTTGATCTTGGTCATGGTCAGTATGTCCCACTTTCTGAAACTAATCAAAATTCAGAACCCAAATATTTTTTGCCACACCATGCTGTCATTCGTGAGGACAGCATTACAACAAAACTCAGGGTTGTGTTCGACGCATCCTGTGGAACTAATACAGGCCTCTCTCTCAACGACATAATGCTTAAAGGATATCAAGTTCAGCCTAACCTTTTTGACATTTTGTTACGCTTTCGGTCGTTTAAATATGTGCTCACCTCTGACATCGAGAAGATGTACAGACAGATAAAGATAAACCCCACCCAAACATTTTTGACAAATATACTTTGGAGAGATAATCCCTCACTTCCCTTAAAATGCATCGAGTTATTAACTGTTTCCTATGGAACAAATTCAGCTCCATACCTCGCCACTCGTGTATTGCAAGAAGTTGCTCTGAAACATAAAGTTGAATTCCCTTTAGCTTCCAATATTCTTTTAACCCAAACCTATGTTGATGATTTGTTAGGTGGTTGCGATGACTTAAATGACTTAGAAAAATTGTACTCTGAACTCACCACTCTCCTTAAGTCATCCGATTCCACACTCCATAAGTGGTGCTCAAACTGTTCTCAATTTCTCCCCAGCATCACTAATGAAAAACCAAGTGAATATTGTTTGAATCTAGATGATTCACCCAACAAAGTTTTAGGACTAGAGTGGATGTCTTAGGTATTTCAATTCCCCAAATAGCACCTCAAGGCACACTCACCAAAAGAAAAATGCTCGCTATGATTTCACAGTGTTGGGACCCTCTTGGCCTTTTCTCACCTGTAATTGTAGTTGGCAAACTTCTTATTCAGAAGTTATGGTTATTGAAATTAGATTGGGATGCAGAAATCACAGACACCTCTCTCCTCCAAGAATGGAAAAATTTATTTGAGAATTTACCCTATCTTTCTCAATTAAAAATCCCTAGATATTTGTTTTTGAACAAACCCATTATTAATGTAGAATTTCATGGTTATGCTGATTCTAGTTCTCTTGCCATGGCATCCTGTATTTATGTTCGCACACTTTACTTAGATGGATCAGTTTCTTGTCACTTGATTGCCTCAAAATCAAGGGTAGCCCCACTAAAAGTTTTGTGGATTCCCCGTTTGGAATTATCAGCTATGCTCCTGTTAGCAAAATTAGTGAAAGCTCTTTTAAGCATTTTTGAAAACAGATTCACTGTTACAAAAGTTCATTTATATTCAGACTCAGAAGTTGCACTCCACTGGATTCACTCCCACCCTTCCCGTTGGTCAACATTTGTTGCTAATAGGGTTTCTCAGATTCAAGAGTTAACTTCAGATTGTGTTTGGCATCATGTTGGGACTAAAGATAATCCTGCTGACCTCCCTTCTCGTGGAATAACTTCACGAGAAATTATTGATAACTCACTTTGGTGGGAAGGTCCCACCTTTTTAAAGGACCCATATGTTGATCTCCCAGTTTTTAAACCCTTAAGTCAACAACTAGAATTACCTGAAGAAAAAAAGGCAATCCTTATATCTTTAGTGGAAACCCCAATTAATGATTTTTGGGACGACTTATTCAAAAAGTATTCTAGATTTTCTAAACTGCAAAGGGTGGTAGCATATTGTCAGAGATTTATACATAATAAATTTCTGTTGAAAAAGCTCTCAGAAAAATTCATTGGCCCTCTGACAGTTGATGAAATGACTCATTTCCTTCATTGCATTGTTAAGTCACTACAAAATAAGCACTTCTCAGAAGAGATTATTGCAATAAAGAAAAATGGTTGCTTACAAAATAAAAATTTAATTTCACTCACACCCAAATATGATGTAGAAAATGGCTTTCTTCGTGTAGGAGGTAGATTAGAAAATGCTGATGTCCCTTACAATCAAAAGCACCCTATTTTGTTGCCTTCCCATAATATTGTTGTCTCTCTCATGCTCAAAGATGAACATTTACGTCTGGGACATGCAGGTGCCCAAACAGTACTCTCCAATTTTAGATTGAAATTTTGGCCTTTAAATGGCTTAAAATAAATCAAAAAAGTTATTAAAAATTGTCACACCTGTTTTAGATTCAGAGCTCAACCCCAGGAACAGTTAATGTCCCACATTCCTCGTGACAGGATAACTGTCTCTAGACCCTTCGAGAAAGTGGCAGTCGATTATGGAGGCCCTTTCTATTTAAAATCATCTCATCTACGTAAAGCCCCTGTGATAAAAGCATATATTTGTGTTTTTGTGTGTATGGTCACCAAAGCTGTACATATAGAATTGGTGACTGCCCTCTCCTCAGAAGCTTTTATAATGACTCTGAAAAGATTTATTTCCCGTAGAGGAAACCCCTCCCTAATCTTTAGTGATAATGGTACCAATTTCTGGGGGGCCAGAAATCAGTTAAAAGAACTTGACGAATTTTTTATGCACTCTCACCTCTCTAACCCCATTAAAGAATATTGTGTAGAAAATGAAATTGTATTTAAGTTCATTCCACCTCTTTCCCCGCACTGGGGAGGTCTTCATGAAGCTGCCATTCGCAGTTGTAAATTTTACATTGTTAGAATCATTGGTCAAACCTCTTTCACTTTCGAAGTTTTCTACACCATTTTGAACCAAATAGAAGCTATCATGAACTCGAGGCCTATTTGTAGTCTTTCAAATGACCCCAATGATTTACAGTGCCTAACCCCGGGCCACTTTCTAATTGGCAGAAGCCTTACTGCTCACCCTGAAAAAGATATTACGGAAATCCCAGAAAATAGACTGTCCATGTGGAAACGAATTTCCCAATTGCAGCAATCGTTTTGGAAACGATGGTCTGTTGATTACCTCAATCAATTGCAAAATAGACCCAAATGGACTAAACTCAACAAAAATCTCTCAGTAGATGAACTTGTCTTATTAAAGGAAGACAATTCCCCTCCTCTTAAGTGGGCCCTCGCTCGCATTGTGAAAATTTTCCCTGGAAAGGATGGAAATGTTAGATGCATTCAGCTGAAAACTTCTTCTGGGATATAAACCAGACCCATAACGAAGGTATGTCGTCTTCCCCATGAACAAGATTAATTGTTTTCTCAATTTTGTGCGTTGTTTTTTTTTGTGTTGTTGGTATATACTATTGTGTGATATTTGTTCGTTGTTTTTAAATCTATCCTAGATTCATCCCCTCCTACTCAGTTCTCAGTTTCTTTGTTATTTTTTGTTTTGAAAGATGGGAATCTTTCAACGCGGGGAGTATGTTGGAGAACGAGTAGCTCCAACATTGTAAAAATTATATTTTTTTGTTGTAAAGTATAAATAGTATCACTCCATCCTATAGCTAACTGTTATCATGAAAAGTCAATAATCTAACCTCATTTAAATATTGGTTTTGGCATCTGTCAAATTATAAATGATAAAAATTCATTTTCATTCTCCCCCCTACGAAAATTGACTTTTTTATTTTAAATACGCAAGCGAAAGCGAAAGTAAAACATGCTAGGTTATCGGTTGCTAAGTATGAAAAACTTTCGTGCCCTGGACAACGAACAAATAAAATCGGTTGCTAAGTATGAAAAACTTTCGTGCCCTGGACAACGAACAAATAAAATGTCAAATATTTATTTAGATTGGAAATTAAATGTAAAATTACAATTGTTGTATGTTCCTGAAAGATTTAACGGCAAATGTTGATTGAAATCTTGTTTGAAAGCAACGTCACTGGAAATTTTGGCTTGCTTGTCGATTTAAATACCAATAATACATCTTCAGTTATTGTGGACACATCTTTCGTTGTACACCATTTGATGAAATTTTCATAGGCTTGATTGTAACGGTCTTTAGGTTTTTCGGTAACAAACTTCTGCACGCAATAATTGCTGCTTCTTCAATGGAATTCATTTTTAACTAGATTCTAGCCAAATATTTAACTTGAAAGATGTAGACGTTATGGAAGAATAATTATTTGACAACTGTCAAAATATTAGTTTTTGTTGACACGAATGTTACCAAAGTAACGTTAACTAACGCCTTCTACCCATTTTATTACAGTCTACAGAGAATTTTTTGCAACTTTAAATTGTGTGTTTTAATAATAAAATCGGGGGAAGAATGAAAAGTTTAATACATTACACGCTGCAAAAGCCCTTTCAGGTGCTCGGAAGTATTCAAATAACCTCGGCTACGCTTCGCTTCGCCTCGGCTATTTGAATACACCTCGCACCTAAAAGTAAGCTTTCGCAGCTTGTAATGTAAATAACTATTCCATAGGTGGTATTTTATTTGAAAAAACTAAGTAGACTAGCAACGAAATAAATAGAAAAGTCACTCAGAAAAAAGTCACCCTAAAAGAAGGAAAAAAGTAGTAAAATTTTCATTTAAAGAAGTTGTGTTGTAAAATAATTCCCACCTCATGAAGCTAACGTTGAATGAATGAATAGCATTCTCAAAAATTTTTAAACTGCACACCTGGGGAGGAGAGTTTGTTGGCAACGGTATTTTGGATAGTTGGAAAATTGTTACAGCTGTGCTAACAATTTCAAGATAAGTGGTTTTCTCATTTTTTTTACTCACCAAAATAGACAAATTACACCAAAGGGTCTACTGTCCACAAGTTCATAGTTTTTACTGTTTTAATTTGATTGTATATTTTTAGTATGTAAAATAATTTGTTTTGTTGCAATTTTCAATTAAGGGTGAATGACAGGCCTGGGTATTATGCATGAGTGTTTTATACTATAGGAGTAAGGTCACAGTTATTGTTTTACTTTTTTTTGGAATTTATAATCTCAATGATTTCAGTTAGATTTTGTAATTAAATATATTAAAATCAGGTTAATGTGTTTAATTAAAATCATTTAGGTTTTTGTTTAGAAAAGGATAAAAACAATAAACATTTTTTAACCGGCACCCATGAGATTATGGTCTATTGTATTTCGACTAAGTAAAAGGTCGACCCTACTTTAGTGTTGGAATCAAAGAGTGACTACAACAGGTATTTTGGTTAAGTTTTATATTGTTATAAAAAAGATAATAGCCATTAAGTGATGGTGTGTTTTTGACAGTTTGTGGTCACCAATTTGAACGCCAAGATATGATCCCCAGGAGAAAGCCTAGAGAATTCCATTCTGAAAATATGAAATCTCAAATCATTGTATTGTTTGAGAGTTGTTGCATACAAAAAATTTTGGAAACGAGCTTTCTGCATTAGTTCAACCGTTTCACCGTCTTGATGGATGGCGCTGTATGGAACTTCTATGACAGATGACGACGGTTTTGTGTCCATAAAAATATTTCAAATTATTTATTGTTGTTTATAGCATAGCTTATCAGTATTTGTAAGTGGTTATAATAAAATAATCTTCATGCTGGAAAAGTAAATGTGTGCTTCGTAAATGCTCTTTATATTTACTCCACATGTGCTCCATCACAAGTAACGTGTTTAGTGCCTATAGGTGTAAAATAAACCACAAGTGTCTTATATTTATTGATCCCCATATCGGGGCCTTTTGGTTCCTCCGGGGACCTGTACACAACCATAGACTGCATCAGCATACATACATCGGAAACCCGAGTTAGTGAAAAAAACTACATTGGTAATAGTAATAAATGCATTCTACTAAATGACCAAAATAGACATTTCGTATTCTATTCTATACTGTTGTAATCTTTTATTTTCGAAACACAGGAATAAAAATGTTATATATTTTTGATCTTCAATTTTTCCAGGTGATGAATCGAAATGTTATTATAAATACTTTTTGCAGTTTTCCTCCAGTTTGTAATGAACGGACATGCCTGTTTTTCCATTGACTCTTCTTAATCTTAATTATTCAAGTAAATTATAGCAAAAATGTCTTCTTTTATTGAAAACAAAAAGAAATAATTTAGGCAATCTTTTTGTTTAATTGTAGTATTACAAATTTGAAGTACAGAGTAAGTAGGCAGTTTTTATATTAATTATAATACAGAAACAAATGCTAATTAGGTAAACTATAAAAATGTTTATTATAGCAATAAACAAAAAAATCACAGCAAAAATAGGTGTATGAATGTTTTTATTGAAAAGAAACAATTCAAAAATATTCTATAAAAATAAATAAAATTATTATTACATTATGTTTAATGTATTTGTCTTCATATTTATTAGTACATAGCGACTGAAGTTCATCTTCCATTTTTCTGTACCATTTCTCCTCAGAACCAAAAGAAAATAAAAAGTTTATAAAATTATCCATTTTTTACGATTCTACACTCACAAAGGGGTGGTGACACCCATCGACATACTGAAGTCTTGATCCATATAGTTATAAAGACTGAAAAAAAAACAATTTAATTCTAAATACTCTAAATAAATATTTTTACTAACAAAATTATTTCAAACTCATTTCAGCAATAGTTTTAAACAATCCATTTTATCTTGGAATCCATTTTATCAGAACTGTGTCACTTGTCAGTTCTGAAAATGAAAAGAAATTGGATTTTTGTAAACAAGTCTTGTTAGTGTTTTTACTTACTTGCAATTTGCAATTTCTGTCCTTTTCCTATTTGATTTCTGATTATTTCAGGAGTAATACATTCTGTATAGAATTGCTTCAGTTTCAGACGCATATTTTCGGCCCATATTTTTTTATCTATCTCAATTTCCTGTATATATAGATCTATATTATCGCAGACATACACAACAAAGTAACATCTGCTACTATTAGCACAACACAACCCCGTTGTGTTGTGACTATTAGTTATATTGGTCTATTCTTTGGTTATATTCTGGTTATATTCAATTGACCGATTGCCCCTGGATCTAAAAACACACGCTACCCCTACCCAGTCGAATTTGTTCGTTTTTTGCACAATAAACGTAAATGTTTAGAATTTACATAGTTGTCACAACTATAAAAATAATGTTGAATTTACTTACCTAGTTATTGTAACGAGAAAATAGTAATGAAAAACCCACAATTATGTGAAATGGAACAATAACAAAATATAAGCACATACTTACCTGATATATTTCTATTTTGGAAACCCAAAAATTAATCACAATTTGCCTTATGACCAATACACAAATACACTACGAAGTCGAATATCGAATTTTGAAAACATAAGATACCTAACATACAGGTGAAATGGTCACTATATAGATATTGCAAGTACCTAAATATACCTAATATCTTATGACGTGCAGACGTGCATAGTTTTTCTTGTTAAAAAATGTTTTCTCCTTGTTTGAGGATTTTCGTATAACATGGCAACATCGGTTGTGAATGTGTATTTTACGATTTTACTTGGCCCTTTTGGATTCTATCCCTAGAAATCCTTACAATTTATATAATCCTCTCATTATGACGATAAAAAGAGATGAGGATGATTATCTAGTTTTTAGCTTGCTATGAATGAATAAAATTAATGAATGAGGTAGGTAACATTACATTTTAAAAAATTTCGAAGCATAAATGTTTTGTAACTTTGTCTTGTCAAAATAGTCGAAATTACCTTGCAAATTAATTGATTATATAAGCATTTAAAACAATGAAAGAAAATAAGAACCCAAATAATTATTATTAAAGGATGACTTAGTAATAGTGTTAGTTGTTGATTTGAAAAATATTGTAAAACAAAGGAAGACTGAAAAAATAATTTCGTCTACCTACTCTAGAAATGGCAATAGCGCTTCTCATTAGAATAGCTTTGGTCATAGACTTGTAGAGTTGAAATATCTGAGCTTTATTTATTTTTTCCTTCATCTGTTTTCTTATCTTATCAGTAGGTACTAGTTATGTGGCTTCAATTATTTTTGGAATGAGGGTAGGTCCGTAGAATGGGTAAAAAAACTGAAGTTTCTAAAAATTTTTAGCGAAAAGCTCGGTCAAATTCAGTTCCTTTTTGTATAAACATATTTTAAAATAAGTAATCTTTTAAAAACGAAAAGATGTTTAGAATTAAAAATAACTTTCAAATAGGTATTCAATATTGTTTATTTAGATCAAAACAATAATTTTTTCGAAATTTTCTGTGAAATAAAATTTTTTTTTGATGTAACACAATGTTAAATATTTGGAAGTTATTTTTAATTCTAAACATCTTTTCTTTACAATTTTTGAAATTGTCCAAACTAGGTACCTACTTGAGACTCTTGAGCAAAAATCACATCTAATTTAAATTTTGATATCTAATGCATATATTATACCTACCTAGTTTATTTCGTATTCAATAAATTATTTAAAAAAAAATGAAAAATGTTCCGTAATAATTAACAATGGGTTGTAAGTTGTGTTGCATATATTATATCTATAGGTTACCTATCACGTGAAAATATTCACAAGATTAGCTTTTTGCAGTGTTTTTTCATTCAGATAATTCCAATGGATTTTTGTTAGATTGTCGGCTTGGTTTGCGTTGTATTTTATCATTAGGTAACCTACGTACTTCTCAATAACTGGAAATTATAAATCTCGATATATAAAACTTGAAAATATAGAGAAACGACGATAATGACTGAAATATTATTTTAATTTCAAAATTAACCTATAAAAGTACAGAAAAAATTAAAGAAGAAAAGAGAATACCTATAGGTAAAATAAACATACTAGCTGTTGAGTAAAAATAGCAAATAAATGAAATCATAATTTACCTATTGCGACTGAAAATAAAAATATTCGCTGGCAGAAATTATGTTTGTTTAAAACCAAAACATTGAAACAGCTGATCCGGAGAGAAGTTTGTTTGAATCGTCAAGAGCATAGATAAATACTTTATATACGGTCAAGAAAGGAAAGACGAGAGAAAATAAGTTGCATAAATAAATGCCGATTCGGTACTACTAGCGACATCTATCGTAAATATTTTGAACCAAAAAATTACTAGATAAGTAACAATTTTTGTGTAAGTTTTAAGGTTTATACACCCGCGCCGAAGGCGCACTTAATAATTCTTAAGTTTTAATACTAGTATCATATCATATATATTTACTGCCTCAAGAACTGACCCCCCTTTTCGTTTCTATTTGAGCCTTTTCAATCTCACTAAATCACCTAACTACCGGAGCGATCATATCTTATCAATAAACTTATAAAATAACATAAGATATTCTAGATATTTGTATCTTGAGAATTAATGAACTCTAGTAAGAACAATTAAACCATATTGGAATCGAAAATAAATAAATAACTATTGAAGTTATACGTCAAATGAAATTAGGTTGTATCACGATGTATCACTCTAAAAATCGATACCTTATCAACTTTGTTGGAATGAAGGCAACCATTTCCAACCCGTTTCATGCAAATAGGATGACGTATATTTTTAATACTTGCAACATTTATTTTTTAATACATTAGGGAACTTTTTTTATTCAATAATATCATTAAGTAGCGTCTAAGGAACCTAATTCCCCATCCTTTTTTTAAATCAATATTAACTTGGAAAACATATTTTAAAGTTCCGTTTTATTTAAAATAATTTCAAACGACCTCTATAGCGCGCCAAAGGTGGTGATGTCATTGAGTATGATGCCCAGCTGTGTACTCGTGTATCAATCGCCGGCCACAAGAGTGATGCCAATTCGAAGAATTTTTGGGGTTTCTTAGGGACACATTTTCGAGGGATTTTTTAAACTGCAATATAAAATTATTATTGGCATTTTTATCTAATCACCAATGACTTCATGTGTGTTATTCGGAATAATTTATATCAAAATAATAAAACATGTCTCAATTATCCTGTGCCACAGAATCTTCGAAACTACACATATAGGTATTTTGTATATTTATGAAAAGTTTCTTTAAATATTCAATTCTTTTTTTACTACGGCGTAAGTTACATATATATTATGAAGCTGTCACATTATTCGAAACTGGAGGGATTTAGTGAACAAGTATGAGACTATTTATTTATTTTTTATTATCTTGTACTGTGTTGGCAACACACAAGAGATCGGATTTGTAATATATTTCCAATTGTTTCTTTTTTGTTCTAATTGCTCTTCAAATCTAACTCCAAATTAAAATTCTGCTTTTCAAAAAGAATTATCTCCATATCTTTCTGAGAGCTTTATTTTATCTTCTTTCAAAAATTGACAACTTACGAACTGCCGCTTGATTTTTTTCCAATTTATAATATAAAAATTTCAATTCAATATTTCACAAAAATGATTACTATATATTTTTTTAATGACCATAACATTACAATATATAGGGTTAGTTTAAAGTGTGGAAACATCTGAATATCTCACAATCGGAAATAGATAAAGTAGAGTAATTTTTAACAAAAATCACAGTATAAAACGGATGATGCCTAATGTAAAAGAGAATACATAGTATAATTTTCATATGTTTTGTAACACATGAATGTTTTTCAGTAATTTGTTATAAACATTTGAAACGAAAAAAACGTACTTTTTCAGTTATTTTCATATAATATGAGAAGTACTGGTACTCAATGGTATGTATGGAGAAATCATACGTAATTTGAATACGAACAAAATGAGGGGTCGAGTAACTTGATCGGATAATTAGGAACCGAGGAAATTCGAAGAAGCAGAAAAATGCATTTTTTTAAATTAATTTCTTTGCCATTTTTCAATTTTAAGTGTTGAAACTTTGTACAAAAGAAGTTCTTCATATGCACTTTATATGTGCGAAGATCAGACGCCAGACGACGGTTGCTGCAATATTTGTTGCGATAATTTGCAACGTGTCTGGATTCGTTATCGATAGTTCGATATTAAATTTCAAATAGGTTTTGAATAGTATAGATGTAGAGCAACAAAACTTATATTTCCGATTTTTCGAATAAAATGATGCGAAGTCGGCCAAAAATGCCCGATTTATCTATACAACCCATTGAGATTCCTTCAGTACTTTTTACGTCATATGAAAAAAAAAATGAAAAAAGCTACGTTTATTTCGTATACGTATACTAGATTGCTTTCACTTGCATTGAGTGTACCTTCCTTTCCTTCCAATCTTCCTTTTCCCATTCTTCCGGCTAAAAATCCAACAAACTTGGTCCTGACCACGATTACTATGTCATCTGCATACACTAGGCAGGAAAAGTCTGTCTTAAACAGTTTGTTGAGGGGGTCATCCAGTTATGTCGTCCAAAGTGACAGGACTCCCTCCTGTGGTAGCTTGTCCCGGAGAGAACGTAACCTTACATTTCTCAAGGGGGACTTCTATTTTGAAGTTAGAAGCGAAAAAAAAAATAGGCAAAATTTTAAAACAATTCTCTCAATTTCATAACAAATAAATAAACTGAATACATTTTTAAAGTAACTAAATCGACTTAATGATTTCTTGTTAGCGTCTTTTTTTTCTTATTAAAACAAAGTTCTGCTCGAACCTCTTCATTATTCTCTTTTTTTTTATAAGTAAGTAGTATTATTTTCAATATCAAAGAATATAAATCACCTGCTCTCACTAACTAATCAGATTTTCGTTGAGCTGGAAAACGGAGAGGAATTTCCTCTTGGGAATTTCCTGGTAGAATATTGTTTGAAAGTTAACAAAATGTAAGTATATTGAAATAATGAATAACAGTTGAGGTATCCAGTCTTATTTCGTTTTACAACAAATACTACCTTGTTTTTTTATTTTCAAACAAACATCTTGAGAATTTAGAAATATTGATAATAATGATATAGGTATTTATAGTGATGGTGATAAATTACAGATGTGGCTTACAATATCTATTGTGCCCCCTTTCTTCTATTCAGTTCCTGAGGAAAGTCCAGGGACTGGTAGCTCCTTCCGACCTTTTTCCCGGAGGAGTTTTAGGATATCTGACAATGATGGTGCCCAAAACTTATTTGTTGCAGATAACAACAAAATACTCAGATGGGAACAAATATTTTGCATTCAAATTATACCTGTTTTCAACAATACAATAATAGGGGTATGAAGAACCATCTCTTCTTCACCTCTTATCCTTTCAAACAATTAGATAACTTATACTCACCCATATACAGGAGACGTTAATTCTCAGGGCTGAACATTGATAAGTACGCATACGTTATATTGCAAAGTACGCGTAAAGCTTCTTTCTGCTTTGTTGAAAAGTTTGACCGCTTAACTGCACATGACATAATCTAATTTTTAACGTTCCTAGCTAATCTTGAGCTTGTCTGGAAAATTTCAACGATTTTTACCACTACGAAATTTGTAATTTATAAAGAAATATTCTCGAATTTTAATTAAATTGGCAGACTGACTATATAATTAAAAGTGAAACTGTGAATTTGCGAAGTCAGTAAGTATCAAAAAACATTTTTGTATGTGTAGACTCCGTTTCACATAAGAAGAAGCCACGTGAAGTTTGCCAACTGTCTTGCGCAAAAACCAAAATCGGTCTTGTTTATATGTGTTACCTCGTAACAACCGTTTGATGCCATTGGCATTACAAACGATGTTTTGTGCAGACAGCCTTTTTATTATTGACATTTGAGGTTGTGTTTCAAGCAATCATTTACTGTCGAATATTTCTGATTTTTGACTATTTTAAGACGTTTAGCTAGTTTATCTGCGAGTATTGTGTTTTATTTGATCTAAAACCATGCCTCCTAAAAAACTTGTTGGTGTTAAGGGAAAAATTATCCACAGTCAATGCCAAATATGTTTTATTTTAACTATACATATGATAAATACATTTTTAACAATCTAGTTTTGTGTTAACCGACAAAATGTGAAAATGTTCCGCTTCTGATTTGAAGGCGATTGTCAATTTTACAATATGGCGCTGGTTTTGACAAGTTCGCGCATATACGACTGCAACTTCACGTGGGTTCTTCTTACGTGAAACGGAGTCTAGCACAGTGTATCTATTTATTTTTTCACTGTTGGCTACCAAAGTCAATGTAAAAAACGTGAAGTGAAATTTGGAGAAGTATTAAAATTGATGTAGTATGCCAATGAATAATTAATTATTGTCAAATTTTTTAAGTAAACAATTGTTTTTGAAAATAGATTTTGTTGATTTTATTATTGTTGTTGTTAAATCATTTTTAGATGAAGTGAAACTAACATTTTTTGAAACACATTTAACAAAAAGTGAAATTGTGATCGAATTAAAGCTGGAGTATCTAACGACAGAATTCTAAGGGAAACAAGAAAAATAGACAATTGTAAACTTGAAAGAATTAATCTTTTGGATGGAAGTGACAATATTTGAGAAGGATATTTCAGGAGAAAATGCTTATTCATTTGTCAACTGAAGTTGATTCATTATTATTATGTTTCATTTTCTACTCGGAACCTACAAGTTTTATGAAAATGGTTACGTTATATCTGACGCAACCTAAAAAAATTCAACAGTTCCAGTTTCAGGGTACTTACCGCTAAAATGAACAAAACTTCAAATTGCTCAATAATTTTAGAAAAATTAAGTGTATAAATTTTTTTTTCAAATTCACTTTTATTATGTTATAGGGCATAAGATTTCCTACAATTTGAATGATCACAATTTTTTTGTGCGAGCAAACTGAAAGATATCAGCGTAATTTCGAGTTCTCTACGTTCTCTTGCAAGCTGTGTCGCAAGTTCCAGCGAAATTTATTCGAGAATTCAGGAAAATTATTGAAGGCCGATATGTTTTCGATTAGGGACATAATATTCCATCTCGGAAAAATTTTTTTCTGTCCTAACTTCCACGGACTAGAAGAATTTAGGAAAAAATGAATTATTCCATCCTTTATGTACAGTATCTGGGTCCTTTGCTTTCCTTGTGGCTGTGGCAAGACTATATTTAGCAGTCAGTTGGTGAGATTCTATTCCTAAAGTTTCTTCAAAGGAACATCGAGCTTTGCAGAAATAAATTAATTTTAAAAGAATACAAAAACTTTTTTTTAATTACATTGGTTTAACAACATTTCTAGAATAATATTTTTTAACACTTACAATTCTCACTAGGTATTTTTTATTTTCTCATAGAATACAACTGCCTTATTTTCGTAAATACATTAAATTTGCGATTTTAATAAAGTTAACTTCAGAACAGTATGTTCGAAACTTAGCATAAACCAAAGAAATTTCCTCGTTTAATTCCCTCCGGTAAAAATATTACGGTAATTAACGTAAATATACAAATTGGAATGCACTTCCCATTTTCAGGTTACAATAATATCAGTTTTTCTTAAAAAATTGTAGGAAATACGCCACGAATCTCTACACTGCTATCTGTGTTGGGTCGAGCAATGCAACCCTAGCGAAAATAAGAAGGCGACCCTTTTGGTGGAGTTTTTTACATATTTATCACGTATTCAGTATCTAAATGTTTTGTTTTGTATATAAACTATTCAATTTGGAGGTGTCGTTTTATTAAATATCTTACAAATTATCAGAAGTGGGATAATAAACTCAGATAGCGCCTACGTGCTTCGGAAATTTCCTTCAGTTTCTCAAAATTAAAACCGAGTACGCGTTCGGTGGAGTTCGAATCTGTTGAACAAGGGCCGTCAAGTGTAAGTCAGTTTAGATTAGCAAAAACAAGGGCCTGATGTTTTAGTGGAACTAAAGGTGGACATACTGCCTAGTGTTTTTTTTTGTTATTGGCCGATACTGTCAAGTAATTCAAACAGTGAATTGAAAAAAAACACTAACACGGTTACAAAAGTAGAAGTTGTTAAATCATACAATAGACCATCGACTTGAAAATGGGATTCAGATTCTATTATACGATTGAATTGTGTGAAAAAGCCAGACAGTTGTATATGATGAGTGGGTGAAGTATGATATTTTTTGGAAAGAAATGAAGCAGGACATGACATAACAATTCCGTAAGTCTATTCATTTTTTAAACTTACTTCGTGATGTCGCTAATTACGAAACTAGATACGACCAAAATTAAAGAATGATTCAGTTTTGAAAATAAAAGTGGTTGTTCGTTATAAATTAACTGTAGTGTTAAAACACAATTGTTAATGCTTAATCGATACTGGGTGTTCAACTACATTGATCGAAATGTTTTAGGCAAAGAAAGTAATAAACATAAGGGATAAACAACAAAAAATTGTATTGAAAAAATTTTTATGGAGTCAACTATAACTTGGAAGCTATAGCTGAGGTAGAAGCAGTTTTGTAATTGATAATTATAGCATGCGTCCTCATAATTGGATGATATTTTATTCACCAACAACACGTATTGATTGAGAAACGTAACCTATTTGTTTCTTAAAAAATGTTTATCTAATCTCACCGAATGTTTTATTGCCAATCAGGTTGTAGACAAAATGGATGAAAATATAATTGATTATGAAGATATAGTTATCGGAACTATAGATGCCAAATCTAAAGGAAAATGTGCTAGCATGTTAAATGAATTTGCAGGTAAGGCCTCTTTAGGAAAGACAAATGGAAATGATACGTAGAAGAGCCAGTTGGTTATCATCAATATGGAATGCCAGAAAGAGAAAAGAAACTTTCAAATGATATTATTTAAGAATTTGTTAGAAATTGAAAGACGCTGTCCAAAGAAAAAGGATTTACACGAGTAAGGCCGTGTCTGCATCCAGTAGAACGCTACTTCCCACTTTTAAAGGTCTATCTCGATTCACCATTGTCCTTTTGAACGATTAATATGAAGTCGAAGACCTTCGAGTAAACGAAAACAACAAACTGTGATCGCTCGAGAAGACATGCAAAATTGGATTACATTCCAAAACGAAAATAGGTAAGTACGAATAGGTATTTTAACGATTTATTTCAGATCAACGGGTCTATGTAGCATTGCGGAACGAAAACAACGAATGATGGTTGCTCCATATAACATGCAAAATTGGATTATGTTCCAAAACGAAGGTATGCAAGTATGAATAGGTATTTTGACGATCTCAGTTCCATTGCTAAACGAAAGCAACGAACGGTGGCCCCTCCAGACCACATGAAAAATTGGTAAACGCTCCAAGACGAAAAATGTACGTACGAATGTGTATTTTAATGATTTATTTCAGATCAACGTATCGCTATACATCGTCAAATGAACACAACGAACAGCGAACGCTCCAGATAACATTAAAAATTGGATTACGTTCCAAGATGAAAAACGTATTTTAACAGATCTTCAAGGATCGACGGATCTTCAAGGATAGACGGATCTTCAAGTATCGACGGAACTATGTTATATTTAGACTATCTGGATCTTCTGAGATCAATGGGATCTTTGTTACGAATGGACCAACGGGGTCTTCTGAGATCAACGGGATCATTGTTACGAATAGACCAACAGGGTCTCCTGAGATCAACGGGATCTTTGTTACGTCTAGACCGACGGGTCTCCTGAGATCAACGGATCTCTGTCATATTTAGACCAACGGGTCTCCTGAGATCGACGATCTCTTTCTATTTGTTGCAGATCTAAGACACCTGAGGACAGGCTGTATCTACAGGATGGCCGAATGTAGGAAATACGCCACGAATCTCTACACTGCTATATGTATTGCTGCATTGGGTCGAGCAATGCAGCTCTAGCGAAGATAAGAAGGCGACCCTTTTGGTGGAATTGTTTACATATTTATCACGTATTCTGTATCTTAATGTTCGTTCTTGACAAAAGGGATAGTTAGTCTATTTCTGGCATTTGTAAAGTAAATCACGATTCATAATTGTACTGACTGTTAATTTCGCATTGTTTTCTATATAAACTATTCAATTTGGAGGTGTCGTTTAATTGAATATCTTACACAAAATAAAAGTTCACAATGCATAATTCATTTCCAATGTTCCGGTTCACGAAAGTTTACTTTTAAAAACGTGGTGTAGGTATTAATATTTTATGAGTTTTGACTCACTTGATGTTCTAAACCGACTACCTGACTTTTCTAAAATTTATTATTTTTATCCCATCCATTTTAATATTCAAGCATAAGAGTTTTTTGGATTTTATATATTCTTGGGATAATATGGTTTAAAACTTTAAATATTTAAATAGGTGGATAGTTTAAACTACTATCTTGAAAAGCAATATTAAACATATACAGAACCGGGATTTATGATCATAAACAGGAAAAAAAGTGGCCGCGGGCCACGAATTTAGTGTACAACTATAGTAATTTACGTCATAAGTCCGATAAGTTAAGTATTACAGTACGAATGAGTACTGTAAGAGACTTACTGGATGTATCACGTAACGTATTTTATTTCATACTCTAAAAAACTAAATTTCTCATTCTTACGTCTCATTATTTCAATAACGTCAATATTTGACATTATTAGGCGCATTTTTGTATTAAATATGCATGTCAATAAATTAACATTACTGTTTCCGAAAATTCGAAATATAAATATTTCTAATCCATCGAACCCAGCGATTAAGTAGGTAGTTTTTGTTGTATTTTCTTGAGAAATTAAATTTTGTTAAAAGAGTTTCATTTGAGGTTTTGTTGTGTCAAAACCCAAAATCAACAATCCGTGTTTTTTGGTTACACTTACCGGCTCTGATACTGTAATAGCTCACTTTCCGGACTCAAAATGGAGTCAGTAAACTTAATCTACCAGACAGTATGAAAAAAAGTTGATTTATTGTTGGGGTCCTCTAATTTATTATTAAAATCTCAATTGAAGCTTATGATGCTTACATAGGAAACAAGTTAATGCATGAGAATGGGATTAGATCCTACTAATAAAAAGCAATCAATTTTAATGGTTTTCCATACCATTAGGACAGTTTCAATTACCATCTACTATTTTGGAATTTAAATTTTTTTTTAAAGAAGATAAATTTTAACAAGGTTTTTCACATTTTGCGACATCCTGTATACCATTTTTATAAGAATCATTCCACAATAAACTGAAAATTGGAATACCAGATGTTATCAAATTAATATAAAAAGTAATTATAAAGCATAATATTGATGATGAATGATGTAAATTTTGGTAAAAGTTTTATCTTGTGGAAAATAATGATTGACAATTATCGATAATTGGTTTGGTGAAAATTTAAAAGAGTATTATTCCTAGATACGATTAACCAAGAGGTTGTTGAGGGAGAAAGCAGGAGAAAGAAATGTTTTTTGAATATATATTATTTAAAATCTCTGTTGCCTTGAAAAAAAGTTTTTTTTCTAACCAAGAGATTCTGAGAAAAAAAAATTAGTGTGCTTTAGACCACACAACTGAAGTAAAACTTCTAAAATATTCAACGTATTGAACAAAATATTAATTTATAAAATTGTTCAAAAACGAAATGAAATTACAAAATGATCAAGAAATCACCTTTCGCGTAACGCTAGCAAACTCACAAACGAACTACTGCCTGAGATATACATATGTATTTGATGCACCGGCTATGAGAGAAAGAAAGAAAGAAAATGAGCGCGCGCACTGCTCTTGTCCCTACAGTAATATACGAAACGTAACTCTCTCTCTTTTTATCTTCACTAACTCATATCTCCCTCTCAACTTCCGTCCGCCTCGCCCGATCACACTTTTTCGTAACGCTCTCGTGACGCATTCACCAGCTTACTTCCCAAGTCAAGCGTGCGTAAAGAAGTTTTACTTCAATAAATAAAATACAATATTCTGTGTGATACATTGTTTTAATTACAATGCAATTGTAGGCTGGTGTCACTATGACAGTTCATTCGTGTCTTCTTAATGTTTATTCAAGTTTAGTAGGCTGATGTCAAATTCTGTACTTGGTAGTGACAAATTGAAGTTTGTAGTTTGCTATTTTTGCGTTGATTTGTCTGTATACTAGTTTCATTTATTCATTTTATAACATGTATGCGAACCGATATGCATTTTGTGTATAGTTTGGCAAATGGCAATTCTTTAGAACGTCTTTATGCTGAAAAATATCTGCAATGAGTGATGGCACATCATTCTTCATTCTCACGTATCCACCAACACTTATCTGATACTGAAAGCTTACAAAGAAATTCGAACAACACTGGTCGTTCCTGGATAGCTAGAAATGTGAGGGTAGATCAAGGCATTCTGGATGAAATTGATCAACTCCCAGAAACTACTAATAACGAAGTTGACTCCGTATAACCGGAAGTCGAGAGTTTTTTCATTCGATAGATCAATGTCGGAAATCCCTTTATACAAATTTTGAGATTTTTATTCTGATCGGTTTTGTCATAATGCCTACTGTGCCATCGAAAAAAATAACCCTGTATATTAGGAGCTTTCTACTCGAATTATGTACTATATGTTTCCTACAATCACACGATATTAAAGATATACGGTTTTTCATCATTTTACTGAAAATGCAGAAAAAAACACTATAAACTGGATAGAATTAGAGTTTGAAGTGAGATTATCTCCTAAAATCCATGAAAGAGGAAGCGATAAGATAGTAAGATATTTCTAAGGTATGATGAAATATATACTGAATTTTTCAAATTAATCAATTTATTTATGTAAGTTGATGTCAAGCTGGATAACAAAGCGAATAAAGAAGACCAATGTGGCAAATTTCACCCTTTTCATCGGTTGTTGGGACAGCATGTGAAGTTTTGCTCTTCTGTCACGGAGCAACATTACCAGTCAAATCCGATAACATATTGTTATGGTATCGACCAGGCACTCGATATTTTAAAGAATTTAAAGAAATTAATTTTAATGTTGGATGTTGTATTGGTATATGCTGGATTACATAAAAGTATGTCTGAAAAACAACGCATGTTTATAATTTTAATAATTGTGTAAATTAAATAACATTTAAATTTTATAATACCGATGATTCTTAGTCAACAAATATGAAATAAAAAATGTATTGATATGCCTGAATTATATACCAATAAATTTGAAAGAAATGGTTTCCATGGATATTTTTTTTTGAAGGGAGAGATTTTTTTAATTTTGACGGGAGAAGAGAAGTCAAGGGAAAATATAATTTTTCCTGAATAAATAGACGAAATATATATTTTTATTATCGTCCAAATAGTGGAATAGTCAAAACTATGAATATGTGACATGGTATGTGTAGGAGCAGTTTTTGTATGGAATGTCCATAAATACAGTTGGTGAGTTATTCTCAAAAATTTTGCATTGACGATTATGTTACTATAAGCGGTCTAATTTATATCAATACATTCAATTAGAACTCACTATCAAAATTCATGAACATTGAATTAAAGTAAAATTTGAAAAAGTACGGATTTTGACATTAGTTTTCGAACTGATAAATAGTGCGAAATTATAAAAAACTGAGTATAAAGTGATTAGAATAGGTACTAGTTAGGATGTTATTAAAATAGTTAGAATAAAATTTATAAAAAAGAATTTTGGTGATATCACAAAAATTTTATATATTTATGGTAATTGTGGTTTGATATAGATTTATTTGTGAAGTTTAGTATTGCATTTGTTCACTTGCGTTGTTTATTATAAGTTGTTTCCTAGACATATTGCTACATTTTATAATATAAAAAATATAGGTATTGTAAACCATAACAATATATACATAAATATTGATCAAAATAACGTATCAATTTCACCTAAAAAATCGTAAGATCATCCTGTATAATGCAGATGAAAATGGCCCCTGGTTCCATGACAGGAAAAGACAGAGTTTTGATTAGGTCTCTATTATTGGAAAGAAAATAAGAGGAAATATAGACATTCCTCGTTGTGAAATTCTTATTAGGAAACTAACGATCCCTGAAGGCATGTCTACTTAAGCCTTTTATAACTTGCCTCGTTCAATGGAAAAGTTTTTCTTTATAAATTTTTTTCTAATTTATTTTCAAATATAAAGATGAAAGTACTTTTTTGAACTTCCAAAAATTGTATCTTTTTAAAAATATAAGTCAACGTCTGATATATTTTATAAAAACGAAGATAACTTTTTAAGAAATACTGAAAAATTCACATTATTAATGTGAAACAACCTTAAAGTTGATTCTGCTTTGCATACACCGGAATGGTGGAAAATGAATATTCCGTACTAAATATACATTCCAGTTTTTTCAGGACTGTCTTGAAAATAATATAATACTTTACTTTAAGTTGAGCTCTAAACGGCCACATTAACGAAAATTTCACCATTATGAAAATAATGAATAGTCCTACTCCACTGAGAAAAAAACTATATGCATTTCCTTGAATATAGATGGTTCTGATCATGATGAAATACGGCATTAAATTCACACCACCAGAACAGCTAGAGTGGTGGATGTGCGCGGAGAAAAAGAGTGAAAGATGCAGAAATGAAAGATAAAACATTAACGCCTTTGCTCGCTGCAACAGTAGCGTACCAACAAAATAATCAAATACAAATAGTAGGTACATATTCCCTCTCTATTGTAATATTTTAGAAACAGCCTATTATACCTAATAATAATGTGTATTTATAATTCAAAATTAATCTATTATTCTTTTTATTCTGAGAATATATCTCATCACGAGAACTGGTGTTGATATTGATATTTAAATTGATAAAATAAGTATTACTAATTCTGAAGGATTACAATAATTATTTCAATAAATGTTTGGTAGCAGAACCTTCGCTTCGCTTCTTCCTGCATAAATTTCATGGCACATTTCCAACCATGTCACGACTTTGGCCACTTTAAACTCTGTTTTTCACTGTACTCTTAAATGTCATTGTAAATACTATTCAAACACTAAACCTAGTAATTCATTAAACAGAATATTAAAAATGTAGAACTAATACCTAACTAAACCGAATCTTGAACTTGTAAATACAGTATCCGCCAAAATAAACAGTACCGAAAATAAAAATAAAAATTAATTTTTAATTTCTGTAATGTAAGTGTTCAAAATGTTCACCATTTCGACGCAAACAAGCTTCATATCGATTTTGTAAGTCAATAAACATATTTATAAAAAGTGGTTGTAACTACCGAAAAATATTTTGTATTCTTTCCCGTAGTTCGGCAATATTCGCCGGCGGATTTTCCGAGTGAAATATTTTGTCCTTCATTATGCCCCAAATGTATGCGTCAGGTGGCGTCAGATCAGGTGAATGAGAAGGATATTCGAAGTCTGTTCCCCGAGAAATTATTCTATTTTCCGTATGAACGAAAATAATGCTCTACCAAAAAAACTTTTTCTTCCGTTGTTAGAACCATTTTTAAATCAAATTTAACTGCAGCGTACTATTAATATATCAACTAATGACAATTAAGTCAAATATGACAAATCCATATTACATAAACAACTCCACAGCACTTTCTGTTTCGGTACTGTTTATTTTGGCGGATACCGTACTAATAAATTAGTTAACTATAAAGAATACTGAAAATGCAAAATACTGCAAAATAGTCGAAGTGCGTTGTCTGGCAAACTTTTACCGACTGAGCTCCGTCAGCATAACAAGAAGTTTGCTGACGCGCATACAATTCTCAACACTCTAGCTGTTCTGGTCGACCTATACAAGGAACAAAGTGTGACAACGTTGGATAGTTTTATGCAGAGGCTTGAAAAATATGAAACCGGGATTAAATGCAGCGAGACAACGTTATGGAAGTTTATTTAACAAATGGGTTTTAAATAAAAAAAGACGTTTTAATATAACTCAGTAGACTTAGGAATGAACGAATACTTCATATTTCTAGCATTCTATTGTATTTATTGTACAAGTCTCCTTAACGAAGATTTCACTAAACTTTCGAACACATGTAGTTTTGTTTTTCTCATCGGTCATAAAATATACAGGTTGGCCGGACGAAAACGAAACAGAGCCATTATCAGGAACTGCATCATCGTTTAAAAAAACGCAGTGACCCGTCGATTTTTGATCAAAGGGGGGACACTTTTTTCGGGTATTTTTGACTTCGCTACTTTCACCCCCTAGCAGGGGTAGGCATCACTTCAAAATATTCAAATGACATTAGGCGTCGAGTAAGGTATCATTTTAAAGCCCTTTTAATTCTCTTTACAACAGTCTTCAATTTTTAATAATAATAATAATAATATATTTATTGCTTCTAATTATAGTAATAATAATATATTTATTGCTTCTAAGAACTTGCTTACAGCAACGAGTGAGCTGAGTAATAAAAGATCATTCATTTAATATAAAGGATCTTAATTTGAGTATATTCCAGACGTATTGGCTTATCACCATAGCTTCCTCATTTGTAATATTTTGCAAATCATTAATTAGAGCATCTACATTCTGTAAACAAGATTACAGTATTTATGGGACACTCAAAAACAACATGTAGAAGTGTTTCCTTTTCTTGATTGTTACATATAGAGCAATCTAATTTCGGGTCAATATGATAGACAATACCGTTAAAAGTCCCCAAACAGAAACACAATTAAACATGGTGCTAAGAGCCAAATATTCAAATAGTTTAATTCTTGGGCACCAAGTATCGATTTTAGCCTTAGCCATTATAGGCAAAATAGCTGCCACAGCCTGTTTACCCTTTTCACAAATAGCTGTAGCCATTTCATTAAAAAGCCCACTTGATGTAAATGTCACTTGTACTGTTGCAAAAAGAATTAAAAGGGCTTTAACATGATACCTTAGGGGATGAAAGTAGCAAAGTCAAAAATACCGGAAAAATGTCCCCTTTTAATCAAAAATCGATGGGTCTCGTTTTCGTCTGGCCACCCTGTATATACGAGGCAGTTGGACATACCCCCCTCCTAATCGATGTAAAAGAGCAATTTAAAACTACATTATGATCATTATATTTATTTTCACGAATATTGCACCAAACAGCAATTTACACATTTTTTCAGCATACAGTTTTAAAGCTTACTTAAGGCTACTGAAACATATGGAAACCGAATTTTTTGATATTTCTCGCGATTGGATTAGATTAGATGGTGCAGCTAATTCTAGATTTCTTCTACAGTCCGACTATTTTTATGAACTGAACCTTCCGTGTAGTTTCTTGCAGGTGACTTCTCATCACCTAGTACAAGAAATCGCACATCCGCCAGGCAGTCGCTCTGGATGTCCTTTGCAGTTTTGTTCTCCAGCTTACAGTACCCTGTAAACAAACTACGGCTTTCATAGTTTTCGAATAGTAGGATACATACTGCTGAAATATTGTTTTGAGCAGTATTTGGTCGGGAGGTTGCGCAGGTGGATTGGGTTCACTGCCGTCCGGAAGATTAGGAAATCCGAAGTGAAAGTTCCTCGTCGACCTGACTTGCGTAAGATTCGCTGCGGACATAGGCGTCTTGCAAAGAATGTGAGGAAATTGATGCGCCAGGCGATTCAACGGTTTGGGAATGAGAATGGGTAGATTGGGTGACAGGACTTTCTGGAATGGTCCGATTCGGATGTTTGTCTAGAATATTACGTGTGACCCCTTCCTTGACTTTTTTCTCAGATTTTTGAACTCTGTCAGACTTGGATATTTGGAGTTAGTGGTGTTTACATTAGAGGACGAAGAGGTGCTGGAGGATGTTTCTGTAGTTTGGTTTTTACTTTTTGAGATAGAGTGTTTTAATGTTTTCGTTTAGTATTTAATCTTGTTCGTGGTATTGTTGTTGGTGATGCAGTAGCTTAGGATGGGTAAGCCCCTAGTGTATTAGTTGTTATTGTAGTTCATATTACCGGTTTGTCCTCGACTTATCACATGCTTTAAAGCTCAATTTGTAGGTAACTAAAATGTACAAATAATGTTACCGTTGGTACCATTTGCATTGTAATCTGAACGGTATAGTAAAATTCTAAACATCGAATAATACGCATGTAGGTAAAGTTCTATTCAATATTAGTTTTTTCGTGCAATTGCACGCGAAGTCAATATTTCGCGTTCTCAGCACCGCGAAATTTAATTTCGCGGCCGTTACCCATAGCAACGGCTGCGAAACCAAACGTCACTTCAGACATCGTCTTAACATTCTGTTTGTCACACCAATCTTTAAACTCGCCGTAACATATTTCGTACTACTTAGATTTTTCAGGTATAAAAACGGAAAGCGCCGAATTTACAACGCTTTTGAGTTCAGGAGGAGTGGAAGGTACTGAAATATCGATATCAGTATCAGACATTTTGCGTTTTGTCAAGAACTGTCAAAATATTTTGTACAGCACACGGTGACATTGTTAAATAAATTGAACTGCTGTTGATTTTAGAGCAATAATAGATTTATTTACAATTATCTAAGTAGTTTAATAATTTTAACGATTGCACGAAAAATAGTGTATATGCCATGGCCGCGAAACTTTAACAGTACGTTAAAAAGGTATTTCGCGGCCTAAGCATACAAATAGCTATTATAATCTAATATATAAAATTCTCGTGTCACGGTGTTTGTAGTTAAACTCCTCCGAAATGGCTAGACCGATTCTTATGAAATTTTGTGTGCATATCGGGTAGGTCTGCGAATCGGCCAACATCTATGTTTCATCCCCCTAAATGTTAAGGGTGGTCCACCCCTTAATTTTTTTTTATTTTTTAGACAAAATTTTTTGTTTCTATTTTTTATGATACAGCATTCAAAAATACATACAACCCTAAATGTTCACCCCTCTACGATCAACCCCTATTTTTTTTTGTTAATTATCCGAAATGGCTCGACAGGTTCTCATGAAATTTTGTGTGCATATCGGTTAGGTCTGCGAATCGGCCAACATCTATTTTTCATCCCCCTAAATGTTAAGGGTGGTCCACCCCTTAAGTTTTTTTTATTTTTCAGACAACATTTTTTGTTTTTATTTTTTTATGATACAGCAATCAAAAATATATACAACCCCAAATTTTCACCCTTCTACGATCAACCCCTATTTTTCATTTGTTAATTATCCGAAATGGCTCGATCGATTCTCATGAAATTTTGTGTGCATATCGGGTAGGTCCGCGAATCGGCCAACATCTATTTTTCATCCCCCTAAATGTTGAGAGTGGTCCACCCCTTAATTTTGTTTTCATTTTTTTATAATACAGCATTCAAAAATATATACAACCCTAAATTTTCACCCTTCTACGATCAACCCCTATTTTTTATTTGTTAATTATAAACTTTAATTTTGTAAAATAAAAAATTTCATATTATTTTTTTTCACCATTATACGATCAACCCCTATTTTTCCATCGCGATTTTTATTTTTGTTAGATGGCAATCGAATATAATAATTGTAGTACGATATAAGAGCTTATGGAGATTAGCTAATTGTAAGGATGGCATTTATAGAAATTTGAAATAAACAAAAGCTACTCTGACACTCCACTCAGCGGGTAAATATTATTTAAAAAAATTCGACTTTGTACAAAAAATGGCGGTAAATCATAATTTAAAATTTTTGTATAGGTGTCGTTAGCTAAGTGGAAGGATGGCATTTATAGAAAGAAAGAAAGAAAGAAATTTATGGCATTTATAGAAGTTTGAAATAAACAAAAGCTACTCAGACACTTCACTCAACGGGCAGAGAACGACCTCTTGCATAATATCTTATTTAGTCGGGTTTGTTGGAACGCTTTTAACTCGAGAATGGCTGGACCGATTTTCATGGTTTTTGATTTGTTATTGCACGGGAAAAAATATTTAAAAAAATTCCACTTTGGACAAAAAATTTTCTGTATAGGTATCGTTAAGTTTGAAATAAACAAAAGCTACTCTGACACTCCACTCAGCGAGCAGAAAACGACCGCTTGCATAATATCTTATTGACAAGACAATGTTAGGACAGGACAACGTCTATCGGGGTCTTCTAGTTATTAAATAAAATCAAGAAATAACAAATTCCACAGCAGAAATATAAAATACAGTGTAATTCATTAGTACGATATTAACAAAATTTCGACCGATTTTAAGCAGATAAAATTAGTCGCCATTGTACAGCGTGTTCTAGAATGCCGTGTCAGGTTAAAGGTACATTTTTTCAAATATTCACCCAGTATTTTACTCCAGATTTAAATTCTACTTTCACTTCGTTATTGCAATGATATAAGGTTGTAATAGGTTTTTTTTATTTCGTAATGAGTTCAATGCCCCGTGTACTATAAACGGTACAATTTAAAATTATTCTTTCAAAGCCCTACCTACGTCTGTGATGGTCGTCTATAGCACCGTACACCAACTAACGACAAGTAGATTCACTTGCGTCGGAACGTTTGAAATGTATGGTACATCGTTTCTCTGGCGCCGTACTCCCCGTTATCGACGCGCAACCCCTGTACTTCCCACTTTCTCGATTTAAACTTGCCATAACTCAGCAGATAATAGGCGGGGTAAGGAAATTTTCGGTAACCACTGAATCGACGAAGTGAATTTACTTGTCGTTAGTTGCTGTACGGTGTCTATAGTATCATAATTCACTAGACGTGCTTCCATATCTAAGAAATCGTATACAGAGCGAGTCCAAATTCTTTCATCGGTTTCACCATTTTTCTAAATGGATCACCCTGTATTTTATATCAGTAAATGAAAGTTATTTAACTATATTGTAAATTTGATTATGTATTCCCCATACCCAAGCTCAATAGTTTTTGTGATGTACCTATTTCATGATTAAAAAAATTCAAATAATACAAAATTTATTCGCATGGATTAACTAAATTAAATATTCTAAAATTTATAAAAAAATCAACAATTAAGTTATGCAAGTTGCTGAAAGAGTCCACCCTGTACATCGATGCAGGCTGGAAGAGGGTCTTCCAAAGATCGTCTAACATCTCTAAGCATTCGCGTATCAACATTTTGAAAAGCCTGCCTTATTCTATCTTTCTTATCGTTCGGTAAAATGACTGGTACTTTGTACAACCCCAAAAGAAAAAATCCACTTTATTTAATTCTGGTTATCTTGGTGCCCATAGAACTGGTCCTGCTCGTCTAGCTCGTGAGCAGGAGTTCCGTCATGTTGCTACCACATTAGCAAAATGTAGATGTTTGTTAATATTTCAGAACCTACTTACAACCTACCTAATTACTAAGGACGCTAATGATGATGATGATCCTCGAACACTAGTACTGTTATCGACCTTTTAAAACATTTTTCCAAAATAACAAACACTTCCCTAGAGCCTTATTTATTGTGAATTAATTTTATGTAGCTGCTTTTTATAAATTTTTTTATTGGGAATGAAATATTTAATCATAAAATTTAAATATCACAAAAACTATTTAGTTTGGGAATACTTGATACAATTGAAAGTATAGTAAAGAAACTTTCATTCACCGTTATAAATTACAGGGCGATCTATTAAAAAAAATTGTGAAACTCTTATTCGAGGTTGGACTCGCCCAGTATACGGATTCTTAGATATGGAAGCAGGTCTAGTGAATCAAGATACTCGACGACCATCACCGACGCGTATGGCTGTGAAATATTAATTTTAAATGGAGCAGTTTAAAGTATAGGTACGTGGCGTTGAACTCATTACAATTTTCAGGAACAAGAGGTCAGAACTTTTTGAATACACAAAATAACCTTATAACATTACAATAGTGAAGTCAAGCAAAATTCAAATTAGAAGTAAAATACAGGGTGTTTGATTTGGTATGGCGTTCTGGAACACGCTTAACAATTGCAACTAATTTTAAAATATAAGCCTTCAGTCTGGCTAGAATAGGTCAAAATTTCATTCAAATATCTTTGCGAGGGTTTACAAGATATTAGACTTTATCGCACTAATAAATCGCCCTGTATATTACTCGACCGATTTCACAAATTATATTTGCATAGTCCGAAATGAATTATATATATTATTATATTTCTGTTGTGGAATTTTTAATTTAATGATTTTATTTAATATTTATGGAAATATTCCACGTAGGAAGGGTTGAAACAATTAATTGATCAACTTTTATATCATTGTAGAGTATAATTCGACCATAATATTATATTTTTCTGATAAATACGCTAATCTTTGAATTATTCAAATCTACTCATGCATTGTAATAAATTGAATTTTGATTTTAAAACAGCCTTAGAAATAGTAGTGTATTCGCATGATCCTTTGATACAAAAATTTTATTATCAGTGGAACTAAAAATTTAATATTTAACTATAAGTAAGAATAACACTACAATATTGTGCAAAAATAAAAAAAAAACACATCTGCCATCCCTGGTGGGGATCGAACCCACGACCTTTGGATTAGAAGTCCAACGCGCTATCCGCTGCGCTACAGGGACGTTGATGATGTTTAGCAAAACGATGTATTTAAACGGTAATACCCAAATCAGTTATTAGAATCCAAAATTATTAAATACATAAAATATACAGTGTGTCCGTAAGTAACGTTGTAATTCATATTTATCTAAAGGATTGATTTTAATGAAAATTACAGAGCAGGATTTTAATTTATAGTATTTTCACGTAACATATCCAGAGTGAACCATAATGAAGCGATGATGTCATTGACATTTTTTCTGGTTTGATTATAATTAGAAATTATCGATATCAACGAAAACTTTGACCACTATATTGTTTTTATCTAACTTTCGAATTGCTGAAAACTTGGTTATTTTAACACGTTTTTATTAACTCGCTTTTCTTGTCCGGGTGGAATTTTGTACATGATTTTAAACTTATTTCCCGATGGATAATAAGAGACTTGAAATTTTCAACAATTCAGAATTGGATGACAATAAAAGAAAATATGGAAAGAATAAAAAAAAGGAGAATTATTGATATAACATCACTTTTTTTGTTTTGACATACTACATCATATGGTGTAATATATAACATAAATTTTATGTCTTCGTAGCCGAATGGTATAGAGTTTTGGTTGCCGAAAATTATGAATTGTAGGCATAGGGTTCGAATCCTGGACACTGATAATTTTTTTATTTGTTATACTGTGACATTTGAATATGAATAACCTTCAATGTAGTTCCTATATTAATCCGCAAACAGTAAAACGAACTAAAAAATAAAAAACTAATGAAATAAAAAAAATTCTTATATAGGTACCTACCACGTTTTTAAAACGAACTAAAAAGGAAACAATAATTTTTCTTGCAACTAAAAACGTGGGGCGCATGCGACAGTTCTATAAAAATGTAGAAAGTAGCTATCAATAAAAAAATATATTAATACATTCACATAATAAGTAATAAAAAAAACAAAAAATGCGACACGTCACGCCACGCCACGCCAAGTTTTTAGTTGCAAGAAAAATAGTTTTTTACTTTTTAGTTCGTTTTAAAAACGTGGTTTATAAGGAATTTTTTTATTTCATTTATTTCTACCTATGTATGGGTGGCACACATAAAATGTATATCCACTATTTCAAATTGCATCGCTGTGTCCATAAAATTGTGAAGTTTTCATAACAATAAAGCATATACGAGTATATCTCTTATCTCAAATAAACGATAAAAGGGTTAGCTTCTTAGAACTAAATATAAGGAAAACGTCCTGAAAACAATCCGACAGGTCTTTAGTACGACGTGTTTCCGCTATATGCACTAATAATTTTATTAGACTTGTCGTGCAAATGTAAGCTCGGTCACATTTCATTCACTAAGATGCAACGAGGAACATACACAAAACGGGAATTTTGTCCTAAAAGCATCTTAAACAGGGTCAGTGCTTGCCGCAGGCGAATTTATCTCGAAGATTTCAACCCCATTAACATTTCACGCAACATGCATCTGAATATTAAAACTCAATTTTTAAAATGTTTCATTCAAAGCTATTTTTTGTAAGACTAGCAGAAAAAATATTAAATTCTTTATAATTTCTGTACACAGGGTAGTGGCTTTCATAAAAATATGTACCACGTTGATATAAGCTATTCAAAAAGTTCGCTCGAAGATATTTTCGTACTGACTTCTAAGCTTATGATCGTTTTCTCAGAAAAAATCCCCATCTGTGAAAAAAATCTGACTATATTGTTATCTCTTGCCACAGGAATTTATTAAACCTACATGATATTATTTGTTGAAAAAATAGTATATTGTGCAACAAGGAGGGAAAGTTCAACTTTTCTCACGAGTTAGAAAACTGCTTTCCCCTCATGTTGCACACTATACTTTTTCTACAACGGCACAAATTTAAAGAATACAAGTAATGTAAATTAATATTTATTTTCATGGTTAGTAAAACAAAAATAACACTAAAGTATCCCATCTCTATACTGTTAAATAATTTTATTTAAAATTATAGTTGATGGTGAAATTTGTACAATTTTGTATTGTCAAATCCGGAACGTCATTTTTTTGCACTAAATTCCTCGTTATATTAATTAATCTGACAGTGACAACTAAATAGGTATTTAGAGATGACAGCAACCTACTAAGTTTTTGTCGATTTTATTTGATTCTCCATATAAATGTATGTGGCGTGGGCAAAGTGCCGTGAGAAATAATATTTCTCACAGTATGAGCAATATTTGGTTTTGAAATTAAGTAAGGTATGAGAAATACGTCACTTTTCATAGCAGTTGTAGAAAAAAAACTTTTCAAGTAAATAAAAGATAATTAGGTAGGTTATTATTTTATTCTATTTGGAACCGGATATTATAGAGCACCCTTCGTGTTATTTGCGTTCAGCTCTATATTATTCGTCTTCGGAAATGTTTAAATTAATACATAATATTTTGTCATATTGAGTTTAATTAATAATGATAAACTGGTGACCGTGGGGATCTACTACAATTGCAGTTAAAAAAAGGAGGACTTGTCACTTGACGCCAAGGGCATTATGGGAAATTTATACAGATCTGGTCGTTTTTTCACCGATCATAGGGGTGCGGTATTCCTCTACGTTTTCGTGACGAATAAACACATAGCGGTTTGTTGAACCCATTCCTCCCCTTCGTGTTTTTTCGTTCACGTTGATGTCCCTTGACGCCTCTTGGAGACGGGAGTTATATCAGCACCGCAATGTCCATGTTATTAAAGTCCTATACAATGACGTATTAAAGATAGACAAGCCTTGTTTACATTTTGGATGTCCCCAACATATTTAAGACGAGACTCTTCTTACATGATGCCAAATCTCGTATAACAATAATCGTAATTATGATTATGATTATAATTAAGATTTTTGCTGTATTTTACATTTTTAAAGGTAAGAAAAAAAAGAGAAAAGCACTTAAAATATGTATGCCTACAGCCTACAGTCCAGCTCGTTATTTTTTTCGGTTAAGATTTTTCATTTTTTGAAGCTTGCTTTTTATTGCTCTACATAGGATTTTTGAGAAGGCTACTGAACTCGTAAAACGTGTAACCGTTACGAAAAGTCCGTCACGCAACAGTGTTGCCATATTTCTGAAAAGGCTAGTGAACTCGTGAAACGTGTAATGTTACGAAAAAGCGAATAAGGGTTCGTCACGCAACAGTGCTGCCAGATTTCTGAAAAGGCTCGTGAAACGTGTAATGTTACAAAAAGCGTTCGTCACGCAACAGTGATGCCAGATTTCTGAATAATCCACTAATCCAATGAAATTTAAATTGAAGCTTGCTTCTTATTGCACGACATAGGACTTTTGGGAAGGCTAGTGAACTCGTGAAACGTGTGATGTTACGAAAAAGCGTTCGTCACGCGATAACTCATTCAAGCGACTGTGCGCAATCTCTCTTGCCGCACTGAGCTCGCACACCCATAGGTGTGAAAAATTGTCAAAAACGGTCAAAAATTGTCAAAATCTTGAAAAAATGGTTAATAATTGCCAAATATTTTCAATAATTGTCAAACATTGTCAAAAACTGTCAAAAACTGTCAAAAACTGTCAAAAACTGTCAAAAACTGTCAAAAACTGTCAAAAACTGTCAAAAACTGTCAAAAACTGTCAAAAACTGTCAAAAACTGTCAAAAACTGTCAAAAACTGTCAAAAACTGTCAAAAACTGTCAAAAACTGTCAAAAACTGTCAAAAACTGTCAAAAACTGTCAAAAATTGTCAATAATTGTCAATAATTGTCAAAATTGTTGAAAAATGGTTAAAATTTTTGAAAAATGGTCAATAATTGTCAAAGACGGTCAATAATTGTCAAAACCAATCAAAATTCGTCAAAAATTGTCAAAAATGATCAATAATTGTTAAAATTTTTGAAAAATGGCCAAAAATTGTCAAAATTTTGAAAAAATGGTCAATTTACCAAATATGTTGAAATTTTTGAAAAATTATCAATAATTTTTAAAGACGGTCAATAATTGTAAAAATTCGTCAAATATGGTCAATAATTGTTAAAATTTTTGAAAAATTGTCAAAAATTTTTAAATATGGTCAAAATTTTTTAAATATGGTCAAAAATTGTCAAGAATTTGGAAAAAGATTTTTGAAAATTGGTCAAATTTTTCGAAAAATTGTCAAAAATGGTCAAAAATTGTCAAAATTTCGGAAAAATGTTCGTTATAATTTTAAAAAAAATTGTCAAAAACGGTCAAAAATTGTCAAAATCTTGAAAAAATGGTTAATAATTGCCAAATATTTTCAATAACTGTCAAACATTGTCAAAAACTGTCAAAAACTGTCAAAAACTGTCAAAAACTGTCAAAAACTGTCAAAAACTGTCAAAAACTGTCAAAAACTGTCAAAAACTGTCAAAACTGTCAAAAACTGTCAGAAACTGTCAAAACTGTCAAAAACTGTCAAAAACTGTCAGAAACTGTCAAAAATTGTCAATAATTGTCAAAATTGTTGAAAAATGGTTAAAATTTTTGAAAAATGGTCAATAATTGTCAAAGACGGTCAATAATTGTCAAAACCAATCAAAATTCGTCAAAAATTGTCAAAAATGATCAATAATTGTTAAAATTTTTGAAAAATGGCCAAAAATTGTCAAAATTTTGAAAAAATGGTCAATTTACCAAATATGTTGAAATTTTTGAAAAATTATCAATAATTTTTAAAGACGGTCAATAATTGTAAAAATTCGTCAAATATGGTCAATAATTGTTAAAATTTTTGAAAAATTGTCAAAAATTTTTAAATATGGTCAAAATTTTTTAAATATGGTCAAAAATTGTCAAGAATTTGGAAAAAGATTTTTGAAAATTGGTCAAATTTTTCGAAAAATTGTCAAAATTTCGGAAAAATGTTCGTTATAATTTAAAAAAAAATTGTCAAAAACGGTCAAAAATTGTCAAAATCTTGAAAAAATGGTTAATAATTGCCAAATATTTTCAATAATTGTCAAACATTGTCAAAAACTGTCAAAAACTGTCAAAAACTGTCAAAAACTGTCAAAAACTGTCAAAAACTGTCAAAACTGTCAAAAACTGTCAAAAACTGTCAAAAACTGTCAAAAACTGTCAAAAACTGTCAGAAACTGTCAAAAACTGTCAAAAATTGTCAATAATTGTCAAAATTGTTGAAAAATGGTTGAAATTTTTGAAAAATGGTCAATAATTGTCAAAGACGGTCAATAATTGTCAAAACCAATCAAAATTTGTCAAAAATTGTCAAAAATGATCAATAATTGTTAAAATTTTTGAAAAATGGCCAAAAATTGTCAAAATTTTGAAAAAATGGTCAATTTACCAAATATGTTGAAATTTTTGAAAAATTATCAATAATTTTTAAAGACGGTCAATAATTGTAAAAATTCGTCAAATATGGTCAATAATTGTTAAAATTTTTGAAAAATTGTCAAAAATTTTTAAATATGGTCAAAATTTTTTAAATATGGTCAAAAATTGTCAAGAATTTGGAAAAAGATTTTTGAAAATTGGTCAAATTTTTCGAAAAATTGTCAAAAATGGTCAAAAATTGTCAAAATTTCGGAAAAATGTTCGTTATAATTTAAAAAAAAACTGTCAAAAATGGTCAATTATTATTAAAAATTGTCAAAATTTTCGAAAAATTGTCAAAAATGATCAATAATTGTCAAAACTGTCGAAATTGGTCAATGATTGTCAAAAATGGTCAACAATTTTTAAAATTTGAAAAAATTGTCAAAATTTTGAAAAAATGGTCAATAATTGCCAAATACGTTAAAACTTTTGGAAAATTGTCAAAAATGGTCAATAATTGTCAAAGACGGTCAATAATTGTCAAAATTCGTCAAAAACGGTCAAAAACTGTCAAAATTTAAAAAAAATGGTTAATAATTGCCAAATATTTTTAAAAATTGTCCAAATATTGGAACAATGGTCAATAACTGCAAAAATTGTCAAAATTTTTGAAAAATGTTCAAATTTTTCGAAAAATTCTCAAAAATGGTCAAAATTTTAAAAAAATGGTCAATAATTATAAAAAACTGTCAAAAATGGTCAATTATTATTAAAAATTGTCAAAATTTTTGAAAAATGGTCAAAATTTTTGAAAAATTGTCAAAAATGGTCAATAATTGTCAGAACCTGTCAAAAATGCTCAACAATTGTCAAAAATGGTCAATAATTGTTAAAATTCTCGAAAAATTGTAAAAAATGATCAATAATTGTGAAAACTGTCAAAATTGGTCAATAATTGTCAAAAATGCTCAATAATTGTTAAAATTTGAAAAAATTGTTAAAAATTCTCCAAATTTTGAAAAAATGGTCAATAATTGCCAAATATGTTAAAAATTTTGAAAAATTTTCAAAAAATTGTCAATAATGGTCAAAGACGGTCAATAATTGTCAAAATTCGTCAAAAATGGTGAAAAATTCACGAAAAATGGTCATTCTATTGTGCATAAGAAGCAAGCTTCTGTCGGCGGTCCGACGACCGCTCACCTTTTTTATTCAATACCAAATAGTAAAATAGCTCATAAACTTTTAGCTTGGCAACCTCGAACTACTTTTTGAGATTGGTCAATATGATTTTAATTATTGTGCTTTTATGTGGTTTTTTATTGTAATTTGTTTATGTAAGTGCTTAGAAGACATTTAGGATGGTGAAAAAATGTGTAGTTTGTGAAAAAACATGGAATAAGAGAGATAATCGGTCATTTCACAAGTAAGGTTATATTAACATAAGCGTAGTGTGGGTATGAGACGAGGGGTTCGATATTTTGGAAAAATATATAGACATTCGACTTCACTACGAAATAATACAAATTCAATAAATTGAAAACTTCTGATAAAGTGATTTATTAAACTGTCAAAAAGTTCGAGTTTGGGTGTTAGTTACTTAATGTTGTAATCCTTGTTATATAATTGTAAATAATTGCCGAGAACAATAAATATTTAATATTTGTTATGATTATTGTTTTAATTCTTCTATTTTATTGTGTATCAATTTAATGAACTTTCATTTATTCCTTAGTTTTGTAAAAACAAAATAAACCTTTCAATATTATATTAACATGTTTATAATATTTATTGCAAAACCTGTTTCAACTTTAAAATCCTTCCTAGGTATGTTTTAAAAACTCACCTATCTAAGAGTTACGATTGTTGATATAATTTACACTTATTTAAACGAAAAATTAATAAAGTACATCACTTAGTCTATAAAAACGTTTTTCATAAAATAGTTTAAATGAACCCTCCCGAAATGATACGCTATCGTGCAGTGTACTCGCCTTGATTTATGTTGCCACCAAAACATTGTATAGGCAATCATGTGTGAAGGCTGGTCTACCTTTAATACGTCATTGGTCCTACAGTCGGTAGAAAAGTTACCATTTCTGTATACTACGTTAAAGTCGCCATTATACTTACATGTGTCAAACGGCAGGTGGCAGACTTATGTTTGTTTTGCCTTGTTTTTAATGTTGGCGTTTATACTAGATATAGACGATGTCGCCTGACTGTTACCCTTATCTGCGAAATGCGACAGATTCGCGTCATACCATCCAGCGCTGGCTGCACACTTACAATATATTTTGATTGTTAATAGTGTAGATGGTTTCATCGTGTCAAATAGCGAAAGCTGATGCTATTCCCCGACACATAGATACGTTACGTAAATGGTAAAATATCTCCAAAAAGATCGCGAGATTTCAATCAGTACAGACAAGACATGCAATTTGGATTATTCCAGAGGTAGAAATGATTGAAATCACCTAGGAAGTATAATTGCGACTCAAGTCTTGGTTATTTATAAGCCGTTATAAAATATTGACAATAATCACAGTAGAAAAATTTGCTATTCACGTGTAAAGATCATGTGAATATCGCATTCTCACATACAGGCCCATTACATCAATAATATTCTAATAACGATTATTTCTCTCGCGTGTCAAATTAGAATTCATATCCAATCATGTACTTGGAAATTGTCTTTGCATATCCCATTAAAACGAAAATAAATCGACCATTAACATTTTTGAATGAAAACTGCCAAGAAATGAAGACAACTGCGCAGTGCCAACATAAAATTGCTCTCTTCTGATTTGCTGGAATTATATTTATCGCCGACATTCTACGTCTTCATTTTGTTCTCATATGAAATCGGTTTACCGAAAATTCACAATCTACTCAAGAATAGCAAATTTGGTTCACGTGTGAATTTTACAAGGTGAATCGTTTCACTAACGAATTAATTCACGCATTTTCAAGAATTGGCACACCGAACCGTGGGCTATTCGATTACCGTCCACAATATTTACTCAAAGGAAAATTGGCCTAAAATAGTTATTTTTCTCCGATCGTGGGAAAAGTGACACTATTTTGACCTGTTTTCTATGCGCTAAGCTCAACACATTCCAGAATAGTGGGCAGTTGCTAAGCAATTAGAAAATAACTGTGCGGTAATATTCTTACCGCACTGCTGTAGCGTGCGGTAATGTTACAAATGGATTATTACAATAAAATGAAACAAAGTATGGTTTTAATTTTTATATTGATAAAGTTGTTATGAAACATCTAATTTATAACGATATTCTTGAACATAAATTAATTGTTGTTAATATTTACATTTATTGTACAGTAATTTCCATGGTTACCACTGCTATATTTCAATATGAACATAGAGAAACCTATCTAAACTTACTTGATTACATCTTGAATGAAATATTTTTTAATTAATTTTTTAAATGTAAATCAACGATCGAAGAAAAAATAGTATGTATAATTCGTGGGAAAAGCATATTCCCAAACTCCTCACAGTCGTTTGGGATTATTATGCTTTTCCCACTAATTATACAATATACTATTTCCTAACAAGTGCGGAAAGTGATACTTTCCCGCACGCGACTGCAGTTGACTCGAACGACGCGGAGCGGAGTTCCGGCAAGCGGTCAAGGGCGGAAAAGACAATTTACGCATGAGTTAGGAACATTATTTTTTCTACGACCGTATATACAAAAAAGTATACCAACCCTTTTTTCAAAAATTTTTTCATTTTAACATACATATACAAAACTTTAACTAAAAACTACTAATTATTATAAATATTAATATTAAAAACACAATTTGTTGCATTCTGTAAATTACTTGAAATTGCCGGTCCAGTGGAGTTATTTGGTGTTAACTGGTAAGTAGATGACGTCGATGAGGATGGCATAGGTTGCAGGGCGCATAAAGATGACGATGACGGCAACGGTTTTAAGACATTTGTAGATGAAAGAATTTTATTTGTTATATTTTTCTTCTGATTCTCGGAGTCCTCCAAATAGCCCTCAGCGACAGTAGTAGACTTCCAACCACCGAGGCGCTTTATGTTGGTTATTCCTTCGCCGGAGTCTGCTAGGAACGTTGCCGAAGAACGTCTGAAACTGTGTCCTGTATAACGTTCCGGGTTAGGTAGGCGTAAATATGCAGCAAACTTTCAAAAAATTAAAAATGCAACAAAAAGCTAGAAAAGATGTAGATTTTATTTGATGGACTATTTCGTAAATATTTATTTACCTGTTGTAACAATAGTTATAACTTCCGAAGTAAAAAACTATCTAATAAGGTCAAAATTTGCATAATTTTACTTTCCCGCACTAATGCGGGAAAGTGACACTTTCAAAACTAAAATGCGTGCGGTCGTAGAAAAAACAATTTTATCAAATAAAACACGACCTTCATAAATTAGATACCATTTTTATTGCTACTAATAATTTTCTCGTATATATTACAATTTGTTTCGATGTAATTCTGGTATTACTACGAAGATTAATTAATTATATTTCTCCACGACTATATAATGATGCACACATTTTTTTACATATTTAGCTGAATAATGATGTAAATTCTTCACACCAGTGAAGAATGAAAAAGAATTCACTCTCGTTAGCCAATCACATTCTCTGATTATCAGAATTCACGCTAAAATTAACCAATCAAATCGACTCTTTCAAAACGTTAAATGTCTAACTACACAAAATAAGCAATTGTAATAACTTTACCATAAATTTTGCAAAAGAATGAATCTAAATTAAGTACCTGTATTTATGTTATCAAAGGTAATACCACGAGTGCTTCAAATTTTATCGATAATTTTTTCTTTTCCACGAAAACTATTTGGCAAAAATATGAAAACAAACCGATTGATAAAATCACGAGTCCGTTAGGACGAGTGATTTTATCTAAATTCGGTTTGTTTGAACGTTTTTGCCTCAAATAAACAAGTTTGAGTGATGAAAATAAAAAATTATGTGATAAAATTTGAAGAACGAGTTGTATTGGGGAAGATTATTTTTTTCAACAATTTAAAAGGATTTTGCTTTATTTTTTCATATTAGTTGTCAATAATGACAAATTCAAAGTAAAATTTTGACGTTTCAATGTAAACAAGGTATTATCGATGAGGAAGCAGTTTTATCAGTATAATACCGAATGATTGGCTAGAATAATGTATTGCTATTGGTTAAAACCACCAAAATGTCAGATTTTGACAAGTGAAAAAAAATAATCTCTATTATTATTCCTAATAATGCTATAATTTCATTTAAAAATGTAAATACAATATATTATATTAAAAATATGAGTTACCTGTAATTATGTTCTTTACATTTTAATAAGTAATTGTGATTGATAACTCAGTGGTACAGATACTTGACTCCTACGCGGGCGACCAGGGTTCGATTCCCATCGGAATTTTTTTTTTCTACAACTGCTATGAAAAGTGACGTATTTCTCATACCTTACTAGATTTCAAAAACAAATATTGCACATACTGTGAGAAATAATATTTCTCACGGCACTTTGCCCACGCCACATACATTTATATGGAGAATCAAATAAAATGGACAAAAACTTAGTAGGCTTCTGTCATCTTTAAATACCTACTTAGTTGTCACAAAACTGTCAGATTAATTAATATATCGGAGAATTTAGTGAAAAGAAATGACGTTCCGGATTTGACCATACAAAATTGTGCAAATTTCACCATCAACTATAATTTTAAATTAAATTATTTAACAGTATAGAGATGGGATACTTTAGTGTTATTTTTGTTTTACCAACCATAAATAAAAATATTGAGTTGCTTTACTTGTATTCTTTAAATTTGTGCAGTTGTAGAAAAAGTATAGTGTGCAACATGTGGGGAAAGTACTTTCCCCTTTGTTGCACAATATACTATTTTTTAATGCATAGTCGTGGAGAAAGTATAGTCTTTTTCTTGTGTAGAATGGGTATTATTCACTTGGATGATTCCAAAACTCACTCGCTGCGCTCGCTCGTTTTGGAAACTTCATCCGCGTGAATAATAGCCATCATCTGGACTCGTTGAAGAATATACTATTCTCCACGACTATATACCTAATCACACCAGTGAAGAATGAAAAAGAATTCACTCTCGTTAGCCAATCACATTCTATGATTATCAGAAATCACGCTAAAATTAACCAATCAAATCGTCTCTTTCAAAACGTCAAATACCTAACTACGCAAAATAGCCATCATTCTTTACTCGTTGAAGAATATACTATTTTAATGCCAAAATAACATCTCGAAAAAATTATTCTAAAATACATTTGATATTTAGGTAGGTACAATAAAAATAATCGGCAATTTATGAAGTTCTAGTTACATCACATTCCACTATAATATTTTATTAAACTTATTAATTTTTAAAGGTAACATTTGGCTTCCGGAGTAGTAGGAAATGAGTTTTGAAGAACATTATTTTTCATTGATTCCAGTTAATAAATACATTAAATACTATAGTGTCATTAAAAAAAATTCCACTCACACATCCCTGGTGGGGATCGAACCCACGACCTTTGGATTAGAAGTCCAACGCGCTATCCTCTGCGCTACAGGGACGATGACGTACATCAGAAATTAAGCGTCTATAAGTTGACTAGATTTACATTAGTAATATTTTAGGAATGATATAATTTACAAACTAATTTATCTCCTGAGGTATCTATTCTTATTTATTAATTTAAACATTTAACATACACATGCTTCAAGGCAGGAATATACTTTGGAAATAATCAGTTTTCTGGTTTCTGCAAAGGCGTTTTAGATATTTAAAAAACACTAGGCATTTGTAGGCTATTATAGGTACCTACCTATATACAGCGTGGGCCACAGAAAACAGTCCACCCCGACATTTGGCAGTATTCCTTAGATCTTGAGGAAATTAGGAAACACATCGATTTTTGTTCTAAGGGGGACACGTTTTTACGATACAGGCATCTGTCATTTGTCAACCCCCTCCCTTCCACTTCACCGACCCCTTATTTTTAAATAGGTAATATACCATGTGCGGCACATCCTTAGAAAGGCATTTAGATGGAGTATTCAGACATAATGATCGTCCACGATTTTTTTCTATATTTACACCATATTTGCAAAAAAAGTCTTAATTAATTTTTCCGTCGACTGTGTATTAACATATGCTATTAACGTTCTCAAAATTAGACAAAATCGTACATTAATGACCCCCATTAATGCATGATTTACCTACATTAATCAACGATTTTCTGCAGACAACCCAACGCACATCTTATACATTATATTTATATTGACAGTTACCTGTGGTGAAGGCAACCAAACATACAATAACGTCTTCAAAAAATGAATCCTAGTATAGAATACTTCTAGTTTTTGACTTACATATCGTTTTTATTTTATTATTCTACAAAATTATAATAATATTAGTGTTGAAACAATGAGACATCCAAAATATAATGTAAGAAAAACGAAAACAGTGACATTTGAACTGGCGACCTTCTCTGTGACATTTCAATGTCAATATTTATTTTTGACAATACTTACCTATGAAACAAATACATATTTTTAGTTTTTAAATATTGAGAAAAACGAATACAACTGATACAGTCGACGAAAAAGCTTTGTAACTAACACGAGTATTAAAAGGGCAATTAACAATCTCGAACATTATCTCGATTGTTAATGGACCTCATAAATACACTTGGTTAAATAACTATAAAGTACAACACTTCTGCAACCTCTGCAACCCCTGCAACCCCTGCACCTCTGCAACGCCTATGGTTTGCTAATGTGTAATTTTTTCTGTCACATCAAAAGTAAATTAAAACAAATATTGCAAAAACTATATGACAATTGTAATACTATAACGAAAATGATATATAATATTGAATTAGATGTTGATGTGCCAGAAAAAATTACACATTAGCAAACCATAGGCGTTGTGTTTCATTTTTAAGAGGTGTTGTACTTTAAAATAATTAAGACTTTTTTTGCAAAGATGGTGTAAATATCTGAAAAAATCGTGGACAATCATTATGTACTATATACTCCATCTAAATGCCTTGCTAATGATGTGCCGCACATGGTATAAACCCTATTTAAAATTAAGGGGTTGGTGAAGTGGAAGGGAGGGGGAGGACAAATGACAGATGCCTGTATCGTAAAAATGTGTCCCCCTTAGAACAAAAATCGACATGATTCCTAATTTCCTTAAAATCTAAGGAATACTGCCAAATATCGGGGTGGACTGTTTTCTGTGGCCCACTCCGTATTTTTTAATTTATTGGAAAAGCACTAATAAGTTCCTTATCATCTATTTGACAGTTGATACAACTGATTATACTGGGTATTTTTTATGCTCTTAGTTTATCTATTGTAATGTTATGGCCATTATAAAAAAATATTATATTGTAATGTAAAATATTAGTTGAAACTTTATATTATTATACTTTAAAAAAAAACAAGAAAATCAAGCGGCAGTTCGGACAGTTGTCAATTTTTTAAAGGACGTAAAAAAAATAAGCTGTCAAGAAGATATATAAAGAAAGAATCTTTTTTGAAAAGCAGAATTTGAATTTGGAGTTGGTTTTGGAGAGCAATAAGAAAAAAAAAGAAAAGCAATAATAATATACGGGATCTCATAAGAGTAAGGAAATTTGAATAAGTAAAAGGCTTCATTGGGCCCAAAATTACAATTAAAAAGAATTCTTTATAAAGTAAAATATCAGATCTGAATATATTTCAAAAAGGAAAGTCAATAATTTAGAATAATAAACATTAGAGGGAGAAAGCGTGGAAGAAAGAAATTTTAGAATAATAAACATAAGAGGGAGAAAGCGTGGAAGATAGAAATTTTAGAAAGACAGGAGAAATTTTGCTGTGGGAGTGTTTTTTCTTTGTTTAGGTCTATTTTTTTGCTTATATCTTTGTATTGATTTTTAGTCAGTAAGTATTTGTTTGGTTCTGATTATTGCAAAATATTGTATTTGTTGTAATAAATTGTAAAAACTTAACCATAACACTATGTATATGTTACAGTCAATTTGTGAAAAGACGCCGTATATATACCGCGCAGACCGTTTATATCAGACCCTTTATTATAAAAAATATTTATTTCATAAATCGACTAGTCATTATATATAAACAGCGTCGGCCGTATTATACTGCGTACTCATTTTTAGGCAGTTTGTGAAACAATTCAATATTTACATCTACAAACAGGACCGTAATATAATTTTGAACTACACCCAAATATTATTAATCTATGGCAAATGAAATAATTAATTCGATGTCCCCCACTATTTAGAACTTCTGTCTTGGTTAAAACAGATCATTAGTTAATTTTTCAAGAAGGGGAAGAAAAAATAACCATTCCATTTACCCTCCCACTTCTGTATAGCTCCTTAAATTATTTTCCTTCCCCTTCTCGATAAAAACTACAACTATAAAATCTCCCGGTGGAGCATCTTATTTAAACTTGTTTGTTTTAATTATGATTTTTTTTGTATTATTATTATTCATTTCTGTATCCTGTTAACGACAGGTTATGTTAACATTTGCGTTAACATGGTATATCAGTCTGTACTTCAATTGATGCTTAAAGCCAGTATTGTAATGACTGTTCTTCATAAAGAACCTATTTAAAGTAATACCATGTAACAATTTTCACAATTTGGCGTTATTGCGTTGAAATTCATAAATAAGTAGAAATAGTTTGATCGTGATGGTGTCGTTGAACAGGACTTGGAACGAGCATTCAAATGAGGTATTACTTGCCATATGATCCCATTTAAAATTATCTTACAAAATGGCGGCCGTCCGTCATTCTGAATGATGACGTAACGCACCCAAACAATTATTGATTTAAGTTCTATGGTTCATGAAATAGATAGGGGGGGAGACTTTAGACGGGCACTGTATAACTTTCACATTTGTGGAAAAAACAATTTTTCGACAAAACCTGTCCTGGTAGTGAGTAAATAAATATATTATTCAATTAAAAGTTGAGAAATATTTTTGTACCCACATAGGAATATATCGTTACGATGCGCTAGAAGCTTCGGTTTTTTTGCAATGAAAAATTAGTTCTACTGAGACTTTCAGTTATTGTTTTGACAACTGCTCTACCTACTATAATTCAATAAATGAAGAATCATGGATATATTTATGTGAACTCAAAAGTAAACAGCGAACGACAATTTGGTATTTCAAGTTAAACCTAAACTAAGAACAGCGTTATTACTTTAGATTGATGAACATGTACTTCGGAATGATATTTTTCCATTGTGTTCTCTGTAATATATAACATAAAAAATGAAAAAAAAGTTCACACTGTGATTGACTTTCAATATCATTGTTTCAGACCTTTCGCCATGGCTTCCCCTTCCAACCGACTGCGATGGCGTACGATCCCATTCAAAGACTGCTGGCAATTGGTTCAAAATGCGGCTCTCTCAGGATGTATCCTTTTTTTATAAATACATTTTGAACATCAAGAACGACATCGGTATAGTCAAAATAGGAGTCTCTGTTATGCATTTAGATAATGTGGCATAGGTACCTAAGTCAAAGTTATAACAAAAGTTGTAGATAATAAACCCAAAAACCGAAACTTTTTAATCAAACACTCTTCATTGCAACTTTGAAGGTTGGGAAAAATCAATTTTTTCTACAAACGTCAAAAATGACAAGGTTTGCGCATTGACAACAATATGCGAAGTGACACTTTTTTTTGGATTTTTACGTTACCATGACACCGTGCGCGAAGTATTTCGCTCACTGCATGTAAATTAATAAGACTTTTTTTATTTCAATCTTTGAAAAAATGAAGCAAAACTCCAAATTATTATTCATTTTTTAATGAATAACAATTAAATACTTTTAAAATAATGATAGAATTTTACAATAACTTTAGTTATTCTTTACAATATTTACATTTATCCATAGTAACAGTGAAAATTTGATTAGGAAAGACATTTTAAGCCAGCTCAACACTATTTTCTATAATAAATTAGGCATTTTACTTATTTATAATATTTTTAAAAGATAGATTTTGAAGTTTGTAGAAACAATAATGTTTGCATCTCATGCGCGAACTACTTTGGTGGTCTCGAATAATTTCAGTTCTCGATCACCAAAGTAACATTTCGCGCACTAGATACAAAAATAACTATTTTCTCAAATCTGAAAAACAGTAAGCTTTAAAACTTATTAAACACTTCAAATCAATCAAGTTAATATAAAACATAAGGTTTATTCAGTTTGTTACTTTAGCTGCTTCTAGAGATTACCTAGATTTCTATAGGCTATATGATTGTTATTCCGATGTCATTATATATTCCCTACAACAGTATACAACAGAATGCACAGATATGCTAGAGATAAACTTACATACACAGAAGTTTAAAGTAGGGTATCTAATTTGAAGCATGAAATTTCTGGTCCATTTGCATTTAGAAGGAATTTCCTCGAATAGAGAAATAATCAAATACAACTTCAATTTGGTGAAGTGGAATTTAAGCTTTTATGAAATTGATACTTTGAGTAAAAATATACTATTATAATGATATAACTTTAAATTCAGATTATATTTTCTTTTGTATAATCTCTAATATATAAAATTTTCGTGTCACGGTGTTTGTAATTAAACTCCTCCGAAATATGGCTCGACTGATTCCCATGAAATTTTGTGTGCATATCGGGTAGGTCTGCGAATCGGTCAACATCTATTTTTCATCCCCCTAAATATTAAGGGTGGTCCACCCCTTAATTTTTTTTTGGACCAAATTTTTTGTTTTTATTTTTTTATGATACAGCATTCAAAAATATATACAACCCTCAATTTTCACCATTCTACGATCAACCCCTATTTTTTATTTGTTAATTATAAACTTTAATTTTGTCATGACTTAGAATAAAAAATTTCATATTACTCTTAATTTTCACCCTTATACGATCAACCCCTATTTTTCCATCGCGATTTTTATTTTTGCAAGATGGCAATCGAATATAATAATTGTAGTACGATAAATTCCCATTCAGCTTCGATTTAAATTTCATTGGATTAGTGGATTATTCAGAAATCTGGCAACACTGTTGCGTGACGAACCCATATTCGCTTTTTCGTAACATTACACGTTTCACGAGTTCACTAGCCTTTTCAGAAATAAGGCAACACTGTTGCGTGACGGACTTTTCGTAACGGTTACACGTTTTACGAGTTCACTAGCCTTCTCAAAAAACCTATGTCGTGTAATAAGAAGCAAGCTTCAAAAACTTGTAATTAACAGAAATACTTACTTAACAACAAACAACAACAAATCTCATATAAAGTAATCTCAATCAATAACAAAATTCAGATTTTTATAATTCGCATACAACCGTCAACAACATCAGACCTAATCCGTCTGCCGCTAATACTTTGTCACCCGCCGGCCGCCGCCGTGCGCAACAGTGGTGCCGACCTGGTAGGTGGCGCGGCGCGGTGATGGGTCGTGATGAAAACATACTTAACTTACCTTTCTAAAGATACATAAAAAAACCTAAAATTTGTAACCATTTGTGTAAGTTGTTTGTACCTTATCATGAGTAGAACATTATTTTTCTTTACACCCGGTAGGTATAATACAAAACCAATTTTTTTAATTTTGAAGAATCCTTCTTTAGTGGTTGCCTACGTCATAAGAGGAATCTTCTTCTTATCATGCCCTCTCCTGCCAAAGGTTGGCGATCCAAATGGCAATTGTAGCTCTGGAAACTGCAGCACGAAGGATTTCTGCAGACGAGCGGTCGAAACATCTCCTTAAATCTTTTAGCCACGAGTTCTGGCGTCTTCCTACTGGTATCTGTAGGCGTTAGGGAACATTTTTATTACAAAATATATCAAAATTTTATAATTTAGTTCTTAAGTAAAATGTGTGAAACAGACCAACGCCACACTTCTGACTCATTGTTCTTCCAAAAGATTTACATCCTACTTGGGCACATCTTCGTCTATTGCAAGAAATCACAAAATGATCCATTCTATCAAATCTAATTTCTGGAAGTAAATTTCTTGTTAGACTCGTCCGGCCAGGAACTTTGAAAGGTGTTTTATATTTTGTCAGGTATACTTGCACTATCTGTCTTCTAAAATCCAATGCTGATATATTTCCGTTTTTACGACTTAGATACCAGGCATTGTGTACTGCTACGTCAATAAGTCATGTAAAAATTGGCCAATACCACTTCTTTCCACGAATTCCAATGCGATAAGTAGCAATTCCTTGATCCATAAGATCGGTTCCACGTTCCACCCATGTTCTGATTATAAGCACCTACGCAGTGTGGACGAGGACCATTACATGCTTCTTGGCAGTACCTTTTTACCGTTCCTTCTGGCAGAATACCGGCACTAGTTGAGGCAATAGTTACAACGGAATTGTCCATCTATCGTACTAAAAGAATACCATCATTTTTTCCAATAACATGTTCGTAACCCCCCCGCTTCTTTTTTTGAAAACATTGTTTTTTGGCCAGTGGACAGGATTTTGCTATCCGATTTTCTCGAATTGTGCCAATTGCCCCGTATCCTAAATTTCGAAGATAAGCCAACAAGTTATCAATATAAATAACATACGGCCAGTTTCGCTCTGGCATTTCTTTCAACATCAATATCAACGGTGCGGCATATTTCCCAATTAACTTGCTCATTTCCATGTCTTCTCGAGGGTCATTTCCTTGGTATAGATCAAAATCCAATAAATATCCATCTTTGGAGATCAATGTCCAGATCTTGTAACCAAAGCGTATCAGTTTTCCACGAATAAATTGTTTGCATCTGTGGCGTCCGTAATATCTGATCATATATTCATCGTAAGACAAATTTCGAGCTGGTTGAAAATTGGACAAACACTTTTCTCTCATAGCATTCATTAGAGGTCGTACTTTCCAAGCTTTGTCAGACTGATCTATTTGGGTGAAATCTGTATCTTCCCATCGAATCTGCAACCAATTTGTTGTGTGTGTCATCTTTTATATCCCAGTACAACCATTTCGATGGCAAATTATTGTATCCACCAAGAATAAGAATTTCGATAAAACAACGAATTTCTTACGCAGTAATACCGGGATGCTTATTCGTATCGGACGTAGCTTATTACACAGTGGAAATGCACGAACTATGTTTACATCGGACGCGCCTTATTGCACAATACTGTGCAATATCAGTTGTTCGATACGGTCTAATACGCTGTTGAAATTCGTATGAGTAAACAAATGCCTATTTTCCTTGCCCTTATCGATAAATTAACCAATGATCTGTTTTATCATGGGTTTAATGGGATTATTATTACGTTTTAAAACAGATCATTGGTTAATTTATCGATAAGGGCAAGGAAAATAATTGAAGAAGGTATTGGCAACGTTGGTATTCCTAGGAACTGTAGCCGCTCTTTAACGGACGACTGATATTGCACAATTCTGTGCAGTATTGCTCGTTCGATAATGTAAGTAGCTTCGGTTTGATTCGGTTGAATTCGATGTGCAGTAAGATACGTCCGATACGAATATGCTACCGGGATCGGGTTCATTTTTGAAATGAGCATACAATTGCGTTTGTTTAGCAAGGTACTCAAAAATACCATTAACAAAAAATATTTCAAATAGCTGGGCAGGTGACATGTTCTTGTAATTAGAATAGTTTGCTTCTGGAAATTGTCGAGGGGTCGGTTGAATATCACTAGGAATCCACGTTGGAACTGCTTTTTCAGAAAGCCGATTTGTAATCCACTCCACCTCCTTAGAAATTAAAAATGAGTGTATTTTATGGGGGATGTCAGATTTTACTTACGTTATCAGGCCTCTTGTATCCACTATTTTCTCCAATTATCTCCCGATTTTCTGTCGTAGGCATATGTCTTACGGGTTCTACCAAAACGTCCTGAGAAAATATAAATATATGTAAAGTATTTAGTATTTCATGGGAGCTGTCGAATTTTACTTACATTATCAGGCATGTCGTATTTACTGAATTCTCCAATTCTTTCATTATTTAGCAATTTTATTTCAGCGGGAGCACGCAACTGACGACCTGTTGCATCAGGAATAATAAAACATGAATATAAAAAGGCATACGTCTATTTTCTTTTTCTATCTTACAATTATTAATAAATTATTACATTACAAAATAATAAAAAAATATAAATAAATATAAGAGTTAATTAAATATGAAAATTAAAAATAAGCGCCTTGATCGTAATTGGTTTAGCGCGGCAACGTGGATGCTTTAGGACCCGTCACTCTGATTCGTCAAATCATTTTTATAAAAGCATTATGCGCGAAGTGTCTACCTACTGGCAATACCTCTCTCAGGGGTATTTATATCATGTACGGTATCCGCAGGCGCTAATAGGTTAGTGGAAGCCTTCGTCATATGAGAAATACGTGTGCGAAATTTTCAGCTTGTAATTTCTTATTTTGTTATCAAGACACATCGTTTCTTTACAATTGCTTTTTTTATTACAATAGCTTAATTTTTGTGAAAGATACAAGGGTTTAGGAAAAACGTTATATTTTTACATGTTTCCTATAGTAATAACAATAAGTTTACGAATTCAACTTGTTTGCATAAAGGGTTATAGAATTACTAACAGTTCTGAAATCAAAAACTTGTCAATTAAATTTTTGATTGTGTTTCTTATTGAATAGTAATTCAAAATAATGTATTTTTTTGTAACCGCTGACGAAGCGAGAGCTATTGCATTGGTTCAGGATGGTAGGACACAGTATTATGTGGCCAGAGTGTTGTGAGTTCCAATATGTAAACTTCAAACAGCTGTAAAATGGTTCCGTGAATTTGGTGTATTCAAAAGAAGAAATCATTGTGGTCGAAAAAAATCTACTAGGAAGCGATATAATAATCAATTTTTTGAGTGGAGTGATTATTTTGCCCGTGAGTGTATTTGTACAACTAAAAAGATTGTAAATAATTTTAAAATAAAGAATGTGTATTATGATAATGTAGAACTTTTCACTGCAAAACTAGAATTATTGTTAATCTTTTTCAACACATCAAATGATTTGTTTTTGTTATCATGCAATTTTTCCAATACGTTCAAACGAGATATTCAAAATTTCCAAATGTGCGCTAAATTCATTAAATATTGCTTTGTAGCTCGAAGCAATTCCCATATGAATTTATTATTCAAAAACAATTTAGTAATTAATGACATTATTGCAACGAGAATTTGATTCGAAGTATATGTGAGTCATTTGTCATAAAAATGCTGGATTCTAATCTGCGATGGCCACTAATAACGAACCGGAAATATGAATTATGCGAAAACTCAACACGCTATAATATACATCGACACTTGGTTCCGTTTGAAGTTATATTTTTTTTCTCTTTGATATATTCAGTTTGTACAATACAGTTATTTCGGTGTATTTTCAATTTCAACTAGTTTCATGATGTTATCCTGTAGCGTAACAAGTTGATTGGAAAAATATTTAATAGATATATTGTGGTAATGAAATCTAGTTTCGGCCAGTTCAATCGACATTTTTTTTCAGTTAAACATATCAATAACTGTCAATGAAAAGGAAATATTTGTAGGAGGGTAAAACTAACTCTAGGAGAATGAGTGATTTGTAAAGATTCATATATTTAATTGGAATTTAACTTTTAATTACTGGTTTTGTGTACTTACCTTATATTGTTTATAATATTGATAATAAAACAAATCTAAATGTTAAAAATAACTATTTACAAGACACTGGACGTGATGCCTGGATTTAATTGAACAGTCAAGATGGACATGGTTCGAATAGGTTGAAAAACCGAGATAACGTACCTTTAATTAGATAGAAAAACACTCTGAGTATTCAATTTGCCATGAATAATGATTAATTATTTAACTAACGATCAGTATAGTTGAAATCCCCAAAATTAATGAAAGTATTAATAATATACGAGGTGTCTCTTATATGCCTGAATGCCTATAAATGCCCAATTGTAAATATTTAGGGTTATTAGGAAAAGGTGCAAGGGGCGCAAACTCTCCCCAGTGCATGTAAGGAATATGCGGCACACACTCTCCACAAACAATATTATAATTACTGTAAGTGGCGCAACCTCTCCACAGTACAGCAAAATAATATTACACTGCAAGTGGCACAAACTCTCCACAGTACAGCAAAAATAAGGTTACACTGCAAGTGGCTCAAACTCTCCACAATACAGGGGGGTGGAAGGAGATATGGGTGACGTGAGAAGTCACCCTGTATCAGGAATGGATAAACCGCAAGTGGCGCAAACTCCACAATACAGTATAGGTTTGTGAGTTAAACTGCAAGTGGCACAAACTCTTCTCAGTACAGGGGGGTGGAAGGAGATATGGGTGACGTGAGAAGTCACCCTGTATCAGGAATGGATAAACCGCAAGTGGTGCAAACTCTCCACAATACAGTATAGGTTTGTGAGTTAAACTGCAAGTGGCACAAACTCTCCACAGTACAGCAAAAATAAGGTTACAATGCAAGTGGCTCAAACTCCACAATACAGGGGGGTGGAAGGAGATATGGGTGACGTGAGAAGTCACCCTGTATCAGGAATGGATAAACCGCAAGTGGCGCAAACTCTTCACAATACAGTATAGGTTTGTTAGTTAAACTGCAAGTGGCACAAACTCTCCACAGTACAGGGGGGTGGAAGGAGATATGGGTGACGTGAGAAGTCACCCTGTATCAGGAATGGATAAACAGCAAGTGGCACAAACTCTCCACAGTACAGCAAAAATAAGGTTCTACTGCAAGTGGCTCAAACTCTCCACAATACAGAGGGGTGGAAGGAGATATGGGTGACGTGAGAAGTCACCCTGTATCAGGAATGGATAAACCGCAAGTGGCGCAAATTCTTCACAATACAGTATAGGTTTGTTAGTTAAACTGCAAGTGGCACAAACTCTCCACAGTACAGGGGGGTGGAAGGAGATATGGGTGACGTGAGAAGTCACCCTGTATCAGGAATGGATAAACAGCAAGTGGCACAAACTCTCCACAGTACAGCAAAAATAAGGTTACAATGCAAGTGGCTCAAACTCCACAATACAGGGGGGTGGAAGGAGATATGGGTGACGTGAGAAGTCACCCTGTATCAGGAATGGATAAACCGCAAGTGGCGCAAACTCTTCACAATACAGTATAGGTTTGTTAGTTAAACTGCAAGTGGCACAAACTCTCCACAGTACAGGGGGGTGGAAGGAGATATGGGTGACGTGAGAAGTCACCCTGTATCAGGAATGGATAAACAGCAAGTGGCACAAACTCTCCACAGTACAGCAAAAATAAAGTTACACTGCAAGTGGCTCAAACTCTCCACAATACACAGGGGTGGAAGGAGATATGGGTGACGTGAGAAGTCACCCTGAATCAGGAATGGATGAACCGCAAGTGGCGCAAACTCTCCACAATACAGTATAGGTTTGTGAGTTAAATGGCAAGTGGCACAAACTCTCCACAGTACAGTAGGATTGGATGAACAGAAAATGCAACAACAAATTAATGTTCTTAATAACGTTGAATATTAAAGAACTTTAAACAAAGTAATTATTAAAATGATTAGCAAATATATATACTCTATGTGATACAATAACTTTTAAAATCAAATGTCAAATAACAGGCAGAACTGCATTACTCTGTGAGATAGACTAACCTAATTAACTCCTGATATTTTATTGTACAAGGCACCACAATTCACACTATATTAAAACAGATTTATTTGGCTCAAGTGAACACTTTAGGTATTTACTAGGAACTAAAACTCGAATCGTTCTTAAAATTTTCTTTCCCCTTTCGTGGCCTAGCCGACGTGAAATATTATACTTTATTTATCTGTTTCAGGCAATTGGTTGTTTTGTAGAGAAATGCATTTCTGTAATATTAGGGTATGCCCATAATTTAATTTATTATACTTGAAGCGAAAGCTATTTTAAAAATAACAGGGTGGAAAAAAAATTGTCTTACATATATTCTGTTATACAGAGCGCGGCTAAATTATGGAACAAATTCATTATTTTGCAAACAATTTATTTTAGATAAAAATCCAAAAATTTTAATTTTACATGCCAATTTTTTAATAATGTTCGAAAATGATGACGTCACCAATTTTGACGCGGTGACGTAATCGTTGATTTTTTTAAATTGAAATGTAGTTCTTGTAATACCTCATTTGAAAGGTCTTTTAATAAGTATTCAGCAGTATCATACTTAACTGACTAATGCTTATACAGGGAAAATAAAAAGTAATTTAATTTAATCAGAGAATAATTTCCCATTAAACGAACTGCAATAATAAATTAATTAATACATAATACTTTTCAGCTAAATTAAATGCTCAAAATGCCATCCACCGGTCTCTTGACTAAAAGCAAATCGTCGAACACATTCTTCTTGCATATTACAAATAACTTCCGGAGTAATTATATTAACTATTTTGCGGTTTATCTACATAAACTTTTGATTTTAAATAACCCTAAAGAAAAAATCTAAATGTGTAAGATCTGGAGATCTTGAGGCCACTCTATTGGTCCTCGTCTACCAATCCACCTCCCAGGAAAACAGTGGTTTAAAAACATCACGTGCATAGTGCGGGGGTGCACCATCTTGTTCTCACCAGATACTATCATCTGGTAAGTTAGGATAGTTGGCGTTTGGAAACATATTGGCAAGGACTGGTAGAACTTCTGTTCGCGTTCCCCTGTGAGATTTTGTTCAAAAAAATAAAGGTAAACAGACCAGGGTGAATTACTTTCGAGTAATGACGCCACCGTCATTTTTTTTAAATGGAACACCCTCATTTTGTTTCAATTTTCGGATTACTCTAGCTGAGCTGATTCCAAAAATGTATCACATGTTGATTCCAATTGGTACAGGGTGGACAAAAATACAATAGTTTTGTGTGTGCTCATAAAGTAACGCGTAACATTCTTTATTAGTTAAATTAACAATATTATCCAAAATACTTATTGTCTAGCGGACAGAATATGATGAAATACATGACTTTATAAATGTTCGAACTGCAGCCCTTGCTGTATTTGACAGTAACCCAAACGGTGTACAAATTCTTGTTGAACCTTGTTTATTGTGTCTTGAGAAATATTGTTTAGTGCTGTCCGAATTCTCTCTTTTAATTCTTGAATATTTGCTGGTTTCGTTTGATACACAACATTCTTCAGATGGCCCCACATAAAATAATCCAAAGGATTGAAATCTGGTGACCTCGCTGGCCATTCAATAGGTCCACGTCTACCAATCCACCTGTTCGGAAAAATTTCATCTAAGTAACTTCTAACATCTACAGCATAATGTGGAGGTGCACCATCCTGTTGAAACCATAAACTTTCATCAAAACCTCCAGGATTACGTCTGCTGGGAAACAAATTACGTAAAGTAGGTACGAGATACCCCCTTAAAAACTCAAGGTACGTTGCCCCGTTTAAATTACCTTCGATAAAGTAGGGTCCGATGATTCGATTTCTTACAATTCCAGCCCATACATTTACCTTTTGCGGGTATTGTGTATGATGGTCACGCATCCAGTGGGGGTTTTCTTTTGCCCAGTATCTACAATTCTGACGGTTAACCTCGCCATTTAACGTGAAAGTGGCCTCATCAGAAAAAATAATGTTTTGTATCAAGAGAGGGTCTCGGTGACATTTATCCATCATTTTTTCGCAAAATTGGATTCTTCTATCGGGATCATCTTCGTTTAATTCCCGCACAAGTTTGATTTTATGAGGATGCCACAGAGGTGTGCGCATCTTCTTCAAAACTAAGTAAAACATCTAATGCTGTATCACCATTGGCAGAGGGACGACCTGATTTGCGTACATTTTCAACCGTACCAGTTTCTCGAAATTTCTTTTCAATCTTACTGACTGTTGAACGCGTTATAGGTCTTTCTGGATATTTACCATTAAACAAATTGCACACTTCCATCTGAGTTCGCGATCTGTCTCCATACCCAATCATCATAAGTATTTCAATTTTTTGTTTTACACTTAACTCCATTTCTACTTCAAATTAAATCTAAGCAATAATTAAAACATTCACGAATACCAAAAATATTGTAGTACTAAACTGTCACTGAACATCAATAAATTATTAAACAAATAATGACATTTCACCAAATACTAGACGACTATGTTTTTTTTTAAATTGATAAGAAATAATTTCTTTCATATTCTGTCTGCTAGACCACAAGTACCAAACATGTTTGGAAACAGCTCATTTTTATTAATCTAAAAATGTAACAAACTACATTTAAACCAATTGCCGCTAGACAATAAGTATTTTTGATAATATTGTTAATTTAACTAATAAAGAATGTTACGCGTTACTTTATGAGCACATACAAAACTATTGTATTTTTGTCCACCCTGTACCAATTGGAATCAACATGTGATACATTTGGAATCAGTTCATCTAGAGTAATCCGAAAATTGAGACAAAATGGAGGTGTTCCATTTAAAAAAATGACGGTGACGTCATTACTCGAAAGTAATTCACCCTGTATATTAGATTATTATTATAAAATACGGTAAATTAAAATCAAAAATCGACGTGTTTCAGGATTATTTCTTAAAATGGTCTGTTTAGCTAAAAATGAATTTGTTCCATACTTTACGGACACAGTGTATGTAAGCAAAGAAAAGAAATGAAATAACATGTTCAATAAAGAATTCGTGTAATCTACGAGTCACATAACAACTCTGGTACAACCAAAGAATACACCAGCTAACAAGAAGCGAAGCCCGACGCATTTTCTTTGATGTTTTGGTAACCAAAATTTATGACCTTGAGAGACCGTCGTTGGCAGATAACTTAGTAAATACACTGAGAAAATGATTAGATACACTGAGATTCTACATACCAAGGTGACGTAACGTTGACGTTAATAAAACGTCACGTTTTACGTCAAAATCACCAAGGTATTGACGAGAAACTCACGTCCTGAAGACGGCAATATGTCACAGGTATTTGACGTCATTATGTGACGTAGAAAAGGCGTCACCTTTTACGTCAAATTATCACTGAATTGAGACCTAAATTTACGTTTTTATGACGACAGTATCTTCGATAATCGACGTCATTAAAAAGACGTAAAACATATGTATTTGAGAAAAAAACTCTCAATGAAACCACCGTTTTGTAGTTCCATGCACCGCCTTGAATGTAATGTATTGTCAAAGTTGTAAAATAAAGCTCTTGAAATAGAGCACATGTCTCATAACCTGTATTCTTGGACTTCAGCAGAGGCAGGTTATACAATAATTGGTACCAAATGTATTAGGACATTTCCCACATCTATATATGGAAACTGGATAATTAAACAAAAGTTCAAGTCCAAACATAATGTATATTCTTTACTCTATTTTTTATTACAAAATATAAATAAAACAAAAAGTATATCTATTCTAATAGGAATCATCTATTAAAAACAAAGTTATAAAAAATGTTAATTTTTACGTAATCTTAATATTTTTTATTTTAAATAAAAAAATTATATTACTAAAGATCCTATGAGAGTTTTTTCAATTAACATTTTTTTCTTGGACCCTTCAATTGTTTTGTAAGAACTCACATGTACATACAGGGTTGTTTCGAAATTTGACCCATTAGAAAATGTTCAATTTTCTTATGAACTTGAGATTCATATAGGCCATCTACCATAATTGGTGCTTATAAGAGTCTGAATAAAACATCAAGTAGAGACCAACTTAAAAAATTAGCCTGTATGGACAACATAACAGGCTAAATTAAGCAATGCAAGTGTGTAGAAGAGGAATTGAAACAAAAATATCTTGGTATGGCAAAAACATACATTTTCCAATTATTTCAGTAGTGTGCCAGGTTTTTGAGAAATCAGATAAGCCCGAGACCAAAAGAATATGTAAATCACTAGAATCAAATGGATAATCATAAAATGAAGTATAGGAAGTAAAAAACTTTCCTGAAATCTTTACATTATTATTTCTTTCACTAATGAAATCTTCTATTCAAGTTAAAATGTTTAGTAATATAAAAGTAAATATGAAGATTGCCGTAATATAACAAAATAATAAATACTCACAGAATATTTTTCAAGTATAAATATTGAACAATAAAAATGATAATTCTACCCTTCTTGTTTTTCTTTCTTCTTTCTTTCTAACTGTAACCTTTTGGGAGCATGCTTCAGCCAAATTTTAATACAGTCATCGATATCTGCCGCATCTCCTTAACTTTTGGATAAAATGGCATCTTAAATTAACAACAAAGAAAAAACGTAAAAATGTTTTCTTAATAAATATACAAGGTGTCCCAAAACATGGCAATATTGGTAGGATTAAGACAAAATACAAAAATAAATAGGGTGTGCTTAATAAAGTCCAGTATTGAGATACAGAGGGTTGACATTTGAAATTTAAAAATGAATATATGTTTTGTGAAAAATATCAAGAGATGTAGAAGTTATAGCCATAATTCTGAAAACTGGGGCATACCAGGCGACTAAAGTTTAAAATGCAAACCCCATTTATTTTTGATTTTGTCTTAATCCTACCAATCTTGTTATGTATGCTTTAAACACCTTGTATAGTGCCCATTACTTATGAATAAGAACTAACAACTCCCAAGTTCTACCTTTGTGAACGAAAAAATAGGCTATAACATTGTAAATGAAATCGGTTTGAGTATCGCTAGCTCTTGATATATTATTATAGGTAAGGTTTTAAAGAAACTTCCTCAAAGGTAATTAGTCATAATATGTAGATATTTGAATTTACCCCTGAGTTATTAATAAATAATAAAAAGTTACACTTACTGACAACTACTTTCCATAGATTTAGTTTTGCAAATGCTTGCTTTTCGTTTCTTGATCCCAATAAACTATATTTGGCTGCAACTTGATTAGAGACTAGACTTCGAAGAATATTGTTGACTTTTCCAACTTTATCTCGACCACCCAAGGTCTCACAATATGTAGCATACAAACATATAAAGGGTGTCAGGTGTTACAAAAACTTGTTAGAAAAATTCGAGGGTATTAAACTAATTCACACAATTTTTTTTTTAAATGAACTTCAATAACAAAGTTTATAGAGCAAAATTTTGCCTTCATTATAATAATTTCCAGTTATATATGTGTTGATCAAGTACTGATCAGGGATTAAATATTGAATATTGATGATAATTCTATCAATCTATGTGATTAGACAATAAAAATTTATAATCAAACATGGATTCAAACTATACAGTATGTAATTTTATATGTATATGGTATAAATATGACAGCAATTATTTTCAAAATTTAATCCTGAGATCAATTTTTGATTGGCTTTTATATAACTGTTTATGAGATTTTTTTAAGACAAGAACTTGTATCATTGTAGGAAAAATGCTTTTGCAACAATTGTGGATAAAACTCAACAAAAATTATAATAATTTTAACTACCACTCACCAAAGCAGAAAGATTTTTCTCTGCTCCAGGATACTCCTCGATTGTGACCAAATCTGTAGTATTTTTAATTGGAAGCTCCACTGGAGTATCTTTGGGTGGGGCCAATTTTAATTTGGTCCCATCCTGTCTCTCCTCAAGAATACTCAAAATTTGTTTGTTTTTCTGCTTTATTTGCAGCAGAATATTAAGTATATTTTTTTGGAAATCTAAATATTTAAAAATTAACCAGGATTGTTCAATGTATGTAAGGTAAAATGTTAATACCTGAAACTATTGTGTAATCCACTTCTCTATAGGTTTGACATGAATTTAAGCCATTTGATAATCGGGAATGATCACCAAAATTACCACTTTGGCTTGCTGATGGGCTTTCTCTTTTTCAATAACCTCTAAAGAAAATCTCTCTAAAAAAATAAATAACACTAATTGAACCATTATAAAAATTTAATTTATTTCTTTACTATACCTGACTTTTCTAGCAATTGTACTTCTGGTGGTAACTCCTTCAAAGTTTTTGGGTAGGATTTAGCTTTTACAAAGTGTTCTGGAAGTTAAAAATGTTTTTAAAGAAATTATAGTTTTATCACCCATTGTTCAAAATTTTTTATCTGGCTTCAACTCGATTTGGGATGGGATATCGAATTTTTGAAAGAGTGAAGCCTCTAATTGACTTAGAATTTTTTCCAACAGGAATGTTTTTTTATATATTAATGATCAGATTTACAGGTAGGACAGAAAAAAATATTGCCTGAAAGTGTAACACCCTAGTGTGGTGTATACAGATTATGCATTACGGTAAATGATTACTGATTACATTCTACCTGAATTATTTCAATTAAAAATAAATCTTACTGTTTTGTGCCTGAGCCTTGATTTCCGATGACGAGTCACTGTCTTCTTCACTTTCAAACAACTTTCGATTTGGTTTCCTAGGCCTTTTCAATGGTAAAGTCTCCTCAATATCTGTGGCAACATCGGAAGTATCTTCTGCTCTTTTCAATTTTATTGTAGCCTTTTGAAAATTATCTACAACAAAAATAGGAAATTACATATCAACTATCTTACTTCGAATTCCTTCTCCTTTATAATACATTCTTTAATACACAAAAAAAGATAATGGACCGTGGAAACAGAAAGCCGCCCTATATTTATATAATTCTAACCTACAATAAAAATTCATCCAACATTACCTTCCTGAAAAAACGTTTTCAATATTTTATATAGGCACCATTGCTCGTTCGGAGTTTCTCCCTTTTTAAGGCTTCTAGCAAAAACATCCTGCTGTTTATGAGGAGGCCACCAAACTTCCTTTTTGCGAGGCGTCAGCCATTTTTCATGTACTAATGATATAGATGCGCCATCAGGTTCAGCAAATTGAACACCGTAAAACATCTTTTTGTTTTAGCACTTTTAACGCGGTAAACAGCACAGAAACACAATATACACAAAAACAATATGTTCGATAATAGTGAAAAAAGTTTTCATTTGAAAATCCATATACACTAACACGTGCTAATACCTTGTAGAAAAACCGCGTGGTATCTTGTGCAAAATGGCTGTCGTTGGCAGCAGTTCAGACGTTGCCGTTGATCGTTTGCTCTCGGTTCGAATCGGCTTTTTGGTTTTGCGCCACCTATATATTGCCAATTTCAATTTCAATTTCAATTTGCGAGGAACATACGATCACACCAAAATAAAATTAATATTTTATTAAAAACGTGTTACTTTCTACTACAATATTGGAAGTTTATTTGGCATATTAAGCCTACTATTTGAAGACAAAAGATTAATTGTGTATGTTGTGTTGCCGGTTCTGGTAGACTTCGCGACCCTCGGAATTTTATGTTAATTTTAAATTTGTTTGATAGCTACCCTTAAATAAAGTAGATTAGAACAAAAATTTCGTTGGAATATTCAGAAATTACTTTAAAAATCACAAATTTAGTTCAAAAAATGATACTTTTTCAACACTGTTTAATGATATTTACGATGAATATTTTCACTTTAAACTGTAAAGGTTATTATCTTTAACTAAATTTAAGTCTGTTTCACAAAAAAACCGGAAGAAAATACTTTAATTTTGCCAATTTTCAGAAATATTTTGAAGTATATCATTTTCACTCGACACTTATAGGTTATAAACCAACACACTCAAATCTTATGTCTACGATCACAAATCATGATTGTTGTGTGATCAGGTGATAGCTAAGCGGCGTTGTCAAATGGTGTTTATTTTCTTTTAGTTGAATTAATTTTGTATTGTAATAGATTACAGGAATTTATAAAAATATAAAATAATTTGCATTTATAATCATAAAAATTGAAATATTAAGCATCCTTAGAATATAATGTTTATCTTAGATTTGCTTTATTTCTTACATTAAATGTAAGAGTTTATAACAAACTTACTGCTGTACCTAATACAGTTTTATAGCAATATAGTGAATAATATATTAAATTAATTTATACAATATTCAATTATGTAGGTTTGGTTAGGTTTAGTTTGGTTTGGTTAGGTTTGGTTAGGTTTGGTTAGGTTTGGTTAGGTTTGGTTAGGTTTGGTTAGGTTTGGTTAGGTTTGGTTAGGTTTGGTTAGGTTTGGTTAGGTTTGGTTAGGTTTGGTTAGGTTTGGTTAGGTTTGGTTAGGTTTGGTTAGGTTTGGTTAGGTTTGGTTAGGTTTGGTTAGGTTTGGTTAGGTTTGGTTAGGTTTGGTTAGGTTTGGTTAGGTTTGGTTAGGTTTGGTTAGGTTTGGTTAGTTTTGGTTAGGTTTGGTTAGGTTTGGTTAGGTTTGGTTAGGTTTGGTTAGGTTTGGTTAGGTTTGGTTAGGTTTGGTTAGGTTTGGTTAGGTTTGGTTAGGTTTGGTTATGTTTGGTTATGTTTGGTTAGGTTTGGTTAGGTTTGGTTAGGTTTGGTTAGGTTTGGTTAGGTTTGGTTGTTTGGTTAGGTTTGGTTATGTTTGGTTATGTTTGGTTAGGTTTGGTTAGGTTTGGTTAGGTTAGGTTTGGTTTGGTTTGGTTAGGTTTGGTTGGGTTTGGTTAGGTTTGGTTAGGTTTGGTTAGGTTTGGTTAGGTTTGGTTAGGTTTGGTTAGGTTTGGTTAGGTTAGGTTAGGTTAGGTTTGGTTTGGTTTGGTTTGATTAGATCTCAACACGTCATACTTTCTACTATCGTTAAGATTACATTAGCCATAATCAAAAGCTTAATCTATATAGGTACATACATATTTATTAGCTTCCCCTTCTCGAAAAAAATACATATAATTTGTATTTCACATGAATTTTGAAAAAATTCATGTTGAATATAAAGTATTTAACTATTTTTCAAATAAAATATTGTGATATAGTGAAAAAATATTGTTTTTTGGATTTTTCTCTATAAATTCTGAATCTTCCACAAATTTTTCAGTAAAAAACCTTGTGTAAAGCATTTCCTAGCCGTAACGAGTTACGGAAATGAGAACTGGCAACATTGTTCAATCCACCATCTGATATCTAGACATAATTGTCAAAAATTGTCAAAATTTAAGAAAAAATGGTGGATTTTTAGTACTCTCAATTGCGATTTTCTCTTTCAAAAGTACATGATCCAAGAATTTTTTTCTTTTAAAATGTTCTATAGAAATAGGGCTTTCTAATAAGAAAAAAATCGTTGCAAAATTCCGAGGGTCGCAAACCTTACCGGACCCGTGTTGCCTAATATGACAATAGACTTTATGATTTAAATATTTATGATTTTATGGTTGTATGAATATTATAGTTCATTAAATAAATTACTACTTTTTAAAATTTTATTTGAACGGAATATTTCAGTGACAATGCACTAGGTTCTTTCTTTGACATAGACTTACTTGATTCTTATAAACCGTAAGTTATTTGCAAGTATGTTGTGTTGCCTACCTATTGCCATTGTTTGTACTTAGCAGTTTCCAGATCGCAGTTTCGTGTACCTATGTACGTAGGCAACACTTATTACATTAATGTCAGATATTTTTTAGATTTCCCTATTTCTCATTAAATTATTACGGAAAATACTGTTGGATGCTTTAACATATTGGAAAATCAACTAAAATATTTATTTATTCTACAGTTTATATTAAAATGAACAATATTGCTGACGTAACAGTCACGTGATGGATAAGCTTCAGCGTTTCTACTGTATTTGCATTTTTTGCTATTGGTTATTGCCGTTTGGCACGAAATACAAATTATTTCTGAAATATACAATACAAATCGATACTTTTTTACAAGAACTATAAAGTTGTCATTGAAATCACGTGATAATGACGTGAGCTTTTAACCAGATTAAGGTTGATCCAAATTCGTGTTCAAAATGACGTTATTTTGACGTCACCTTTTGGGACCTTAATGACTTCGACGTGTTTGACCTGATTTCTACGTGACTTTGACGTTCTTTGACGTCACCTTGTTAGCTGGGGAAAATCATAAAATTTTCAAATATCGGCGATGTAATTGGTCGACAAAGTGGAGTATGACAATTAAACAAAACTTCGCTTCGATATACGTATCCACTAATTTCACGTTATTTGTGTGTCCGTATCGTATCCATTTATCTTTTACAAATGTGATAAAAAAATTACAACAAAAATGCAAAGCAAAAAAATCAACATTTAAACCATTGGCGTACTCAATGACCCATTTGTCATTTTCACTATTTTGACAAAAATGAAACAAATTCCAATTTTTAAAAACTAAACAAGTACATAATTTAAATTTTAAAATGTAATTTATTAAAAAGTATTAAGCCGAAATTTGAAATTTAAAGACTGTTGTAAAGAGAAATGAAAGGGCTTTAAAATGATACCTTAGTCGACCCCTACTGCCATTAAACTATTTTGAGGTGATGCTTACCCCTGCTAGGGGGTGAAAGTAGCGAAGTCAAAAATACCGGAAAAAGATGTCCCCCTTTGATAAAAAATCGACGGGTATCTGCGTTTTTTCAAAACGTTGTCGCAGCTCCTGATAATTGCTCTGTTTAGTTTTCATCCGGCCACCCTGTATGATTGCTCTTATAATCGAATGATATAAATTGACTTACCTTTTACTTAGTATATTACAATCTGATGCTTAGGTGAATGCTCAATATATGCTTGCATCATTACCTGTATATATATTAATACGTTTTTGTAAATCAGATCTTCAATCAGTTTGTAGTAAGATTGGCGCTTAATGAACTTCCGGAATAGCTTTACTTTTTGGGGAAATGAAACCACAATAGAAGGAAAAACTTGCACTTATTTTCACTTGACCCTTCACGAACCTCCCCGATATATATTCCTGGGCTTAGAGCTTTTTTATTATTACAAAACAAATATGGCCCGTAGAAGCCATATCGTACTTTTTTTTAAATAATAATAATAATTTAATGACTCCAATTTTTTATGGTTCCTACTATATTGTCTCCAATACTTATCATATGATTTGTCAACGCCGGATTTGGCGATGTTCCCCGACCGAAATTGACATTGACATTGTTTGATCGTTCACTAACCGATATATTCTCAATTTTTGAGGAAATTTTAATAGAACTCATTCACAGAAACTTTGTTTATTACTTCTAGTTGAATTTAACATAATAATAAGTCAATATGAAGTTAACAAGTTCACTTCAAACAAAGTGTATGAGATAGATTGTGTATATGTGTATATTTATTAAGTCTGTTTAATGATCCAGGGTTGTTTCTTTTGTAATGATTGGAATAAATCCAAAAATAGAAATGATCCATGTATTCATGCAAACGCCTAATCAATAAATGCTTATATTTTTCCATTCGAGCCTTTAAGGTATTTTGAACAAATTGGTGCAGGGTATATTTCTTCAAATTAAAGTTTATGTATATTTCGCGTGTTACAACCAAACCTAACTTCAGATTAATTGCACTTTCACTTTGATGGCGTTCAAATAACAACTTAATCAATAATTCCATAATAAAAATATAAACATTGGTATTACATTGTGGCTTTGCAGCGATATGTATAATTTCAAGTATCAATCGAATCTATCATTTTCAATCAAAGATAGAAACAGAACCGGACTGCTTATGAATAGATTAGGAGTTGTTAGCTAAATAGAATTATTTCAATATTATAAGGAACGGAATATTATTCAAAATTTTGAATAATAATAGAAATATTCATCTCAGATTTTTTCGTCATGTTTTATTAGTTTCTAATTCTTGTGCCTAGTTTTCCTTTACATAATTTGATCTGTCACTTGATGTTCGTCCCAGAAATAAATTAACCCCATATAAAAATTTCATTTCACGCCCATGGTAGATGTAAGTTTTTGCTAAAGAGTCATTCTCTTTTGAAAATTTCATCGTGCGCCCATGGTAAATGGAAATTCTTACAAAAAATTGAACCTCTTCTAATAGTTTTATCGTAAACCTATGATATAGAATTTTTTACAAATCAATTGAACCCTTTCAAACATTTAAACGTGGTAAATGGATATTTTTGCGAATAAATCAACCTCTTAAAATAATTTTTCCGCTCATGGCAGATGCAAATTTTGACCTTTAAATTAATCCCTTTTAAAAATTAAATAGTACGTTGATACGTTTTCTATACTCACTAGGTACTAACATTATCGCCAGAGACGTATTTTAGTTTGGAAAGCTACTAAAACTAGTCGAGCTTCAGTTCAAGTGATCTCATTTGGAGACATTCGATTGCCGAGAACAAGCTTTCTACTGTATAAGCGGGGCAAATCATCCTTTGAGATATCAATGAAGGAAAAAGGAATTTAACTTCACTCACTACATCATAGACATGATGGTACAGAACTAAAAATTCCAAGTTCTGTGATAACGATGACAAGTAACGCAATAACAGTGACAAGTGACGGTTAAGTGTTGACAGATGACTGTTGTGTGGTACCAGGTGACGGTTAGTGGAGCGCCAGGGGGTTTTGACCTCGGATCTCTCGAGGACCGAATGAATTTACATATTGTAACCAACGGGAATTTGTTTTTATACTCTAAATTGCAACTTCTGCTAATATTATATTGTGCAAATAATGTTTTCATTGTTTAAACAAAAAAAATATGAAAAATTAATATTTGAGCATAATATTTTGTTTGAAATCATATTTTTTTTAGTCATACGTTAAATTTTACTTAAATAGATAAAGACGAACATCTTTCCAACATTCCAGTTTATTTAAAGGGTCCCAAGGACCTTGAGCAGGTAGTCAAACGTGGCGGGAGAATGGCAGCTGCAGCGCACTACGAATTTTTCTGGCTAGTTCAGTGACACGTGTCTAGTGCATGCTGTGTATACGTAATAGTGAAAATTCTGTGGTTTTATTTAATACTTGAATAATTTCGCAAAGCTATTCATTAATCGGAGTAACTTGAAAACCTTGCATATTTCCGACGCAAGTTTCATTAACAAAGTTTTTTTTACGAAGTGGTTTTTATTAAATCGTTTAGTCAGTTATAAAATTGAAAATGTCAATTTATTATTGTATGTTTGATTAAACTAAATAAAAATTAAAAATGGCTAAAACGCAATAAATCCATCATAGGAGTATTAAATTGTTTTCTATTACAGCTTTCGGATAATGGATCAACCGTCGACTAGCTGATGAAAATAGCTGTATAATATGCGAAAAATTGGGTTAATCTTCCGGAACTAATGTAGCAGATATTGGGTAAATAGTAAAAATAGGTAGAGGAATAACAACTTTGAGAGCTGCTTCAAATGAGCGACAGGATGGTTTGTTGCCTCACTTACAAGCTGAATTAGAAGGAATAACATCACTTGTAGACCGGTTTCTGCGTATTTGCGCCCCATCAGTACAAAGTAGATGCTGTTCATCCAGAAGCTCTGAGAGCATAATCTAATTTTGTAAAGCGTTTTAATAGTAGTGAACTATTATTTTTTGACGTCTATAGATCACGCTCTACTAATATGACAATTATTCACAGGTAACTGTAATTAAGTAAATAACTACAAAACCGAGATGGTTTTTTGTCGATATAGAATTTTGGTTTGTGGAGATGTCGCTGATATCGCACTCTTAGCATTTCCTTTAGTGAGGTTAATGTATTGGTGTGGTATCAACGTAGTCTCCAGTCCAGGATTATGCTCTCAGAGCTTCTGGACGAATAGCATCTACCTTGTACTGATGAGGCGCAAATACGCCGAAACCGGTCTACAAGTGATGTTATTCCTTCAAATCGCAAACCAGAATGGTTGGTTCTATCTTAACAGATATACCAACCCCGTTTACTTTAGAAGTATAATTCAATGTCTGTCGGGGCATATAGCCCGAGAAGTAGTTGTTGCTTCTTAGTGAACGGTCTGTTCTTTGAAAATTTATTTTTCTAATTTTGTAAAGCGTTATAATAGTATTGAACTATTATTTTTTGACGAAAAAAATTATACAGCGTACCTAATCTGTATTTGTGCACATAAGTTATTGCAATCATCAATTTTTTTTATTTCAAAATCAAATGCACAACTTTTAAATAGGTAGAGATTTTTATTTATGTTATTCACAACATACTCCCGCAAAAATCATTTAATTTCATCCTGTCCCTGAGAGATCCGAGGTTTTAACGTTTTTAACGCTCCAGGCGCTCCACTACTGGTGATGTCACTTATTCATAAGCTTTCCTCCTTCCCAAAAATTATTCAACGCTGCTGAAGAAGTTTTCACTTCAAAAACAATTAACAACTATTCACTCAATGGACAATACTGTAGTTACAGTGAGTGGAGTGATAGATTTTATCACTGCGGACAATACTGTGGTTACAGTAAGTGGAGTGATAGATTTTATCACTGCAGCAGTATAGTCTAAGATTGGTTCGCCGATATACATAGCCGATTATTTTTTTCTGTGTTGTCACTCATTCTGTGAACTATCATCTTTGGTGCGTTCATTTAAATTTGGTTGAAGTTTATCGACCTAAAAAATTCGGAAATAAAACGTAAGAGAAATGAAGCAGTTTGAACATAAATGTCTTACCGCTCTAGTGCACTTCAATTTAGCCAGCAGCTGTCGGTAAAAATTTCCAACCTATTTGGCGTTTCAGTTTATCAAGATTGATCTCACTACTCACCATAATCGTAGCAGATGTCCGACTGAAAGGATATTCCGCATATTTGTCGGCGTCTGGTAAATTCAGGAAACATGTTAGAGAGGCTGGGAATTTTGCAAGTACTTATATGAATTCCCATAATTTATCTAAAAAAAATCGATGCCTGTATTTTGCAGGAAAAACTCAACTTAATTGGTTTAATAATTTGTTAATTCTTAGTGTTTGTTGATATTTTTACCACGCACTCAACAATAAAGACGTTTGATAATTAAGCGATTCGTCTTGAACCTACCATCGAAATGCTCCAAAATTTTATGAGCTTTAAGTGATTATGGATTCAACTAAACGAGAGTAATATTATCGTCACCTTACTGTGGGTTCCAGGACACACTGGAATAGAAGAAAATGAAACAGCAAAGAGAGGGGCTGAAACATTCTTTTGGGAGCCGGAACCCTTTTTGGACCGGACCATTGGAAAGATCTAGTAGGGCTGAGACAATCGAAGAGACTCCAAGGAAACTACGACCAGGTGAGAACAGGACACTGCCGCTTGAATGGGCACATCAAAAAGCTCAAACCAGTGGAGTAAGAAGAATGTAGATTCTGTCGAAGGGAAGAAACAACCATCATTTACATAGTTTCAGAATGCAATACAGAATCCTAGGGCACAACATCTAAGAGACTATTGGATAAAAGACGGACAGTTACCTAAGCTGAAGCCTGCGGATATCCTAAAATCCCTCCTGGAAATAGGTCGAAAGGAACTAGTAATCTTTGAGACTTGTCTCAGGAACTAAATAAAAGGAAGGAGGCACAATAAATATTTTAGGCCTCACTGAATGATACCACAACTTATTGACACACAATTATGCATTTATACTAAAAATTTTTGCATGCGACAATAACTGTTCTACCAACACTGACAAACGTTACTACGTTTGTCACTGTTGGATTAGACTCGTAACATAACACCCCACAACATAGTTGACTGGTCAATAGAATTACCGTCACCATCGATTGATGAGGAGATAACAAATAATTATCAATAATAGTAATTAGTGATTTCCAGAAACATGCTGAAACATTGAAAATAAATACTGGTATCTATTACTACTACAACAAAACGAAATGGAAATAAGAAATAATAATGTAAAATGGTTGAATTCGTGATGCTACATCAGTATACCTTGCGTTGTCATGGAAATGAGAAAAACATAAACTAATTTGCATTTTGTCTTTAAGATTTATTGTTGTCACCGCAGTGCATAAAAATGAATTCTAATACAAGTATTCGCCAGCTAACTTGATGTCCCAGAAATTACCAACTAAGAGAGACAGAGTAATAGTGCCCTGCCTACTCGGCTAAGTAGGTAAAATTTTGACAAACGCCAATTGCATCGAACCTTATCAGGTGTTAAGATTTTCAGTAGCGTAGCGTCACACAGTTATTGTTTCTGCTTTGTACAATAAAGTGTTTGTAAAAATGTCAGCCGTAAATGAAGAAAATCGAAAATGTACTGAAGGACAAACTTGTCAAGTGATATATAGAGTGTTCAATTATTTTAAGATATTAAAAAGTGATGAAGATACCGTAATAAACGTGAAAATTAAAACATCCCAGGCAACAGATAAGCCAGCTAGCTAGCAAGTCATCACAAGCAAGTTAGCACAGCTTATTTTATTTATCTGCGAATTTAAGGATCCTACGATTAAATCAAACCTTAATCCAGAGTTGAACCCTATCGAGCTTATATGGGCTACGGTTAAAAATGCAATAAGTCAGAAAAACGTCACATTTGAAATAGATGATGTAAAAAAAATAGCAGAAGCAGAATTTAACAACATCTATGCGAATGAGTGGAGGAAAAGGTGTGACCATGTCATAACAATAGAAGACTCATATTTTGATAGAGAACTTCAAACAGATATGTTTTATGACGTCAACCCTCTTGTGATTACTCTAGATGGAAGTGATTCCAATAGCAGCAGTGAGTCAGATTCTTCGTAAAGATAAAAACTGTTAATACCTATTCTTAGAAATATACCTAGCTTAAATAATTTCCCATTATCTTGTGTTTCTGCCTGTGTTACTACCTGGAAGAAATTATTTAGTTTCTAACAAATTTTAATCATAGTCCGTCCGGAAATATAAGATCCCAACTTTATAATCTTCAATTAGATAAATAACATGCTATTGTAATGGGTACCTTATTGTTAAAATATTATTCATGTACTCAGAATTCAGGAATAGAGCAGATCCGTTTCTATTAAAATCAATATACCAATAATTATAACAAAGAATTAAATATTATTTATTAAGTTAGGATCATATATTTCCGGATGGACTTTACTTTATTAATTGTACAAGTTGTGTTGATTTGTAACAGAAAGCGTATCCTCAGAACTTGGCACTGTTTACAGTTATCGGATGGGCGGCATCAATAGCTCCCTAGAAAGCATTTAGGACATCAAGTTAGCTGGCGAATACTTGTAGTATTAATTTAAATACCATTTCCTCCGATTTGAAAAATCGAAATATTAATATCTCAAACAATACCAACTGTACTTTCCATTTTCATTTATAAAATTGAAATTGTAAAATATTCTTCGAATAGAGGTTTTGACGTTACAAAGTACTCCTGTCAGATCAATAATAAAAAAATTGTTATTTAGACTTCGTTTCTCGAGTTGTTGATGTTGCCATGTTAACTTTAAAAAACGCGCGTTTTTGAAAGTTCGATTTAAACACAATGAGGCGTGCTTTAAATAGGTGAAATGGTTCACCAATAAAAAAAAATTATTATTCAACATGTATAAAGTGTGGAACAGCCAAATGGAATAAATTCGATAACGAATAAATGAGGGCGTGTTGGGAAAAACGCTTGGACACGTCTATTTGTATTTTTAAATGCGCATTTTTTTCAAAAAAGAAATTATATAGGGTGTGTCCTGTGGCAGGGGCAAAAACCAACTTTCTCATTTTAAATGCAATATTATTTATTTTTTGGATTCTTTAGAAAATTCCAGACATAATTCATGTACCATGTCCTATACCTATCTTCAACTGTTTCGGAAATATTAAGTGTTTTCAGATTTTTTACAAAAATTAACATTAAAAAATGAAAATTATTTTATTCCACAAATTCGCTACATTACACTAAAAACCTAATAAGTAATACTGATTATTTCTTAATAATGTAAAAAAAACAAAAAATCATTAATGTCAATATAGAAAATGTTCAAAATGATCGCCGCGAACGTCTTGGCAATATGCTAATCTGGTATAGAAATATGTCTTCTAACGATACTCAACATCTCAGGCGTGACTTATCTAATCGCAAGCGTGATTCGCCTTTTTAAGTCATCTAAGTTGAGGGGTTTAGTTTCGTACTGTCAATACTTTTGACATATCCCCACAAAAAGAAGTCTAATGGCGTTAGATCAGGAGATCGTGCTGGCCATTCTATCGATCCGCGCCTCCCTATCCACCTATTTGGAAAAGTTTGGTACAGGTACTGCCGGACATTGATTTGGTAATGGAGTGGTGCTCCATCTTGCTGAAACCATATTATATTGGCAGGAACTTGTGGGTTTGCTGGATCAGGATATAAGTTTGTCAAAGTTGGCACGACATTATTTTGGAGCAGTTCTAAATATTTATCTCCATTCAAGTTGCCATCAATAAAAAAGGGACCTGCGATATGGTTTCCAACAATTCCTGACAAACATTAACTTTTTCAGGATATTGCGTATGTTCTTCTCTCATCCAGTGAGGATTCTCATTAGACCAATAGCGAAAATGTTGACGATTAACATGACCGTGAAGTGTAAATGTGCTCTCATCAGAAAACAAAACATCTTCTAATTGGATCACATTGTTATCTAACATTGCCATCATTTGTTCACAAAAATACGTTCTCCTATCGAAATCGTCTTCCATGAGTTGTCATAATTTTATAGGGATGCATTTTACTTTCTGTAATATTCGAAAAATTGATGTGAGGCTAACGTTGAACAGTGGGGCTGCTTTTCGGCCAGAATTATGTGGGTTTTCTTGAAACTCAAGCAAAATATCCAATTTCGTATCATCACTTAGTGCATTGGCAGCTACTTTTTTTATCTCTCTTACATGTCCAAGCTCGCGAAGCTGCTCTTCTATTTTGCTAATTACTTGCTAATTACTTGGGCTAAAGGTGGCAAATTTGAAAATTTTTCGTGAAATAAGCGAGAAACTTCCATTTGTATCCGTGTGTTATCTCCACAACCAATCATTTGTAGAATGGTTATTTTTTGTGCATTTCTGTTAAATGAACCGTTTTTCTGATATTATTACGTACAGTTAACGAAATTCAAACGACAATAGCACTGACACTGATCACTACTGTCATGCAGGCAGACAACAACTGTTAAGGCTATGAGTTTTATACGAAAATAAACAAAACTGTTTTTGTATTTTTTTTAATTTCATATCAGTTAAAAGGAACGCAGGAATGGTTTTTGCTTACTTTCTCAATATCAAGAGCTAAGTGGGAAACAAGTATTGAGTGCAATGTAGCGAATTTGTGAAATAAAATAATTTTCATTTTTTAATGTTAATTTTTGTGATAAATCTGAAAACACTTAATATTTCCGAAACAGTTGAAGATAGGTATAGGACATTGTACATAAATTATGTCTAGAATTTTCTGAAGAATCCAAAAATAAATCATATACAGGGGGTTGCATTCAAAATAAGAAAGTTGGTAATGGCCACTGTCACAAGACACACCCTATATATTTTTTTTTGAAAAAATGCGCAATTAAAAATTTATTCATTTATTCGCATGCATACTGTATGGTTGTAATAGGTCTTACGGTGTATTAAAAAGGTTCTGACCACTTGTACCTGAAAATCGTAATAAGCTCAACGCTTAGAATTCAGCCACATCAAATTTATTCACAACAATCAACGTGTTAGAAAAGTGTGTTATTTTAGAAAGAGGTTTTAAAAGATCGATAACTGTACTTTGACGATTAACATGACCGTGAAGTGTAAATGTGCTCTCATCGGAAAACAAAACATCTTCTAATTGGATCACATTGTTATCTAACATTGCCATCGTTTTATACGAAAATAAAATAAAACTGTTTTTCTACAGTCGCGCGTAAAATGACTAGTTACTATATTCAAATGAAATCGTAAAGTCGACAAATGCCGAGGATTGTTACTTTACGCTCTAGCGCAAAAAAGGAATCTTTTTCGCTCGCTTATTTAATCAAACCACGCCCTCCGAATTAACTCAATTGGTGAATATTTATGGAACCGCCCTTCTGACTTCTGACCTGACTTCCTAATGGCAGGCGCGTGCGTGTGTTCTTCCCTCTCACTTCGACTATTGACTGATCTTCTGATTCGAATTCTGACAAGTCTGAACAAGTAGGGATGTGAGATTAATGGAAAAGAATCGATCAAATAAAAATCGGTTTTTACTTTATTCAAAATTAATTGATTTGTCAAAAATCGATTTTAATAAAAAATAAATTGATTCCTGCGAAAAAATCGATTTTTTGTATTATTTTAAAAAGTACATGCTTTTCATATTCCGATAATAAACCTAAGAGATTCATTCATTAACAATTTATCAGATTAAAAATCAAATAAAAGTATATGCAAATTGTCAAAAACTTTTAAAAAAATTTGAAAAATGGTCAAATATTGTCAATTTTTTTTTTAAATTTGAAAATTTGTCAAAAATGGACAATTATTGTCGAAATTGGTCGATAATTGTCAAAAGTTGTTGAAATTTTGAAAAATGGTCGATAAATTGTCAAATACTATCAAAAAGGGTCAATAATTTTGAAAAATGGTCAAAAATTTTGAAAAATTGTCAAAAATGGCCAATAATTGTCAAAAACTATCAAACCCGACGTATTTCGCGAAATACCACTCGAGCTGCGCTCTCGTAATGTTTCGCCAAATACGTCTCGTGACTCGGTGAATAATCGAATATTGTCATAATCAAAATCTTATTCGAGAAAAGTTGCTTATTTCCATTCTCTAACACTCTAACCTACAGAATAAGCGGAACACGATAATACTGATGTAAACAAAGAAAAGCACATTTGGCGTATATTTGGCAAACATAAAGAAAAAAATATGAACAGTGGTGAACATTGTCTTTTTTTAAGAAAAATTAGAAAAAAGTCGAAAAATATCAAACACGTTTTAATGAATATTTTTGGCAATAGTGAGGAAAACATAAAAAAAATTCGTGAACATGCCTAAAAAATAATGTAGAATTTTATGACTCTCACAAAATCATTCAAACCTTAATATTTCTCTAGTTCACCCCCATCTTTATAGTATTAATTATAAATTTTAGTTTGTAACAATTTATTTAAAGATTGGACAACCTCCAAAGCATCTAACAATAGAAATCCTAAAAAACAATAAAAATTGTCAATTCTTCAAAACCAGTCACTTCTAATATGTTGAGACTCATATTATTTGTGGCAAAGGACAATACTTTTACCATAAAAAAATCTTTTTTATTGAGAACGTTTAGTTTTGGTGAACATACTGTTGCCGTTTTCAAGTTAATTGGTAATAATCTGTATAAATTATGGATCAGATATTTTGCACTCCATATTCACCTTTTTAATATTCAACAATATTTTTACTCGCATCAATCTCCATTTCTTTTTCATAAATTTATTGAACAAGACAAAAACTCCGACGCTTAGGTTGAAATCATATTTTATTTTATTATTATTTGTATATGACATGTATGTTTATTTATTAAATTGTGATTTTGATGAAACAAAGCTATATATTCCATGAGATTCCTTTATGAATAAATATTTTCTGAAGCTATACTGAAACAAATCCACACATACACCCATCTGTCTTACTCTTGAAATGTATTGTCTGAATAAATCTTTTAGAAGTGAGTAATCTTGAAAAATAATTATCGGGACACATTTACCAGATATATTGTATTGGGTCTGCTGCCGATAATGCATAAATGTGACAGTAAAATAGCGATCCCCTCAGATTTCAAGGTATCCATATTTGAATTTAGGAGGCGATGAAAGGGTCCTCAATTCATCGACTCAATTCGATAAATGGAAGTAACGCTTTATCATCAATCATGAAAATAGCGCTATTTGCAAATTAACATAGTTGATGAATCTAGTGGATTTTCCTGATACCTTTCGGAATTCGAAATTCCACGTAGTTGATTACATGATTCATTCATGGTATTTAATATAGGCTTTTCACAGTTCACAAATTTTGATCGTTATATTTGATTAATTAATTAACATGGCTGCTTATGCGGTATGCTAATACTTTTAATTTTGATATTCATCAATATTATTCCATATACAGGGTGTTCCAAGATGTTTTCAACAGCGTATAACTCAGAAAGTAATGAATATTATCATTTGGGAATTTGGAAATATCAATTGGACCTACAATTTGAGGTCTACTTAAGATCCGTGTCACCACAGGCGCGGTGACGTCAGTTAGCTCAAATGAAAGGGTTTGTTATCCCGAATTCAATGATATACTACAATGAGGGTATTAATGTTAATAATTATGTAAAATTTTTAATTTAATGTTTATTTTCAACAATAACAAATAGCTTTCAAAATGTGAAATAATTTTATAGGATGTGTTCAAAATGACCTCCTTCTGCCGTATGTATCATCTCTGGTGCAATCTACACGCTTGTCTACTTTTAGTTTTTGAATCGTATACATCTGTAGGCTCTTCATTATAAAATATTTCTTATGAATATTCCCATACATAAAAATCTAAGGGTGACAGCACAGGTGATCTTCAGGAGGCAATCGAAAGGGTCGGTTAGTTCAAATCCATCTGTTTGGAAATTAGGTATTAAGGTAATTAGTTACAATACCGCTGTTATGTGGGGGTGCGCCATCTTGTTGCCATACCATAACTCCTTTTCCGTGTAAAGGAATATTCTCCATGAACAAAGGTAGCTCATTGTCCAGAAAATTCAGACATCTCTGACCATTTAAATATTTTTTCCAAAAAAATCGACTTAGTTAAAGCCCATTAAATAACCCTCACCAAATATTAACTCCCCATCTAATTTGAAAGCGAGTTTCCCTCAACCGGTACGGATTTTCCACTGACCAATAATGGCAGTTATGGTGATTTAAGATCCCATCATTATGGAAACGAGCTTCATCACTCTATAAAATTCTACTTAAAAGGTCAGGAGGTTCTTGCATCATAACTTGCATTATGGCGATGAATGTTAGTCTTCGGTCCAAATCGGTAGGTCGCAATTCATTAACCAAACACAGTTTAAGTGGATGGTAATGGTGGTTTTCAAAAATTCTATGAACTGTAGTTGAAGACACACCAGTTTCTGCAGCAATAGACCTTATGGACATATGTGGATGAATCGCTACATATGCTAAAGCATTCATAAGGTTTTGTTCGGCCTGTATTGGTTTTTCATGATTTATATGTTTATCATTCGAAAATGAACATTGACGCATCTTCTCCTCAACCATAGCAAATATTACATAAGACGGTGTTCTTCTTTCGGGAAAGCGTTCCGCGTATACGGCTTGAGCATTTCGAGCATGTTTCCTACACTCACCATAAATTAACAACATATTTACGTATTCATTAGGAGTAAAAAGGAATGGCATTTTTACTACTGTATGGAATTATGATATTTTAATAATGTAATATTTATGTATTTATTATAATATCACACTATTTCTGAATTTACGCTGGCTATTCTTTTTGTATAAATGTTTCCACCTCGTTTCCACCTGTATCGCTTTACAAAATTTAATTTCATCATTATATCTACTAACATTTTTGTTGAGCTGGCATCACTGCCCTAGAATTTATACCATTTTTTTTGGGCTGAGATGGTAACATGGGAGATGGGATAACAACTAGTTTGACACATTTCAAAAGATCCATTTATACAGCTATAGAAATTTGTTTTGTATTATACCTACTTGGTGTAAAGAAAAGTATAATGTTCTATAGCCCGTTCAGTACAAAATCCGTTGCACGTCACATCTGTCATAACTGGACTATGTTGCCAAGCCCCATGAAATAGTATGAGAATCTAGTAAATATCGAATGAAGTTTATCGAATATTCTTCTTTTTATTTGGCTATAGATTAGGTTTAGTTATTGAAGGTTATTGTGTGCAAACAAACTTCGACTTATTTCAATTACATATAAAACAATATGAAACTTTTATTTGTATGTTAACAGTAGGTACAGCACTAACTAAGAAATTCTTATTTTAAAAACTATGGAATTATTTCTAGCACTAAAAAGGTATGTATGAAATAGTTAACACTTTTATTTGTATGTTTATACCACAACGCTTAATTAGTTAGAAATTATTTAAGTATTTGAAATGTATATATATGAAACAGTATTAAGAAAAAAATATAAAGTGGTCAATTATTATTTGTTCTAAAATATTTTATCAAAATTAAATATAAATTATCTAATATAATTTTTAGGTTACAATAGCAATTACCTACAAGTTGGCTTCTAGAATGTTGTCACTACAATATGAAAGGCTGATGTAAGATTCTGATAACCTAGATCACTTTATTAAGGTCATTTTGTTTTATATTTTGGTGAAATAAATCTTCATACTGATATATTTATCACAACAAAAGAAAATTGTACAGCAAGCACCACCACAGCTCAGAAAAGAAGAGCGAATACATTTCAGTCTCTGATTGAAGGTACATACGAATTATTGACTACATTGTGTAAGTGAATTCTAGCATAATATATTCAACACTCAGTATAATAGTTTGTATAATAATTCCAAGGCTTAATTATTAATTGACTAGTAAACATCACCTTGAGTTATTACAACAAAGTAGACGTGCCGAGGGAGACTATACATAGATATTTGTTAGAATACATGTGGTTCCTTTTATATATAAACTTGACGAGTCAAACTCTGCCCTAATTGTGGCCAGTCGTTATGTTTTGGGACACTACTTGAATTATGTGTATGTAGATAATACGAGTAAACAATAAAATAATTTATATTATAATGGTTTTATATTGGAAGCAGCTTATCCTATAACCAGAACTTATTAAAATTGTTATAAATACATATTATTTTATTGGTGATTCATTTATCATTTTCCCATATATCCATATTAATATTCACTATTTTCTTTTAGCTTGCCAACCTCTACTGCAACTGAGAGTGTTGCTAATAGAACGATTAATCAGATGAGCTACCTTTCAATTCAAAAACAACTATTAAATTAATTTTTTGTAGTTTTTGTAAAACCCTGTATTATACACGTTTTTTTTAGAAAATGCTTCCTGAATTAGTTATCTTACATATCATGAATGAAATAAATTAATAAATAATGCCACCACAACTCTTACGATTGTTTTATTAAAAATATACATTGTAAATATATAAATTAGTTACACAAGACAGATTATAACAATACTAGTTTGTTAATTTTCTCATTCTAACCCGCCCCTTCCAGAATGCATTGAAAGCGATGCATTCCGGGAAGAGCTTCCTCCACCCCCCATCTCATCTCCCGATTCTATCAGTTGGCCCTCCCTTATTTTGAATCTCCTCCAGTTGATCTTCTTGACTTGTTTTTTCTGTCAGCGATACTTGTTAGCTTCCTAGGTATCTACAAAATTTCTGTTAGTACATCACCATGCATAGTAAAAAACATAAACATACATCAACTACATAATATTTGTTTCTTGCTTGCATGAACTTCGTTTTCAATAACTGCTGGTTCAATGTTACCATCAAAAATTATTTGTTTTACATAACCACTTTCAAATGAATTCCTATCTCTTCATTTTCGAACTGCCCTACTATCATAGAAAATTTGATTAGGTGATTTGTTGCCATGATCTAAAAGATCGATTGTGTTATAAACTATAAAAATATTTTAAAATTAGGAAAGATTTTTAATAGATTGTGAATATATCTTGTTCATACCTTTTTAAACATTATGGTAGCATCTAAAATTAAATCATTATTCATCTCATTCTACATATGATTCATCATCAGTTGATTCAACAGCAGTGGTATCACTATCATCACCAGTATCAATAATGATTGGAGCAATTTCCAATCTTTCTAATATCCTTTCTCTGTTGCACCAACTGTTAATTTCTTTTTCGCTATGTTGTATAGACTTTTTCCACACATCTTGATTAATACTGTGTAGGGCTTCTGACCACATATTTAAACAGGACGTTTCACTTTTGCCATCTCTACCAATATGTCTGTTGTAATATTGCTTGGCAATACCTCATATTAACTCAATCGGATTGAAAATGCAATGGTAGGGAGGAAGACGTAATACTTTGTGACCATACTGTTCTGCCAAATCATCCACAATGTATTTTGTTGGGGGTTTGTTTCTGAAAAAAAAACATTGAATAAGTAGTATTTTTTACAAAACAAACTTTGTTCCTTACTGTATGACTTTCTTGTCAAATATATTCATTTATTCATTCATTCATTCTTCGTTGAATGGTCACTGTTTTTGAAAAATATTTTTCAAAACTTAGTTTGTAAAGCGTAGAATAATGTAATTTATTCTTTGATATCTGTTGGCAACACGCTTTACTAAATACAACAATTTTACAGGAAACTGTAATAATTCTTTATATTCATTTATCTTCATAAAAATGTAACATTAAAATTAAAACAATTTTCATTGACTGTACTACTCATCCCTATTAGGTACAATTCAGTATTAATAATATAATATCAAGTATTAATATTTTTAAATGTATTTAACCAATTGTGGTGCATTCCTACATAAAAATTGCTGTATCGCTGTTCAAAAACATTTTGTACTTACAGGGCTACAATTTGAAGAAGCTCAGCTTTAAACATTTGTTCATTTAATTCTATATTGTGTGTCACTAACCAGTCTTGAATATCAGATTTTTTCCATGAAATGTTTGGGCATTTATCTAATAGCATACTATGATTTGTTGCATTATCCATAATAATAATTGACGGTTCAGTTAGATTTAATAGTAATTGGTTTTTAAACCATTTCAAAAAATTTTCTTGATTCATTTCCCCATGATAGTCACTTGATTGAGTTTTAGATGAAAATATATTTTCTGCCCCATTAATAAACCCATCTTCATTCCCAGCATGAGGTACAATATATCTTTAATAAAAATAATTTCACATACCAATTTTTTTACATACATTTTCATAACATACCTTTTACCATCCACTTTTGTAGTTTTGACACTCCTTTTATCTGGATCTTGCCATGAACGACCTACTGTACCATTTTGGAAAATCCATGTTTCATTAATAAAAACAAATTTATACAGAGCAGTTTCTTTTTCTTGTATGTATTTTCTTAAAAATTCAACCCTTTTCACTGCTATATGTGAAAGTTCCATAAGTCCTCTGCGTGGATCATCTTTTTTCCATTTAAAACCAATGTCTTTTAGTAAGCAGCTCAGAGACACTTTACATCCATTGAATAATTGTTTGTCTTTCAATTTTTCTAGTAATGTGCCTAAAGTTACATGTTGATCTGTAAATAAATTTTCAGGTATACTTATTGCTGAGCATTAAGAACAATAGGACAGAATAGATCTTTTAGGTCTCAGTGAATTTTACCCCAATATACATACATACATTGAGTATGAACAATAAAACACAATATAATGAAAAAAGTTAATTAGATATAACAAAGTGAATATAAAAATTATATTTATATCTTATACATTATTACACATATTAAAGTTATACTTACTTGATTCATACATGCTGTAAATGGTATCACGAATAGCGGAGGTATTAACTATTGCAGTATTATTAACAGTTTTATTTTTTATACGTTTTTTTGGAGGCGACTTTAAACGTTGATCACTCTTCACGGCTTGTGAAATATTACTCACAGTTGATATATTCAACTTAAGTGCTGCTGCTACACGCTAAAAAAATATGTATATGCAATATACATATATTAAGATAATAATTCAGTATGTTGTCTCTGCTAACTTACCTCTCTTACAGCATTCAAAGGTAGCAATGGACCATTGTTATCACGTTCTAGTTCAAAATAATTTATTAATGAAGCCACAAGTTCTTTGCAGCGGCTGGTTAATTGTTTCGGCATATTTGCTCTAATAAGAATAGTTTTACAGTTTTTAATAACGCACAAATAAAAAGAATTAAATGAGCGAAATAAAATACGTAGGAGGTAACCACAAAAATTGTAGAAACCAGCTGATAAATGTCAAAATTTTACCCGATAAAGCAATTTAAACGCGGCAACAGTGTCCACTGTCGCCAACATATCAAATTTTATTAATGCTAAACTGAGACTGCCGTTCGTTTGAGTTTAATATTTAATTAACCTACGAGCTGTATTTGATATCAAATTAATTACGAAACCTTTCTTTAAACATATATTTATATTCTTTAATACAATGCGACCTACAAATTTCAATATTTATTGAGTTTAGAGAGGCTTAACATAGTGATTGACAGAGGATTGACAGCAGCAATCGAATGACATGATATAAACGAACGTCTCTTTTTCGACACTTTGATGACGTGCAACGGATTTTGTACTGAACGGGCTATACTCATGATTAGGTACAAACAACTTACTTGTACAAATGGTTACAAATTTTAGGGTTTAGGGTATCTATAGATAGAGTATTCAACCGGAACGCGGCAGACGTCGGTTGTATGCGATTTAAAAAAAAATTCAATTTTGTTATTGATTGAGTTTACTTTATAAGAGATTTGTTGTTGTTTGATGTTAACTATGTAGTTCTGTTACTTACAAGTATTTTATAATACAGTTACGTTAGTTGGTTAGGATAGATGTGGTGTGATAGGTAGGTGTGTTACACATAGCAATCCTAATAGGTAGGTCTTAGACTTTGTCTAAGAGGTAGGTACATTTAGTATGTGGTACAGCTAGAAACTCAAATACGCCTTTTACGTCTTGTGGCGCCAAATGCTGGATTTCTGCGAAAGTTTTCATAGTGATAAAATAAAAATAAATAGTTTGCTGTTATTACTTAATATACCGGCAATTTTGAATTTACTATATTTCATTTTATTTAAATAAAAGGAATTAGAATAAAATAAAATGAAAATGGAAGAATGTATAATGATAGACAATGTTACAAAGACATTTTTGTTAACAAAAGTCAAATTTTATTCATAAAATAACTTTTATTGGAATTGGAAATATCTTAGCCAAAATATAATTCGAACACGTATAATTTTTTGTTCGTTTACTAATTTTTGAAGGTTCATATTTTTAGTTGAGCTTCTCTTTAAAGTTGTTTTGATAATTTTATATACATATAAAATGACTGACTGACGGATCAACGCACAGCCTAAACCGCTGATTGTAGAGACCTGAAACTAGTAGGGTGTGATTTTTGTATGACGTGAGCATCCGATAAAGGATTTTCCGAAATTCTATCTCTGAGGGGGTGAAAAAAGGGGGCAACGTTTGTATGGTGCAACGTGATTCCTTGGTCAAATCTACTTCAAATTTTGCATAAAGATGCTTTAATAGAATTGATGGACGTGTTTCGTATTTTATTGAAACTGATCGCCTAACAAGGTTGGAAAGGTGTATTTTTGGGGTGATTTGCATCTAAGTTGATATCAATACTCCTTAATGCTTTTGATTTAAATTACATTTTTTTTGACTCGTTTGAAAACTCAATCCGATTTTATTCGAAAAACGTTGAACTGACATAAAATCTTGGTGCAATCCAATACTCCTTAAAATTGGGAAGGATGTCAAATATAAAAGAATATTCAAATTAGAATTCGAAATTTCAATTTTATTTGTTCTTGGATATTTGAATGAAAAACTTAACATTTTAACATAATAATTTATATGTTATGACAAAATTAATAACATAAAAAACTAATTAAAAAATCCTATTAAAACCATTTTCGACTTCTACGCGGACGAAGTCACGGGCATTAAATAAGTCGCTTAATATTTTTGATATAAAGAAAATGATAAGAGATGATGACAGCTTCTTGTCAAATTCAGAGTGCCTTAAAATAAAAACTAGGGAATTTTTGAACAAACTGAACACGGATTATTGATCAACAGAATTTACTGTATGGTCTCTGAAAATTTCATCAAATTTGACCGAAATGCAAAATCATTAAGGATTGGTGCGGGGTCCTTTCAATTAAATTGAATTGAAGTGTTCATTATTTGTCTCCCTTGAAGCAAACAAGCAACAAAGGATATTAAATTACTGTATAATGAAAATTGAAGTGTGTCCTTTTTTAGGCAACCGACGATGGAAACAAAAATACAGATAACAGAGTTTTTCAGAACAAAATGTTATATATTTCCAGTGAAATTGTATCTCCATAGCATGGTCCGATTTTTTTTATTTTTTTGTAGGATTTTCTTAGTTTTATGATGCTTCAAGCAGCTGCCATTTTATGAGGTTTTCTCATTTCTACAACGTATGTGTCATTTTGGCTTCCATGTTTTTTGTAATTCTGTTACTGACTTCAATCCATATTGTGTTTTCAAAGTTTTAATTAAAAAGTATTGAGTTTCTTCGTATTTTATATCATAATTAACAAGTTTCAGCTCTCAAACATTAAATAAAATAATACTATACTCAAATGAACTAAGGAATGGATAATCTAATTAGATTTAGATTTGATAAGGTGGCTAATTGGCCTGTTCCACTGCAGCATTTTCAGATCTATTGTGGTCCTCTGAATTTAGATTACATTCTCCGGCCCGACTCTTTTTCAATAGCCAATCAGCCCCGAGATTGAACCTTTATTGTAATTACTTGCCGGTGCTTCTCATCGCCTAGTACAAGAAACCGCACATTCGCCTGTGTCTGTCCTGGTGAGATCACCCACCATTTTAGGGATTTCTGTGCCACCCACTTTATTGTCGACTTTGTTACTCCGCAGAAGGGTTCTGTTCCAATGAATGGCATTGATGAGCCTTGTCTGACTGTTGCCCTTATGACACTCGTGACCTGGTACCCAGGCTACTATTACCTTGCAATGGTCTCCAAGTTCGTTTAAGGCATCTATGCAATTACATACTAGCTCAAAGTTGACCTCTGATGGAATCGAGTGCCTTCAGTGCAGCTTGACTGTCTGTGAAGATAGCAACTGAACGGTATGTGCTTTCCTTCCTTTTATTTTTTTCAACGCAGTGGTGAATCGCCGTCACTTCCGCTTGGAAAGTTGTGACGTCCTTAGATAGGCTTATTGGAACAGCTAGGTTAGGTTAGGTTAGGTTATGTTTGTGGTGAGTGGGTCTATAAGGCCCTCCACTGCGACTCGCAAGAGAATTGTGGCTCATACCTATTCAGATTTCACCAAACAAATTCAGCTTCTTAACAAAGCCGATTAGTTTGTTTGGTGCCAAACATCAGATACCTGATTCGAGCCGCGGCGGAGCAGGCACAAATTATATGCTCTGCTGTTTCATGATCTTCCAGACAAAGACGACAAGTCGGATTTTCCGACAGTCTTAGCATATGATGATTCAGATGACAGTGGCCTGTTAAAAGGCCTACTAGACAACGTAGGTCATGTTTGCTATAGTCTAACATTTGTTTGGAGACATTCTTCGAAGGATGTATAAAAGCCTTTGAATGAACCAATTCTGGTATATTATGCTAGAAGTCTAAAGCTCTTCTTGCTGTCCATGTATTTAGTGTTTGTTTGACAAAGCTTATTGCGATGCCAATTGTAGGTACTGGTCCGATAAAACGCGTGCGGCACTCTCCCATGCAAAATAGTCCTTCTCATTGCCATCCATGCCAGAATAGCCAGAAATCCAGACCAGCGAGATGAGTTCTCCTTTTGAGGAGAGTCTTTTTTGGCAATCTAAAACCAGTTTCGACGTTACACGGTAAGAGCTAAGTGCTTTCAAAGCCGGTTGGCTGTCCGTTAAAATTTTTATTGATTTATGTGTGAGATTGGTTTGCTCCAATCTCTCCACACATGAAGCAATGGCGTAAATTTCCGCCTGAAATACGGTTGCATAGGATCCTAGAGAGGTTGAAATTTCTGTCCTAGGTCTGCGCCCGTATACACCTGCACCAGAGTCTGAGGGTGTTTTTGTTCCACCTGTGTACCAATAGCTGTCTGCTCTTAATAATTGATCCTTACGGAGGACCCAGTCGTCTCTATTTGGAATTAGGACGGTATAAGGCGTAGTTTACTGTTGGAGGCATTATGTCAGAGGTCATTTCCAGAATACTGTGACTTTCAGTGTCCACTAGCATTCTGCTTTGTTCTGTATAAGCCTGTTTTGTGCATTTAGAAATATGCGCAATTCAATATGTTGTCCATCTAGCCTCCCTTTCCAGAAATATATGGAAAGGAGGTACGTCTAGAAGGATTTCCATGGCTGCTGACGGTGTAGTACTGATGTTACCAGTAATTGCCAAACAAGCCTGTCTCTTTATGCTAGAGAGCTTTGCTTGGGCTGTTCGCTATAAAGCTTTTGACCACCAAGCAATAACTCCATATGTGATCATTGGTGTAACAATCATCACATATATCCAATGGATTTGTTTGGGTCCCAAGCCCCAAGTTTTTCCACAAGGATAGTCTGGCCTTATAGATAACTTTTTCCAAGTGAGCGTTCCATGTAAGATTTGTATCTAGGATAATCCTCAAATATTTTACTTCCGCTGCAAATGGAATAACCTCACCATTGTAGGAAAGTGATGGAAGATCCTCCAATTTCCTATTTTTAGTAGGGACTACTACAGCTTTGCCAGGGTTAACAGACACCTGTTTCCTCTGGCACCAACTGTGTATGCTACCGTTCCTGACTTGGTCCTTGCCAGGATGACAAGGTCGTCTGCATACGCTTGCAGTTCTACCCATCTTCTTTCGAGAGCGCTAAACAAGTCATCCATCATGATTGACTACAGTAGGGGAGATAGTACTCCGCCTTGTGGGCAGCCCCTGGAAACCTTAAAGCTAATGGCCTCATCCTGAAGAGAAGTAGTGGCTCTTCTATTTAGTGAGCATGGCATATATCCCGCCGTTAATGGTTGGTTTAATGCCCTTTTCAGCCAAAGCTGAGCCAATGGAGGTCGTTAGTGCATTGTCAAATGCTCCTTCGATGTCAAGAAATATGGCCACCACAATCTCCTTGTTGTTAAGGGATTGTGTGATTTTCTCAACAAGGTTGTGTAACGCTAAATATGTTGATTTGCCTGTTTGATAAGCGTATTGGTGGGTGCTCAGGGGGATGTTATATAAAGCTACCCGCCTGATGTAGCAATCCAGTACTCCAAGTCCTTTAAGCAGGAAAGATGTAAGGCTAATTGGTCTAACCGATAGAGGGTGTGGGTCTGTGCGGACCACTTTCGGTATGTAAACCACCCTAGCCGCCAACCAACTGGGTGGTATGTAATTCTACGCCAGACTAGCTCTACACAGTTTAACGAGGATGGTTAAAAGTAATTCCAGTCTGTTTTGCAGCAGACCTTGAAAAATGCCATCCTCACCGGGAGATTTGAAGGGTTGAAATGATTTTATTGCCCATTAAATCGCAGGTGCTGTGATAACTTCCTTGGCCTCGTTATTTTTGGGGCGGCTTGCGCCTTCAAAGTGGGGTGGTCGATAGTTATCCAGAGTCAAACTTCCAGGAAAGCGATTTTCAATTAAAAGCTTCTTTTCTAGAGGCCATCAGGTCGCTTTAACCGGAGTTGGTAATTTGGCCCCCAAAGATAAGGTCACGAAATTTCAAAAGGTAATTTGGTCCCCATGGCTGACAGGTATAAATTCCCTACAAGTAATTTCGTCCCCGCAATATAGGTATAAGCTTTCGGTTCAAGGAAGAAATAAAATCAAAACATGAAAATAGTTTAAAGGTTTTAATTTCAACTCTATGGCATGCACTTATAAATAATTTTTACAAAAATGAAGATTTCAAAATTTCATACACTGAATTGAAATACACGTTAAAAAGTGAGTTCTATCTATTTCAGAGTTTTTGTATTTTTCTATAAGGTTTTCAATAAAATTTTGACGATTTCTAACTTTAGGGTCGCTTACATTATGTTTCAAATGAAGACTTAGCAACTTGATATAAGCTTCGATTTGGAATTCATTTAATTTCTCAAGAAATGTTATTATGTTTGGATGTTCTTTGTAAAACGAATCGTTAAAAGTTCTGTGAAAAGCTTCGCAAGCGTTTGTTGTTTGTGTGAGATCAGACGATTTTTGTCCCAAATTGTCGGTGGAAAAAGAGATTCTTCATCAACATAATTCTCGATTAGATAATCAGAGTACTTCTCCAATCTCATGTCGTTTGGTCTATTTTCGAATAGTTCGAACACAACGCCCATTTCATTAGGATCTAAATAAGTAAGACCAAAAGTCGAGTGCAACCACTGTCCAATATCACTGCTCGCATCGTTATATTCCAAAACTAGACCGAGAGTTTTAATTTTCCGGAACCATGCCTGGGCGAGATGAATTCTGCATCCGATGATTTGGGCGAAAGGTCATATTTTTCGAACAGCTTTATGTATGCCCATTTCAAAATCACACACTATTTCCTTAAAATCGAAGTTAATATTCAGTTTAGAGCACTTATCTTGAACCAAGAGAAATCAAATCTCCCATCGACGTAGATTCGCTGCGTTTTCCCCAGAGCTTCAAGATTTGGAAGACACGCAAACACAATGATATTATTTAACATACAATTGATAAAAAGGAATTGTTCATCACGCGAAGTTTTTACGTCAATCGAATTCAAAATTTCATGTACTTCGTTAATATTTTTCGGAAGCGCTGGTATAAACTTACGTCGACTATTGTACATATTCTTCCTAATGTACTCGACGTCCCTGGTTGTTAGTGTCGCTGGTAGGTTTTCTGGTATAAACTTACGTCGACTATTGTACATATTCTTCCTAATGTACTCGACGTCCCTGGTTGTTAGTGTCGCTGGTAGGTTTTCTTTCAAAGCCATACGTTTTTTTACGGTTTTTCCGAAATATCCTCCAGTTTTTTGTGGAAATTAAACTTGTAACCGTTAACCACAAGTGAAACCTTGCCACGAATACTTTTGATAATATTCACCTCCATAATTTGCCTTCTCACAACAATTCACTGTCAAACTAAGTAAAAAGCAAAATGATAGCAAATTATAATAATTCAAGGGTTTTATTTCCATCTAAACTACCTCTATTTCCTAAAAATTTCTAAGAAGCAGAATTAATTATAATATTTTAATTTGGGGGCGAAATTACCAGTCGCATTATCGAAATGTTTGGGTTCAAACGGATTAACACAGGTAGCGGGGACCAAATCGCCCATCCCCGCTTTAACGACTCTATCTCGGCAATCGACTCTTTAGAGAGAATCTTGTGAATTCTAGTACTGCGAGGTATATCAGATATACTCTCACAGAACTTCTTCCAAGACTCTCGCTTCGCCTTTCTAGTTTCTTTGTTGTAATTTGTTGGAGCAGTTCTATAAGCCTCCCAATTGCCTGCGTCTTTAGCTCGGTTAAATAGTCGTCGGACTTCTTTTTGTCTTGGGTGGACAGTTTTCATGATACAAGGAGATCACTGCTTCACGAAGTTTTTCCGCTGCAGCATCTATGCCATCACAACTGTTAATTGTAGTGAATCCGTCCTCAATGTACAGATGGATCAGCTCTCCTTTGTTTCAACCCTACCATCCATATATCCAAATTAAAATGGGAAAAATATGTCAAAAAGGAAAAATCAGAATGTAATTCCAAATACCGACAGTATTGATGAATTCGTGTGAACTTCAATTTGTCTCTACGAAACCAAATACCAACTTATTACCTGGACTGGCACTCCCTAATTAATTCTTACCAAGAGAATGAAAAGAAGGGTAAGGGAGGAGAATTTTTCCTCTCCTCTTGCATTCCATTCTTGCATTTCTGGCTTACAGGTATAAACAATCTCCATTATATTAAAAATACAGAATAATTTCATAAAAGACACATTTAAATTTTGATTATTTTACCAACCTAATGTTAAAAATTGAAAGTAACAAATAAAATGTTTATGGCTTATTTCGGCTTTTGTCTCGACCTAAAATCTAATACTTTTTTCCCTTGTATAATAAATAACTATTTTTCAATCAGTGTATCTAAAAAGTTTTAAAAGCTTTAACATAAACAAACAATTCTCACAGAATTTCAGCGCGATATCTCAAAAATTGAGCTGGCGCATGGGGGGTACCCTTTCCCATTTAAAATACATTGAAATGCATTTTTTTATTTTCAAAACAACTATGAGTAACATTTTTTAAGTTTTTGTTTGCATATTCTGGCAGAAAATTAAATTCTCTACCAAAAATCGTTTTTCGAATTTTTCCTAACTTATTGGGAAAAAGTGTGTAAAAGAAGAGGAAAACAATTAAATTATTTATATCAAAGAAAATGTTTCTTTCATTTTTGGTATGATGATAATGTTCCTCGATTTCTGAGCATGAATTCATGCCAGTGGAATATATAAACGAAATTTTTCTATAAATGAATATAAAAAAGAATATCTTTAATTTTTTTCCTTTCCTTCTACGCACTGTAACTTTTGCTCCATTAAGTTTAGAAAAAAAAACTGAAAGAGCAGTTTTTTGTAGAGAATTTAATTTCCTGTGAGAATTTCCAAACGAAAATTTAAAAAAAAATCGAGCTGAAATTTTGGGAGAATTTTTTTTGTATTAAATCAACTTTTTAGGCACAATGATTGAAAATAAATATTTTTTTTCTGTCTAGTAGGTATATACTATTATTAATGATTAATTAATATCTAATCAATGAAACTTTATTCCACTATAATAAAAAAAGTCCTAATTAAGCCGTAAATCAGGAATTACGTCCATTTTACTCAACCCTGAAGTTATCACAATAATATTTTTATAGATAGGTATAGTCTAGTAGGGAAGTGAGTTTTCTGCGAAAAATAGTTCTGATGATTTTAAAAATATGGGGTTTGGTTTTTTGAATTCAGAATTAAATTCTGAAATTTTTGAATTTCTTTGCCAAGAAAAATTGTAATTGTTATAAACAAAAAACGTATAGAGAAAATGAGGGTCTCCGTTTTTTGGTTATAACTTGAAAAATATTAAAAATAGCTTCTTTTTGAAAAAAGATTCTAAAAGAGGAGAAAATTTCAGAAGGACAAGTCCCGACTCCCGAAACTGTAACTCCATTATTTATAATTTTAAATTGACGTTGAAAATACCGCTCCGCGGGGCCGTTTTGCCGTTGCGGTGTCACCGCCAAGCCAACAGAGCATTACAAAATAATTTTTTTTTAATATTTGTTATCAATTAAAGAATTTGAATGAATTACAGTTTTATTTAGAGACTTGAAGGAATATAGTCCAGTAGACAAAAAATTTTTCACTTCATTTTTGTTAAAGTTATTCAATTGTTAATTAACTAATTTTTTGTGGACTTTAGACAACTGAAAATCAGTTCTAAAAGTTTAAATAAAGTACCTAAAATTTTTTTGAATTCTGGGAGATTTTCTTATTGACTCAATAAACAAAATTCCGTTAAAAAAGTTTAAAAAAGTTTTTTCATTTGTTTATTATGATTTTTTTAAGTTAACAAAAAAAAAATTTTTTTTCATATTTTTTATTTCAGCTGGTTTTTTATTTATTTTTTGCATCTTATTTCATTACTAAAAAATTTTTTACGTTATTTGTTTATAAATTTTTTATAAACAAATAGACTATTTTAATGTTTTTAAATTTTTTTTTTGCCATTCTGTTGTATTGGTCAAATAATGAATTTAAAAAAAAATTTTTCTTAAAAAAGTTTTTAATTGTTTATAATCTTTTTTTTTATTTATCACCCCTTTGAATTATTAATTAAGAAATCGTTTTTTTTTTCTAAATTCATCATTTGCTATCCTCATTAGAATGCTAAAAAAAAAATTTTGCAACGCAATTTTCATTGTTTATTTAATAAACAATTTGTTATAAACAAATTCTGAACCGATTTTTTTTTCCGTTACAAAAAAAATAATAACTACAGCCATGTGCATCAAAGTGTTTAAAAAAATTTTGTTTTATTTTTTATTTCATTTTTAAATATTTAACATACTCACTGTGGAAACCGGCACCTATCTTATCAACTTTCAAATTGCTATAACTTTTAAACTATTGATGATACGGTCTTGGACATTCAAGACAATATTTTTGATAATTAATTATTCTACTTGATTTAATTTTAATCATCTTCATATCTATAACTGTTTTATTTTTATACGCATTTGTTTATTAGAAAATACATGATATTCATTTTAGAATATTTATATCTCTGTTACTATTGAAGTTACGGCTGTTATCATTCAATACAATTTTGAAGACTTACTATCAGACTACTCAAAAACTTTTTTTTTAACTTTTTACTCCATTATTAGTTATTTGTTATTATTAACATTTTTATAAGATTAAATTAGTGGCTTTGGGGTTAAATGTAATTCAAGTATGAATAATACAGATACTTACTGGTTCTCGTCTTCATTGTTTATAGAGTATGTTAAATATTTAAAAATGAAATAAAAAATAAAACAAAATTTTTTTAAACACTTTGATGCACATGGCTGTATTTATTATTTTTTTTTGTAACGGAAAAAAAAATCGGTTCAGAATTTGTTTATAACAAATTGTTTATTAAATAAACAATGAAAATTGCGTTGCAAAAATTTTTTTTTAGCATTCCAATGAGGATAGCAAATGATGAATTTAGAAAAAAAAAACGATTTCTTAATTAATAATTCAAAGGGGTGATAAATAAAAAAAAAGATTATAAACAATTAAAAATTTTTTTAAGAAAAATTTTTTTTTTAAAATTCATTATTTGACCAATACAACAGAATGGCAAAAAAAATTTTAAAAACATTAAAATAGTCCATTTGTTTATAAAAAATTTATAAACAAATAACGTAAAAAATTTTTTAGTAATGAAATAAGATGCAAAAAATTAATAAAAAACCAGCTGAAATGAAAAATATGAAAAAAAATTTTTTTTTGTTAACTTAAAAAAATCATAAACAAATTAAAAAACTTTTTTAAACTTTTTTAACGGAATTTTGTTTATTGAGTCAATAAGAAAATCTCCTAGAATTCAAAAAATTTTTAGGTACTTTATTTAAACTTTTAGAACTGATTTTCAGTTGTCTAAAGTCCACAAAAAATTAGTTAATTAACAATTGAATAACTTTAACAAAAATGAAGTGAAAAATTTTTTGTCTACTGGACTATATTCCTTCAAGTCTCTAAATAAAACTGTAATTCATTCAAATTCTTTAATTGATAACAAATATTTAAAAAAAATTATTTTGTGATGCTCTGTTGGCTTGGCGGTGACACCGCAACGGCAAAACGGCCCCGCGGAGCGGTATTTTCAACGTCAATTTAAAGTTATAAATAATGGAGTTACAGTTTCGGGAGTCGGGACCTGTCCTTCTGAAATTTTCTCCTCTTTTAGAATCTTTTTTCAAAAAGAAGCTATTTTTAATATTTTTCAAGTTATAACCAAAAAACGGAGACCCTCATTTTCTCTATACGTTTCTTGTTTATAACAATTACAATTTTTCTTGGCAAAAAAATTCAAAAATTCCCATTACTCAGAATTTAATTCTGAATCCAAAAAACCAAACCCCATATTTTTAAAATCATCAGAACTATTTTTCGCAGAAAACTCACTTCCCTACTAGACTATACTCTTTTTACAACGATAGTTATAATTTTTAGTTGAGTCTCGCACATTTAGTCTTGGTTTATCATTATCGGTCTTGGTTTTAATAGTGTTTGTACAATCTTGGTCTTTTAAAATCGCAAGACAAAGACCAAAAGCCATTTTGCTTATCACTATAGTCTATTTTTATGAATGAGAGAGTATTAAAATAATGAAAGCATTCGTAATCATTTGTTCGAACCATTCTTCAAAGACATCAGCATCCATGTCCTCATGGTAGTCACCGGTACGAGTAGATTCAAAAGTCAATAAACCACCTTTAACAAAAACGTTTGAACTGCCGATGTGAACTATTATCAGTCTGCGCCTCTTTCCTGATAAATTATTTAAAAAAGCTTGTCTTCGACTTGTAACAGTTTCATCTTGCCAAAATTTATTTGGTGTATGTCCCTCGTGGATCCATGTTTCATCTAAGTAAAATATATTTCTTCTTTGGTTTCTCATTTCTTTTATAGTCCTTAGGTAATCTCTTCTCCATACTACAATATCGCTTCTTTCTATTAAAATAGACTTTCTAGAATGCTTTTTCCAGCGAAAACCCATTTCTTTTGAAAGTTTCCGTAGTCATTTCAGGGTAATCCTTATCATCTCGAACCGTGGCAAGAACTTTGTCTACAGTCGGACTTTCCTTCGAAGTCTTTCTTTCAAATGATTTTCTATTTGAAATTTTGGTTTTCCTGGAGCTTTATGTGCTGTTTGAAACTCGCCACATTTCTCTTCTTTAATAACTCTGTACTACTAACTAATTCCAATGTGTCCTCAACACTTTTACATAAATGTTTGTCTGTAAATGATTTAAAACAATAAAATTAAATATTAATGTTTTTTCATTAACTGTTTAAGGACCGAATTTTCGGCGTTTACTAGAATTCACAATAGACTACACCTTGCAAGTTGCAACTAAACGACTTTTAGTAAAATGTTAAGAATACACAACATGGACCTCCATACTAAATGGAAAAACCTACAATCGCATTTTCGGTGAAATTTGTTGGGAAGGTATTTCTACTTATAATAATTCGATTACTGTAAGAGATTCTTGGAATTAAAATAAAACAAAATTTCAAACCTTTATTGGCAAATAGGTAGTTATTGAAAATAATATTATGATAGGGCTATGTAATCACACAGGGCTTTTGGCCTGTCCAAACCTTTTTCTATTGTTCTTTACAGCTTATGGTTATAAAAGACCAATAAACGACCGAAAACTTGTATTAGCTCAGGTACATTTATGAAAACTTCAGGAAATATTTAGATTATTCTGTAATAATATTTAAAACGACCGTACTAAGTTTTGCATTAGAAATTAGGTTTCATTACTCTCTCGTACCTCTCGTACATAAAAATAGACTATAACAACGACGAAGGTGTGTTAATAGAATTTTATTATAGTTACGTATAAGAGAAACTTTATTCAGTTGTCTTGAAAGCGTGAATTTAGTAGACTGTTAAGAAGTTCCACAAAGTATTTCAACCTTTATGTAATTAGTTTACCATTCACTAATTTTTTCAATAACATCTTCTCAAACTCGGTATATTTTGTTGAACTAATCATTCGTAGTACTTATACCCTCTTAAACTGCTGAAGATAAAATTTTTGGTGCTCGAGTGGTGAAAACTTTACGAAAAAGCCAGGAAATAGATGCTTTAGGCAAACACATTAGCTAGATCTAGTCCCTAGAAGCACTGAAATGATATTTGAGATCATTGTCATTTTATGTCCTTTTTTCTTTTCCACATCGTCGGATCGATTACCTATTTTACCATTTAGTTGATTTCGATGTAGTCGGTCTACGGTTTTATTTAAAGAAGGGACAAAAGGGTTGTCGTTGGGTCAATATCTCGTCGTCAACGAAGTTGAGGTCAAATAAACTTTGTTGGCGTTAGGGATTCATTGGACCTATAATTTGGTTTCAATTAATAGCATAATGATGGAAATATTATGCAAACACTTATGCCCATTTGCGCCAGTTCTGGTTAAAATTTAACGAACGGACATTTAAAATTTAAATTTCATTGCACCATAACTGCTGATTATCTTCAGCCTAACCGGCGTTAACTTAATCAGTGGAAGAAGTTGTGGTTAAGCGACGGTTAAGCAGTTTGATGTTTAATTGCTTACACATAGGTAACTTAATTATAATCACTTTTTGATATCTGCCCCCCTGTGTTTTTTCCCTTTTTGGGAGCCGTTCTTATGCCGGGAGCACTGCAGCCTGTTGGCTTATTGTACTCTACTCCCATATTTAGTCCACCCACCCAGTTATTCCTTTACCTTCGAGTAGTCGATATAGGTCCACTGGATGTGTGCCATATATTTCGGGTGGCACATTGGCTTCTCCGAAAATTGTGTGTCCCCTCGAGTCCAGTGCTTCACAATCAAATAAGATATGGGTTACGGTCTCCGTCTCCACACTACAATGTGTGTGGTGTTGTGGATAATTGTGATCAGAAAATATGGCGTTAGAATTTGTAAAAAACGTTGATGTATTAGAAGATGATAACGATCTGGATGTTTTTGAGTTTGTGGTAAACGGGATTCCGCGGCGAAAGGAAGAACTACTTTCATTAGTTAGATGGAAATACATTTCGACATCGTTTTCGCCTTTCAAGAGTGTGTGTTCTGAATTTGTTGGTACTTATAGAACACGAGCAGGAGTATATATACGATATATAAGAGTTTCTCATTTCAAACAACATTGTGACTAGAGGTACGGTTCAAACCGGCCCCGTGAATTACCTGTATTTTAAGCTTTGACTGGGCAACCCTGATTTTTTTTGTTATTTGCAAATACAGTAGATCCCTGATTTGATTGTCCGGATCCCGTTTATCCGCAACTCCGCATTTTCCGGAACAATCGAGATTTTCAAATTCTCCTTTTGTCGTGATTTTTCTTCACATGTTAGAGACAAATGCGGCGGCAAAATAAAGTGCCAAAAATGTAGTATTCACGTTAGATGAAAAACTACAGGCAATTTGGCGGCTTGATAATGGCAAAACCCTGGGAAATGTACTCTCGATTATCCGGAATTGCTCCGGTCCACATTATTCCGGATAATCGGGGTTCTACTGTAAAAACTTTAACTTGACGCCTGTCGTATTCATGTTCCTGTTGCAATCCTCGACCTTATTTGCGGTACAGTACCTCTAGCCTCAGTGTTCAAACAAAGTGATCATGAAGACATTATTTCAGTATCGCCAATGAACCAACTGTTGGCGTGTTTACGGCTATATTCCTTAGGAGGACATCTTCAGCAAATATCGGACTTCATGGGTATGCACCTGTCTACAGTATCCCGAATAGTAAAAAGAGTGTCACATACAATTGCAAGACTTTACGAACAATATATTACCTACTTAATTACAGTTACCTGTAAATAATTGTCATATTAGTAAAGCGTGATCTATAGACGTCAAAAAATAATAGTTCAATACTATTAAACGCTTTACAAAATTAGAAAAATTAATTTCCAAAGAGCAGACCGACCACTAAGAAGTAACAACTACTTCTCGGGCTATATGCCCCGACAGACATTGAATTACACTTCTAAAGTAAACGGTGCTGGTATATCTGTTAAGATAGAACCAACCATTCTGGTTTGCGATTAGAAGGAATAACATCACTTGTAGACCGTCTTCGGCGTTTTGCATATGGGAAAGAATAATCATGAAGCGAATGAGTAAAAATTTAAATCATAACAATACAATAATTCCTGAACAATTTGGCTTTAAAAAAAATCATACAACGGAACTACAATTGGCAAGAATAATTGACTTTGCAAAAACAGAGCTCAACAAAAAACGAAAAACTGGATTGGCAACTCTAGACCTAGAAAAAGCGTATGATACAGTGTGGAAAAAAGCACTAATTTATAAATTGAAGAAAGAAAAAATAGATATTAACATAATAAAATTAATAAATAGCTACTTGACAGACAGAACATATGAAATCACAGCTATACAGAGGAAATCTGAAAGGTATGATATGCCCGAAGGAT